>CM036768.1:13862175-15062175 GCA_020796225.1 Arion vulgaris
TTATGACGTAGTATAGGTCAAGGTTATGTGACGGTATGTAATTGTAGTGCGGAAGGGGCGATGAACAAATGTGACGTAAAACGAGCTAGTCAGAACCGGTTTAAATAGTACATAGCTAAACACGTAAACACAAAGTACTACAGTTTTACAAAATACATAAACAGTGACGATAAACAGCAACGTTTCGACCAAAAGGCCTTTATCAAGCAAACAATACAACAAGAATGACGAATTTCGAGGAACACTACAAATGGACGATTACATGTGGAAACATAAACCTATCTAATGAAAATCTGGGAATAAAAACGAACAACGAAATGAGTGCAACACAAAAACCGAAAGTGGAAAAGAAGAGAAACAATAAACAATATAGTGGATAAATGACACATATATGGAGCAAACACACATATAGATAACAAGGCACGAGATAAGACAGTACTAAGAAGCATAGGAATGTAATGCGTTGAGTCCAAGAGGTCGCAAAGTGCCATAGAATGAAATAAAACGGTTCTCCAGGGCGAATCGACTGCCCTTAAATAGTACATAAACATAACGCGATAGATTATCTGGCAACTTTCGATTTGTCAATGGAGCTGCTTTAATCTTGAACACCCTGTAGCACTGCATATTCGCTGCAAGTTGAAAAAATTATGGTGTGTAAATGGAACAGGCTGCTCTTAGTGCATCATCTAAGTGTGAGTCTGTAAGGCAGGATCGGTTTTTATCTTTGATAATGTTCATAGATGAAGATGGAGGTTGAGGCCGTTACTGCTGCCCTCCATTGGCTCTCTGTGACTTCATTTACTGGGGCCGTTGTTGTATCTGACTCTAAGTCGATGCTTCACAAGATCCAGAAGGACAGGTTCCGGTATGAGTGGATGTTGTCTATAGAAGTTTCTAACCTCCAGCGGCTTTCGTGGATATACTGTCCTGGGCATGCGGGTGTTTACGGTAATGAGAAAGCGGACAGGCTTGCATCAACAGCATCGATTGTTGGGGAGTTGAAGATGGATAAAGGGTATGTTCTTCAGTCTCTTTGCGACTGTCTGCTGGATGAGGACACTAAAATCGATGTTGAATCGATCAAGCGATTTAGGCAGTATGGAGTTACCCGTTGTTCAAGTCGAACTGGATGTCTGAGAGGCAGAGTGAG
This sequence comes from Arion vulgaris, assembly GCA_020796225.1. NCBI lineage: Eukaryota > Metazoa > Mollusca > Gastropoda > Stylommatophora > Arionidae > Arion > Arion vulgaris. The sequence goes on from CM036768.1 coordinate 13,863,329, forward strand.
GAATGTGTTTATTCAGCGAGCCACAGGAATCATCAGTATGCATACTCTTCGATATCTGTTGGGGAGACTGATTACCTATGGGTCTGCCCGGAGTGCAGTTACGTCAGTTTAGTAACCAATAACCAATAACCAATAACCAATAACCAATAACTAATCATAGATGAAAACAAGACTACACACAAATATGTTGAATCAAAGCACAAACATATGTCCAGAGCAACTCTACTAAGCATTGGATATTTATTCTTGATCACCATAGTCCAGAAATTGTGATACATGCCATGAGAGGATTGCAAACATATGTCTCCTTGCAGATTTAAGATTTATAATTCAACTCTTCAAGATTATATTTTCGAAAACTTTACAGACCCTACTTCCAAGTTCAGATTCATCAACAGAAGCGAATGGATTACTGATAAACATTATAATTGTTGAAAACTGACTAAATTGACAGTAAGAAGTTTAATATGTTTGATAAAACGAATGTCAACGTTACAAGGCGAGATAGAGTGAGAAACGAGAATATCAGATGCATCGTTGGTACTATACCATGCATACAGTACATCGAGAAGCAAAGAATCAAGTGGTTCGGCCATCTAATGAGAATGGAACCATATTTACTACCATCACGTGCCTACAATAATCGACACTCAAGGCGCAGAGCACGAGGGAGGTCAAGAATACGATGGATAGATAACATTTCAGAGTCCCTGCGAAAGCTTGGACTGACAACGTCAAGCGCAACACACCTGGCACAAGATAGCAAACTAACTCTCCCCACGGCGCTTCACGGCAAATGTGGTTAAGATAAGATAAGATAAGATAAAACGAAGGAGATCGCATACACCGCCACTGATAGATTCAGCAATAGATTTCAAATTTTGAAAGCGAGAAAATGATTTTCTGTTTAAACGTCCAATCCAAAGTTAATTTCTTTTGAAAGGCATTCATTAAACTTATCATATCTGATCACTTTCTTCCCCCTGTAGCTCGAGATTTATCTCGTTTAATATGAATGTAATATTTGTCAATAAAGCTAAATATTGTATCGTGATATAGCATCAAGTTCCTCGTAATATGTGAGAAGTGAAATTCTTCATCTCTTGTATCCTTTGCTTGATAAAGACCTTTTGGTCGAAACGTTGCTGCGTATTGTTATTGTAAAACTACAGTACTTTATTTTGATGTGTTTCGTCATTGCTATATAGTTTAACTGCAGTCTTCCCTTATATCGTAACATTATCCGGAAGAAGATTTAATGAATTCCCTTGTTGTCAGTCAGAAGACTAGAGAATCGTTCCAGTGTCTTTCCTCTACTCAGTCACCTTAGTTCTCTATAACGAATGACATCGTCATGTTCAGCATCTGATATCAAAAGATTCTTCAACAATCTATGACGGGTGGAAGCTGATCTCTCTCTCTCTCTCCCTCTCTCTCGCGATCACCACTTAGATTGATGTACCAGATTTCCCCATAAATTAATGTTTTTGTCTTATTCATGAGGAAATTTGATTCATGCAGCCTTAGCATGGGTGTGCTTCGTCACATCTTTAGCTCCATATGGAGCTCTGGTGCTTATCCTTCGGCGATATGTCCGGTTTTAGCCAACGTTTACTGGGTTCGCTCTCCGTCAGCCTTGGGCTGTTACAGCAGATCTGCAAGGCAGCAGGTTGCTATTTTTTTTAGGGTAGCTAGCCTTTAACAACCTTCCCTCCCGGGTTGTTGAGCGTCATCTGCCCAGTTTACCAGTCTTTTTGTGGGGACTATTTGGTTTGTCTGTAGTCCAGTTTTGTGTACGGTTTGCTCCACTAGCCTTTGATTGTCCTCAATCGAACTAAAAGGCAGTAGTAAGAAAGATGATCTGATATAATTTACAACCCTCTTGTGTCCGTGTCGAAAGTCGAACACTTATGCATTACGCTCATCCGTCTCACGATCTAAGAACTACTTGTAAGTAACACAATGTCTTCAGTCGCTTTATTCAAAACTGCACACCGTGTTCAAATCTTTTTCTTCCTTTCGTCTTTCTGTGTATTTTTTGCCGTTAGGCGTAGCAGGTTAAACTGATGATTGGTTTTCGAGATAGTGCACACTCGATCGTTTGATATGGTGTGGTATTGTGGAGTTTTAAGATGTCTGTAACTCCATTAATTCATCTTTTCTTGGTCTGCCCCTTCCTCTTGATGATTTCATTTTCAGGTTGTACGCTCTTGCAACTGGTGTATTCGGGTTCATTCTCACTAAGTGGCCAAACCATTTGAGTCTCTGTTTTTCAATGCATCTAATAGCTGCTGTTGTTCCGACTGTTCTTCTAATTTCCTCATTTCTTATATGGTCTCTTCTTGTTTTATTTACCGTTTTCCTCATGCATATCATTTCACATGTGGTAATTGCCCTTTCTTGTTCTTTAGTCAGCGCTCATGTATTCAAAAAGCGAGTAAAATAACACATGTATCGAGGTGTGTAATGAGTTGAATTGTCTATCAACGCCTGGTATGTGTGAGTGTGTAGGTGTGTTTGTATATCAATGACTGATCCAGTACCTATAGCCAGATTTGGCACATACCAAAATCCTGTTTAAATAAAAATATGAAAAAATGAACGGTGCCAGACTCGATTTCAGATTTTTGAATCCTGGGATAGCAGAATCGATGCTGAATATCCGTAGATTTGTTGCCGTCTGCTGAACGTTTCTAGCGATTGAGATGCTCGTGATATATGCTTTTCTTTGTTCACATCGTCCACCTGGCTTACCTGATATTTTACCTGAAAAATGCTGACTATGCACTGTTTAGTTAATTGGTACCAGGCACTTGGGTAGAAGGTTACAAATTTCATTTTGTGAATTAGGAATTCTAATTACACAGATATATGTCGTCTTTACCCTTCGCCCCTGGGGAGGCATGTGTCTGCAACCAAGGCCTTCCAAACCCGCCTATCCAAGGCAAACTTTTCCAGATCTCTCCACTCTCTCCTCACTTTCTTGCATTCCGTCTCCAGGTGTTCCTGGGTCTTCCTTTATCTCTATTGCCCTGGGCGTTCCATCGGAGAGCCTGTCTCGTGATGCTGTCAGGGGGTTTCCTTAGTGTGTGTCCTATCCATCGCCACCTTCTGTTCCACATCTCGTATTTTACCTACCGTTGTCTCGCACTATCCCACAGTTCTTTGTTTGTGGTCCTGTCGCACACAGATATATGTGATTTTGAATATAAGTGTTACAGAAGAGTCCTCCATATATCAGAGAGAAGAGAACAAATCGATCCATCCAGAAAGAACTCAAAATTAAAGAAAACTGGCTGATGCTACAAACAAGAATGAGCAACGTTAAATATTTTAGACATATAAAAAGACACGAAGGGTTGGAGAAGACCATCATGGAAGCATCCCGGCAAAGAGGAGAAGAAGAAGACCACGGAAAAGATGGATTCATGATGTCACTTATGATTTGAGCATGATGGCTGCAGAGGTGGGACATCTGACCTATGATAGATAGAAATTCAGAAGGACTGTTAAGGTTGCAAAGTTCTGTTCAGGACAAGTATTTGATGATGAATTACACAAAGAAAAAAATTGAGTTTGTCCTGATATCTTCTATAAAGACTAGCTTGGACCAAAGATCCTCGATGTGCACACGGTACGCGAGTAGACCACAGGAAACCTTGATCCTTTACTTGGGGGTCTGAATTGCAAGTACTTCTGAAGTCTGAGAAATGCTTGCCTGAATTGCTATGGACATTGGTGATAAGGAAAGCAAGCATTCACGCTAAAATAGGTCAGATGTGCAATATTGGCTATCATTACGTCTGAATTCATAGCGAACAAATTCCAAATATACATTTTTCTCTCGGTGTTTACATCTCTCTCTCTCTCTCTATCTCTCTCTACCGCCTTTTTAACCCCTATTGAGGACATATGCCCTCAACTAAGTCATGCCATTTCTTCCTATCTCTAGCTATCTTCTGTAGCTCCTCCCCTGCCATCTTTTCTTTATATTGTTGATCTCTGTCTCCAAATCTCGTCTCCATGTATTTCTAGTCCTCTCCCTCTTTCGCTGTCCGTGTGTATTCCAGGAAAGGATCCTTCTTGTTATATACCACTCTGATTTTCTCAGTGTGTCCTATCCAGCGCCAGCGTCTTTTTTTCAACATCTTGGTTCACTGGATCTGTTATATTCTTCAAATTCTTGAAAAGTTGGTATAACTTTTTTTTTTATCACTCTTATTTTAGAACTATGTGATAATTAGCAATCTGGCCAGCAATGGCGGAATGCGGAGGGCATTCAGAGTCAGGACTGTTTGATGCTGGACACGACTTTGCTAACGCATTTCCGCCATGTTTGGTAGGGTATATTCCGGTTTCATTTGCCGAGCTACTGAGTTAGTGCTTGAGCAACGCTGTAAGCTATTAATGTTACATTGAATGCTTTTTGTTGTGTCCACCGTGCGTTTGTTGTGTGTATTCAGAAAATGGCGGACAGCGGTTATGACGAACAAACTCAATCTGCCGTATGCAGTTATATTGCGGGTGCAGAAAGCTGGATTTTGCCATGATTGATGTTCCCTTCGACATGAATTGCAATTCAAGTGATGAACAGTTTTGTGTTGCAACTTTAGCAACGGCCATATGCATTTATGCGGTGCATGTTACTTTTTGTGGCGGTACACTGTTGTTTCATTCTGGAATTAGTTCACGGCACATGAGACAGTTGTTAGCATTTTGTGTGATTTTCGTTGGCACAAGAACGGAGCAATTATGGGGTGTCCCGTTGCAGTGAAGTTGGAACCGTACATATGAACTATGAAATATGAACTGTTGGTTCCCGTGGCTCGCTGGTTAAACACACTCTGCCCCTCAGGTATAATAAAATACAAGGAAATGTGATCAATGAATTGGAAGAAAAATAATTATTATTTAAAATACTCAATTTCATTCTCAAATCGGAGCGTCTGGTGGAATGGATTCGAGGGCGGTTTCCATGCGGGAAACCTGTGTTAAATCAGAGCCAACTATAAACTTATGAGCCTTCGGACTCAGGTAAGAATTATGGGAAATCAGACCACAATTACACCACGTGACCTCGCATTCCAGTATTTGTGTATAGACGAATTCATTTTAAAATCAACACAAAATGCTAAATCGAAGTCATATTATGTAACAAGTTAAGTTTAACAATAAGGAATATCAATATAATGAATATTTTTCACCAATAAATAACCATAGACTCACAGAATTGAGTAAAATTGAAAAAAAACTTGCATTGTTCTACCAAACATCTATATTTTCCGGCCCCCTTTTGTGATCTAGGTCATGGAACCCTTTGTCAGTTGTCTGGCCTAGCTATCTAGAGTTGACTGTAGTTAACTTCACGATAAGGCCAAAGATTTTTTTCTGTTGTGGGCATAAATGAAAAATCCTAACCTGAACAGCTTCGTGGCGACTGCACTAGCCATGCGGTCATTAAGTTTCTCAAACTCTAGTCCCACCAGTCATACACCGCCCTAAAGAGCGGTACTACAGGCAATTAAGCCAGTTTTTTATTCTCAAATCCTCGCAGTTTGTAAAGTCCATTTTTAAAATTAAAAAATTTAATTTCTTTAAATACGCTGTCAACGTCTTTTTTTAAAATTATCCTTAATTAACACTTCCTACAAGAATTCTCCATTATCAATCACGATGCAGTTCACATGATTATATTGCTTTTTTCAGTCTCCAACGTTTCTTATGCACGTTGTTTACTTAGTCACTTAACACAACCGCCTTCAGGTCACTCAGTGCACATAGAACGCTCAGTAAAGTTCAGGCACCAACCGATGCACTTAAGGCGTTAAACTGAATGATTGATTGACATGACCATTATTGTTACACTTCTGTGAATAACCATGTGTGTTCTTATCTCTCTCTACACGGAAGATCTCAGCGGCAGTGCTCGAACTTCGAAGCACAGGCGAGGGTCCCCGATGTAATTTTGAAGATAGTGGAAATTTTTATTGGAGTTTTACATTAACAATTTTGTTTATTGAATTTTGTCCAACTGCGGCTTTGTAGCCTTCTCGTATTGATTTTCAATTGTCAGTGGTTCTTGTTACGAGCTCAACAGGACCTACGTTTTTTCGTAAAGATCCAATAGGACTAGGAACAGGATTTCACATCTATTGTCTTTCCCCAGGTGGATGATGGAATTGGTTGTCCACTCTTGCCGTTAAGCGTAGGGGTGGGAGCTTTAATTTGTGTTTCAGGGCCAGATGAGTCGCCCTTGTTGTGGTATATCCGTGTTTATGTAGTGTGGTCTTGATATTGTCTATCCATCTTTTCTTAGTCTTTCCTTGGCTCTAGTACATGATCTCTTTTTATTGTATGCTGTCACCCGAGTGGTTACTGGGGTCCAAATTTGGGGTGTAAAGAATAGAACCACTGTTACCTACCACGCATGTCGTAAGAGGCGTCTAAGGAGGTTTGGCTGAAATCGGATGCACATGTCCTAAAGGTGTAGAAGTCTGTACGTTTAGGGGCCTACCAAACCAATGTGCAACGTATACACGTTCTTGGCAAAGATCAAACATATCACAAAGAGTGATTAAAATTGGTCGTAAAGAAGATGATTGTATGCTGTTATTGGTGGTTGGTTGTATTACATTCTCATTAAATGCCCAAACCACTGCATTTGTTATCTTTCGATATATTCGGGGCATGAAGTTATGCCCACTCTCCTTCTGATGTACTCATTTCGTAGTCTATCTTTCCTGGTGACTCCCACTGCCTTCCTCAATCATTTCATTTCACATGTGGTGAGCTTTATGTGGTGTGTTGCTATCCGAGACCAAGTTTGGTCTGTGAATGAATTTAACATCATTCTACTCTATACTTGGACTGTCTCTTAATTGTGTTCCAGCTATTATTCATTTCTTTCAGTTCTTGTTTTATTGTTCTCGTCCAGGTTGTTTTGGGTCTTCCACGTTTTGAACAAGTACCTCTCTTCTATTTTGAGTAAAATTATTGAAAGATTACATCGAGGTAAATTTATGTTGCCTTTCAAACGCATTTTTAAATACAGAAAACTGCCTAAGGGAAGGAATCCATCACTGCCATAAACAAAAAAGAAAATCAGAATCAGGTAAAGAGGGGCAGTAGTCGAGTACACACCAGATTCTTGCACATTTTGGATTCGAGTACACCATCTTATACGTTCTTGCACGTTCAAGTCTGTACCAGAAACATTTTATTTTTCCTTTTTTTTATATTTTACTTTTTTTTCTGCCTCTATGCTTCAGCATCCCGTCTGTTTCATCCTTCTTTCTACCTTTCTGTGCGGTTTTTTTCCCTTCCCTTTACTTTTCGAGTTGTTTGAGGATCGAGTGGTCGCTGGAAGGAGCACTACCAAGGCGTTATGGCTTATGGTAAAATGTTTGGAGAAGTTTTGAGAATAACTTTGGCATTTACTTAAGGTTTTAGTGATTTCTTCATAATCGGTGTGTTCCTAGTTTGTGTGAAGATTTGTATTCTCTTGTGCGTTTTCCGGCATAGTTTTTTGGGGAAATTCACTGATACTTTTACGTAGACTACGAAACGCCATACTTTATCTTAAAATCCGGGAAGTTAGAATGTGAAATTCTTGATGCACGTTACTTTAATGTGTTTAAGAATGTATCTACTATTAAGTGTACAGTTGTTGTGCAAACAATGTGTTTAGTGTACAGCCATGTTTGACTGAGTGATGTGTATATTATAGTGAGTCACGTTTCGTATGTGTCTTAATCGTGAATTATACAGCATATTTCCGTGAATTACTGTTTACATGAGTAATTATTGTGAATTATTTCGTTAAGATTTTTAAAGTAATTTTTGTTTCGTTCGTGAGGTGCCGGGACCCGCAAGGGAAGCAAAGATTAGTACCACTGCAACTTACAATGCATTTAGTAAGAGGCGACTGATGTAGACCCTAGGGATTGTACCTTAGTAATTAAAAAGCAGCGCAGAAATCGGATGTGCTGGACTATTTGTAGGTGTATAACTGTCACAACGTGCAATCGCTCTTAGGCTCAGATCACATACAAATCACACAGAGTGGTTGACAAGTGTTCGATATGGAGCTTTCGAAGAAGAAAAAGTAATTTTGTGAAATAGTATGTGTAATTTTTGCGAATTATAGAGTTACAGTTTGTGTAAGTAACTTTTGCGTGAATGATAGAGTTACAGTTTGTGTAAGTAATTTTTGCGTGAATGATAGAGTTACAGGTTGTGTAAGTAATTTTTGCGAATTATAGAGTTACAGTTTGTGTAAGTAATTTTTGCGTGAATTATAAAGTTACAGTTTGTGTAAGTAATTTTTGCGTGAGTGATATAGCTACAGTTTGTGTAAGTAATTTTTGCGTGAGTGATATAGCTACAGTTTGTGTAAGTAATTTTTGCGTAAGTGATATAGCTACAGTTTTTGTGGGTAATTTTCTTCTTTATATTCTTCTTCTTCGAAAGCTCCATATCGACTATTTGTTAACCACTCTTTATGATTTGTATGTGATCCGAACCTAAGAGCGATTGTACGTTGTGACAGTTATGCGCCTACAAGTATGCCAGCACATTCGATTTCTGCGCTGCTTTTTATTTACTAGAGTAGATTCCTTAGGTCCTACATCAGTCGCCTCTTACGACATGCCTTGTAGGTCGCAGTGGTACTATTTTTTGCTTCCTTGGGGCCCCGACAACACACAGCGTGATGAGTTATATTTTGTGAATTATATGTCTATAGTTTGTGAATTATATGTCTATATTTTGTGAATTATATGTCTATATTTTGTGAATTATGAGGCTATATTTTGTGAATTATATGTCTATAGTTTGTGAATTATATGTCTATATTTTGTGAATTATATGTTTATATTTTGTGAATTATATGTCTATATTTTGTGAATTATGAGGCTATATTTTGTGAATTATATGTCTATATTTTGTGAATTATATGTCTATATTTTGTGAATTATATGTCTATATTTTGTGAATTATATGTCTATATTTTGTGAATTATGAGGCTATATTTTGTGAATTATATGTCTATATTTTGTGAATTATATGTCTATATTTTGTGAATTATATGTCTATATTTTGTGAATTATATGTCTATATTTTGTGAATTATGAGGCTATATTTTGTGAATTATATGTCTATATTTTGTGAATTATATGTCTATATTTTGTGAATTATATGTCTATATTTTGTGAATTATATGTCTATATTTTGTGAATTATGAGGCTATATTTTGTGAATTATATGGATATAGTTTGTGAATTATGTGGTTTATTGGTGACGTTTCATCATCATCATCATCTTCCATCGAATAGCTTGTCCTGAGCAAAACTTTGCAACCCTAATCTTCATTTGTAATTTCTCTCTCTTCTTCCTCTTCTACGTTTGCCTGTTATGAATTCAGGCGTAGTCAGGACGTCTGGTATTGCGCTTCTGGCTGATTTTTGCGTGAAGGCTAGCTTTCCTTATTAACGGTGTCCCCCGCCATGCAGGCGGGCGTTCTTCGACTTCAGAGGTGATTTCTCTCTCTCATTATCCAGACGTTCCTTCATAGCTACAGTCATGCTTTTTTCGATCCAGAAGCACTTGAGCTATCAACTCTTCGGCTCGGTGCCATGGACATCGTAACCCTTCGTTTCAGTGCCACGAACACCGTAAATCTGGAGAACCTGTGGTTTTTCTTTCCAGCCCGCGGAATTGAACCGCACTCACATGGGGCTTGTCACCCTTCGTCCAACGCGCTACGAGCACACTGGATAGGTGGGCACATTCATACTTTAATCAGTAGTCACAGGCTTAGTGCTCCACCTTCTCCAAAGACATCCTCTTCCCGTCTTTGCCGGGATGCCTACATCCATCGTCGTCTCCAACCCTTCATGTCTTTTTATGTCCTAAAAACGGCATTGTTTTTCTTATGTTTTTGTAGAAGCATTCAATTTTCGTTAATTTCGAGTTCCGTCTAAATAGATCTATTGGTTCAATTATCTGTCCATGATATATGGAAAAAAGAGTAAAATATATCTATTTTTTCTCTTCTCTGTCCATAATACATGGATATGATAGGAGAAATAGATATGCTGTTTCTGCTCTCTGTCCATGGTACAGTGGCGGCTCGTCATTAGGTGCAAGTGGGGCCGGGCCCCACCAAAAATAATGTGTAACGTTGTATTTGTTTTATGAATTAAAATATAACCTCAACCAAAATCATGATTTTTCCGCAAATTTTTTCTGGTCCCATCAACAAAAATTATCCCGAGCCGCCACTGTCATGGTATATGGATAGAAGATTATGTCACTGAAATTATCATATCTTCTTCCCCTCCCCATCCCCTATGGCACACTGGGGGTAGTCAACTAAAGCAAAACACAATTCAAATTGCACTGATGGGAAGTGTAAACCCCATTTTGAGAACCACTGGACCCATTAGAGAATATTTTAATAGACGAAAAATTTGGTCGAGTAACGAAATCAGTGGAACGTAGCCAGAAATGACTCAGTTTGAGTCAGTGTAGATTCCTGATGAATCATATATTATATAGCATGAAAATATCTTCTTCTGTTGCGCATTTGATCTTTTTCATATTTTTGTATCCATTTTTATCGCATTCTTGTCAATCCCGATCAGAATACGAGTTATTCAGAGCTACATATAACCAATACTGACATACGGATGCGAGTCATGGACAATGAACACACAGATCGACAAATTTCTGAGGGCCACAGAAATGTAGTTTTATAGAAGAATGATGAAAATCCCATGGACTGCTAAAATGACCAATGTTGAGGTGCTGAATGAGATCAAGACACAGAGAAAGCTTGTGATCAATATAAGAAAGAGGCAGTCATCATTTTTCGGGCATGTGATGAGGAGAGGAGGTTTAGAACACATTGTGACTACCAGTAAAATCGAGGGTAGACGAGACAGGGGAAGACAGAGACAGAAAATTGTGGATAGCCTGACTTCATGGCACGGTAGAGCGTCAACATCTGAGTTGATAGCAAACACCAACGACAGAGATTTGTGGAGATCCATGATCGCCTACGCCAACCGGTACGGCACCTGATGATGATATTTTTTTTAACGTTGGTATGTTGCAACTTACTAATTAAGCTCTGTTATCATGTATACTTCACGAGTAGACATTGCATTTATGAAGAGACAACGGTAGATAAAAAAGACAGCTATTATTTTGTAAACTATGTCTTAGCGTTTTGTTCAGCACACTCATCATCATTAATTAGATTGTCCTGTGCAGAACTTTACCACCCCAACAGTCCTCCGGAATTTCTTTCTCTCATAGGCCAGATGTCCTGCCTCTGCAGCCGTCATGTTCAAGCCATCAGTTACATCCTGAATCCATCTTCTCCGTTGTCTTCCTTTTCTTCTCTTTGCCGGTCTGCCTACTTCCATGATGGTCCTCTCCAGCCCTTCATGTCTTTTTATATGTCTAAAATACCACAATTTTCTCTTTCTTATTTGTAGCATCAGCCAGTTTTCTTTGATTTTGAGTTCTTTCTGGATAGATCTATTTGTTCTCTTCTCTGTCCATGATATACAAATGACTCTTCAGTAACATTTAAAGCACATATATGTTTTTCCACTGCCTTATTAAATGTCCATGCTTCACACCCATACGTTGCCACTGGGAATATGCATGCTCTTAGTATTCTGATCTTTGTTTTCTTATCAGTTCCGTTAAGCACACTACAACTGTATTTTCGACCACCGTTGTTATTAGATTACAAATGTGTATCGAGTTTGCTTCATTAGTTGAGCGGGTTAGCTTAAGCCATAGATTCCCAAACTTTTTCGGCCAACCGTCCCCTTTCCACAACATAAACTTTGTAACGCCCCTCCACATTATAACAGTTTGCCAACGCCCCATTCCCACATATATACATACTTTATTTTCTTTTTGACATAGAAAATTGATACATATTTTTGTCATACATGGTCAATTTGCAAATGATTATATACATGAAATAGAAAATTGATGAAAAATGGATTGTGTAAGACGGGCATAAGATTAATTAAAATGCAGAATTCAAATTTGAAATGATTATTCACTCGCAAAATCACGAAAATAATTTATTTTAAAATATTTATTATTAATTTCTTCTTTAATGAGCCACCGACCCTAATCGCATGAACACTCCCCCGCCCAATCCTTCTGAGCCCGCTATCGCCCCCTAGAAAGCTTCAGCGCCCACTGGGTTGCGGTACCGCCCACTTTGGGAAACGCTGGCCTAAACGTTTGCCTATCGACACAGGAGGCATTGCACTTCTTCTTACGTTACCTTTTGCACTAAGTTTGTGGCGTCTGTGGCTTAGGGGATAGTGACTCGGTCTATTAACCCCGACATTCTGAGTTCGAATTAGGCTGCGGACGGTTTCGTTACAAATTGTTTCGCGTGGATTTTTACAAAAGGACGATAACACCACCCGTTCAGAAAGCAATGGCAAACTACTGAACGTAATAATGCCTAGAAAAATCACAGACAGCGTTAAAAAGTTGGGGTTGATTCGCAAAGTCCTATAAAGGATATGCAATTAACATATTAAGTTTACCATGTGAGACAAATGGTTAAAGAAACGCATATAAATGTGTATACTTTATTAAAACCTTCATGGTTTCTCTTTCTACCTATTGTTTAGTATTTATGTTTCCACGAGAACTGCTACATATACCTGCTTGATATTTCTTTGCTTTGTTATTCCCAATTATTTTCGCTGATGGTCTCGGTAGAGTTAGGGAGGGGGTGATCGTTTAACATTACAAAAATGTTCGGTCCGAATTCCTTTTGCAGACTTTGGGCTATTTTGTTCTCTGGACTAAGGGAGGGGTGATCATTTACCTTCCTCTGGACTTAGGGAGGGGTCAATGAAAAATGTTTAACACTACAAAAATGTTCGACCCGCTTTCCGTTTGCGAACATTGGGCTATTTTTTCGGTAGTCTTAATGAAGGGGGATCGCTTACTCCTACAGAAACGTTCAGCTATCGTTTCGTTTTGAGGCATTTGGGATATTTTTTTTCAGTGATACCTGATCTCAGTGTTGATAAAATCGCGTACCTAATTCTATCGGAGACGGACTACAAAGATTAGGTTCAGTATCCAAGTTGAATAAGTAAAAGAGCTCGTGGCGGTTGAAATAGAAACAAGTAGGACACACATTAACTCACCATCCTCTAACTTGTTCTTGTGGAACTTGGCTCCCATGCCAGCATCTCTAAATACATTCCTCTCTGCGGAGCTACCCGGCGTCTTCCGAATTCTCTCTCTCTCGATCGTTCTTAAGCTGTTTTTATCATTCAAATGTGATATATAAACAGCTTTAATACCAAGAACGGGTATACGTTAACAATCTTCAGTACCAATTAGAGCTCTGGTGCTTATCCTTCGGTGGTGTGTTCGGTTTCACCCAGCGTTTACTGGGTTCGCTCTCCGTTAGCCTTTTGCTGTCCCCAGCCAAACCTGCAAGGCAGCAGGTTGCTATTTTCTTTAGTGCAGCAACCCTTAGATGACCTACCCTCTCGGTTGATGAGCGACATCTGCTCAGCGAACCGGTCTTTTGTGGACTACTTGGTTTGTCGCCCGTTCATTTTTCGTACGGTTTGCTCCGTTTGCCTTTGATTGTCTCCAATCAAACTACAAGGCAGCAGTAGTCTTCCGAATTCAGAAAACTCACCTCGTCTATGACATATTGCCCTCAACTTTTCATTGGTCGTCCTCTTCCTCGCCTGGTCGGTGAATAGTCAGTACTCTCGAAAAATTATTAGTATCCCTTAAACAAAAACAACAATTTTCCATTTCTCAAAGTTACAATGGTGACCCTCGTTCAGGCTACGGAGTTCATGCTCTGCAGCTGATACCTTTCTGTAAAGGATTGATATTGGAGCACACATGGTTTTTCACCGAAGTGCAATATTGATGATCAATCAATTAATCATATAGCATATTTACAAAACTGTATTGCATATCATACGCGTAGCAAGCCAACGTTTCTGGAGGTTTTGTTGTTGTAATGTGACCGACACGCAAACGATGAGAATTAGTAGTGTTAAACACCCCTCTCACTTTAGAAAATATTTGGAAGAGTTTAGTGCTAACATATTTCAAAAAAACGTTTTTCAGCAAAAATGACTCATTTTAACTCGAGTTCGTTTCCGATGTTAACATTAGGATACAGATGTAGTGCTCGTGCTCCAGTCATAACTTTAACCATATCTTTTACCTGGTTCGTGTACGTCTGTGTAATTCTTCACCTTGATCGTCGACTGTTTTTACCTGTGTAAATTCAATCTCCTTATAGTCATTCCAGTGGCGGCTCGTGATCATTTTTGTTGGGGAGAGGGGGCAGACATTTTTCCGGAGAAATCATGGTTTTTGGTTGCTATATTTTAATTTATAAAATAATAAATACACGTTATACATTATTTTTGGTGGGGCCAGGCCCCACTGGTCCTTAATGACGAGCCGCCACTGGTCATTTCCGTTTCTGACAAATGATCATATTTTTCAATAGATCAAATGACATCATATTTTATACCATGCCATCGTATCTCACGTGTGGTATGTCATGTTTGAATCTGGAATATTTCTCTTAATGAAGTCCTTTTGGCCATAACGTCAGTTTGATCTCTTGCTTTACTTTGGAAAAAAAACTATCCTTGCTTTCTGGACGTTTAGCATTTTTTCATGAAATTAAATCCTATCATATCTTTTACATATCATCAACCACAGTAACCGACTCTTCGATTTTCTAGGCACCAGTTATACTTTCAGTAGTTTGCCATTGCTTTCTGAACGTTGAAGTCTATTTTTACCTTTCGTAAAATTTCACGGGAGCAAAATTGGTTCGAAACTGCACGCCGCGGAGTTTGAACCAGTTACGCTTTGATTGTGATCAGGCTTACTACCGCTTAAGCTACAGACGATTTTGTTAATATCTTCTTAAAATGTTTGTAATTCTGTCATTTATATATTCACCATCAAATAGCTTGTCCTGAGCAAAACTTTGCCACCAAAAAACAGTCGTTCGGAATTTCTCTCTCTCGTAGGCCAGATGTCTCGCCTCTGCAGCAGTCGTGTTCGAACCATCAGTTCAGTGGCGGCTCGTGATCATTTTTGTTTGTGGGGCCAGACACATATTTTCGGAAAACCATGGCTTTGGGTTAGGTTATATTTTTATTTATTAAATAATAAATACACGTTACATATTATTTTTGTGGGGCCCGGCCCTCTGGCCTAATGACGAGCGCTACTGCATCAGTTACATCTGAATCCATCTTCTTCGTGGTCTTCCTCTTCTCAATATGCCAGTATGCCTCCTTCCTTGATAGTCTTCTCGTCCCTTCAAAACGTCCAAAATACATCAACTATATATATATATATATATATATACACATAAAGCATATATGTGCTTTTGAATATAAGTGTTACAGAAGAGTCTTTCGTATATCTTGGACAGAGATGAGAACAAATAGATCTATCCAGAAAGAACTCAAAATCAAAGAAAACTGGCTGATGCTACAAATAAGAAAGAGAAAATTGAGATATTTTGGATATATAAAAAGACATGAAGGGTGGAAGAAGACCATCATGGAAGGAGACATACCGGCACAGAGAAGAAGAGGAAGACCACGGAGAAGATGGATTCAGGATGTAACTGATGGTTTGAACATGACGGCTGCAGAGGCAGGACATCTGGCCTATGAAGAGAGAAATTCAGGAGGACTGTTGGGGTGGCAAAGTTCTGCTCAGGACAAGCTATTTGATGATATATATATATAATGAAAATCGTGGCATATCCATTACAGAATGTATCCATCAACCACAGTAAGCGAGTCGTTTATTTTCTAGGCACCACTTAATATATATAAGTTACAATGAATTATTATTAGGACGACCTAAGGAGACCCTGAAACAAACTTTGCTGAAAGAGGCAAGAAATATCGGTCTCAGTTCCATAGAGGCGATTGAGCGAGTTGCCCAGAATAGAGCGGTATGGAGAAATTACTTGCAGGCCCTATGTAACGTATAACGGTACGAGAGGAATTATTATTATTAATGAGTTATTCAGTGTGTATCTTGTTTGTTTGTTTGTTTGTTTAGTAGGGGATTAAAGCCTCTTTAAACCGAGACGCCCTTTCAACCTAAGGCGAACCTTTTTTTGGTTATATCAGAGCGTGTAGGCCAACAAACATGAAAAATAAGAAAACTCCTTTCGGAGAATCCAAGAAGATGTTTCTATAAGTCAATATTGTCACGTGACTGGAGACAATATTAGTGACGTTGCAGTTTCTGTGTACATAATACATAGCATATCTCTGGTCAAATCGAACACCATTTTTAACACTGTAACGGAATGAACAATGTCTCTTATTAAGACGCGCAAAAAGAGAAAAACTATTCCATCTTTACGGAATATAAACGTGATCAGTGCATAACAAAATAATAAACATCTATCTACTATTTATTTACTAAGTTAAAAAGAAAATACAAAAATATTTTTTTTGAAACTCACCAGAACTGTGTAGAATATATTATATGTTATTTATTCATTTCCAACGAATGATGACTATTTTGGATATTTATCAAGAATTTCTCAAGTATTCCATACAGGATATTTGTGTATTATTTATTATTAAATTATTAACGTTTTAAGTTGTTGGAATTTTAAGGTGTTTTATTGTTACTATTTTTCGTGAATTGAAGTTTTACAAAAGTAAAATTAGAACCTGTGTCCACACATGTTCAGAAAAATGATTTCGTCAAAGACTAGAAAAAACGCCCCAGGAGCAAATGAGGGATATACTTCAACCATCCCTCGTGCTTCAGATGTTGCAAAAAATTTGGCAACTCCTTCGACACCATCTTCTCACTCCAAAGGGCCAAGCCAGTCTCATAGTCACGGCCCTGTGTTGCCTTCTTTGCCATATTTCGACCAAGACAGAACATCTTTGATCCATAATCCATACGATGATTTAAGTCTCTACACAACCCAGATTAACGCTGCAGAAAGGTTGGGTGCAAGATCTTCAGACTCTCAAGGAAGGAGCCGATCGTACTCAAATCAAGGCCAGGTCAATAAGACGTCTGGAAGCTACTTCGGATTTAACAAACCTTCAGACTCATCCAGCGGACGCTATGGATACGATAAACCTTCTGGATATTATGGATTTAATAAACCGAAAACGTCCAATTCCTCTTCGTCTCCAGAACATTTCGGATGCAACACATCCACATCAACTGACATGTTAAGAAATCCAAGCTACTGTGGATATAACAAACCAGTCATAGAAGCATTAAGTCAGCCTGAATATTTAGAACAAGCTAAATCCGTAGAACCGACAGAACGGTTCCGACCTAATCAACACAAACATGAGCCTGTCAGGTACCATAGCTCTGACAGAGCAAAATCTTTGGAACCTATCGGACATCCAATTTTCAATAAATCCACCAAAGGGGATAACCTAGCAGGCGAACGTCCACTAGTTAATAGAAGCCAATTCAGTTATGATGGACGGAATTTTGATGAAGATATTAAACAACGTTCATTCGGGGACTACCCTGGGGCGCATGTAAGAACTGGATCCAGCCAACAAAGCATGACATCAGATCGTGTACGTCTTGAAGATCAACCATATTTTAGAACTAACAGAGAACCTGAAAAAGAATATTCTGGATATGAACGAAGTCCTTCTGATAAAGATCGCTTCCATATCATGGCCAACCCGGCAAGATTAGATAGTGATCATACTGACGAATATACCAGTTTTCATTCAAATGAGATGCCATTTTATACATCAACGCCAAAACGGCATCAAGAACCATTTTCACTGATTGAGTACGGATCAATTGATGGCAATTCTAAACAGATGTCATGCGAGAGACCATTTCCAGTAAAGTGTGATATCACTAAACGATTTAGCGATCGAAGTCAAAGCTTAAGTCCTATCAGTCATCAGCATCTGATTGAGGATGCTTACACGGACAATTTTGGGATATATCATCCGGAGAAAAAGACTTCAGCATACAGTAGAGATCATGAGCCTCGCTACATGGATTCGCTATCTGATGATAGAGTATGCTCAGATCCGCCTTTGTATGTACGAGATTATGACAATGCGACATCTGCTGAAATGAAATCGCATTATCAAGATAAAAAGTATGTTGGTACTAGCACACAGAAGAAAGCCCACGGCTTGGCAGCTACCATGAACTACCATCAGCAGCTGAGGAGAGAATTAGGGATGCCTCAACCACAACCTTCTCATTATATCCACATGCAGTCTACGTTGTCTTTACCTTTCCAGGGTTTATACTCCAACATCATAACTCCATTGCCAAGCTCAAGCGATAGCAGTATTAATATATCATCGACTCGCCAGTTATCGCCATCTGACAAATGCTCAGTTGATTATACAGCACTTTCAGCTAGTGATCGCAATGCTAGAAGATTTCACGAAGCTTTTCAAAGCTTACACGGACATTGCTCCACACCACATCTCCCTTCGGCGATCCGATCCCAGTTTGAACAGACTCTTTCTGGATCAGACCCTAATCTTCAGAGCGACTCTAAACAATCAGGGATATACGCTTACTACGACAATATCTCTAGTCCGCGGGCGTATTCAAAGCATTCTGGAACACATCCCTTCCAGGAAACAAAGGCATTAGTTGAGCAGTACAACCAGACTTCATCTCAAACTAGATCACCAAAGTCCTCATCCTTACAATCAATGACAGCAACACCCCCATTCAGTTCAGGATATCATCTTTCAGAGAACGCTTCTTACCGGCAACAACCTTATACCTTACCGTACTCATTATCACCATCTTCTGCTGCGTCGTCATCGGCACATCAATCATATTATTCTTCCCCAAGCGTTCATGGAATGTGCACTTTTCCAAGAACAAAATCCCCAAGCCCGTGCCCAGCAACAAGTTCAATCTATAGTCTCCAAAGAAGAGAACCAAGCTATGAGGAAATAGAAAACATAATCCCTCAGAAAGCGACCAAGGAGACCGTGGTTACACATCCATCACCAAAGAATAATATCGATCCAAAAAAAGGAGCAAATGAGTGTCCAACTTCGTCCATATCATCTCTTCCCAAATCATCCATTTCAATGGCATGCCATGGAGGTCCCGCCACGAACCAGAATCACAATGCAGCTGTAACAACCTTAGACCAAGGATCAAACAATATACGCAAACACACACCACAAATTCCAAAACAAGAAGAAAAAAATAAATTTAAGGCAGCGGCATTTAAAGTCAAGAACAGCATTTTTTGGGTCAGTTTCAGAAAAAGCTCATCGATTTGAGCAAGCGGCAGTAGATGTATCATTATCGAAAGATATAGGAAAAGAAAGATCAAAACTAAAATTAAAAGATATTTTTGGTGATTCAAAGCATGGGCAAACCTTAGATTCCAGTTTCGAAATTCATGATTCTAAAGACAGAGTCAAAGGATGCCGAGAAGATCGTGCGGTTACATCAGCATCATCATCAGTATCCGCTACGACAACTCCCTTAGCAACATTTTCAACATTCTCAACGCCCATGTCAACGTCGACACGTTCGTCCCGGATGTCTAATCCAGAGGAGGACAGTAAGTTCGGTATTGATGTTTCCATGGTTTCCAGTATCAATGAAGCTGGGAACGAGGATGTAGAGGCTATCAACAGTTTCCTGCAGAGTTCTTATACGTATCCCTACCACTTGTTCTCTAGAAGGAAGAAACCTCTTCCGGGTAAGTATGTCATTATATATCCATTCATCCATCCATCCATTTATCCATCCATGTATCTATCCATCCATTTATCTATCCATCCATTTATCTATCCATTCTTCCATTTATTCATCCATTTATCCTTCCATTTATCCTTCCATTAATCTGTCGGCCTATCTGTCGGTCTGTCTCACTATCTGTCTGACCGTCTGCATTTCTTCTGTCTGTCTGTGTTTATGTCTGTCTGTCTGTCTATCTATCTATTTATCTGTCTTTCTGTCTATCTGTCTATATGTCTGTCTATCTCTCCCTGTCTGTCTGTCTTCTGTCTATCTCTGTCTGTCTCTCTGTCTCTCTTTCTGTTTGCACTGGAAGTCGATGTCGCAAAATGAGTTGCCAGGTTTTGTCTTCATGGCCCGTAAGAATGCCAACATCCGAGCTGATCGTCAATACTAAGAACAAACTGTGTGTCGATTCATGATCGCGTACGCCAGTCGGAACTTACGAAACCAGTTCTGTATAGGTTTACTATTCCTCTTTGGTTTCCAGCAAACAGCTCTTATCTGGTTACCACCCGTTTAATTTGATATTCTTGCAGCCTGGTTAGAGTTACAGATTCGCCCTAATTCCTTGAATCGTTTAAACGCCATATTCTCCCATGGGGCATTCAGAATATCTTGTCTGTGCGTACAAGTCTAGCTGGCCTCCTAACTGTCTGTTTTGTTTATGTACGTCTTTCATATTGTCTATATTCTTCTGTATCTGTTTGCTATTGTGTATGAATTTATATCTTCATATTTGTCTATATGTCTGTCTGTATGTATCCCTCTCTACCTGTGTATCTGTGTGTATGTCTTTATGTGTATACATGCGTTATTGCAAAGGCAATTAAGAAAAAATGGAATATGTATAACTGTATTATTCGCAATGAGTTAATTCACATTTTTTTATGTTTGTCACCCTAACTTATCTAAGCTAAAGAGGTCAGCGACTAGAGCCAAGGGAAGACCAAGAAAAAGATACAAAGGCTTTATTTTTTTTTTATTTTTTCGATCCAGAAGCACTTGAGCTTTTCAGCTCTTCGGCTCGGTGCCATGGACATCGTAACCCTTCGGTTCGGTGCCACGAACACCTTAAATCTGGGGAATCTGTGGCTTTTTCTGCCATCCCGCGGAATTGAACCCGCACACACAGAGGGATAGTCACCCGTAGTCCAACGCGCTACGAACACGCTGGGCAGACGGGCGAAAGGCTTTATTAAGACCACACTAAATAAACACGGATATAACACAAGGGCAACTCATCTGGCCCTGGAACGCAAATTAAAGCTTCCACCCCAACGCTTAACGACAAGAGTGGACAACCAATTCCATTATCCACCCCTGGAGAAAGACAATATACAATAGTCACCCTAACTTCAGTTTGCATTAATGATGACTTTGACGTCTGCCTCCACCATTACAGGATTTACATGAACAACAAATCCACCTAGTTGCTTGTTGATGTATCGTAAAGTCGAATCAGGAATGGTGAGACGCAACTGGGTGGAGTACTTTTATCGTGGCATATCCCAAAGGACGTAGCCATCAACCACAGTAAACAAGTCGTTGATTTTTCTAGGCACCACTTATACGTTCAGTAGTTTGCCATTGCTTTCTGAACGGGTGGCGCCATCATCCTTTGTTAAAATCAACGGAAACAATTTGCAAGCAAACTGTCCGCAGCGTGATTCGAACTCAGAACGTCGGGGTTAATAGACCGAGTCACTAACCCCTAGGCCACAGACGCCACGGGTGGAGGTACTAGTACAGAGGTACTAGTACAGACAATGATCAGAGAAACCACCTTCATTTTGTTCCTAGACACGCAGGAGTTAGAGAGCCGCTGTAGCGTAGTTGTTAGTGAACTCGCTTCGCAAGGCTGGTGGTCTGGGTTCAGCTCCCACAATGCGCGTGGAATTGTTCCCGACCGCGACGGCTCTCAGGTCGACCCAGCCTCAACCGGGTACCAGACATGCTCTGAGAAAGTAAAGGCGGCCGGCGTGATGCTGACCACATCACACATCGTGTGCCGACGGTCAATGAAAATACAGGCCTAACACTGTATTGACCTATATACCACGAGGTATGAAAGGGTTCCTTTACTTTTTTTATTACGCAGGAGTTAGGGGTTGTGAACGAGCTGATAGATTGGCTGGTTGGCCATGGGCCGCAATGACATTCTTAACGTATTGAGATAGTCTTTCCGAACAGGGGAGTTTCAGGGCTGTGAATCCCACTCGCTGAACAATTAAGCTCAAATTGAACACGGGGCCTCGTTTTATCGTCCGTTTCTAATTGGACTATGAACTCGATCTCACCTACACTGAGATCAGTGATCACTGGGAAAATATCCGTATGGCTCCACGAGGGAGCGAACCTGGTACCTTTCCCACGAGAGATAAGATAGAAGAAATAGAGAATACCCCTTATCTTCTTCGTTGAAATCCTCAGAGCGTGTGATGTTTTCTTTTAGAGCATTGATGCTGAAAAGAGCTTCAATTTAGAATTAACAAGAAAAATTGCTGAAATTGAACTCGCATTTTTATTGCCTCTTCAGCTCTAGTTTTTATCAAAAACTTTAAACACAGACAAATTAGCAAGGGGAAACAGAGCAACACTAGCTTTATGGAAGCGTTTACATGAACACAAAACTGTAAAAAAGTAAACTAAACTAGAACAGAAATGCAGCGAAGATAACGGAAGAAAACGAAAGAGAGTAAAATACACACAAAAAAGAGTCATTTAAACCGGGACACGCCCACCACACTTTTCCACTAATTCTCTACTGAATGTTGAGTAATAGAAACAGTTAAGCTATCGTTCCTTCATTCTACTTGAAGGATGAACACACAACACACAGTTCTTATTCCTTCTTACTGAAAGTAAAAAAATTAACTACACATAACACATCCACAACACACATCAACAACACACACACACACAACACAATTAAGCTTCCCACATGTAAGTGTTATATGGCACGCCCTTGATAGTTTTTCTTTTTCTTTTTAATACAATTTTATTCATCGTGTAGCATGTCCTTTGTGGGACGTCGTTCTCGTCCTAGCCCGCTTGAAAAGCTCTCAGTCTTTGGCAGGTTCTCCCGCCTCCTCCAATGTCATGTTCAAGCTTTCTTTAATGTTCTGCTACTATCGTCGTCTTGGTCGCCCCTCGTCTCGTCTTTCGTAAACTATGACACCCATTACTGTTCTCTCTAAATCAGCGTTTCCCAAACTAGAATCCGCGAGGTACTCATAGGGAGTCATTAAGTGTTTGAAGAAATATTATGATCTTTGACATTTCAAACAGAAAAATAAATTGTAAAAACACGTATAAAAACAGTGGTAAACTAGTTCCACTGAGAAATCAAAGGACTCAGCTCAGACCGGAGTCTAAATGTCTGACAGGACAAAATGAAAGATCATTTGAAGTTTCCCGCAGTCTGAGAACATTGTTTGCTGTTGTAACACACAGATATTTTATTCCTGTCAATTTTTATATATAGACGCTTGGGAGTTCGCGGCAGCAACATGTATTTAAAACGAAGGTCCACGGTAATGTAAAGTTTGGGAACCGCTGCTCTAAACCACTGAGACGTTTAAAGGGAAAAAAGTAAAGGAACCCTTTATATACAAGAGCAGACAGGCTGGCTAAGGAAGGAACAACACTTATACAACACAAATACCCAGTGTCATTACCAGAAATCAAGATACATATCAAGCAAAAGTACAAAGAGGTGTTGAGACAACAAGCCCACAGCAAACACCCACAAGATACCATCAGTAGACTAAACAGAAAACATCACACAACAATCTTTCACCTAAGAACAGGTCACTGTAGGCTCAACCCCCACATGCACAGAATAAAGCCTGCTCAGACTGCACGGTGTGCATGCCAGATAGAAACACAGCCATCAGTCCATCATACATGAAAATGAAAATCGTGGCATATCTAAAAGGACGTAGCTATCAACCACAGTAAATGAGTCGTTGATTTTCTAGGCACCACTTATGTGTTCAGTAGTTTGCCATTGCTTTTTGAACGGTGAGGTCTATTTTTACCTTTCGTAAAATCCCACGGAAACGAATTTGCTTCCAAACTTGCCCACCGTGGGGTTTGAACAAGGTACGCTTGGGTTTGTGATCGAGCTCACTACCGCTTGAGCTACAAACGCTCACCCATCATACATACACCAACGAAATGAAACATGGCCTCATGAACAAAGCTTACAGACCAAGCTATGGGAACTCTCGAAGAACTCCAACTGACATGCAGCTTCATAGAGGCAACCCATCTCATGATTTAGATGAGCATACGAAACCGAACGCAAAGAAGAAGAAGAAGAAGAGAAGAAAAAGATACAACGTGGTATATAGGGTAAAATGGTGTTAAACCCGTATTTTGTATTGGCCATCGGCTCACGATGAGTGATGTGGTAAACATCACGCCGACCGCATTCACTGCCAATTGCTTTTCCTGGCACCCAATTGAAGCTGGGTCGACCTGAAAGCCGTTACAGTCAGAAAAACACCCACGCTCATTTCGAAATTGAACCCGAACCACTAACTTAAGAAGCGAGTTCACGAACATCTACGCCACTGTGGCTCTCCACGAAGACGTTCAATCTGATCAAAAATGTTAGTGCCCACAAAATCATTTTTCTTGGGAAAGTAATATGGTGATTTCCCTTTGCCTTATAATGAGCTGCAATCGAAGCGAGACGAGACAGAGGAAGACAGAGAAAGAAAATATTTCACCGCCTGACTTCATTGCACGAAAGAGCGTCAATATCTTCTTCGATCGTTCTAGGCTTGTTTTTATCATTCTCTTTGTCACATACAGGGTGTTCAAGATTAAAGCAGCCCCATTGACAAATCGAAAGTTGCCAGATAATCTATCGCGTTATGTTTATGTACTATTTAAACCGATTCTGACTAGCTCGTTTTACGTCACATTTGTTCATCGCCCTTCCCGCACTACAATTACATACCATCACATAACCTTGACCTATACTACGTCATAACTGAACCTTCTCATTTTCACACATATATGCCAGATTGACTCCATTCACAGCTATTATCTTGAACACCCTGTATAAACAACCAAACATCAGAACGTAATGTACGTGCACCACCTTCAACACCTATTTGAGCTCAGTTGCTTATCCTTCGGTGGGGTGTTCGATTTCAGCCAGCTATTTTGTGCGGATTCGCTTCTTCCGCTAGTCTTAGACTGTCCCCAGCCAAACACACAAGGCAGTGGGTTGCCATTTTCTTTCAGGGCAGCGACCCTTAGACGGCCTGCCCTCCCGGGCTTATGAGCACCATCTACCCAACAAAACCGGTCGTTTTAGTGAACACCTTGGTTTGTCGCCCGTTCAGGTTTGTTTACGATTTGTTCCGCTAGCCTTTGATTATCCCTAATCAATCTACAAGGCAGCAGTAGTTCCCTGCGGTCGGAAACTCGCAGTGGTTATGCCTCTGCTGGGCTTTCCCGTTGCTCTGTACATTTGGGTGGGACGCACATCAACATCTGAGATGATAGTAAGTACCAGGGACAGAGATTTGTGGAGATCTATGATTGCCTACGCCTACCGGTACGGCCCCTGATGATGATGTCCAAGACTTAATATTGTTTATGACCCAATGTTTCTCGATGCGTCGTTATGCAAGTATTGTTCTTTGACCAACGGTTCACGATAGTTATGCGGCATATATTTTTTTTTTTTTAAAAGTGGTAAAAATCGATTAATGCATTTGAATACAAATGGTAGGGAACAGTACTCACAATCTATCTATCTATTCTATATTCCTGTTTTGTCTTTCAGTGTCAGGTCGGAAAAAGGAGGCACCTGGAGCGAGCCTCTTTATGCACCTTGTTTTTCTTTCTCTTCTCCAATCCTGATTTGCCTCACAGCTTCATGGTAAGAAGAGATTTCTAATACGGGTTGTTGTGTGTGCTTCATAAACAGTTTCTTTCGTCGCCTCTGCTATCTCTGAAGTCCACCTTTTCCGTGCCGGCTTTTTGCTTTGTATCCACTCAAAATGCAATTGGGAAAAAACCCAACAAATATGTCCATTTTGTTGTTTTCAGTATTGAAGAGAAATAGTTGTTAATGAATAGAAATGATGGGAAAATGCAATATATGGGACATATTTTTTTTTTAAATTTCGATCCAGAAGCACTTGAACTTAAAGCTCTTCGGCTCGGTGTCATAGACATCGTAACCCTTCCGTTCGGTGCCACGAACACCGTAAATCTGGGGAACCTGTAGCTATTCTGCCAGTCCGCGGAGTTGAGCCTACACATACAGAGGACTTGTCACCCGTAGTCCAACGCGCTACGAACACGCTGGGCACGCCGGCAATTGGACATATAAAACGACATGATTTTTCTGGAGATCACTCTGAATGGCAGAATGCCGGTCAAATGAAGGACAGAAAGATTAAGAAGAATATGGGTGGAATATGTCAAAAACGAGTTGGGTATGACTGTTAGACGACGGACATACATCTCCTGAATGACATGGAGTAATTTAGAGCTGCTGTCATAGAAACCAAGTTCCGACAGGGATAAGCTAAATGATGATAATGAGAATGATTATAATAATGATGAACACGATGTCGACGACGATGACGGTGGTAGTGGTGATGCTGATGACGGTGGTGGTGGTGGTGATGATGCTGATGACGGTGGTGGTGGTCATGATGATGATGGTGAGGATAATGATGGTGAGGATAGTGATGGTGGTGATGATGGTGATGTGATGATGAGGATAATGATGAGGAGGATAATGGTGGTGGTGGTGATGATGATAATGGTGAGGATGACCGAAAGACACAGAGAGAGAGTCATGGAGAGAGACATGGAGAGAGACACGCAGAGATAGAGAGACACATGTAGAGAGCGAGAGGAAGTCAAAGAGTGAGAAAGAGAGAGAAAGACAGAGGGAGACACAGAGAGAAACAGAGAAAGAGACACAGAGACACAGAGAGAAATAGCGAGAGAGAACAGAGAGATACAGAGACAGAGAGACAAACAGAGAGAAACAATGAGAGAAACAGAGAGAGAGACACAGAGAAAAACAGAGAGAGACACAGAGAGAGACACAGAGATACACAGAGAGAGACAGAGACATACAGAGAGAGAGACACAGAGAGATACACAGAGACATACAGAGAGATAGAGACACAGAGACATACAGAGAGAGAGACACAGAGAGATACACAGAGACATACAGAGAGAGACACACAGAGAGATACACGGAGAGACACAGAGAGAGACACAGAGAGAGAGACACATAGAGAAACAGAGAGAGACACAAAGAGAGACACAGAGAGACACAGAGAGAAACCGAGAGACACAGAGAGAGAGACACAGAGAGAGACACAGAGAGAGACACAGAGAGAAACAGAGAGACACAAAGAGAGACACAGAGAGAAACAGAGAGACACAGAGAAAAACAGAGAGACACAGAGAGATACACAGAGAGACACAGAGAGAGACACAGAGAGATACAGAGACATACAGAGAGAGAGAGAAAAATAGAGAGAAGCACACGCACACAGAGAGCGAGAGAGAGAGTAAATGAAAAGAAAATATATTGAGAGAGGCGTACATGTTCTACCTATTTTCTGTCACAATCTGTTGTAATCTGTAAACTGTCTTGCAGTTTTAAGAAAACATTTCACGAAACCTGGTCATGCAAAATGCCATTTCTTCTTCTTCTTCTTCTTCTTCTTCTTCTTCTTCTTCTTCTTCTTCTCGTTCACCCGCTATGAATTCAGGTGTAGTCAGTATGGCGCTTCTGACTGATTTTTACGTGAAAGCTTGCTTTCCTTTCCACCAGTGTCCCTCGCTATTCAGACGAACATTCTCCTACGTGGTATAATTGTCAATTGAAACGGATATGTCCTTACGAGCAGCGAGTGTAGTAAGCAGAATACAGTTTATGGTGTTGAGCGTCTGGTCGAATGGGTTAGAGTTCGGCTCCCAGGAGACCCGGGTTCAATCTAAGGTAAGGCCAGGGAGTTCTTTTTCTGTCGATGGCATAAAGAAAAAATCTGAACCTGAATACTTACACGTAAGAGCAGGTATACACACATATAACACACACAGAGATACTCACCGGCACATATGCATTCACTTACACAGATAAACCAAGTACTTACCAACCGCATATTTACACACACATACGCACATAACACACACAGACACCTACCTACACATATACATTCAAAGAAAAAACCCCATACTTACCAAACTACACACGTATACACACATATACGCACATAACACACACAGATACATACCTACACACATACATTCACAGGAAAAACCACATACTTACCAACCACGTATTTACACACACATATACACAAATAATACACACAGAGGTACATGCCTACACATATACATGCACGGAAAAACGCCATACTTACCAAACTACACACTTGTACACACACATACACACATAACATACACAGATACATACCTACGCATATAAATAAACGGAAAAACGCCATACCTACCAAACTACACACTTGTACACACACATAACACACACAGATACATACCTACGCATATAAATAAACGGAAAAACCCCATACTTACCAAACTACACACTTGTACACACACATAACACACACAGATACATACCTACGCATATAAATAAACGGAAAAACTCCATACTTACCAAACTACACACTTGTACACACACATACCACACACATATACATACCTACGCATATACATAAACGGAAAAACCCCATACTTACCAAACTACACACTTGTACACACACATAACACACACAGATACATACCTACGCATATAAATAAACGGAAAAACCCCATACTTACCAAACTACACACTTACATACACACATACCACACACAGAAACGTACCTACGCATATACATTCACAGAAAAACCACATACTTACCAAAACCACACATTTACACACACTCACACATACAGCCAGACACTGGCGCACACTGGTAAACCGCATTACCTTCTTTAATTCCTCCATTCTTAACATCAACATTTCCTGTTGATACCTCCGCCATTTCTAGCAATTTCCGGAATTGTGATAGGTTTGTGTTAGCCAGGAAGAAAGTAGTAATGGCGACTTTCTTTGTCTCGGCTCAACAGGGAGGGTTAGGTCTGGTCTGAACCCCCTCCCTACACTACTAGTAGGCATTCTCATAGACATGCTGGAAGCATAGAATAGGTAGGTATGGTAGTAGGCTCGTGTCTACCTGTGTGGGTGTATACTGTTTATGCGTCAGATTTCGGAGATAGAGAGAGGGGGACAAGAGAGTGAGGGGAAAGGTGAATAGATGAAAGTGTGTGCAAGTGAGAGAGATAGAAATCTTGAGAGTGTGAGAAGTACTGAGAAATGTGTGAGAGAGAGTGAGACGAGGGAGAAAGAGATAAGGTGAGACGAGGGAGAGATAGAGTGAGACAAAGGCGAGTGTACGAAATATAGAGTGAGACGAGGAAGAGATAGAGTGAGACGAGGAAGAGAGTATGAAATATAGAGTGAGACGAGGGAAAGAGTGTAAAATATAGAGTGAGACGAGGGAAAGAGTATGAAATATAGAGTGAGACGAGGGAAAGAGTGTAAAATATAGAGTGAGACGAGGGAAAGAGTATGAAATATAGAGTGAGACGAGGGAAAGAGTGTAAAATATAGAGTGAGACGAGGGAAAGAGTATGAAATATAGAGTGAGACGAGGGAAAGAGTGTAAAATATAGAGTGAGACGAGGGAAAGAGTGTAAAATATAGAGTGAGACGAGGGAAAGAGTGTAAAATATGGAGTGAGACGGGGGAAAGTGTGAAATATTGAGAGACGAGTTAGGGAGAGATGGAGTGAGACGAGTGCGAGAAAGATAGAAAGTGATGAGAGAGAGAGAGAGAGATAGGGAGAGAGATAGAGAGTAATACATAGAGTGTGAGGAAAGAAGTGAACTTTATCTAGTGATAAAGTGAGAAAATAATAGAGAAAGAAATATAGTGAGAGACAGAGAGATAGAAATAGACTTAGAGATTTCATTTATATATATATATATATATATATATATATATATATATATATATATATATATATATATATATATAGAAAGAGAGATTGAGGGAGAGAGAGATAGCAAGAGAGATGGAATTATATTTGAAAGGCAAGAGAGACGAACGCAAACTCAGAAATTGTCACAGTAAAACACTTTCCGATTGACCGTCTGCAAAGAATAATTTTTTTTTTCCGATCCAGAAGCACTTGAGCTTTTCAGCTCTTCGGCTCGGTGCCATGGACATCGTAACCCTTCAGTTCGGTGCCACGAACACCGTAAATCTGGGGAATATGTGGCTTTTCTGCCATCCCGCGGAATTGAACCCGCGCACACAGAGGAATAGTCACCCGTAGTCCAACGCGCTACGAACACGCTGGGCAGATTATAAAGACCTCTGGGGGTCTTTTGTGGTCTCTGTAAAGGTTAGGTACTCGTCTCTCGGGCCAAAGGTACCAGGTTCGCTCCCTCGTGGAGCCATTTAGATATTTTTCCAGAGATCCTGATCTCAGTGTAGGTGAGATCAAATTCCTAGTCCTATCGGAGACGGACGATAAAACGTAGTTCCAGTGTTCAATTTGAGCATGTAAAAGAACCATTGGCAGTTCAAAATCGAGAAGAGCAAGCCGGAAAGAAAAATGAATTAGAAAAGATTAAAAATAAATTTCCTGCAAAAATATCTTCACCATCTTCAAAATTACAGCCCCCTTATATATCCAGTCTGATGCCCCCTTGTATATCCAGTCTGATGCCCCCTTGTATATCCAGTCTGATGTCCCCTTGTATATCCAGTCTGATGTCCCCTTGTATATCCAGTCTGATGTCCCCTTGTATATCCAGTCTGATGTCCCCTTGTATATCCAGTCTGATGTCCCCTTGTATATCCAGTCTGATGTCCCCTTGTATATCCAGTCTGATGTCCCCTTGTATATCCAGTCTCATGATCCAGTTTTAGAATCCAGTCTTATGCCCTCTATATCCAGTCTGATGATCCAGTCCTATAACCCAGTCTGATCTCCCCCACCCTCCTCCACCCCCTTGTATACCCAGTCTGATCCCCACCCCTTGTGTCTATCAATAAGTCATTACTGTTTGTGTGTGTGATAGTGTGTGTGAGTACGTTCACACAAGTGTGTGTGTGGGCATGAGTGTTTGTGTGTATATATATATATGGATATGTGTGCATGTGCGCTGTACATGTACAAGAATACTGACCCCGGCGCGAACGCTTTTCAAAAGGGATATAAGTACTGTGCTCAATTTTCGCGGTTATAAGTGAGTTTTTTCCCCTTCGTTTCATTTATATTGAGCTTCTTTGTATCATCTTGGTGGGACGGATTATCGCAATGCGTAAGCGCTCCCCTTTCGACTCTACATTCCACACAATAGGAAAGGCCTTGATTCTCATATCCCCTTCTCAATATGAGCCTAGAAATGGGAATTAACAGGCATTTCATAGAGGAGGTCTGAAAATGGCTCTAGGCAGGACTTAAAAATGAATTTAAAAAACAAAACTTAAAAAGCTGTCCTTTATTGCCCGTGTTACCAAATTTTAAGGCGGTGTAGGACATGGGGAGGGGGGGACATGCGCCTGGGGAAATTGATGGTAGCATGGCTAGTGCTATCACTACGAAACTGTTCAGGTTATGAGTTTTTCATTATGCCACCTACAGAAATAAACTTGATAAAGAATGCAGGCAACATAACCCACTTGTTGTGGAGGCAGAGGTTCAGGCATTAATTTCTGAGAACGCATCTGAGCATGATGTAATCATTTATACGGATGGTTCGGTGATTCGACATGTGCGGAGCTCGTGGGCTTTCACTGCTCAGGTCGGAGGTGATGTTGTGAAGGAAGACAGTGGTGGTTTTGCCGTGACTACAAGCAGTCTCACTATGGAAATCATGGCGGTTACCAAAGCGATGATTTGGCTAGAATCACAGACTTTTATCCATGCATGTTTTCTCAGTGACTCAATGAGTATGCTCAGGAAGATTGAAACAGGATGGGCTAGGAGACATTGGATAGAATCGCTGGGGAGGTCTAAGCTGACAAAGATCAGTTTTATTTTTGTGCCAGGGCATGCAGGTGTAAGGGGAATGAACGTGCGGATAGGCTTGCAGGTATGGCTGCTGTCCAAAGCGGACGAGCAATGGACCAGGCTGATATTATAAATTCCTTAAGGGAGAGAGGGCGTGTACATGATTCACGTAATAGCGGTGAATCCACAACACTAACCAGACTGCAAGAACTCAAAGTTAAGTGTGGTGTAGCTCGACAAGAACGCTATGCTGGCAGACAAAGAAGAATTGTAAATCAACAAAGAACCGGTGTCGTTAGTCGCCACACGCTGATGGACATACTGAGGGAGAGATCGGAGCACTTATGGACTAATTTGTTCGACGTGCAGTGATGGTGATCCGACGACTAAACTAAACAGAAATAAAAAAAATTCTTGGTCTTACCGGGGACTGAACCCGGGTCTCCAGAAAGGAAGTCAGTGCTACTCTAAAAAATAATAACACCTTGTAAATAGGACCTATAACTCTTAACCGTTCAGTTGTCCGATGTTTCATTCAAGTAATATATATCCAGTTGTGCCTAAACTGCTTTTCCCTATCTTTCACATAACCTGGGAAGTAAATGTCGCTGGTGTGATGATGACCACAACACTATCAGGTTCCGTTGGTCAGATACAGATACAGGTCTAACACTGTGTTCCCCATTAAACCACACGGTATGAAAACATAGTTTTCACATTTACTTATATCTTTCGCGTAGCACATGTTTTGTGAAAACTGTTTCGAGTATTTCCTTCTTCTTCTAACGTTCCATATCGATCACTTGTTAAATCACTCTGTGTGATCTGTATGTGATCTGAGCCTAAGAGCGATTGTACGTTGTGCCAATTATACGCCTACAAGTAGGTCAGCCCATCCGAATTCTGCGACACTTTTTATTTACTAGGGCAGCTTCCCTAGGCCCCTACCTCAGTCTTCTCTTACAACATGCCTTGTAGGTGGCAGTGGTACTATTCTTTGCTCCCTTGTGAGCCTCGGCAACATACGGGCGGTGCGACTTCAAAGTGAAAAAAAGAGCGCTCAATTCCTCTTAAAATGAAAAATATCCAATCTCGCAAACAAAATATAACAACGTACATTTTTTCTCCACGATATTTTGTATACATACTATTATAAGAGCCTGAAGCCGCAGGATTTACTTCATTGCACCGGGTTTTACCTCATGTGTCTCGATCCCTCTCAGCAGAAATGGCGCACCACCTGTCGAGAGTATTGCACAAAGCAAGAACTCCGTAACTCCAACAGAAATTCTAGGGATCTCTTGAACAAATACGCATGCTGGATAAAATCGGACACATCACAGAAGGATAACCACCACCAGAGCTCTAAAAGGTGCTGAAGATGTGAAATTTTTTTTTTTTCCGATCCAGAAGCACTTGAGCTTTTCAGCTCTTCGGCTCAATGCCATGAACATCGTAATCCTTCGGTTCGGTGCCACGAACATCGTAAATCTGGGGAATCTGTGGCTTTTTCTGCCATCCCGCGGAATTGAACCCGCACACACAGAGGGATAGTCACCCGTAGTCCAACGCGCTACGAACACGCTGGGCAGACGGCGAAGATGTGACATAAAAACCCGTTCTTGGCAAAGGCTGTTTATATCACAACAAGAATAATCAAAATTTTTCTAAAAGAACAAAGAAGAAGAACAACAACAAATACGCACGTGAACAGATCGGTGAGGTCCGGATTCAAACACACGACTTTCAGAACGCATGACAAAGACTTAAACCCTTAGCGACACAGACCACCCCTCTCCCCCCTTCTATTATAGAAATAGCAAACAAGTAAAGCTGACATAAAACAATTGACGAATTTATGAAATGTATTACATTGAATTTTTCTCAGGCTGATCTGAAATTACTTTTCTATCTATATTATTATCTTCCTCCCTTCCAGGAACAGGTCCACATCTATTCCTGTTCCCTGACCTCTGACACAGCGTTATCCAGGTTAGAAAGTGCCTCGATTTCTGAAAGTGATTTATTCGTTACGCTACTCTTCAAAACTTGAAAGCGTTTGCTCATCGCATAGAAAATTATTTTACCAGCTTCTGCAGAAAGTGCTTTTTTTTTTCTTCAACGGAATTTGAGAGCCCTTTGCTCAGTGTTAGGAAATTGCGTTATCCCTGGTCCTAGAAAATGTTTTATTTTTAGGCCCCTGAAAGTGGTTTACCCATTGCCACCGAGAGTGATGAACCCCCACACAGCCGTAAGCTTCTTTGCCTCACAAAATATTTGGTGTCTTCTTCTTCTCTTCCAATAGTTACTTCTTTTTTTTTTTTTTCAGATCCAGAAGCACTTGAGCTTATTAGCTCTTCGGCTCGGTGCCATGGACATCGTAACCCTTCGGTTCGGTGCCACGAACACCGTAAATCTGGGGAATCTGTGGCTTTTTCTGCCATCCCGCGGAATTGAACCCGCACACACAGAGAGATAGTCACCCGTAGTCCAACGCGCTACGAACACGCTGGGCAGACGGGCTAGTTACTTCTTTATAGAAGTGTTGGAGATGGGAAGGGGGAGGGGATGTTGGTTGAAGTGATTTTGTGTATACATATTCTAAGGCACTTTATGAGCTGTTAATCATTCTCTTAACCCTTTAGCTGCTAAAGACGTATATATACGTTTTCCCCATTCACTTCTAAAGACGCATTAACAAGCTTGTTATTATCTTTCCTCTATGGGCTAAAGACGTGTTAACACGTTATACATTGCTACTGTCACTGCTATAGGCGTACATTCACGTTTGTGACCTAGAAACAAAGAGTAGCTATTTTTAGCTCAGCCTTCGGAAAGTATGTAGCAGCGAAAGGCTGTTCTCGATGCCGTCGCTCCATCTTCTGCGTGGTCTTCCTCTTTACTTGTTATACTTTGTCAGTGTTTACTCTGTGTTGTCAGGTGACCAAACCATTAAATCGGTTGTTCTTTTTATGAATAGCATGACTGATTTCACATCCAGTCTTCTTCTGATTTCTTCATTTCTAATTTGATCTCTTATTGTCACTCCTGCAGCTCTTCTAAGACACTTCATCTCCGTCGTTATGATTTCCCGCTCATTAGCTGCTGTTATTGGACATGTTCGTCTTCTTTGAGCGTTCCATCTCGATCACTTGTTAACCACTCTTTGTGATTTGTATGTGATCTTAGCCTAAAAGCGATTGTACGCTGGGCCAGTTATGCGACTACAAGTAGGCCAGCACATCCGATTACTGCGACGCTTTCTATTTAATAGGGTAGCTTCCCTAGGCCCTACATCAGGCGCCTCTTACGACATGCCTTGTTGGTCGCAGTGGTACTATTCTTTGCTTCCCTTGAGGGCCCTGGCACCACACAGGCGATTGAACATGTTTGACACCAGCAACAATTTGTGAATATGTCGTTTAGTAGGTTTGATTGATTGATTGATTGACTGATTGATTGATTGACTGACTGATTGATTGACGGATTGATTGATTGACTGATTGATTGATTGGCTGATTGATTGACTGATTGATTGACTGACTGACTGATTGATTGATTGGTTGATTGACTGATTGATTGATTGATTGGTTGACTGACTGATTGATTTATTGATTGATTGACTGATTGATCATTGCACTTCGGTGAGTAACCATGTGTGCTCCGATCTCATGTGAGATCGAGTTACACTAATCTTATCAAAAAAGGAACGATAAAACATCGGTTTTGTGTTCAAGTTTAGCATGTAACAGAACACGTGGCAGTTAAAAATCGATAATAGTAGGCCGAAAAGCCCCTTCAAGAGGACAAATCAATTTTATAAAGTTTAAAATTAAACTTTTACACAAATATTCAACATTTTCTACATTACATTGCGTTTCTCGTAGGTGCTACATTCTTCTTCTTCTGCCAACGCTCCATATCGACCACTTGTCAATCATTCGGTATGGTTTGTATGTGATCTAAGCCTAAGAGCGATTGTACGTTGGGCCAGTTATGCGCCTACAAGTAGACCAGCACATCCGATGTCTGCGCTGCTTTTCATTTACTAGGATAACATCCCTAGGGCCTACATCAGTCGCCTCTTACGACATGCACTGTAGATCGTAGTGGTACTATTCTTTATTTCCCTTGCGGGCCCGGCACCACACGGTGCTACAGAAGTCGCACACTCACTCTGAGATCGTCCTGTGTAAGAAAGAGATCGAAGTACACATTGTTATTCCCCGAAATGCACGGACGATCGTCCAATCAATCAGTCAATCAATCAATCAATCAATGACATCAGTGCATGTTTTCATGTGAGATGTTCATCCGTCACCTAGTTTTTACCACCACAAAAAAATACAATAAATATTCCACTTCCTAAAAAACAAAATAAACTGAATATTCAAGCCTTCTTGTAAACCAAATTTTGCCTTGCTTGTTAATTGCATAAATATATATCTGTGTCCCTGGTTTATTGTTTTTCTGCTGTTATGTCACGAACGAGTTTATTTCCCTTCTAAATCAATGAAGGCAAGATGGCCGTAAACACAACACAGCGGATCAGGGAATTAGAAAACACGAAAGGGAAAAAAATGTGCAGGAAAATATGAACATGACACGCTGAGAGATTGAGCAAGATTGTGTGCGAAACAAAAACAGATATTACTGTTGTAAAATATGCTGTAAAGAAAAAAAAAACCAAATTACAACATGAAAAAATAAATAAAGAACAGGGGACAGATAACGGAAAGGAGAAAGAGAAATTTAAGAAGGAAAGTTGAAGAAAGTTATTGTAAAGAAAAGACGCTAAATAAAATAGAGCAAAAAGAAATAATTTATATTTTTAATTTCCATATTCGATTTGTTTGTTGAGAGAGCAGTTCCTGTCCATGAGGGACGAGATGTATCGATTATGTTGGAATAACTGTCTGGTTTTCTCTTTGTGTTTATAGGGCTGATCTAAGTCTATAAGCCATTTTCTACAAATAGTGACAGGGTTTCTATTTAAATTTACTATCTATTGGCCCCGTTCAGAAAGCAAAGGCAAACTACTGAACGTTTAAGTGGTGCCTAGAAATCAACGACTCGTTTACTGTGGTTGATGGCTACATCCTTTAGGATATGCCACGATTTTCATTTCATTTCATCTATTGGCACTTATCACTATTAGGGGGTCTCTGTGTCTAAGTGGTTACGCTGTTGCCTTGCGAGTCGAAGGTCGTGGGTTCGAATCCGGACACGCCCGTGTGGTGCTGGGGCCTGAAAGGGAAGCAAAGAATAGTACCACTGCGACCTACAAGGCATGTGGCAAGAGGCGACTGATGTATGGCCCTAAGGAAGCTACCTTAATAAATAAAAAACGTCGCAGAAAGCGGATGTGTTGGTCTACTTGTAGGCACATAACTGGCACAACGTACAATCGATCTTAGGCTCAGATCACATACAAATCATACAGAGTGGTTAACAAGTGGTCGATATGGAGCGTTCGAAGAAGAAGAAGAAGAAGAACTCTTTACATCCCACTTCCATGCATACTTTGGTATTCTTTGATCATTTCTTCTCAGGGCATGCATGCATATCTCCACCTTCCTGTTCTTATAACAGTTGTTACTAATAGTTGGCCAGACATTTCTATGATTTCATCACCTCTCCTCGCCCGAGTGGTTACCAGGGCCCAAATTTGGGGTGTAAAGAATAGAACCACTGTTACCTGCCATGTGTGTCGTAAGAGGCGATTAAGGAGGTTTGGATGAAATTGAATGCATGTGTCCTAAACGTGTAGAAGTCTATGCGTTTAGGGGCCTACCAAATCAATATGCAACGTGTACACGTTCTTGGTAAAGATCAAACATATCACAAAGAGTGATTAAAGTTGGTCGTAAAGAACGAACGCAAAGAGGAAGATCACTTCTCCTCATTTCACCTCATTTTATCTTCATTATTTATTACTATTTTCAAGTGCATTCAACTTACTTTCTACATCTTTTGTCATTCACATCAATTTAACCCTTTAGCTGCTAAAGACGTATATATACGTTTTGCTCATTCACTTCTAAAGACGCATTAACACGTCTGTTATTATCTCTACTCTGTGGGTTAAAGACGTGTTAACACGTTATACATTGCTACTGTCACTGCTATAGGCGTACATTCACTTTTGTGACCAAGAAACAAAGAGTAGCTATTTTTAGCTCAGCCCTCGAAAAGTATGTAGCGGCGAAAGGGTTAATTATTACCCCAGCTTTCTTTACTTCCTAGAATTGATGTGACGTTCAAATCGTGAGTCTATACAACAGAAAACTAATGTAAAAAAATCGTTAGAAAATATGATCTGTATGCCTTCTTTACCCTCCTCCACTTAGAAACATAATTACACTAGTTCATCACGTGATGCAGAATGCTGTTGCACCATTTTTCCCGTACGCACCAAATTATTTCTCACATAACCATTTTTGTGTGGATCTCCTTCGTTCTCTCCTTTTCATCATCATCTTTCCTCTGCTTCCCCCATCCTTTCATCTTCATTTAACAAAAAAGAAGGATGTGTGTGATAACGTGCAACGAAAATATAAATCAGAGGTCCTCAAACTTCAACGAATTTTGTCTTCTCTATGGAACCCTTGGGAGAGCCACGGTAGCGTAGTTGTTAGTGAACTCGCTTCTCAAGGCTGGTGGTCCGGGTTCAACTCCCGCAATGGGCGTGGAATTTTTTCCGACTGCGATGGCTCTCAGGTCGACCCAGCCTCAATTGGGTACCAGACATGCTCTGGGAAGTAAAGGTGGCCGGCGTGATGCTGACCACATCACCCATCGTGTACCGACGGTCAATAAAAAATACAGGCCTAACCTGTATTGCCCTATATACCACAAGGTATGAAAGGGTTCCTTTACTTTTTTACTTTTTACGGAACCCTTGATTCTTCATCGACCACCAGTTTATAATACAACAAATTGACAAAATGGACCCTCGCTGGTGCTACAGAGTTCGTGCACTGCCGATGAGATCTTCTTGTGCAAGAAATAGATTGGAGCACGCATGGTTACTCACCGAAGTGCAATGATGATAGTCCAATCAAACAATCAATCAATCAATCAACAAATAAAAAAATGAACATAGTTTCCAGTGGCGGCTCGTGATCATTTTTGTTGGTGGGGCAAGACAGATATTTTCGGAAAAATCATGGTTTCGGTTAGGATATATTTTAATGTATAAAATAATAAATACACGTTACACATTATTTTTGTGGGGCCCGGCCCCACTGGCTCCTAATGTCGAGCCGCCACTGATAGTTTCATATTATTTACAGGACGTTACCATCAACTACAGTAAAGACTTGTCGATTTTATAGGCATCACTTACACGTTCAGTAGTTTGTCCTTGCTTTCTGAAAGGTGAGGTCTATTTTTATCGTTCGTAAAAAAATCCACAGGAAAAAATTTGTTTCCAAATTGCACGCTGTGACGTTTGAACCAGGTACTCTTGGGTTGGGATCGAGCTCCCTACCGCTTAAGCTACAGACGCCCACGAATAAATTATAGACACTCAAAATATCAACATTGCATGTTCATTACTTTTTTTCTTTATCGTAGTTGCGGTTATTGGGTTGTTAAAAGCGCGGGCTCCCATACAGGAGAGCTTGGGGTCAAACCCGGGTAAGGTCAATGCGTGTTTTCTCTGTCAGGGGCATAAAGAAAAATCACAAAAGGAACAGTTTCACGGTGATTTGCACTAGCTATACGGCCATTAAATGTCACATGCACATGGCCACTCACCCAACCCCAACCCACCCCAACCCCACCTCTACATCACCACCCCCACACCACCACTTCCACCCCCACCCCCACACCACCACCCCCACACCACCACCTATCCTACACCGCATAAAAATGGGTATTACAGAACGGTTTTTTTTTCTTTTTTCAGAAGCACTTGAGCTTTTCAGCTCTTTGGCTCGGTGCCATGGACATCGTAACCCTTCGGTTCAGTGTCACGAACACCGTAAATCTGGGGAATCTGTGGCTTTTTCTGCCATCTCGCGGAATTGAACACGCACACACAGAGGGATAGTCACCCGTAGTCCAACGCGCTACGAACACGCTGGGCAGACAGGCATTACAGGCAGTAAAGACACTAAAAAAAAAGGATACTACCAGAGTGAGAGTTACACACCGCTTACCATGCCTGTTACACACAACACATGTGTACAGACTAGCTTGCTGTTGTATCGCGCAACTGAGAAAAAAAATACCCAAATCCTACCGACCGTTGTTTAACCTTCCTCGTGATTCAGAACTGGTCGTCCTAATTGTTGGACGGATTAGTAAGACATAATAATAATAATTATTACAATAATTACTCTCGTTCTGTTATATGTTACGTAGGGCATGCAAGTAATTTCCCCAGATATCCCTGTCCTGGGAACTCAATCTTTCCATGAAACTGAGGCCGACATTTCTTGCCTCTCTCAGCAAAATTCGTTTCATTGTTTCCTTAGGTCGTCTTCTTTTTCTTTAACCCTTTGCATCCCACTTCAATTCCTACTTTGGTATTCTTTAACCCTTTGCATCCCACTTCAATTCCTACTTTGGTATTCCTTAACCCTTTGCATCCCACTTCAATGCCTACTTTGGTATTCTTTAATCATTTCTTCTTAAGGTGTGTCCAACATATCTCCATCTTCTCCTTCTTATAACAATTGTTACTAGTGGTTGACCAGATATTCTCTGACTTCATCACTTCTGAACTCGTTCCATTTTATATTCATTATTTTTGGTAGATATCTATTTTCAAATGCGTTTAACTTACTTTCTATATCTTTAGTCATTTTCCAACTCTCGCCGGCATATGTTAAGATTTTTACAACATTTGAGTTGAAAGTTCTGAATTCAGTTATACCTACGATAACAATGTGAAAGTTTTACCACAAAGTGAAAGAAAGTGATCTATGTTTAAAAAACCACTATAGTCACTGGTGGTATGATTGGCGCATATTGGTGTACCACTACAGTGGTCAATTGTATGAACCGAGTTAAAGAAACTATAATATTGTAATATATAAACTTCTGTTAAGGGAGATACAAATAGCTGAAAGTATCATTCTTTTTCTTTTGTTATCTTTTCCCCAATCTTTCCTTCGAATGTTTTCAACGTTGTCAAATTCAACAACACCAGAAAAGACAGTCACCAACTTCAGCATACGAAAGAAAGTTGGCACAGAACCTTGCCTGAATCAGAGCCAATTATAAACTTATTTGCCTTCGGACTCATGTAAGAATTATGGGAAATCAGACCACAACTACACCACGTGACCTCACATTCCAGTATTGGTGTATATAGACGAATCCATTTTAAACTCAATACAAAATGCTAAATCGAAGTTGTATTATCCAACAAGTTAAGTTAAACCACAAGGAATATCAATATTATGAATATTTGTCACCAATAAATAATCATAGACCCACAGAATTGAGTAAAATTGCAAAAAAGCTTGCAGTGTTCTATCAAACATCTATATTTTCC
The DNA here is from genome assembly GCA_020796225.1 of Arion vulgaris. NCBI lineage: Eukaryota > Metazoa > Mollusca > Gastropoda > Stylommatophora > Arionidae > Arion > Arion vulgaris. Next base: position 13,904,744 of record CM036768.1, read on the forward strand.
GGCCCCCTTTTCTGATCTAGGTCAGGGAACACCTAGTCAGTTGTTTGGGCTAGTTATCTAGAGTTGGCTGTACCTGAATACACCGAGAAACAAAGAATGAAGTTGTTTGGCCACTTAATAAGAATGCATTCAAACTCCATAGTATACAGTCCTGCAACAGAACATGAGGAAAGAAGGCAGGAGGAAGCACACAAAATAAAACCGGTTAGATTGGATAGCAGAATTCTGTCAAAGAGCAAAAGTAACAATCACCTAGGCCACCAGAACAGCGCAAGACAAAAATAGAAACCCACGACGCTGCGCACCAACCCGGTAGCATTGTGACGACAAAAGAAAAAGAGGAAGGAAACAGTCTCTAAAGGGCCCTCTTCACCCGTCTGCCCAGCGTGTTCGTAGCGCGTTGGACTACGATTGACAAGCTCACTGTGAGCGCGGGTTCAATTCCACGGGCTGGCAGAAAAGCCACAGGTTCACCAGATTCACGGTGTTCGTGGCACCGAACCGAAGGGTTACGATGTCCATGGCACCGAGCCGAAGAGCTGAAAGCTCAATTGCTTCTGGATCGGTTTAAAAAAAAAAAAAGTGTTCTATATCTCAATATATTTTTATTTAAAACCACGTTTCCACGACATCTTCATTTGTTTGTTGTCCACTGTACCGGAGAAGGTTAAGGACAGCACAAACCGGACACATATTGTTACAGATGTCCTTTTGTTGAAGTTCAAAAATAATTTTGTCACTGCGTCTTGTCAGGTAGTCGGGGTGGTGCCTTTTTTGAGGACACTGCACTAAATATAGCATAGCGCGTGTCGGGTGCTTCAGTTGAAAGGCTGCTATGTTTGTTTAAGTATTCACATTGGACCTATCTTCAAAGGACCTGCTTTTTTTACTGTTCACTGGTTCTCAAAACATTTTCTTTCCGCCATGGCTTCATATAATCAGTGATACCTTTAACATAATTTTAATCTACATAAAAGCAATATTATAAAAATTGTTTAGACTTGCTTTACATTTAGATAACTGCTACAATAAGCAGACAATTTAATTTCCGATCCATAAAATGTATCTACATTACATATTTTTAGAACCTTTGAAATAGTTATTCTATTGAAACGCAACAGGTAACCTACTTTGCGGTTTTGATTCCATAATGTATCGATACTGACATATTAATGTTAGTACTGTATTGTGGTTTATGAAATACACATTAAAACGTAGTTTCTGTTTAAATATTTAAAACGTTAAGTCTTGGAAATGTTCATCGTTCAGCTTTATTGTTTTCTGCAAATGTCACCGAACATTGTATATAACTGTGATCTACAATTTTTAAGCGAGTCTTGCAGCATGCAGAATCGTTAACTACATTATCCGGCAAGCAACGATACTGTGATGTGTGTGCACGTACGTGTAAACACGCTAGCTAGAAAGTGTGCCTGTCAACTTGTAGGATCGGTCTGCCCACCGTGTAGTAGTAATATTAGGTTGATTCCTCTCAAGCAGGCCATGCCACAAGTGTGTTCTGCTGGTGAGGAGAAGAATCATATTGCTGTTGGATTAATTTTTCTTTACTTGTGTGGGATGATACTGCAACGATCGTTGCTTTATAGTAGTAATTATGTGTAGTGTGTGTTCGGATGTTATAGTTTTTACCTAACTATCGGTTTGTAATTATGGCAGGAAGTTTGAATCGCCATTTGTGATTGATTACTACTACTACTGTGTCAGAAATAGTGTGTCGTGACCTTTGCTGACTGTGTACTTCTGCAGCTTGTTGTTATCCGTTTCGTGTTTTCAACTTAGTTACTAGAAGAAGGCAGTGGAAGTACGGTCTGTTATTATTATTTTATCCTTAGTTCGACACAGTTGGAATTGCAACAATATTGATAATTTAAGTAACACCAAATACTTTTATTATGTAAAAGTTATACCAGATGGGCAAATGTTGGTAACTCAACAGCGACAACTCTTACGCATAATTGATACTATTTACTTTGTCTTAACTCTTACAAGTTACTGCTATCTTAGCTCTTACTGCTGTCTTAGCTCTTACTGCTGTCTTAGCTCTTACAGGTTACTAGCTCTTACAAGCTACTGTTGTCTTGGCTCTTACTGTTGTCTTAACTCTTACTGCTGTTAGGTCTTACTGTTAGGTACTGTTAAGTTAGTTTAGTAATATTAGTGATACTTTCATTGCAATTAAGCTAACAATTATTACCGATTGATACGGCCATCATCATTTCACTTCGATGAATATCCATGTGTGCTTTTATCTCTTTCTTACACATTAAGATCTGAGACAGTACGCAAACTTCGTAGCACCGGCAAGGGTCCCCGATGTAATTTTTAACATGGTGAAAGATTTTGTAAAATTGTTTTCATCTTTTTATGAATTTTGCAAACTTCACAGTTTTAAATGTAACATACTCTTAACAATTTTCCAACTAATAAGGGCTAAACAAGAACACGGGAACATTTTCGGCCATTTTGATCCTTTTTTTGTGATATATAAATAGCCTTTGTCAAGAACGTATTTTTACGTCACATCGTTCAGCGCCATTTGAAGCTCTGGTGCTTATCCTTCGGTAACGTGTCCGGTTTCAGTCAGTGTTTACTCCGTCAGTCTTGACTGTCCCAGCCGACCTGCAAGGCAACCGAAAAATATTCAATCTCTCCACGCGTAACGAGCCTTGGTGCGAGAGGCGAGTACCTTGCCTGCCCATGAGATTAATTGAAGTTAATAGCCACATCAATTTGTGACTAACTACAAATACAACTAACACATGGTGTAACTTGAACATATAGTTCATAGTTCAATTAATGTCATGGGCAGGCAAGGTACTCGCCTCTCGCACCAAGGCTCGTTACACGCGTGGAGAGATTGGAATATTTTTCGGTTGCCTTGCAGGTCGGCTGGGGACAGTCAAAGACTGACGGAGTAAACACTGACGAAACCGACACGTTACGAAGGATAAGCACCAGATCTTCAAATGGCGCTGAACGATGTGACGTAAAAATACGTTCTTGACAAAGGCTATTTATATATCACAAAAGAAGGATCAAATGGCCGAAAATGTTCTAGTTTAGCCCTTATTAGTTGGAAAATTGTTAAGAGTATGTTACATTTAAAACTGTGAACTTGAACATAATATACACATAATCCTGGTTATATTATCAGGAAATGAACATCGTGGCATATCCTTTACAGGACGTAGCCATCAACTATAGTAAACGAGTTGTTGTTTGTTCTAGTCACCACTTATATGTTCAGTAGTTTGCCATTGCTTTCTAATAAATTATAATTAGCTAACGTTGCCACTATTGTTTCATAGTAATTTAATGACAACATCCTGTATCCAGATCTTATTACTGTTTGTAGTCGTTTTTTGGGTGGCGTCTGTGGTCTAGGGGATAGTGACTCGATCTATTAACCCCGACGTTCTGTGTTCGAATCACGCTGCGGACAATTTGGTTGCAAATTGTTTCGCGTGGATTTTACAAAAGACGATGGCACCACCCGTTCAGAAAGCAATGGAAAACTACTGAACATAATAATGCCTAGAAAAATCACAAACAGCGTTAAAAAGCTGCCGGTTGATTCGCGAAGTCTTGTAAAGGATATGCAATTAACTTTTAGTCGTCTTGTAACTCTTTCACTCTGTAACTCCTTTAATCCCCAAACCCATTTTCATTTAAATTATATAATAGAATAGCGAGTAAACTAGTCTCGACAGAGATGAAGTGTCTACACAGAATGATGGGAATAACAAGAAGAGACCAGTTGAGAAATGAAGACATCAGGAATAAAGTGGGTACAATATCAGTACTGAACTTTATCAAGAAGCAACACATTAAATGGTTCGGCCATATAAGCAGATTACCAACAGGCAGTGCGCCACTGAGAGCAATGTTGCTCCGATACAGTGGATACAAAGCAGAAGGCCAGCTACGCAAAAGGTGGACTCACAGACGACGAAAGACACTATTTATGAAGCACACACAAAAGTCCGTGCTAGAAAACTTTTTTTTACCCTGAAACTGTGAAGCAAACCAGGATTAGAGAAGAGAAAGAAAGACAAGCTGCATAGAGAGTCCCGCTCCAGTTGTCTCCTTTTTCGACCTGACGCTGAAAGGCAAAACAGGATTAGAGAATAGATAGATAGATTTTTTTTTTTTTTCCCGATCCAGAAGCACTAGAGCTTTCAGCTCTTCGGCTCGGTGCCATGGACATCGTCACCCTTCGGTTCGGTGCCACGAACACCGTGAATCTGGAGGACCTGTGGCTTTTCTGCCAGCCCGCGGAATTGAACCTACACTCACAGAGGGCTAGTCACCCGCAACCCAACGCGCTACGAACACGCTGGGCAGGCGGGCAAGATAGATAGAATGTAATAGCCGCTCAGAAAGCAATAGCAAACTACTAATGCTCAAGTCCTGTAAAGGATTTGCCCCGATTTTCATTTGATTTCACTTGATTAACCAGTATACTGTCTTTGCGTCATCTTAAAAAATACTGCGAGCCAATATATCAGCTCACACGGGTGAATGGGTTAAAATGTGTGTAGTCTAGCTGAGTTATCAAAAACAAAATAAAAATCTGGTGGAAGTTTACTTTTTTGCCTGTGCTTGCTAACGGCGTTAAGAGTCACGTTTAAAAAACAAACACACCAACAGCACACTCACTATGTACTCTTAGTACCAGCGATGCTTTTTTCCCCCGACAGTAACTCAGGTCGACCCAGCCTCAATTTTGTATATAAAAGCACTCAGAAGTAAAAACGGCCCTCGTGATGTTGCCCACATCAACCATCACGTGCCGATAGTCAATGAAAAATAAGAATCTTACTGTATTTCGCCCGGGGGTTAATCTGTGGCAGTTGTCTTGCATTTTGAAGGCTCGGGTTCGATCCGAACTGCGCCGTTCAGTTCACGAGTGCATTTTTTCCCGAGACCCTAGGATTGTTGCCGGGAGTTCCGTGTTTTGTGTAATACTCTCAGCAGATGGCGTGTCATTTCTAGAGAGAGAGGGACTGAGCCATATGGGGTAAATCCCGGTGCAATGAAGTAAATCCTTCCTTGTTACGCCCTTTACATCATGATGTTGCTTTCAGTGTTATGTTTCTTCTTCTTCTGCGTTCTCACTAGATTGGGATTTCGGATTCTCTAATAAAGGCAGTCGTCTGTCTCAGATTTTCTGCCACCCCATACAGTTTGTCTTGAACGCTAGTGTAAGTGGGCCACCTCTTTCTTCTGAAGTCTGCATACTGGAGGCAGTTCTGTAGGATATAATTGCTATGATTTCTGCTTCCCCATATGTGCCGATCTCTTCCCGCAGTCAGTTTTGGCCACCCTTGTGATGGTAGGTCTGAATATTCTTACTGCTTGGCTAAATCTCTGAGGCAGATTGGCGGCCGTAGAATCCGTTATCCCATTCCTCACTGTGAGGGGTCGTTGCACCATATTATGCGCCTTACGGCCTGGTGCATCCGTTTTCTGCAAGCATTTGTTTCGGGTTAGCATTCCTTAGCGGACACGTGCATCCGATTTCAGCCAAACCTCCTTGGTCGCCTCTTACGACATGCGTGGCAGGTAACAGTGGCTCTATTCTTTACACCCCAAATTGGGGCTCCGATAACTACTCGGGTGGTTATGTTTCTTAGATAGGACCAACACTTCCTTTCTTTGACTGTTTTATGTCATTTTTATGCGATCCACGTCATGGCACATTGGGCATTCCCATGCGTGCTCTATCCTCCACTGCAGCAGCCATCCTAAACTTGCTCACTGTATCCATGAGAAGTTGATTAATATACCTTCACTCTCTACCACGAAGACGAGACTGCCTGGCATGTCCAAACTTAACTCCTAATTCTCGGACTCGTTCCAGTGTCTGAGACTCGCCCATATCACATAAATGAGTGTGTACCGCATTTATGACATCGGCTCTGTCCATACTTCTGCCCGCTTGAATAGGCTGTTTAAGTTCAGACCTGTGCTTGCATCTTTCTCTACTGCAATATAAAAACATTTTTAGATATACATATGTTGGATGACTTCTCATCCTTCCTTCTCCCTCAATGTTATTCCTGACATATCTTCCCTTTATTTAAAACATGTTCACTGTACAGAGAGAAAACTTTCAACTTTCCATACAACGTGTCTGTGAAAGATCTCACACATGTTCTGGTCAAGTACTATCTCTAACCAAGAACTGCTTGCACAGTGTCAACAAGAGAATAGGAACACCACCATCCAAAAGATACGCTGGAGATGGATCGAGCATGTGTTGCCACGGCGAATAATTCTGTCCCGAAAACTGCACTGAGATGGACACTAGAGGGTAAGCAAAAACTGCACTGAGATGGACACCAGAGGGTAAGCAAAAACTGCACAGAGATGGACACCAGAGGGTAAGCAAAAACTGCACAGAAATGGACGCCAGAGAGTAAGTGAAAAGTACACAGAGAAGGACACCAGAAGAGAATCGAAAACTGCATTGAGATGGACATCAGAGGATAAGCGAAAACTGCACTGAGAACTGTCACCAGAGGATAAGCGAAAACTGCACTGAGATTGTCACCAGAGGATCAGCGAAAACTGCACTGAAATTGACACCAGAGAATAAGCAACAACTGCACAAAGATGGACACCAGAGGGTCAACTATCAGACTATTACCAGGGCCCACCACTTAGAGGTAGAGCGGTCTTGGTCATAAAAGAGAGGAGATGGATGTGGTTGGGATGTACATTAAGAATACAGAAGACTAGATACCAACATGTGTCTTTGAAATGGAATCAGGGAGCCAAGAGAGGTAGGGGGCGATCTAGAGAGACATGGAGACGAACTGTAGACAGAAGTGGAAGAGGCGGGAAAGACTTGTAATGAACTGAGGCTTGCGCAAGATAGATCTGGTTTGAGGAAATTTGTTAATGCCTTATGCTTCAAGAGAAGTTGAAAGAAAAAGAAGGATCTTGGTCAGCTCTGGTTTCCTGCTGCTGACTTCTGTCATTTCATTCACAGTCTCAACTCTCCAGTCAGGATCTGATATTGGGTTAGTTTTCTCACGTCTGTCCCTACTCACGTAGTTAAAAAGTTATAGAACATTTCAATCCCGCATCATGCTCACTAGTCATCTACGCACACACAGACAAGCATAATGCAACTACATTCTCTTCGATGAAAATGGTAGTCAGCATCACCCGTGATGGACGAGCATCAGTCAAACTGCAATAATGAAGCATGTTACCAGAGCCATCACTTGGAGGTGGAATATATTCTTGGTCATCTCTTGCTAATTACTTGTCATCAAGACTACCTCAGATGTTCTCTTTATGAGGGTTATAACTAGTCATTGCGTTTAACCGTTTTGTCATTATGCATAACAAACATAATAGATTGATTGATTGATATGACCTCCATCATTGCACTTCGGTGAGTAACCATGCGTGCTCCGATTTCTTTCTTACACAGAAAGATCTCAGCTGCAGTGCACAAACTCCGTAGCACCGGTGAGGGTCCACAATGTAATTTTGAAGATGATGAAGATATTTCCGTAGGAGTTTTATTTTTAATCTTTTCTAGTGAATGTTGTCTGGGCAGCGGCTTTCCAGCCTGCTCTTCTCGATTTGAACTACCAAGGATTCTTTTACATGCTCAAATTGAACACGGGACCTACGTTTTATCGTCCGTCTCCGATAGGGCTAGGAACCTGATCTCACCTTCACTGAGATCAGGAATCTCTGGAAAAATGTCCAGATGGCTCCACGAGGGAGCGAACCTGGTACCTTTGTCACGAGAGACCAGCACATAGCCTCTACGCCACGGTCACCCCCCAAAAAACCACAACACTAAACAACAAACTGAGTTATAAAAAACTGTTCTAAAGAAAATGAAGCTAAAAATAGTTAGAAAAAAATTCCACCAGCCAAAACACAGAAGAACAATAGGTATAACATTGTACAGATTAATCATCCGGCAGGTAAAAACAAAGTTTGACATATTTGTTGACATATCCTTCTCAAATGTGTGTTCCTTGTTAGCATTGCACCAGAGCTGAGGCGTGTATGCATATTTACCTACAAAAACAAAGTACTGTAAACATAAAGGCCGTTTTAAAATGTTCATAGGCGTTAGGTACTGTTAGTTTTAGAGGCGTGTGTTTGCTGGGACACTTGTCAACGGATGTCTTTGGCGGATTCTCAGACTGAGATAGTGCAAACACAAATCTGTGGATCAGAACCGGACAGGAACCCATGATGACCCCAGGTTAAGAGAAGAAAATGACGATGAGTTGGGCATACCCTACGGAAGACACAAGTCGAGTGTCACTAGACAAGCACTTGGGTGGAACCCGCAAGGGAAAAGAAAAAGATGACGTCCTAAACAGACCTGGACACGAAGTCTTCTTGAGGAACTGAAGAGTGCTCGACTATCCTGGGAGACCATAAAGAAAACAGCCAGAGACCGAGAAAAGTGGCGAGCAACTGTTGAAATCCTATGCTCCACGAGGAACGGAGAGGAATAAGTCAAGTAAGTCATGTTCGCTGGGAGCAGAGAATACCAAATATCGAGATCAATCGGTGCACAGGCATCAACAATATCAACAAGGAAATAAATATAATTGTTTTTTCTGATCCAGAAGCACTTGAGCTTTCGGCTCGGTGCAATGGACATCGTAACCATTCAGTTCGGTGCCACGAACACCGTAAATCTGGAGAACCTGTGACTTTTCTGCCAGCCCGCGGAATTGACCCCGCACTCACAGAGGGCTTGTCACCCGTCGTCCAACGCGCTACGATCACGCGGGCAGGAAATAAATATAGGAGATGGAAGTGGTTGGGACATACATTGAAAATGCAGAAGACAGACATTCACATGTCGCTTTGAAATGGAATCCGGCAGACAAGAGAAATAGTTGGTTACCGAGACAGACATAGGGAGGAGCTGTAGAAAGGGATGAGTCGGGAAAGATCGGGAATGAAATATTTGGGGTTGCTCAAGACAAATATCATCATCGTCAAATAGCTTGTCCTGAGCAGAACTTTACTACCCCAACAGTCCTCCGGAATTTCTCTCTCTCATAGGCCAGATGTCCCGCCTCTGCAGCCATCATGTTCAAATCAATTACATCCTGAATGCATCTTCTCTGTAGTCTTCCTCTTCTTCTCTTTGTCGGTATGCCTCTTTCCATGATGGTCTTCTCCAACCCTTCATGTCTTTTTATGTCCAAAATACCTCAATTTTCTCTTTCGTATTTGTAGCATCAGCCAGTTTTCTTTGATTTTGAGTTCTTTCTGGATAGATCTATTTGTTCTCTTCTCTGTCCATGATATACGGAGGACTCTTCTGTAACACATATATTCTTTTCTTTTTTTAAACTTTGCTATCCAGAAGCACTTGAGCTTTCAGCTCTTCGGCTCGGTGCCATGGACATCGTAACCCTTCAGTTCGGTGCCACGAACACCGTAAATCTAGAGAACCTGTGGCTTTTCTGCCAGTCCGCGGAATTGAACAGCGCTCACAGGGAGCTTGTCACTCGTCGTCCAACGCTCTACGAACACGCTGGGCAGGTGGGCAACACTTATATTCAAAAGCACTTATATGTTTTTACACTGCCTTATTAAATGTCCATGCCGATCTGGTTGGGGGAAATTTGTTAATGCTTTATGCTTCAAGAAGATTTAAGAGAAGAAGAAGATGCTCATATACTTTTTTAACGGTACTAAATTTGCCATTTGCACCCGGCCAGATTCATTGTTATTCCCAGCTTTTCATTAGATACGTTTGAATGTTTCTGTAATCGTCCATTTGTAAGTTTTCTTTGAAATTCGTCACTCCTGCTATATCGTTTGCTTGATAAAGGCCTTTTGGTCGAAACGTTGCTGTTTATCGTCACTGTTTCTGTATTTTGTAATGCTATAGTACTTTGTTTGTACGTGTTTTGATATTTTACCGGGTTTTACTGCAGTCTTCCCCATTTTTCGATAATCATTTGCACTCATGCACTCATTTACAAAGATCAGTTTTATTTTTGTGCCAGGGCATGCAGGTGTAATGGGAATAAACGTGCGGATAGGCTTGCAGGTATGGCTACTGTCCAAAGCGGACGAGCAATGGACCAGGCTGATATTATAAATTCCTTAAGGGAGAGAGGGCGTGTACATGATTCACGTAATAGCGGTGAATCCACAACACTAACCAGACTGCAAGAACTCAAAGTTAAGTGTGGTGTAGCTCGACAAGAACGCCATGCTGGCAGACAAAGAAGAATTGTAAACCAACAAAGAACCGGTGTCGTTAGTCGCCACACGCTGATGGACATACTGAGGGAGAGATCAGAGCACTTGTGGACTAATTTGTTCGACGTGCAGTGATGGTGATCCGACGACTAAACTAAACTAAAACTCATGCACTTTCTCATTTATATATATATTCTTCTAGTGTAGTGGTTCTCTATGAAACATTGCTGTATTTTGTCATTGTTTTTGTAATTTGTCACTCCTGTTGTTCGTTTGCTTGATAAAGGCCTTGTTGGTCGAAACGTTGCTGTATTTTGTCATTGTTTTTGTAATTTGTAAAACTACAGTACTTTGTGATTACGTGTTTTGCCAACCAAATAGTTTTACTGCAGTCTCATCTATTTTGTGAATGGTTCGCTATATTACTTTTAGGGTTATCTAGACGTTTTCTTGGAAGGTAGTTTGCCATTGGTTTTCTTGCTGGCAGTGATCCTACTTGCCCATGAACGTAGTCAGTGTCTCTATTATAAAGATCCTTTGTCTACCGCTGTGAGTTTTGAGAACATAACCATTGACACGATGTCAGCTGCTCCCTCACTCATCCACCGTCTTCACTTTACCCTGTCGGGGATGGGGGCGATAAACAGGTACTATACCTTGCCCAAGGGGTCCCATAGGCTAGCGGAGGAAGGAGGCGCCTTGTATCTTCTTTGATAGAGATTTACCTCTACCTCGCTACCAAGGAAAAGATGGATTCAGGATGTAACTGATGATTTGAGCATGATGGCTGCAGATGCGAGATATCTGGCATATAAGAGAGAGAGAGAGAGAGAAATTCCGAACGACTGTTAGGGTGGGAAAGTTCTGCTCAGGAAAAGCTATTTGATATAGCTAAACACGTAAAAAGAAAGTACTATAGTTTTACAAAATACAGAAACAGTGACGATAAACAGCCTTTCCAAGTTTTACTGCAGTCTCCACCCTTTTTTGATGATATAGTGGTTTAACTTTTTTTTAATAGCTGTTACTATCTTTGAACAGGTTGTTATTTTCCGTCTACGAACAGGGCACAATAGACTGAGGTACCATCTGTTTCGTCTATGAACAGGGCACACTAGGCTGAGGTACCATCTGTTTAACAAGTATAAAATAGGCCCATCTGACATATGTACACGTGGCACCAGCAAGCTGACAGAGACACACATACTGCAAGAATGTCCAACATACACGGAACAGAGAGAAAGCACATGGCCAATCCCCATATCAGTCCAAGACAAGCTAAACGGAGATGTACATGGACTCCGGTTGACCACTAACTACTTTAAAAGTATACAAATCGATGTCAGTCCAAGACAAGCTATACGGAGATGTACATGGACTCCGGTTGACCACTAACTACTTTAAAAGTATACAAATCGATGTCAGTCCAAGACAAGCTATACGGAGATGTACATGAACTCCAGTTGACCACTAACTACTTTAAAAGTATACAAATCGATGTCAGTCCAAGACAAGCTATACGGAGACGTACATGGACTCCCGTTGACCACTAACTACTTTAAAAGTATACAAATCGATGTCAGTCCAAGACAAGCTATACAGAGATGTACATGGACTCCGGTAGATCACTAACTACTTTAAAAGTATACAAATCGATGTCTGAAAACGTTGGAAGAAGAAGAAGATGAGACAAGACTCCGAGGTCTCCCCCGTTTCCCTCATTTTTCACCGCCAAGTTTTTGAAAAAACTGTAAACGTTAAATAATATGTCTCACTCTGAACCCAATTACATCACTGAGTACTTTGTCATTAGCCGGCCACAACTGACAGGAAGACCTATTTTTAGAAATTGTCGGAAAGTTTCATCTATTTTTAGATATGTTGTAAATAGTCGTGGACAGTCCACTTTGGGACCCAGGTAGGTCAAGCATTAGTATGTGGATACATATACAGTGATAACAACACACATACAGCGAGGAAAGGAGGAACAATTATATTATAGGAAAAAAAACACAGAAATTGCCTAACCCTAAACCTGCCACAAAATATAAAATCTTGCGATTGTTTGTTACTACTTAATTTTTTTTAAAGCCGAAAACGAAAGGTTTTTCAACATGAAACCCCTAAAAACGCAAATGGAATAAACCGCGCAGACTGTTCGACCTTAGGAAATCACTGGACAATCCCCGACACGCCTACGGGATACCCGGGGTTTACCGGGAACTCGTTGTTCAGGTCTTTTTGCGGCCGGCTAATGACAAAGTACCCATCAGGGTCTCATAAACACAATAACATTCTATCTATCTATTCTCTAATACTGCTTGCCTTTCAGCGTCAGGTCGAAAAAGGAGACACCTGGAGCGAGTCTCTCTATGCACCTTGTCTGTCTTTCTCTTCTCCAATCATGATTTGTCTCACAGCTTCAGGGTAAGAAGAGATTTCTAGCACGGGCTTTTGTGTGTACTTCATAAATAGTGTCTGTCGTCGCCTCTGACGAAATAACATTGACTGTGAGAAATGTCAACATGAAAAAAAAAAAAAAATTTGACAAGAAATTTGAGAAAAATGTCAACAGGAGCCAAAGTCAATGATTTTCTTGGTTTACATTTAAAAAACAAATTTTGAACTTAATTTTTATAAAAATATCGTATTTCAATAAAAAAGAAAACAAGTTAATACCCAACTTATTAAAATAAAAACTCTACACAATTTTCGTAAGGTCTCACGCCTCCCATGATATTATCTCACGCACCCGCTGATATTGTCTTACGCCTCCCATGTTACTGCCTCACGCCTCCACGGAGAACAACAAGAAGCCACAGATACCCACTCGAAATAAATATATATCTTAATTATAAAAAGAATTGTCTGTTTGCTTATCACAGAAAATAACGTAAAAACACGAATTGCTAGAATCACGAAACTGGTTCCCACAGAAATGTGTAGGTCAACCCAACCATTTTCAACTCTTTCCTTTTTTAAAAACCGAGTTCGCTAAGTTTGTTTTAAAATACATTCATTCCATAACCTTGTATGTCAGCCATTGCACAAGGAGTTTAATCATGCGCAGTCGGCCGTAAATAAAAAAAACAATAACTTAGTTGCACCATTTGTGAACGATAAATATCATTTAAAAACCGGATAAAATTATATGCTTAACAAAACACACAAGACAAGTTTTGTTTTTCACTTTATTTTTGTATCTTTTTCTTCGAGCGCTCCATATCGACCACCTGTCAACCACTCTGCGTGATTTGTATGTGATCCAAGCCTAAGAGCGATTTACGTTGTGCCAGTTATGCGCCTACAAGTAGGCCAACACATCTGTTTTCTGCGCTGCTTTTTATTTACTAGGGTAGCATCCCTAGTGCCTACATTAGCCGCCTCTTACGACATGCATTGTAGGTCGCAGTGGTACTATTCTTTGCTTCCCTTGCGGGTCCCGGTACCACACGGGTGGTATTTTTGTATCAAATGATTCTGTAAGCTGTAATGGAATATACAATTTACATTAGAAAAGTAAAGGAACCCGTTTTCATACCACGAGGTATGTTGGTGAATACGGTGTTAGGCCTGTACGTTACTTTGAGCTACGGCACACGGTGGGTGATGTGACCGCCATCACTCCGACCATCTTTATTTCCCAGTGTGATCTGGTACCGGTGGTTCGCTGATAGCGAAATTGATAACAATCTGTGATAGTGACCACATGCCGTGATTCGAGGCCAGATTGACCAACAATTCTTATTCCGCACACACGTCCGCCTGCTCAGCGTGTTCGTAGCGCGTTGAATTACGGGTGACTAGCCCTCTGTGAGTGCGGGTTCAATTCCGCGGGCTGGCAGAAAAGCCACAGGTTCCCCAGATTTACGGTGTTCGTGGCACCGAACCGAAGGGTTACGATGTCCATGGTACCGAGCCGAAGGGTTACGATGTCCATGGCACCGAGCCGAAGGGTTACGATGTCCATGGCACCGAGCCGAAGGTTACGATGTCCATGGCACCGAGCCGAAGAGCTGAAAGCTCAAGTGCTTATTGATCGGGAAGAGAAAATACAACACTGGAATGTGAGGATCACGCGACAGAAGTGGTCGTATTTCCTAGAATTATTACCTGAGCCTACCGGCCGTAGGGTTATCGGAGACCACGGCACACGGTACTTAAACAATATATTCTTGTCTCATTACTTGCCGTCAGGAGGGAGAAACTAGTAGCAAGTTTGAGAACCGCCTCACAACATATATTTCTTCCCCTTTACCACAGCCAACTCTAGATAACTAGGCCAGACAACTAACCGGGGAATCGTTGACCTAGATCAGAGCAGGGGGCTGGAATCTATATATGTTTGATAGAACACTGCAAGCTTTTTTTTGCAATTTTACTCAATTCTGTGAGACTATGGCTATTTATTGGTGAAAAATATTCATAATATTGATATTCCTTAGTGTTAAACTTAACTTGTTGGATAATATAACTTCGATTTAGCATTTTGTGTTGATTTTAAAAGGAATTCGACTATATACAAAATACTGGAATGCGAGGTCACGTGGTGTAGTTGTGGTCTGATTTCCCATAATTCTTACCTGAGTCCGAAGGGCCATACCTTTATAGTTGGCTCTGCCTTTACTCGCAATTATAAGGTAAGTTGTAGTATTAAGTTTGAGAACCGTTGTGCAACATACCGTCTTCATTCCCTCATTATTTGCTGTCGTGAGGAAATATTGATTATAATTGGGAAAGTAAGTTGGCAGGTATATTATATAAAAATAAAATAATAACTCGTCATTAGTGACACAGGGATGACACATTGCGTCTATACTGTCAGCTCGTGGGGAACTTCCATTCTCAGTCTGTGTAGTTAACATTTTGTTAGTTCAGTTAACAACTGTGGAAGTATTTGGGGAGATTGTTTTTTCCTTTTCTGTGTGTGGGGCACTTCATTGTCCGGGGTTAAAAGTATTTGAGGAGGAATTGTTTTTCCTTTTCTGTGGGGGAACCACTCCATTGTCAGCAGGTTAAAAGTATTGGGGGAATTTTCCCCTTTCTGGGGGTAGAAAACCACTTCCCTGTCCGCGGGTTAAAAATATTTGGGGAATTTTTTTCCTTTTCTGTGGGGAAAAAACCACTTCATTGTCAGTGGGTTAAAGGTATTTAAGTTTTATGATTGTTTAATTATAGAATAGTGAAGACATTGGTAACGTTAGGGGTTTTGAATACCCTGCCTCCGTAATTAACTACTTCTTCTTCAGCGATCTCTGGTCATGCGCTTAGTTTACTGTGGATCACAAACTGGGCAGTCAGCTTCAGGCCTGTCAGGTTTTCCCAAAGCTTAGTTTTTAGGTCTACTGGGTGTGTCCACATGCTACCTCTCAGCCAGAGCCAACTATGCACTTATCTAGAGTTGGCTGTATCTCAGCTCACCCAGGAGAGAACAGTCTTGCATGACATGCTCCAGTGTTTGTTCCGCCTGTTGACACTGGCAGAGAGCTGTTTGACTTATTCCTAGGCTTTGTAAGTGTTTGTTGAGTCTGCAGTGCCCGGTACGTAGTCGAAATATAATGACCTGGTGTGTTCTTTGAGGATTTGTAGAGAAAATCTGCAGTAGACTGGAAGACACTGGATATAATTATGGAAAAGACTTCTTAAAAGACTTAAGTAGAAAAGTCCATGTCATTATATTTTAGCCAACGTACCGGACACTGCATGATGAAGGCTCAACAAACACTTATATAGACTAGGAATAGGAACACTCTTACTAGGAAGTCAAACAGCTCTTTGCCAGTGTCAACAGGCGGAACAGACCCCGGAGCATGTCCTGCAAGACTATCCTCTCCTGTGTGAGCTGAGAAGCAACATGTGGCCACACCCAGTTGACCTAAATACTAAGCTTTGAGGAAACCTGACAGAACTAAAGCTGACTGCCCAGTTTGTGGTCCCCAGTAAACTAAGGGCATGACCAGAGATCGCTGAAGAAGAAGAATAGAATGCTCAAACTAACCAATGCACATGTCAAACAGCCTCTTCCCACTCCCCCACCCACCAACTCCCGGAATGAACTCATTTCGCGGTTTATACGTTGTCATAGGAAACGGAATCTGTGGACAAGAACAGGACAAGAACACACGATGAACCAGGTTAAGAGGTCATAATGTCGAGTTGGACATACTCTGCGGAAGACAGTCAAGTATCACTATACAAGCACTTGATTGGAACCTGCAAAAACACGGAAAATGGGACGTTTTAAACAGACCAGGAGACGGACTCTTCTTGAGGAACTAAAGGAGGTTTGACAATCCGCAGCCCCCGGTAACAAGGCTGAATAGCTTAGCCGACAAATCGGAAATTCCTGTTTGATGTGGGCTGGCTTTTATATATATTTGATAGAACACTGTAAGCTTTATTGTAATTTTAGTCAATTCTTTGAGTTCAGGGTTATTTATTGATGAAAAGTCTGGAAAGTGGTATTTCTTACAGACTCACTGTCAGCTTCCAGGGTTTCCATTTAGCCTCCAGGACTTGTATAAAAGTTAATTGCAAATCCTTTACATGACTTTGCTAATCAACCCCATCTTTTTAACTCTGTTTGTGATTTTTCTAGGCATTATTATGTTCAGTAGTTTGCCATTGCTTTCTGAACGGGTGGTGCCATCGTCCTTTGTAAAAATCCATGCGAAATAATTTGCAACAAAACTGTCCGCAGCGTGATTCGAACTCAGAGCGTCGGGGTTAATAGATCGAGTCACTATCCCCTAAGCCACAGACGCCACAGGGCTTGTATAGCTGACAGTAATAACGCTGATATTCCTTAGTGTTAAATTTAATTTATAACATACTATAGCCGAGTACGTGCACGTTGTGTTGTTAAAGGAACTCCTTTATACAGGGTGTTCAAGATAAAAGCCTCCCCATTGATAAATCAAAAGTTGCCATGTACAATTTGTGTTTTGTCTATTTACTAGTTAAACCGGCTCTGACTAGCTCGTCCTTTCATCACATTTGTTCATCGCCCCTTCCGCACCATAATTACACACCATCGCAAAAAGACTTGCTCACTTGACCTATACTACGTCATAATTGAACCTTCTCATTTTCATAAACATATGCCAGATTGGCTCCTTGATGGGGCTGCTTTTATCTTGAACACCCTGTATCTAGCAATATTGAAATGGTAAAAGTCACGCGACACTTGGGGTCTGATTACTGAAAAAGTTTACCTGAGCTCGTCGGCCTAATGTTACCAGGGGCCACGGACTATCCTGGGAAGTTATAATGGAAACAGCCAGCGACCGGGAAAAGTGGCATACTCGTGAGGTCCTGTGCTCCACGAGGATAGAAACTGGTATGAAAGTTAGGAAACTGATCGCAGAAAGAGAAGAACTCATCACTTGACTTGACTCATTCCTCTCCGCTCTTCTTTGAGCATAGGGCCTCTACAGTTGTTCGCCAATCTTCTCGGTATCTGGCTGCCCTCTTTATGTTCTCCCAGGACAGTTCAGCACTCTTCAATTCCTCAAGAAGACTTCGTCTCCAGGACTGTTTAGGGCGTCCTCTTTTTCGTTTTCCTTGTGGGTTCCAATCAAGTGATTTTCTAGTGATACTTGTCTGTCTTCCGCAGAGTATGCCCTACCCGACATTTCTTCTCTTTTTTTTCCCCGATCCAGAAGCAATTGAGCTTTTCAGCCTATCGGCTCGGTGCCATGGACATCGTAACCCTTCGGTTCGGTGCCACGAACATCGTAAATCTGGGGAATCTGTGACTTTTTCTGCCATCCCGCGGAATTGAACCCGCACACACAGAGGGATAGTCACCGTTGTCCAACGCGCTACGAACACGCTGGGCAGACGGGCGTTTCTTCTCTTAACCTGGTTCATCATGGGGTTGCTGTACTGTTCTTGTCCACAGATCCTTTTCCTATGATGGCGTATAAACAGCAAGATGAGTTGATTCTGTTAGTTGGTGGGGTGGGAGGTTTGACATTTGCATTGATTAGTTTGAGCATTCTGCGCTTCTTGCTCTTCTTCAGCGATCTCTGGTCATACGCTTAGTTTACTGTGGATCTCATCATATGGGGGACAGTCTTTGAAAGTGTGCTCCGATGCTAACCCTCGTCGAACCTTGAGCCGGCTCTGTACTTCTAGTTGTATGATCTTCTACATCACTTATACAGCAACGCTTGAGGGCGATGCCATCTAGTTGTACCTGCATGTATTTGAAAGTTGTTTACACAAGTGTGTTCGTTGTAACATGTGTTTTCGAATGTGCTAGTTGTGAATGTCCTTGCTTACGCATGCAGTTGCTAAGATACAGTGAGGTGCATAGGTTACGTACTGTGGGCTGCACATCGGAAACAGAAAAGAGACGGGGAAGCTAGTAGTGTGTCTTAAGGGCAAGCTTATTGTAAGATGAGATTTTTTTTCGTCTGCGTTCTCACTAGATTGGGATTTTGGATTCTCTAATTTTTTTTTTTTTTTTTTTTTTTAGATCCAGAAGCACTTGAGCTTATTAGCTCTTCGGCTCGGTGCCATGGACATCGTAACCTTCGGTTCGGTGCCACGAGCACCGTAAATCTGGGGAATCTGTGGCTTTTTCTGCCATCCCGCGGAATTGAACCCGCACACACAGAGGGATAGTCACCCGTAGTCCAACGCGCTACGAACACGCTGGGCAGACGGGCGGGATTCTCTAATAAAGGCAACCGTCAGCCACGCGATACAGTTTGTCTTGGATGCTGGTGTAAGTGGGCCACCTCTTTCTTCTCAGATCTGCATATTGGGGACAGTTCTGTAGGATATGCACTGTTGTCATACTCGCCAAGCCACAGGGGCACAGGTCGTTGGTGCCTATCTTGAATTTAATGTACAGGTGGTGTCTCATTCTGTTATGACCCGTCCGGAGAAGTATGGTTGTCTGGTCCCTTCTGGACAGTTGGTAATATCCATCGTTCTTGTTGTGTTTTGGGTGTTCTTTATCCCACTTTGCTTTGTAGTGCCCTTTGGCAATGGTTTTTGCTTCTTGATAGCTGACCAGGTTGCCATTTTGAGGCATTCCTGCTCCCTCTTTAGCCAGTCTGTCAGCATCTTCATTCAGAAGATAATAAGAAGTTTTAAGAACGCCCAGGGAAGCACGGAAGCCAATGAATATGTAAGAACCCCAGGGGAGCACGGAAGCCAATGAATATGTAAGAACCCCAGGGAAGCAGGGAAGCCAATGAATATGTAAGAACACCCAGGGAAGCACGGAAGCCAATGAATATGTAAGAACGCCCAGGGAAAGCACGGAAGCCAATGAATATGTAAGAACCCCAGGGAAGCAGGGAAGCCAATGAATATGTAAGAACGCCCAGGGAAGCACGGAAGCCAATGAATATGTAAGAACGCCCAGGGAAAGCACGGAAGCCAATGAATATGTAAGAACCCGTGGAAAGCACGGAAGCCAATGAATATGTAAGAACCCGTGGGAAGCAAGGAAGCCAATG
This sequence comes from Arion vulgaris, assembly GCA_020796225.1. Taxonomy (NCBI): domain Eukaryota; kingdom Metazoa; phylum Mollusca; class Gastropoda; order Stylommatophora; family Arionidae; genus Arion; species Arion vulgaris. Next base: position 13,924,456 of record CM036768.1, read on the forward strand.
AATATGTAAGAACCCCAGGGGAAGCACCGAAGCCAATGAATATGTAAGAACCCGTGGGAAGCACGGAAGCCAATGAATATGTAAGAACCCGTGGGAAGCACGGAAGCCAATGAATATGGACAATAAATATACAGTGAACAAGTGCTCATTTTAATAATTCTTCTCGTACCATTATACGTTACATGGAGCATTTTCTCCATACCGCTCTATCCTGGGCAACTCGCTCAATCTCCTACATGGAACTGAGACCGATATTTCTTGCCTCTCTCAGCATTGTTCGTTTCAGGGTCTCCTTAGATCGTCCTCGCTTTCTTGAACTCTTTGCATCCCACTTCAATGCCTGCTTTGATATTCTTTGATCATTTCTCCTCAAGGTGTGCCCAACATATCTCCATCTTCTCTTTCTTGTAACAGTTGTTACTAGTGGTTGACCAGACATGTTTCTGATTTCATCACTTTTCCTGAATTCGTTCCATTTTATGTTCATTATTGAACAAGTACTTGGGCTCCCCCAAACCCTAGTTACATAACTACATATATCTAGTAGATGGCAAAGAGGGGTCGGGCATGTTAACAATGAGCGCCGCAACATTTTGATGGAAAATATACACCATCATGTAGTGACGTGCCTGACTATGGGACATTTGCCTTTTTCATTGATTCGCTTGCTTTTAAATGATGGATGAAATAAGTTCAACATTTTTTATACATACATAATTCTGTTACAACATACACATGTGCTATAGTTCTGTTATAACACATCAGTGCTATAAATCTCTTATAATATACATCTGTGATATAGTTCTATTATAAATACATCTGTGCTATAGTTCTATTGTAAAATACATCTGTGCTATAATTATGTTATAGCATATTGTTCTACGATGTGTGATTACTAAAATACTAGAATATCAAGAAAAACCATTGATAGTTAACATTGCTATATGAGAAAACATTTCTAACTTGTTGACCTGACTTGGGATTAAGTACGTATTGCTGCAATGATGCTTCCAGTTTCTTGAATGAGGATTACTTTCCATTGTCCAGTAAGTATTGGTGATCTATTTGTCTGTCTGTCCTGTCTTTCTGTCTTTTCTGGTTTATCTTCCTGCCTGCCTTCCTACCTATCTCTTATGTGTCGGTCTGCACATATGTATTATGACTGTCTCTTTGACTGTCTGCCTGTCTGTTTATCTGTCTATCTATGTATGTCTGTCTGTCGATAGATCGGTCGGTCTGTCTGTCTCTCTGTCTGTCTCTCTGTCTGTCTCTCTGCCTGTCGGTCGGTCTGTCTGTCATGTCTGTCTGTCTTTTCTGGTCTATCTTCCTGCCTGCATGCCTACCTATCTCCTATGTGTCGGTTGGTATGTCTGTCCCTTTGTCTGTCTGTCTCTCTGTCAGTTTGTCTCTCTGTCTGCATGTCTCTCTTTTTATCTCTCTTACTATCTCACTTGCTGTCTCTTTCTGTGTCTCTTTTTGTCCCACTTTCTGTCTCTCTTTCTATGTTTGCTTGTCTGTCTGACGGCAGACCACCTGCCGGCAGGTAAAGAACCTGTTATCATACCTTCAGGTATATTGAGGAAATACGGTGTTAGAGCCGTATTGTTTCTTTATCCAACGGCAGTCGGTTGATGATGTGGTCAGCATCACGCCGGCCACCTTTACTTCTCGATGTTTCCCTGGTACTCAACTGAAGCTGTGTCGACCCTTGAAAATCGTGGCATATCCTTTACAGGACGTAGCCATCAACCACAGTTAACGATTCCGTTGATTTTAAAAAAAATAATTTTTGTGTGGATTTTTTTCCGAGAATATTCAAACCAAGGAGGGACTCATAGCAAGAAAATGGGGAGAGATCTGGAAAAGATCGTCTTGGATAGGCTGGCTTAGAAGGCCTTGGTTGTGGACATATGTCTCCCTAAGGGCGAGGAGTGAAGAAGAAAGAAGAAGAATAGTAAGAAATGAAAACTTAATCCTGACTACAACTGTAAGTTTTTACAATATTGTGTTTACGAAAAAAACCGGAATCCTACTGTTGATCAGAAGCACATACAATTTTGTTCCAGGTTTTTTTTTTTTTTTTTCGATCCAGAAGCACTTGAGCACTTTTCAGCTCTTCGGCTCGGTGCCATGGACATCGTAACCCTTCGGTTCGGTGACACGAACACTGTAAATTTGGGGAATCTGTGGCTTTTTCTGCCGTCCCGTGGAATTGAACCCGCACACACATAGGGATAGTCACTAGTAGCCCAACGCGCTACGAACACGCTGGGCAGACGGGCATTGTTCCAGGTTAAAACCCTTTAGCTGCTAAGGGCGTATATATACGTTTTCCCCATTCAATTCTAAAGATGCATTAACACGTGTGTTATTATCTCTCCTCTTTGGGCTAAAGACGTGTTAACACGTTATATATTGCTACTGTCACTGCTATAGATGTATATTCACGTTTGTGACCTAGAAACAAAGAGTAGCTATTTTTAGCTCAGCCTTCGGAAAGTATGTAGCAACGAAAGGGTTACTAAGCCAGATGAATAAAGTAGGACAACATGGATGTATCGCACGATCGACATGGCGACCGCGTTGGACAGCGCTAGTCTAGATTATGTTATACGTACCAGGACACTGTCACAAGTTATGATTCCTATTATCTCCTTGGTGGTTACCGGGGGTTACGCCCGAGTGATTGCCGTGGTCCAAATTTGGGGTGTAAAGAATAGAACCACTTACCTGCCACGCATGTCGTAAGAGGCGACTAAGGAGGTTTGTATGAAATCGGATGCACGTGTCCTAAACGTGTAGAAGTCTATGCGTTTAGGGCCTACCAAACCAATGTGCAACGTATACACGTTCTTGGTAAAGATCAAACATATCACAAAGAGTGTTTAAAATTGATCGCAAAGAATGAACGCAAAGAAGATCTCCTTGGTTACACATTTTTAACATATGGTACTCTCATATTATATTGGGTCTTTGTGATTCCATTTACTGGTGCTGTAGTTGTATCTGACCAGAGCCAACTATAAACTTATGGGTCTTCGGACTCAGGTAAGAATTATGGGAAATCAGACCACAAGTACACCACATGACTTCGCATTCCAGTAATAGGTGTTTATACGAATTCATTTTAAAACAACACAAAATGCTAAATCGAAGTTATATTATCCAACAAGTTAAGTTTAACAATAAGGAATATCAATATTATGGATATTTTTCACCAATAAATAACCATAGACTCCCAGAATTGAGTAAAGTTGCAAAAAAAAAGCTAGCAGTGTTCTATCAAACATATATAGATTCCAGCCCCCTTTCTCTAATCTAGGTCAAGGATTCCCCGGTCATTTGTCTGGCCTAGTTATCTAGAGTTGGCTGTGACCTGACCCTCAGTCGTTGCTTTGGAAAATAAAAAAATGGCAGGTTTCAGTATTAGTGGATGTCCGAACCCGAATTAAAAAGCATGCAGAAACCTGATGTGTTAACCGTCGAGGTTAGGCGACTAACTTATGGGGAAACCCTGGCGCAATGAAGTCAATCCGTCGCATTTAGACCTTTTCTATACTGACTTACCGAATGGATACAAAACAAAAGGCCGGCCACGCAAAAGATGGACCTCAGAGATAACAGAGGCGACGATAGACACTTTATGAAGCGCACACAAAAGCTCGTTCAAGAAATCTGTTCTTATCCTGACGTTGTGAGGCAAAACAGGACTGGAGAAAAAAAAGACATCGTAGGCCCTGTACCTATTTATACCCATACCTTATATTGCCAGGGGTAGATCGATGTGACCGAATCCACAATCCCAGGTAAGGGTTTCTAAAGTAACACTAGAGAATAGGTAAATATTAAGGTAATCTCGTATGGATTTACTGTACTGGACATGCAGGTGTTCATGGTAATGAGAAAACAAATAGGCTTACATGAACATCGTTTTAGTTTAAGTGTTGAATATAGATTTTTTTTGCCCCGATCCAGAAGCACTTGAGCTTTCAGCTCTTCGGCTCGGCGCCATGGACATCGTAACCCTTCGGTTCGTGGCCACGAACACAGTAAATCTGGAGAACATGGTGATTTCCTGCCAGCCCGCGGAAATGAACCCGCACTCACAGAGGGCTTCCAACCCATCGTCCAACGCGGTACTGGCATTGAAGATAGATAAGGGAAGACTAGATTAACTGCAGCGCACCTGTTGTATTTTTGACTGATGCAAAATCAGCACTCCAAGCACTTCAGTCCAGAAAATTGCCAGGTCTACAGACAGTACTGTCTAAATTGTCCAAGCATCGCAGGGTCGTCTTGCAGTGGATACCTCTCACTGTGGAATACCAGGAAATGAAACAGCAGACCGATTGGCCAAGGAAGGTGCTGCAGGAGAGCAACCGGATGTGCCAGTTACCTACCACCAAAAGAAAAGGATGATTAAATCAATGAGAAAGCCACAAATACCAACACAAGACGATTACTATAATATGAGCAGATTGGAACAAGTTGTTATTCTGCGCCTTAGAACAGGACACAATCGGCTCCGCAGCCACATGTATACAAAATTCAAGATTGGCAATTCAGCCATGTGTACATGTGGACAGGCAAACCAGACTGCAGAGCACATACTTCAAGACACTGCCCCGAATATGATACACTGAGGCAAACTCACTGGCCTAACGAAACAACACTCGACAGAAAACTACACGGACCTCTGTGTGAGCTACAAAAGACAGTGAAGTTCATACAAGAGACAACATTGAATATATAGACATATTTCAAGCGAACGAAAGGAAGGAAGAACTGCAACGCGACAGTAACAGATGCAAGGGTTATACTCAACTTATGCGTAGATTTAAAAAAAGATCTCTATCCTTTTCATACTTTATTAGTTGAAGTGCTTGCCCCTTCACTTTTCTAGTCTCAATATGCAGTAGGTAGGAGGCCTAATTCCTGTCAGCAAGAGATAAACGTCCTGCGTATGAGTGAACACACAAACACTGTGTGTCTGATTCGAAACGCTAACGCTCAATACATTACGCTAATCAGTCCCTAATGTGTATATACCCCTAAAACATTAATCATAGTCGTAAAAACGATTAATTAAGAGGAAAAACTAAGCAACAAAACAGAGTAACATAAGAAAAAATAAAGAGATTACAAAATGATCTACACCATGGGTTCCCAAAGTGGGCGGTACCGCCCCAGTGGCGCTGAAGCTTTCCAGGGGTGGGGGGTATGGATTCATAGGCATTTGGTGGAGGTTTTTTCGTGATTTTGCGATTGAATAATCATAAAAAATTTGAATTCTACATTTTAATTCATCTTATGCCCATCTTACAGAATCCATTTTTTCATCAATTTTCTATTTCATGTATATAATCATTTGTGAGCGTCTGTAGCTCAAGAGGTAGTGAGCTCGATCACAAACCCAAGCGTATCTGGTTCAATTCCCACAGTAGGCAAGTTTGGAAGAAAATTTCATTTCCGTGGAATTTTTACAAAAAAAGGTAAAAATATACCTCAACGCTCAGAAATCAATGGCAAACTACTGAACGTATAAGTGGTGCTTAGAAAATCAGCGACTCGTTTACTGTGGTTGATGGCTGCTTCCTGTAAAGGATATGCTACGATTTTCATTTCAATGTATGAGTATGAAGCATGAACATTTAACAAAGCTTTTGAAAAACATATTGGTGTTTTTTAATATAAGTGGTATTGTCATATCTATGCGAAGAGAAGGTTTAGAACATTTGGTGACTACAGGTAAAATTCAGGAAGGAGAGATCGTGGAAGACAGAGGAGAAGATGTTGGATGGCCTGACATCATGGTTCGACAAAATATCGACGTCAGAACTGATTACATGCACCAAGCAAAGAGAGTTGTGGAGAGACATGATCGCCTACGCCGGCAGGCATGGCACTTGATTGATTGATTGTCATATCCTCTGTGTACCATGAACAGAGAGGAGAGCAAATACATCTATTCAGAAAGAACTAAAAAATCAAAGAAAACTGGCTCATTCTACAGAAAGGAATGAGAAAATTGAAGCATTTTGGACATGTTAAAAGACATGAAGGGCTGGAGAAGATCATTATGGAAAGAGGTATCCCGGAAAGAGAAGATGGTTTCAGGATATAACTGTTAATTTGAGCATGACAGCTACATAGGCGGGACATCTGGCGTATCTTCTTCTTTTGTCGTCACACTGCTACCGGTTTGTTGCCCAGTGTTATGGTTTTCTGTTTTTGTCTTGCGCTGTTCTGGTGGCTTGGGTGATTGTTATTTTTGCTATTTGACAGGGTTCTGCAATGCCATCTAACCATCTGTTCCTCTCTTGGTCTTCCTCTCGCCTTCTTTCCCGATGTTCTGTTGTAGAAGACTCTGTATACTGTGGAGTTTGGATGCATTCTTATTAAGTGGCCAAACCACTTCATTCTTTGTTTCTCAATGTAATTCAACCAAGGTTCTGTGCCAACTTTCTTTCTTATGCTGATGTTGGTGACTCGGTCTTTTCTTGTGTTGTTGGTAACTTTTCGTAGGCAGCGCATTTCACATGTAGTTATTTTTGTGACTGCGCTTTGCTCATTATCCATGTTTGGCTCTGGTAACACAAAGTAGGTATGAAAATGCTGTTGATCATCTTTTGTTTAGCTGTCAATGAAATTTATAGGTGCCTTAACAATGGGGCTAGCTGGTAGGTTACAGCATTTGCCGTATAAAAGAGAGAAATTCCGTCGAAGATCTGTTAGAGTGACATAGTTCTGCTCAGGACAAACTATTTGATGATGACATAAGAAAAAAACGTAAAAGAAGTACCTTCGTAAGACGGACTTGTACAAACTGAGGACATATGAGTAGTTTAAATGGATACAGGGTGTATACAAGTTCTTGTTTAAACTTAGGTAACCTGACGAAAGGTAACGATATACCAGACGTGTTCAGTGATGGTATTTGTTGGAAAGGTAAAGCAGGTATTAAGCCCCCAGTTTAGTCCGTGTGTTGTCGGGGCTCGCAAGGGGAGCAAAGAATAGTAACACTAACCTACAAGGCATGTCGTAAGAGGCGACTGGGGTAAGCGCCTAGGGAAGCTACCCTAGTAAATAAAAAGCGTCGCAGAAATTGGATGTACTTGCTTACTCGTAGGAGCATAAGATGAACAACGTACATCCCTCTTAGGCTCAGATCATATACAAATCACAAAGAGTGGTTTAACAAGTGATCGATATGGTTCGTTCAAAGAAGAAGATGTTTAATTAATCAACGCCAACTATCTCGTGGGACGGATTAGCTCAATTCATAAGCGTTCTCGTCTATTGATTCGGTCACAAGAGGGTTGTAGGTGTAATCTCACATTCCACGTTCGATACCTGAGGAAAGGAAGTGATCCTCCTGCACACTCTTCTTTCTTTCTTTTTTGTCCTTCTCTGCTTTTTTTGCCGTTCGTCGTAGCAGGTTTAACTGATGATCGGTTTCCGAGATAGGGCGCGCTCGGTCGCTTGATATGCTGTGGAGTTTTAAGATGTCTGTAACTCCATCAATCTATCTTTTTCTTGGTCTGCCTCTTCCTCTTCATGATTCCATTTTCAGATTGTACGCTCTTGCAACTGGTGTATTCGGGTTCATTCTGACCAAGTGGCCAAACTTGTCTCTTTTTTTTTCAATGAATCCAACAGCAAGTGCTGTTCCCTACTATTCTTCTAATTTCCTCATTTCTTATTTGCTCTCTCTACTTGTTTTATTTACTGCTTTCCTCAAGCATCTCATTTCACAGATGGTAATTTTCCTTTCTTGTTAATTTGTCAGTGCCCATGTTTGGCACTGTAGCACAGTGTTGGTATGAAGATTGCATTTATAATCTGTCTTTTAGTCTCTACTGGAATTACTGGGTGATTCAAGATTGGGGGTTAGTGTGTATGTAATGTTATTGGCGTGATGGATCAGAAATGTGAAGTGACTACATAAACTAAGGTTTTTTGTTTTTTTTTTCGATCCAGAAGCACTTGAGCTGAAAGCTCTTCGGCTCGGTGTCATGGACATCGTAACCCTTCGGCTCGGTGTCATGGACATCGTAACCCTTCGGCTCGGTGTCATGGACATTGTAACCCTTCGGCTCGGTGTCATGGACATCGTAACCCTTCGGCTCGGTGTCATGGACATCGTAAGCCTTCGGCTCGGTGTCATGGACATCGTAACCCTTCGGCTCGGTGTCATGGACATCGTAACCCTTCGGCTCGGTGTCATGGACATCGTAACCCTTCGGCCCGGTGCCACGAACACCGTAAATCTGGGGAACCTGTAGCTTTTCTGCCAGTCCGCGGAGTTGAACCCGCACTTACAGAGGACTTGTCACCTGTAGTCCAACGCGCTACGAACACGCTGGACACGCGGGCTAAAAAACAAAGGCCACTGGAAATTAAAATAAAAAAACTGTCTCGTTACTAGGTAGACATCTGTTGAGTTTCACACTGGACAGAGAAAACTGTAAGCAAATATGACTGTGTTGTCTAACATTTACGTTCCCTGTCGGATCGTGTCTAGTCATAATACAGTTGTACCTGGACTTGTTATAACAATAGGGCTCATAACCCGCTTGGCTAGAGCCCTGTGGTTGTCACGACACAAATGGGATATCGCCCGAGTGGTTACCGGGGCCCAAATTTGGGATGCAAAGAATAGAACCACTGTTACCTGCGACGCATGTCGTAAGAGGCGAGTAAGGAGGTTTGGCTGAAATCGGATGCATTTGTCCGCTAGGAAATGCTAACCCGAAACAAATGCTTGCAGAAAACGGATGCACCAGGCCGTAAGGCGCATAACATGGTGCAACGACCCTCACAATGAGGAATGGGATAACGGATTCTACGGTCGCCAATCTGCCTCTGAGATTTAGCCACGAGGTAAGAATGTCAGACCCACCATCACGAGGGTGGCCAAAACTTACTGCAGGAAGAGGTCGGCACAAATGGGAAGGTGGTTGTTTGGGGGTAACAAATAAAAAAATTGTAGTTTGTAATTTACTTTACGGAAACTGGTTTATTTTTTTCCGATCCATAAACACTTGAGCTTTTCAGCTCCTCGGCTCGGTGCCATGGACACACCGTAACCCTTCGGTTCGGTGTCACGAACACCGTAAATCTGTAGAACCTGTGGCTTTTCTGCCAGTTCGCGGAATCGAACCGCACTCACAGGGAGCTTGTCACCCGTCATCCAACGGGATACGGACACGCTGGCCTGCGGAAATGGATAAAAGCATATTACTTCTTCTTCCTTTTGTCGTCACACTGCTACCGGGTTGTTGCCCAGTGTCGTCACACTGCTACCGGGTTGTTGCCCAGTGTCGTCACACTGCAACCAGGTTGTTGCCCAGTGTCGTCACACTGCTACCAGGTTGTTGCCCAGTGTCGTCACACTACTACCGGGTTGTTGCCCAGTGTCGTCACACTACTACCTGGTTGTTGCCCAGTGTCGTGGTTTTCTGTTTTTGTCTTGCGCTGTTCTGATGGCTTGTGTGATTGTTATCTTTGCCCTTTCACAGGATTCTTCTACGCCATCTAACCATCTTTTCCGTGGTCTACCTATCGCCTTCTTTTCTGATGTTCTGCTGTAAAAGACTGTATACTGCGGAGTTTGGGTGCATTCTTATTAAGTGGCCAAACCACTTCATTCTTTGTTTCTCTATGTAATTCAAGCACGGTTTTGTGCCAACTTTCTTCTTATGCTGATGTTAGTGATTCTGTCTTTTCTAGTGTTGTTGGTAACTTTTCGCAGGCAGCGCATTTCGTATGTAATTTTTTGTGACTGCGTTTTGCTCATTGTCCATGTTTGGCTCTGGTAACACAAAGTAGGTATGAAAATGCTGTTGATCATCTGTTGCTTTGCTGTCATTGGGCCACAGGGGAGAGGCAATCTCCCCTCTTCACTTAACGTATTAACGCCCATGATTCAAGTTGACGTCTAAGAATGCACTGGAGTAGTAACTAGGAAATATGAAAGTGTGACAAACTTTAGTAGGGAGAGGAACAAGAAGAGAGAGAGAGAGAGAGAGAAAGAGAGAGAGAGAGAGAGAGAGAAGAGAGAAGTGAGGGCAGAGAGCTAATATATAATCAACGAGATAAAAAAACATAAAGAGAAAATGAACACTTAAATTGTCAGTTCCATTCAAAACTTTCCGTGATTATATATTCCTGCAGTCAATTGTGCAACAGCACGGAAGAGGTTAGAACAGCGCTTCCCAATCTGAGATCCGTGAGGTACTCACAGGGAACCCTCAAGCGCCTGAAGAAATATTATGATCTTTGACATTTCAAACAGAATTTAAAAAAAAAAAAAGTTTAAAAACAGTGGTAAACTAGTTCTGCTGCGGAATCAAAGGTTCCGGACCAGACCGGAGTCTAAATGGGTATACTGTCTAAATGTCTGACAGGACAAAATGAAAGATAGATAATTTAAAGTTTCCCGTAGCATGAGAAATTGGTAGCATGGGCCGGCTTGACTGTTGGTGTGGTGTAATAAAAGCTCCATCGCTAGAAGATTTTAATGTACATAAACTTGTGGATCCGCGGCAGCAAAATATATTTAAAAGACAGTCCGCGGTAAGGAGAAGTTTAGGAACCGCTAAGCTAGAAAATGCAAATCCGAACGAGAAACGTTACGCCCCCCCTCTCTCTTCGCATACCAAAACGTGACCCAGATGCAAAACGCGCGGGGTTCCGCCAATCTAGCTATTCGTTCTGGTATAAGTCGACGACTGGTCGGTCTGGTGCCCAAGTGTGTCAGTGTGTGTCTATGTACGTCTACTGGCATTTTCAACGTAGGATACATAGTTTTTCGTGTCTCTTGATGTCAAATTCATGTATTTGTGTATGTTACTTGTGTGTGTTGGAGGACAGGGGTAGTGTATTGCTAGTGGCTGTTGGGGTGTGTGGGTAGTACTGCTGCTTTGATGCGCACGGAAGGGAGAGGGTACTATTGTGGTCATCATCATCATCAGGTGCCGTGCGGGCTGGCGTAGGCGATCATTGATCTCCACAAATCTATGTGTCTGGTATTTACTATCATTTCAGATGTTGACGCTCTTCCGTGCCATGAAGCCAGACTATTCAAAATATTCTCTCTCTGTCGTCCTCTATTCCCTCTTCACTCGATTTTACCGGTTGTTACAATGTGTTCTAAACATCCCTTTCTCATCACATGCCCGAAAAATGTTGACTGCCTCTTTCCTATATTGATGATACGCTTTCTCTGTGTATCAGTTATATGAGGACTATCATCATAGCACTCGGACATGTCCATAGGTGCTCGATCTCCGCCTCAGCAAATCCAGCAGCGTCCAGCGACCCAACACGCCAGTTCGATGTTGATTGACCTCATTCAACACTTCCACATTAGTCATTTTAGCAGTCCATGGATTCTCATCATTCTTCTGTAAAACCACATCTCTTATGGCCCTATTGCGATACCAATATTTGTCATTGTTTACATTTGTCCATCTCTTATGTCTATATCTAAATTATGCTACGAATTGGCAAAGCAACATCATCCTTTAAAAGTCTAAATAAAATATGGAACAGCAAGTTATATAGTATTAAAAGTAAATTGTAAAATTTTCAATTCAAATGTTGTATCAATCCTAACATATGCCAGCGAGAGTTGGAAAATGACTAAAGATATAGAAAGGAAGTTGAATGCATTTGAAAATAGATGTCTGTGAAAAATAATGAACATAAAATGGAACGAATTCAGGAGAAGTGATGAAATCAGAGAAATGTCTGGTCAACCACTAGTAACAATTGTTATAAGAAAGAGAAGATGGAGATATGTTGGGCACACTTGAGAAAAAATGATCAAATAATATCAAAGCAGGCATTGAAGTGGGATACAAAGGGTTCATGAAAAAGAAGACGCCTAGGGAGACCCTGTGACGAACTTTGCTGAGAGAGGCAAGAAATATCGGTCTCAATTCTATGCAAGAGATTAAGCGATTTGTCCAGGATAGAGCGGTATGTAGATATTACTTGCAGGCCCTATGTAACGTATAACGGTCATCATCATCATCATCGTCAACTAGCTTGTCCTGAGCAGAGCTTTGCCACCCCAACAGTCCTTCAAAATTTCTCTTTCTCATAGACCAGATGTCTCGCCTCTGCAACCGTTATGTTCAAACCTTCAGTCTCGCTTCTGCAAACCTCAATACATCCTGAATTATTGTATGTGAAGAGTGCTGATGTTCTGATGTGTTTTATGTGAATGGTATTATTGTGTGTGGGGCGTGCCAATGTAATGATACATTTAAGGATAATATTACTTCAATGACTTATTTCTATCCTCATGTGTTGACGTGTGGGAAATATACTCCAAAACTTTGCTTTGTGTGTGTCCGATTCGACAATCGAAAGCGCTAATCCGTCCCACGAACCAGAGCCAACTATAAACTTATCGGCCTGCGGACTCAGGTAAAAATTATTAGAAATTAGACCACAACTGGTCACGTTACCTATCATTTCAGTATTGTTGTATATAGACGAATTAATTTTAAAATCAACACAAAATGCTAAGTCAAAGTTATATTATGCAACAACTTATGTTTAACAATAAGGAATATCAGTATTATGAATATTTTCACCAATAAATAACCATAGACTCACAGAACTGAGTAAAATTGCAAAAAAGCTTGCAGTGTTCTATCAAACACATATAAATTCCAGCCCCAACTGAGTCTAGGTCAGGGTTTCCCATCAGTTGTCAGGCCTAGTTATTTAGAGTTGGATGTGGCTAATCCGTCTCACCTTAATACTAATATCTATATATAGCAACATTTCTTGCCACCCAGAAACTCTTTGTGTTCACTAAAACCCCGGACGACGCCGGGTATAATACAAGTGGACAGTTAGTTATTCCAGGAATGCATTGTATATCTGACGAGCCGCAGCAAATGTTTGCAATTGTTACATTCCAAGCCAGTTCATGGAACATTAATATTTTATACAGCAATAGACAAATGAATGGGATTATGGTTTTTATATGTTTGATCTTAGATGTCCGCACTTCATATTTTATGTTTGATACCAGGCTTCACTGGCGGTGAATTGTGTAGTTTGTGTGAATGTGAAGTGTTTGGTAAGGGGGTGCACTGGCGGTGAAGTCTGCAGTTTGTGTGAATGTGAAGTATTTTTGATACAGTGTTTACTAAAGGTGAAGTCTGCAATTTGTGTGAATGTGAAGTATTTTTTATACAGCGTTTACTAAAGGTGAAGTCTGCAATTTGTGTGAATGTGAAGAGATATCATACTGAATGACTGATGTACTGTACACGCATTTTGTATATATCTTGCACATCTGTATATATCTCCCTCTCTCTTTGCCTTTTTACCCCGGATTGGGGCATAGACCGTCAACCCACTCATGCCAAGTCTTCCTATCTCTAGCTATCTCCTGCAGCTCCCTCCAGCTCTTCTTTATATTGTTGATCTCCGCCTCCAAATCTCGTCTCCATGTATTTCTCGGCCTCCTTTTCTTTCGCTGTCCCTGCGGGTTCCAGGCAAGGACCCTTCTTGTTATATTCCCTCCGGTTTTCGCAAAGTGTGTCCTATCCAGCGCCATCGTCTTTTTTAACCTGTTCGTTCACTAGAATCTGTCTTGTTATCTCCATAAGTTCCTCATTTGTGACCCTATCATACCATCTTATTCCCTCTATTCTGCGCAGATACCAGTTGATGAATGTTTGCAATTTATGCGCTATTGTTTTAATTGTTCTTCATGTTTCTGACCCATACAGTAGAACTGCTTTAACATTAGAGTTAAATATCCGAATTTTGTTCTAGATTTGATTTCTTTAGACTTCCAAATGTTTCCCAGTGCAATGAAAGCTCCACATCTGTACATGCTATATGTTTACTTATGTACAAATATCTTACGCATGTACCTGTACATCAGTTAAATTCGCGTGATGCCCTCTGGCATGGGAAGCTTCTACCAGATCTCTCCACGTTTCTTTTGTGGCCTTCGGCGCAGTATTCAATACCAGAGATAATCCACGTGTTGCATCTTTCTTTGTGCGTCTCCAATATCGTTTTGGTTTTTTTTACCTTTTCCTCCCTCTATGTTATCCAAGTGGTTGATGTTCTCGTAGGTATCTCAAATCAGATTCAGTGGCGGCTCGTGATCATTTTTGTTAGTGGGACCAGACATTTTTCCCCAGATAAATCATGGTTTTTGGTTACTATATTTTAATTTGTAAAATAAATACACGTTATATATTATTTTTGGTGGCGCCCGGTCCTAAGAAAAAGTAAAGGAACCCTTTCATACCTCGTGGTATATAGGTCAATACAGTGTTAGGCCTGTATTTTCATTGACCGTCGGCACACGATGGGTGATGTCGTCAGCATCACGCCGGTCGCCTTTACTTTCCCAGAGCATGTCTGGTACCCAGTTGAGGCTGGGTCGACCTGAGAGCCGTCGCGGTCGGGAAAATTCCACGCGCATTGCGGTAGCTGAACCCAGACCACCAGAGGGCCCGGTCCTAGTGGCCCTTAATGACGAGCCGCCACTGTCAGATCTCATTCTCATGACATGCCCTATCCATGTTCTATTTTGTTTTTATAATTATATTTGTCCAATCTCTCTAAACTGATTGAGGCATCTGTGGCGTAGAGGCTAGATAGTCGCCTCTTGTTCCAAAGATACTCGATTCACTTCTTCGTGGAGCGATCGAGATATTTTTTTTACAGAGAACCTTGGTCTCAGTGTATATGAGATCGAGTTCCTTGTCCTATTGGTGACTAACGATAAAACGTAAGTCCCGTGTTCAAGTTGAGTACGCAAACGATCCCTTGGCAGCTCCAAAAGATACCTTGGCAGCTCCAAAAGATACCTTGGCAGCTCCAAAAGATACCTTGGCAGCTCCAAAAGATACCTTGGCAGCTCCAAAAGATACCTTGGCAGCTCCAAAAGATACCTTGGCAGCTCCAAAAGATACCTTGGCAGCTCCAAAAGATACCTTGGCAGCTCCAAAAGATACCTTGGCAGCTCCAAAAGATACCTTGGCAGCTCCAAAAGATACCTTGGCAGCTCCAAAAGATACCTTGGCAGCTCCAAAAGATACCTTGGCAGCTCCAAAAGATACCTTGGCAGCTCCAAAAGATACCTTGGCAGCTCCAAAGATCCTTGGCAGCTCCAAAAAGATCCCTTGGCAGCTCCAAAGATACCTTGGCAGCTCCAAAGATACCTTGGCAGCTCCAAAAGATCCCTTGACAGCTCCAAAAGATCCCTTGGCAGCTCCAAAATCCTTGGCAGCTCCAAAAGATCCCTTGGCAGCTCCAAAAGATACCTTGGCAGCTCCAAATCGAAAAGAGCAGGCTGTGAAGCCGCTGCCCGGGCAAAATTCATTACGAAGAATAAAAAATAATTCCTACAAAAATGTTCACCGTTATCTAAATTACACGGGGAATCCTCTCCGCTGCTACGGAGTTCATGCACTGCCGCTGAGATCTTCATGTGTAAGAAAAAGATCTGAGCACACAATATTACTCACCGAAGTGCGATGATGATGGTCCTATCAATCAATCAATCAATCAATCAATCAATATAGGACGAACAGTAATTGTTATTGATTGCTGTTGCTATGTGTTCCCAGTATAGATTATGAAGCAAGGACAAAGGATCTATTTTTTTTATCAAAGGATAGAAAAAAAAATGTGAACAGTGTAGAATACCTCGGTTTACTGCTAACAAGAGATGAAAATAAGATGAAGGAAATTACAAGAAAAGGCCCACATTTGGGGTCTAAAGAATAGAACCATTGCTACCTGCCACGCATGTCGTAAGAGGCGACTAAGTCGGTTTGGTTGAAGTCGGATGCACATGTCCTAAACGTGTAGAAGTCTATGCGTTTAGGGGCCTACCAAACCAATGTGCAACGTATACACGTTCTTGGCAAAGATCAAACATATCACAAAGAGTGATTAAAATTGGTCGTAAAGAACGAACGCAAAGAAGAAGAAGAAGAAGAGGACAAGAAAAACACGGTCTGACAAAATGGTAAACAAATAAAAACAGTATTTAAGGAAACTGATAGGAGGAGAACAAAGATCAGAATAATGTTTTTCTTCTTTGAACGTTCCATATCGACCACCTGTCAACCACTCTTGTGTGATTTGTATGTGATCTGAGCCCAAAAGCGGTTGTACTTTATCCCAGTTATGCGCCTGCAAGTAGGCCAGCACATCCAATTTCTGAGCAGCTTTTTATTTACTAGGTAGCTTCCTAGTGCCTACATTAGCTGCCTCTTGCGACATGCATTGTAGGTCGCAGTGGTACTATTCTTTGCTTCCTTGAGGGCCCTGGCAACAAACGGGCGATCGGAATAATAAAATCATGCATATTTTCAGTGGCAACATAAACATTTACCAAGTCAGTGGAGAAGCATATATGTCTCGCGGTGCTCCTGTGAAGAAGAAGGAGCCCGGCTTAGCAGGGCGCCGAGGCACACACTTTGGGAACTACTGTCCTATTTGATAAATAGGCCAAAAGAAGGAAAAAAAGATTCACGTAAAGAGATGGATAAAGATAAAAATATTGCGTGACACATTCTTCTACAGAATTAATTTAAAACACGAGTTGTGATCGCCGATGTCAGTAGGTGTGATAGCTGATTGATAGGTTCTGTATCTGATTATTTGTCGCAATGTCTCTCCTCTTCCAATTTGTATGTATGCAAAGGTTCTGTATCTGATTATTTGTCGCAATGTCTCTCCTCTTCCAATTTGTATGTATGCAATATTAAAACTAGTTATTTCATAAGCAGATCTTGAGGATCTCTCTAAATCTCTTTAATATGGTTACTGTCGAATATATTTACATTTTATATTTCTTCATTTATTTATGAAAATTTCTTAACTTGATTTCTTGTCTGAGACATTTTTTGATAATATAATTTATTTTGTTCAATGTTAGAATATTGAAGATATTCGTTCTTCGTGTTGTTCATTTGATCCACCGTATGGCTTTGTTCGTTCACAGCGTGGTTCGGATCATCCACAAGATTGCTTTATGCATTAAACGTACGGTTCGGTTCATCCACTAGATTACGTTCGATTGGTGGTTCGGTTCATCCACTAGATTGCTTTATGCGTTGAACACGCAGTTCGGTTCATCCACTAGATTGCTTGATGCGTTCAACCGCATTGCTGGGTTCATCCGACAGATGGATTTCTGCTTTCACGGCGTGGATCGGTTTATCCATAAGATCACCTTCTGTTTCACCCGAAGAATCCCATCGATGAACATCCAAAAATTTAAACAGCTTTCTCTTGGGCACGATTCAGCTCTGACCCTCTCACATAGAAACAATCTGATCTGACACAATGCTACAGTATATGTGAGTAGATGTGGTACTATATTGTATAGGTACCTTAACAGTAAACTATCTAGGGGTTGCCGATAGGGAAGTTGGTACCACGCATCACTAGTGTCCACATCATCATCAGGTGCCGTGCAGGCTGGCGTAGGCGATCATGGATCTCCACAAATCTCTGTCTCTGGTGTTTGCTATCATCTCAGATGTTGACCCTACAGGGAACAGTTGAGGGTGGCAGAAGGAAAGAGGGCAGAGAAAATCCTGGTTTGACAACATCAAGAGCTGGTCAGGACAGAGTTTCTCTACACTCGCTCGAGGAGTTGAAGACAGAGACTCATGACGTGCTTTTTGTGCTGATGTCTCCACAGAGAGCCACACAGAAAAAGTATAATGAGTACAATGCAAGAGGAAGACCACGCAAAAGATGGAGCGAGGGCATTAAGAACAGCCTGACGAACATGAATAACAGCTTACAAAATACCTTAAAACAAGCACACACAAGATCACTACGTTTCACCCCAACACTTCTATAAAGAGTAAATGGTGGAGGAGAAGAAGGAGTCTCCACAGTGACACCCCTACGACCCAAACGGGTTATTGGCTTTATTATTATTATATAGATATTGACGCTCTACCGTGCCATGAAGTCAGGCTATCCAAAATTTTATCTTTCTGTCTTCCTCTGTCTCGTCTACCCTCGATTTTACCGGTTGTTACAACGTGTTCTAAACCTCCCTTTCTCATCACATCACAACCTAAGGCGAGCCTTGTTTTAGTTATATCAGAGCGTGTTGGCCAAAGAGCACGAAAAATAATAATATAATAATTATATAATAAAATATTATATATATATATATATGTTATAGGGGGTTCGTGGCCAAGATGGTACAATGTCATATATATGATTATTAATCACAAACACGGCCTTATAGAGTTCATACTCGTTTATTTATTGATGTTTATGATCTGTGTTCAAAACCACGTCCATTCACTTTAATGTTTATGTCCGTCTCTTATTTTGTCACTATCATCGCTAAGCAGTCCTAACTAATCTACATCAAACTAGTCTCGTTCTAGTATATATATATATATATATATATATATATATATATATATATATATATATATATATATATATATATATATAATTATTTATAAATATTTATATATAATATAAGAGTATAAGAATATAATAACAAGAATATATTTATTATAATAAATATTTTAAGCACCGCCGTCAACTTTCATAAAATCGAGCTCCTTGTCATATTACCATCCTTGTATGTTCATATACACGTTTTTAAGTATGTATTTATATGCGCACATATTATGTATCCATATCTATCTGTTAACTGCATTGTTTGTTCATTGCCCGCTTGCCAGATTCCCATGTATAGCTAAACTTAGAACACATGTATTTCCATTGTTACTACTGGCGTGATTCATCCTCGGAAGAAATTATACCACCGTCACACTAAATCGCAGGCTATTGAGGCACGTTTTGTGAGTAGGTCCAGACGACCCTCCTAGGCTTGACAAAAAAAACCAGCATTCCTTGTTGACAATTGTTATGCTCATTAAATCACTCGTTGTTATCTGGTTTTAAATTGGTTGTTAGGTTTTGTTGTGGGATCTCGTTGTTTAATATAAATTCATTGAGTGTTATTTTGAACATCTCTTTAATATCTGCCCAGCGTGTTCGTAGCACGTTGGACAACGGGTGGCAAACCCTCTGTAAGTGCGGGTTAAGTTCCGCGGGCTGGCAGAACAGCCACAGGTTCTCTAGATTTACGGTGTTCGTGGCACCGAACCGAAGGTTACGATGTCCATGGCACCGAATCGAAGAGCTGAAAGCTCAAGTGCTTTTGGATTGAAAAAAAAATATACTGACTGGTTTGTTGATCCAGTTTTCAAGAATGTGTATGTTTTATGTGCTGGTGCAGCAATGGTGTGTATAAAGGAGCGTGTGGGACGGATTAACGCAACCAAGGGAGATGATTCAACATACACATTATAATTATATATATATATTGGAACGGAAGTGATTTTTTTTTTCCCCGATCCAGAAGCACTTGAGCTGAAAGCTCTTCGGCTCGGTGTCATGGACATCGTAACCTTCGGTTCGGTGCCACGAACACCGTAAATCTGGGGAATCTGTAGCTTTTCTGCCAGTCCGAGGACTAGTCACCCGTAGTCCAACGCGCTACGAACACGCTGGGCAGACGGAAGTGATAACAAAGCTTTTAAACGACATATATGACAGTGGTGGCCTCTGTGGCTTAGGGGATAGTGACTCGGTCTATTAACCCCGACATTCTGAGTTCGAATGACGCCGCGGACAGTTTGGTTGCAAGTTGTTTCGCATGGATTTTTACAAAAGGACGATGTTACCATCCGTTCAGAAAGCAATGGCAAACTACTGAACGTAATAATGCCTAGAAAATAACAGCGTTAAAAAGCTGGGGTTGGTTTGCAAAGTCCTGTAAAGGATATGCAATTAACTTTTGTATTCCAAAAGATCTACTAAAGTCCATATTTATTGCTTTGCCAAAGAAATCAAGAGCAGTGGAATGTGAAGATTACCTCACTATCAGTCTTATGAGCCATGTGACAAAGATATTACTTAGGATAATAATGAGAAGGATGCAAAGCAGAATACTACAAGAAATGAGTGAAGAACAGTGTGGGTTTGTTGAAGGCAAGGGCACTAGCAACGCTATGTATATCCTAAGAACATTAATAGAAAGATCAATAGAAATAAAAACAGGTCTATACTTGTGCTTTTTTTTCGCTCCAGAAGCACTTGAGATTTCAGCTATTCGGCTCGGTGCTATGGACATCGTAACCCTTCGGTTCGGCGCCACAAACACCGTGAATCTGCGGAAATGAACCCGCACACGCAGAGGGTCACCCGCAGTCCAACGCGGTACGAACACGCTGGACATGCGGACATACTTGTGCTTTATAGACTATACCAATGCGTTCGACAAAGTAAACCATCAGGAACTTTCAAACATGTAAGACATCTTAAACATCGACAGCAAAGATTAAAGAGTCATTCAGAACATATATTGGCAGCACGCAGTGGCGGCTCGTGATAATTTTTGTTGGTGGGACCAGACTTTTTTCCCGGATGAATCATGGTTTTAGATTGCTATATTTTAATTTAAAAATAATAAATACACGTTATACATTATTTTGGTGGGGCCCGGCCCCACTGGCCCTTATAGACGAGCCACCACTGGCAGCACGTGTAGGTCAGGGCTTCCGTTTTTCTCATGTGGGAAATGTTTTGAGTCTGTCACGCTGACAGTCAGTCCCCAACACTTCTCTTTCCTTCATACACGTTCTCTTTAATAATCAGTTTAACGCCGTTAACATAATTCAAACGTTACCAATGTTCTATCTGTTTACATTTTGATCATGTGACAACCAACAAAGTTTTGATTTCAACTGTCAACAACACACGGATATAATGTTATGTTTCTGTGATCTATGGTATGTGAAGTATTCAGAGAGAGAGAGAGGACAAGAATGAGAGAAAGAGTGAAAGAAAGCAGTTAAAAAACTAACTGATTGGAGGAACATATATATATTCTGAGGGCTGTGCGATATATTTTCTCAGTATGATGCAAGTTTTCGAAATGCCGCCCTTAAATATTTTGTTCCCTTTAAAATAACCTACCGCCGGAGTGGTTACCGGGGCCCAAATGTGGGGTGTAAAGAATAGAACCACTGTTACCCGCCACGCATGTCGTAAGAGGCGACTAAGGAGGTCTGGATGAGATCGGATGCATGTATCCGCTAAGGAATGCTAACCCGAAACAAATGCTTGCAGAAAACGGATGCACCAGGCCGTAAGGCGCATAACATGGTGCAACGACCCTCACAATGAGGAATGGGATAACGGATTCTACGGTTGCCAATCTGCCTCGGAGATTTAGCCAAGCAGTAAGAATGTCAGACCTACCATCACGAGGGTGGACAAAACTTACTGCGGGAAGAGGTCAGCACAAACGGGAAGCAGAAATCATAGGAATTATATCCTACGGAACTGCCCCAGTATGCAAACTTGAGAAGAAAGAGGTGACCCACTTACTCTAGCGTCCAAGACAAACTGTATGGCGTGGCTGATAATCTGAGGCAGACGGATGCCTTTATTAAAGAATCCGAAATCCCAATCTAGTGAGAACGAAGAAGAAGAAATAACCTACGATTGTGATTTTAAAAAAAAAACCCACACAGAATGTACGAATACGAAATCATATATATCAATATCGGAATAACATAGACTAATATAGAAAAGCGTTGAGTAAAGATTTTATAGACATCATACAAGACCTGCATATCAAGGAGCATTGGCTCATAAATAACGTCAACTCCCAGTAGATGGAATATTTTGGACACATTAAACGTCACACTACTTTCATGAGGACGGAAGTCCTGAATGCC
This sequence comes from Arion vulgaris, assembly GCA_020796225.1. NCBI lineage: Eukaryota > Metazoa > Mollusca > Gastropoda > Stylommatophora > Arionidae > Arion > Arion vulgaris. Next base: position 13,946,250 of record CM036768.1, read on the forward strand.
AAAACCAAGACCAGAATTGGATGCTGGAATGTAAGAACAATGTACGAAACTGGAAAACTATCACAAATAACAGCAGAAATGAGAAGATATAATCTACAGAACGATAGAGCAAGAACTGAAGGAAATGAATCATAGCTGGAACACAATACAGAGGAAGGCCATGAACAGGGAAGAATGGTGTACGTTTGTTGGTGACCTAAACGCCAAGGGCTGAACAGGCTAAAGAGAAAGAGAGAAACGTCACACTGGTTTGGTGAGAACAGTAATGAAAGGCATGGTTTCTGGAGCACGAGACAGGAGACTACCAAGACGAAGGTGGCAGCAGGACATCAAAGAAACCTTGAACATGACGCTGGAAGAGGCGGGAGAACTCACTAGAGACTGATAGTTCTTCAGGCGGGCTGTGATAAAAGCGACGTTCTACAAGTAAGTAAAAAGTAAAGGAACCCTTTCATACCTCATGGTATATAGGGCAATATAGTGTTAGGCCTGTATTTTCATTGACCGTCGGCACACGATGGGTGATGTGGTCAGCATCACGCCGGCCGCCTTTACTTTCATAGAGCATGTCTGGTACCCAGTTGAGGCTGTGTCGACCTGAGAGCTGTCGCGGTCAGCGAAAATTCCACGCGCACTGCGGGAGTTGAACCCAGACCACCAGCCTTGAGAAGCGAGTTCACTAACAACTACGCTACCGCGGCTCTCCACGTTCTGCAAGGGACATGCTTAATACTTGAAACAGAGAAATATCAATTGTCTCCGTGAATCCATTGATGATCCACATAGGTAGCTCCAGTCTGTTTGAGTGTGTGAGATAATAGAACATAGTCATTAACTGTATAATGGCCCGCTTGCCCAGCGTGTTCGACTGCGGGTGATTAGCCCTCTGTGAGTGCGGGTTTAATTCCGCCGGCTGGCAGAAATGCCACAGGTTTCCCAGATTCACGGTGTTCCTGGCACCGAACCGAAGGGTTACGATGTCCATGTCACCGAGCCGAAGAACTTAAAGCTCAAGTTCTTCTAGATCGAAAAAAAACAAAAAAAAAACTGTATAATGTGGACACGTTCTTTTTTTATTTCCGGACAGTGTGATGTCGACCCCATCAACTATCATGTGCCGTTGGTGACAGAAAAATAGTAACATAACACCGTATTCATCAATATACCACGCGCTATGAAAACGGGGGCTGGATTAGCGTAAGGCGTAAATTAACATTCGCCTGTCGAATCGGATACGAGTGTGGGTTCACTTCCATATTCGACATTCCACACATGAGGAAAGGATTCGACCATTCTACCTCCTGCACAATGGGAGCTAGAGTTGTCAAGGGAAATAATTTCATACCTTATTTTCCGAAAATTCAACTGAAAATGTTATCGTGGGACGGATTAGCGTAAGACATGCTTGACGCCTGTCGACTCGGACGCAAGAGGAGTGTAGGTTCAATCACACACTCGACGTTCCATGTGTGAGTAAAAGAATTGGCACTTCTACCTCCTGCACACAATTTGCCCTATAAATGTGAAGTGAAGTAACTTTATATTCTATGGTCTAAAAAGGCTACTGGAATTTTAAAAAAACGTGTTATTATAAAAAGTGGACAATCTTTACTGGGACTGTTGTTGTAACTAACTCTCAATCAATGTTTCGGAATATCCAAAATGCCAGGTTTCGGTATGAGTGGATGTCGTTTATTGACGTTTGCTACTTTCAAAGGCTTACTTAGATCTATTGTCCTGGAAATGCGAATTCATAGTTCATAGTTCATAAGTACGGTTCCAACTTCACTGCAACTGGTCACCCCATAATTGCTCCGTTCCTGTGCCAATGAAAATCACACGAAATGCTAACAACTGAAATGTTTCCTGTGTGAACTAATTCCAGAATGAAACAGCCGCGTGCCGCCACAAAAAGAAACCGGCACCGCATAAAATACATATGGCCGTCGCTAATGTAGCAACACCAAACTGTTCATCACTTGAATTGCAATTCTTGTCGAATGGAACATCAATCATGACAAAATCCATCCAGTTTTCTGCACTCGCAATATAACTGCATACGGCAGATTGAGCTTGTTCGTCATAACCGCTGTCCGCCATTTTCTGAATACACACAACAAACGCACGGTTGACACAGCAAAAGCATTCCATGTAACAGTCATAGCTCACAGCGTTGCTCAAGCACTAACTCAGTAGCTCGGAAAACGAAACCGGAAAATACCCGACCAAACATGGCGAAAATGCGCTAGCAAAGTCGTGTTCAGAATCAAACAGTTCTGACTCTGAATGGCCATCCCGCATTCCGCCATTGCTGGCCAAAATTTTTTTTTTCAAATGCGAGTGTTTACGACAATGGGAGAACGAACAGGCTTGCATCTACAGCATTGAATGTCCGGGAGCTAAGGATGGATAAAGGGGATGTTCTTTGGTCTCTTCGCAACTGTCATTTGGACAATTACACCAACATAGACGTTGAATCGATCCAGCGATTTAAAGTTTGGAGTTACCCGTTGTACAAGTAGAACTGGATGCCTTAGAGGCGGTGTGGAGAGTGTGTTTAACCAGCGAGCAACATGTACCATTAGAATGCATACCCTTCGACATCTGTTATGGGCAGTCTAAGGATCTATGAGTCTATCCTGGGTGCTATGACGTCAGTTTAGTAACCAATAACCAATAAAAACGGGGTTCTATGCTTATTGTACTAAATATCGCTATAACAGTATAGCGTATACCCTCTTCTTTATCTCTGTAAATACCTTACAAAATTAGATCTCTCCTTTGTCTTCTTCTTCTTTGTCTTCTTCTTCGTACGCTCCATATCGACCACTTGTTAATCCACTCGTTTTGATTTGTATGTGATCTGAGCCTAAGACCGATTATGCGTTGTGCCAGTTATGCGCCTACAAGTAGGCCAGTATATCAGATTTCTGCCACGCCTTTTATTTACTAGAGTAGCTCCCCTAGGTCCCTACCTCAGTCGCATCTTACGACATGCCTTGTAAGTCGCAGTGTTACTATTCTTTGCTCCTACTGAGGACCTCGGCAACACACGTGCGAAAGTTAGATTTTAGAGGAAAGATTCGTAAACATACACACTATCATCACGTGTTCATAGAAGGGAGTCTTTGTGGTTAAGTGGCTACGCCGTAGCCTTGCTTTTTGGAGGCTGTAGGTTCGACTTTGTCGTTCTGTTCACGAGTACATTTTTTTCCCAGAAATCCCTGGAACATTGGAGCTGCGGAGTTCGTGCGTTGTGCAACACTCTCTGTAGGTTGCTTGCCAGTCCTGCCGAAATGGACAGAGCCATATGAGTAAACCCGGTGCCACAAAGTCAATACTTCGCGCCTTTAGACCCGTTATAAAAAAATTATAATCACAAATCTTACAGCAGAAAACCCAGATTTACGGTGTTCGTGGCACCGAACCGAAGGGTTACGATGTCCATGGCACCGAGCCGAAGAGCTGAAAAGCTCAAGTGCTTCTGGATCCAAAAAAAAAAAAAAAAACAGCAGAAAATAAAACAAAAACACTGAACATAATCACGAGAGTCGTGTTTTGATCCATGAGTCATCTATTGAGTACCCTAATCCATTTTCAAAGCTGCCAGAATACTTTAGGAAAAACCGAAACATGAACGAAAAAGCTTTATTAAATCAAGTTTCCGACATCTTCATTTGTGTCTTGTTCGAAAATCTTGTTTGTATTTTGCCACTCTGGTCGAATGGAATAGAGCGCGGCTTCCATACGGGAGATCTGTGTTCAATTCAAGGTAAGGCCATGGATTTTTTTCTGCTGAGGGCATAAATAAAAAATCCTAACCTGAACAACTTTGCGGCGACTGCACTAGCCATGCGGCCATTAAATTCCTCAGACTCCCGCCCCGTCTGTCCTGCACCACCCTAAAAATAGGTACTACGTTCAGTAACGACAATTTTTAACAGAGTTTAATTGATTGATTGATAGGACCATCATCATTGCACTTCAGTAAGTAACCATGTGTGCTTCGTTGTCTTTCTTATACAGAACGATCTCATCGACAGTGCGCGAACTCCGTAGCACCGACGAGGGTCCCCGATGTAATTTAGAAGTTAATACAACTATTTTGTAGAACTCTTATTATTTTTGTAGTCTCTTCAATGAATTTGAACCGTGCAGCGGCTTTCCAGCCTGCTCTTCTAGAATTTCAACTGTCAAGAAATGTGTTAGAGAGCGGTTCCCATGCGGGAGACCCGGGTTCAATCTACATAAGACCAAGGATTTTTTTGTCTGGGGTTTGAAAGAAATCCTAACTTGAACAGTTGTGCGACGACTGCACTATCCATGCAGCCGTTAAATTCCTCAGGCTCTCGTCCTGCCTGTCCTACACTGCACTAGTAAGCGGTACTTCAGGCAGTAACGACAGGTTTTTTTAAAATCTTGATATCCCAAAGAAAAAGTGTAAGTAGGTTCACATAGTGGAATGTTAAATGTGTTCTTTAAAGTAGGCATACTTCTTTCTCCTCGCATGCTTGCTAAATATTTATGCGTAGTCACGGCGCGTAAGATGGCACATCTGTTTGATTGTTGCGTGAATGCTTGCTTTTATTATCACCAGCGTACTTCGCCATTCATGCGCATCTTACAGCCTTAGTGGAGGTAAACTCTTAATGAAATAATGATTTACAGCCTTATAAGAAAAAAAAAAGACATGGACGTTCAAAGGAAACAAGGAGAAGAACTGTAGAGTATTGAAAGATTGAGGCCTGAGATGGGAAACAATTAGTAGAAAAACGGCAGAATGGCAACAATGGAAATCTCTTGTGGAGGCTTTATGGTGTTAAATGGGACATTAAAAGGTTCAATTTATCAAGGGCCATGCCTGTCGGCGTAGGTGATCATGTCTCTCAACAACTCTCTCTCTCCCTGATGCAGTTAATCAGTTCTGACGTTGATCGTTTATCGAACCACATTGTCAGACCATCCAACATCTTCTCCCTCTGTCTTCCACTATCTTTCCTTCCCTGAATTTTACCTTTTTCACCAAATATTCTAAACCTAATATTCGCATTATATGCCATAAGAACCGCGACTGTCTTATTCTTTTTCCTTTGATAAGGTTTCTTTAGGTACGAAGATGATATAGACAGATAATAAGCCATTTTGGTCAGATCTCTATAATATTCATGGTATCGAAAGAGTTAAACGCCTTATTTATATTTCTAATGTCGTATTTCGTAGGCAGGCTTAGACGGTATAAATAATAACTATATATAATGAACGATGATAACGTGAAGTTATCGGGATATTTTTGTCCAGAGAACCCTGATCTCAGTATTGATGAGAACGAGTTCCTAGTCCTATCGGAGACGGAAGATAAAACGTAGGTCCCATGTTCAAATTGAGAGAAGTAAAAGAACCCTTAAAACTGTCGTTATTACCTGTAGTATCGCTTTTTAGGGCGGTATAGGACAGATAGGACGGGAGCCTGAGGAATTTCATGGCCGTATGGCTAGTGCTCCAGGAAAACAAAGCTCAAGATATTCAGCTCAAATGTGAAATCTGTGTTGCTGTAAGGCTCGGAAACGTGGCGAGTCACCAAGTTAAATACAAATAAGATTCAGACCTTTGTCCACTGGTCTTCGGCGGATTCTCAGACTGAGATGGTATGACAGAGTTGCAAACACGGACCTGTGGACGGTGCCGGATTAAGCCAGCGCGGGGCCTGTAGCAAATGTTACAAGAGGCTACGCGCTGTTAAAAATGTTACACAACTTTTACAAACAAACTTTTCTCGATTTAATGTGAACAAATTTAGAGATAATACTAGACAAATCAATTTCTCTAAGTAAATTACATTCAATGTTTATTAAGGGGAGGTTATTTAGACGATCTTGTCCCATCATGTTCCTTAACTCACTTTTTATACACTTTAATGTTGAAAAAGAACGTTCTCCGCTGCAGTTAGTAATCATTAAAGACAAGTAAATTCGTAAGACTATTTCTATATTTAGGAAACATGACTAATGAATTTTCCATTATAAGTTTATCAAATTGCAGTTCAAGAGCCTCATGCTTTTCGCTGTTAAAAGCAGAAGCTACATTAGTTTTAAGAAGTTCAGTGAACTGCATAAGTTCGTCGCCTAGGCTTTCTTCCAAATCATTTTGGTAAGAGCTGACAATATTTGGAGTTCTTTTCAAGATCTCTTCTGCTGTAAGAGATTTTAACTGCCGAAGTATTCCAAATACACCAGTCACTCTGTGGTACGCTTCCATGCATTTACCTAAGACAGTACAATATCAATTATGACAATAAATACCCGACTTTTAAATTGTTGTTTGGGCGTTTGATTTTCTACAACTTCATCAAGCGTAGTAGAGCCGCTGAAATAGTCGTACTTAGTATTTCTCTTGCGTTGTCTTGAAGTTTGATGCTGATATTCTTCACAGTCTGTCAGGATTTTGGCTTGGGCCTCAATATCTGAAAATGTAGGCCCTTAAAAAACAATTAAACCGAAATTTTGCAAGCTAAATATTTTCTGCGCTGGGCTTCCAGAAACGCGGGCCCGTAGCATTTGCGACTTCTGTTATATGGCTAATCCGGCACTGCCTGTGGATAACGACAAGATAGAAACCCATGATGACCCAGGTCAAGAGCAGAAAATGGCGATGGGTCGGACATACCCTAAGGAAGACACAGTCGAGTGTAACTAGACAAGCACTTGAGTGGAACCCGCAAGGGAAACGAAAAAGATGACGCCCTGAACAGACCTGGAGACGAAGTCTTTTTGAGGAACTGAAGAGTGCTAGACTATCCTGGAAGACCATAAAGAAAACAACCAGAGACAGAGAAGAGTGGCGAACAACTGTTGAGGCCCTATGCTCCACGAGGAGCGGAGAGGAATACGTCAGTAAGTATAAGTATGGCTAATGCAGTCGTCGCGAAGCTGCTCAAGTTAGGATTTTTTATTTATGTCCACAACATAAAAAAATCCTTAGCCTTACCGTGGACTGAACACCGGTCTTTCCTGCATGGAAGCCGCGCTCTATCCATTCGACCAGTCGCTCCATGGATATCAAGATACCACATGTAGTAGTTCTACATCAGAAGGCAACAGGAAATTGCTGAAAAATAAGAACTAAAACATTAAGAGAAAACCGTTGCCATATCATACAACAATGTCAACGAAAAAAACCGAAAGGAATAACATTTCTACAACCTTGTCAACGAAAAAAAACCGCAATGAATAACATTTCTATATGCAAGGGAGGTGATTAAACATGAAGTTGCGTGTCTAATTCTAAACCTGTAATGGGTAAGTCGATACTCTAAAGAAGAAACCCATAAGAACACTCAACATATCATATGCTGTTTTTAAGTGGAAGTAAGGACACGGCTATGTCGATGACGTGTCCATAGTTATGCGCCCTTGTGTTGCCAGGGTTCGCAAGGGGAGCAAAGAATAGTAACACTGCTACCTACAAGGCATGTCGTAAGAGGTGGCTGAGGTAGGAGGGGCCTAGGAAGCTATCCTAGTAAATAAAAAAGCGTCGCAGAATTCGGATGTGCTGGTCTACTTGTATGCGCATTACTGGCACAACGTATAATTGTTCTTAGGCGTGGGTCATATACGAATGACAAAGAGTGGTAACAAGTGGTTGATATGAAGCGTTAGAAGAAGGCATCACTTATGAATATCCTTGATGTGAAGCACCTGCCCGAATGGATTAGAGTGTGAACTCCTAGTCGGGAGACACAGGTTCAATCCCTGTTTTTTTTTTTTTTTTTTTTCGATCCAGAAGAACTTGAGCTTTCAGCTCTTCGGCTCAGTATCATGGATATCTTAACCCTTCGGTTCGGTGCCACGAACACCGTAAATTTGGGAAACCTGTGGCTTTTCTGCCAGCCCGCGGAATTGAACCCGCACTCACAGAGGACTTGTCACCCGCAGTCCAACGCACTACGAACATGTTGGGCTCGCGGGCTAACCCTTCGGTTCGGTGCCACGAACACCGTAAATTTGGGAAACCTGTGACTTTTCTCCTAGCCCGCGAAATTGAACCCGCACTCACAGAGGGCTTATCGCCCGTCGTCCAAAGCTGGGCAGGCGGGCGTTCAGTCCGCGTTAAGGCTAAGGAGTTCTTTTTCTGTTGGGGACGTACAGAAAAATATCCTAACCTGAACATTTTCGCAGTAATTGCCCTAGCCATACGGTCATTAAATTCTACAGGCTTATGTCCCCACTTTCATACACCGCCCCTAAAAAGCGGTATTACAGACAGCAACGGCGAAAGTTTTGTTTCTTTAAACCCACGAAAAGTCATGTCCCTTCATGTAACAAACTGCCCAGTGGCGGCTCCTCATTAAGGGCCAGAGGGGCCAGGATTCACCAAAAATAATGTGTAACGTGTATTTATTATGTAATGGATTAAAATATAACCTAACCAAAAACCATAATTTTCCCGAAAATGTGTGTCTCGCCCCACCAACAAAAACGATCACGAGCCGCCACTGATATTGCCCATCCACGTAACATTTCAAGATCCAGAACTTTAAGTAGGATTTCGATTCATGAAACACAGATGCACTGTTGCCTTCTATTCACTGCTGAATCTAATAATGTCATTTAAAAAACAAAAACATCATTTACAGCGTCTCTGTGTGTGTTTGTTTGGTAATCAAATGTTGCACACATTAATGGGAAGTTGCACACATTAATGGGAAGTTGCACACATTAATGGGAAGTTGCACACATTAATGGGAAGTTGCACACATTAATGGGAAGTTGCACACATTAATGGGAAGTTGCACACATTAATGGGAAGTTGCACACATTAATGGGAAGTTGCACACATTAATGGGAAAATGTTGATATCTTGCTGCACGATTTCATGTTAGATTCTGCACATTTTACCATTTTAAGGGCTCTCTGTGGCGTCGAGGTTAGGTGCTCGTCTCTCGTGCCAAAGGTACCAGGTTCGCTCCTTCGTGGAGCCATCTAGATATTTTTCCAGAGATCCATGATCTCAGTGTAGGTAAGGTCTAATTCCCAGTCATATCGGAGACGGACCATAACACGTAAGTCCCGTGTTTAATTTGAGAACGTAACAGAACCCTTGGCAGTTCAAAATCGAGAAGAGCAGGCTGGAAAACCGGTGCCCGGTCAGAATTCATTAGAAAAGATTACAAATAAAATTCCTTAAAAGATATCTTCACCATCTTCAAAAATTACACCGGGGACCAACGCCGATGCTACGGAGTTCGTCCTGTGATCTGAGATCTTCCTGTGTAAGAAAAGATCGGAGCACACATGGTTACTCACCGAAGTGCAATGATTATTGTCCTATCAATCAATCAATCAATCTTTGAAAAATAAACAACTCAATCTTAAATTGTACACAGAAGAAGAATATGAAACAAAACCATAAAGATATAAACAAGATGAGAAGATAAATAATTAATTACAGACACCAGACAATAAAGAGATTGTGTAATCATGCGAAACGAGAATAGTCTATATATATATATATATATATATATATATATATATATATATATATATGACAAAGGGAAGTAAGAACACACACAAAAATTATCAAAGGGAGATAAAAATCGAAAATGAGTAACATATGAAATGTGACGTCCCAGAAATGCGTCGTCCTCTGTGCTTTCCACGTTGATCAATGGCATTAGTCAGGGCGAGCGCGCGGGCCTGGGTGGTTGCCAGAGAGTGCAGTGACTCCCAGCGTTCAGCTGTGTTTTAATGTTAGGGAGTGGGCTAATGGCGTTGATCAGGCATCTCAAAATACTCGTCGAAACTGTGTCATGGCTAGTTGTGTTGTGAGCATGACTTGGACAGGATGAGAAATCTCGCTTTAGGTTAGTGAGAATTTGTGTATGATTTTCTTTCTATTGTCTTATTTCTTTCCGTTTCTAGTTCAATAGAATATTTCTTGCTTGTCATATGATTCCGTCTCTGTTATTCACATGTTTACTTCGGAGACTGCCACACACACACAAACAAGCACACACCTACACACACGCAATGTCTTTAGTTATAATTATTGTTCTCTCTTTTACTCTATTTCTTTCTCTCTCTCTCTAGTTCGCTCAACTCTCTATTTCTTACTGTATCTGTATCTCTCCCGTTCTCTCTATTTCTCTCAACTCTATCTCTCACTCTACCTTTATCTAAACTCTTTCTCTCTCTATTTCGCTAAACTCTCTCTCTCTCTCTCTCTATGTCGCTTAACTCTCTCTCTCCCTCACTCTATCTTATCTCACTCTTTCCCTCTCTATTTCTCTCAACTCTCTATTTCTTACCATATCTGTATCTCTCCCGTTCTCTTTCTATTCCTCTCAACTCTATCTCTCACTCTACCTTTATCTCTACTCTTTCTCTCTCTATTTCTCTCAACTCTCTCTATTTCTCTCAACTCTCTCTATTTCTCTCAACTCTCTCTCTCTCTATTTCGCTAAACTCTCTCTCTCTCTCTCTATGTCGCTTAACTCTCTCTCTCACTTACTCTATCTTATCTCACTCTTTCCCTCTCTATTTCGCTCAAATATCTCTCTTACTATATCATTCTCTCACTCTCCGTCTCTCTACATATTTTTTTACTATTATTCCCATTTCCCGCTCTCTCTCTCTCTCTCTCTCTCTCCTCTTCTCTTTCCCTATCTGTTCGAGTTCGTCTATGCTACTTCTTTCTCTCTTCCGTCCATCTCTATCTATTCTCTCGCCCGTCTGCCCAGCGTGTTCGTAGCGCATTGACTACGGTGACTATCCTCTGTGTGTGCGGGTTCAATTCCGCGGGATGTCAGAAAAAGCCACATATTTCCCAGATTTACGGTGGTCGTGGCACCGAGCCGAAGGGTTACGATGTCCATGACACTGAGCCGAAGAGCTTTCAGCTCAAATGCTTCTGGATCAGAAAACAAACTAATTAGTCACTGAGACCCCCACACAGAGACTGTTTAGCCACAGTTCTACCGAACTAAGATAAATGGATGTAACGGTATATGGAAAACAAATATACTAGGTAAACAGAAAGATCAATCCAGGTGAAAGGACGGACAGGCATGTGGGCGGAGAGTGGCGGGAGTGGTACCGAACCGAAGGGTTACGATGTCCATGGTACCGAGCCGAAGAGCTGAAAAGCTCAAGTGCTTCTGGATCGGAAAATTTAAAAAAAAATCTATTCTCTCTTTTCCTTACTATTTATTACAACTTATCTCCAACTTATAAACCATATCTCCATTTACACTCCTTTCCTATTTCTCCCTTTCTCTTTGATCTTTTATCCCTCCTTTTTACTTCTCCTTTGAACTCCGCAATCCGGTCTGTTCCTCTCGGTACCCCTATTCTATCTCTCTTGTGTATTATATCTCTTCCCTCCACGTTCACTCTTCATGCTCGTGGATGCTACCTCTCTTTAAACACATCCTCTTCCCCAATATATTCACTCTCCTTCCTACCCTTCCCTCTTCTTTGATATCGAACCTCTATGTTTTCATCTCTGTGATTTCTATCATCTATCTCGGCGTTTCTTAAACTGGGGTCCACTGACCCCCAGAGTCCGCGAGGTACTCACAGGGGTTCTCAAGCGCTTGAAGAAATATTATGATCTTTAACATTTCAAACAGAAAATTAAATTTTAGGCCTAATATTTTTCTTTCTTCTTTATTCTCTTCTTCTTTTGTCGTCACACTGCTACCGGGTTGTTGCCCAGTGTCGTCACACTGCTACCGGGTTGTTGCCCAGTGTCGTCACACTGCTACCGGGTTGTTGCCCAGTGTCGTCACACTGCTACCGGGTTGTTGCCCAGTGTCGTCACACTGCTACCGGGTTGTTGCCCAGTGTCGTCACGCTGCTACCGGGTTGTTGCCCAGTGTCGTCACGCTGCTACCTGGTTGTTGCCCAGTGTCGTCACGCTGCTACCGGGTTGTTGCCCAGTGTCGTCACGCTGCTACCGGGTTGTTGCCCAGTGTCGTCACACTGCTACCGGGTTGTTGCCCAGTGTCGTGGTTTTCTGTTTTTGTCTTGCGCTGTTCTGGTGGCTTGTGTGATTGTTATCTTTGCTCTTTCACAGGATTCTGCTACGCCATCTAACCATCTTTTCCGTGGTCTTCCTCTTGCCTTCTTTCCCGATGTTCTGTTGTAGAAGACTCTGTATACTGTGGAGTTTGGATGCATTCTTATTAAGTGGCCAAACTACTTCATTCTTTGTTTCTCAATGTAATTCAAGCACGGTTTTGTGCCAACTTTTTTTTCTTCTTTATTATAATGTTAAATTGCAGACAATGTTTACTATTGTAACGCACAGATAATTAATTCCTGTCCATTTTCATATATAGAAACTTTTGGGTGTCCGCGGCAGATAAAATATATTTAGAAAGTGGGTACACGGTAATACAAAGTTTAGGAACCGCTGATCTATCTTATTCCATGTCTGTCTCTATTTTGTCTGTGCTGCCCGTATTTTGTTGGTATTTGATTTAGCAGATTCGTGTTAGTGTTTAGTTTGCTAACCGTCTGCGCCGCATTTATTTCTATACAGCACGTGGACTGTTTCACGATGTCGTTGAAGCTTTATTGCAGTGTCCGTTAGCTACTGTCCGTTAGCTACTACTGTCCGTTAGCTACTGTCCGTTAGCTGCTGTCCGTTAGCTGCTGTCCGTTAGCTACTGTCTGTTAACTACTGTCCGTTAGCCGTTAGCTACTGTCCGTTAGCCGTTAGCTACTGTCCGTTAGCTACTGTCCGTTAGCTACTGTCCGTTAGCTACTGTCCGTTAGCTGCTGTCCGTTAGCTACTGTCTGTTAACTACTGTCCGTTAGCCGTTAGCTACTGTCCGTTAGCCGTTAGCTACTGTCCGTTAGCTACTGTCCGTTAGCTACTGTCCGTTAGCCGTTAGCTACTGTCCGTTAGCTACTGTCCGTTAGCACTGTCCGTTAGCCGTTAGCTACTGTCCGTTAGCTACTGTCCGTTAGCACTGTCCGTTAGCCGTTAGCTACTGTCCGTTAGCTACTGTCCGTTAGCACTGTCCGTTAGCCGTTAGCTACTGTCCGTTAGCCGTTAGCTACTGGCCGTTAGCTACTGTCCGTTAGCCGTTAGCTACTGTCCGTTAGCTACTGTCCGTTAGCTACTGTCCCTTAGCACTGTCCGTTAGCCGTTAGCTACTGTCCGTTAGCTACTGTCCGTTAGCTACTGTCCGTTAGCCGTTAGCTACTGTCCGTTAGCTACTGTCCGTTAGCTACTGTCCGTTAGCTACTGTCCGTTAGCTGCTGTCCGTTAGCTACTGTCTGTTAACTACTGTCCGTTAGCCGTTAGCTACTGTCCGTTAGCCGTTAGCTACTGTCCGTTAGCTACTGTCCGTTAGCTACTGTCCGTTAGCCGTTAGCTACTGTCCGTTAGCACTGTCCGTTAGCCGTTAGCTACTGTCCGTTAGCTACTGTCCGTTAGCTACTGTCCGTTAGCACTGTCCGTTAGCCGTTAGCTACTGTCCGTTAGCCGTTAGCTACTGGCCGTTAGCTACTGTCCGTTAGCCGTTAGCTACTGTCCGTTAGCTACTGTCCCTTAGCACTGTCCGTTAGCCGTTAGCTACTGTCCGTTAGCTACTGTCCGTTAGCTACTGTCCGTTAGCCGTTAGCTACTGTCCGTTAGCTACTGTCCGTTAGCTACTGTCCGTTAGCTACTGTCCGTTAGCTACTGTCCGTTAGCTACTGTCCGTTAGCTACTGTCCGTTAGCTACTGTCCGTTAGCACTGTCCATTAACTACTGTCCGTTAGCTACTGTCCGTTAGCTACTGTCCGTTAGCTACTGTCCGTTAGCCGTTAGCTACTGTCCGTTAGCTACTGTCCGTTAGCACTGTCCGTTAGCCGTTAGCTACTGTCCGTTAGCTACTGTCCGTTAGCTACTGTCCGTTAGCACTGTCCGTTAGCCGTTAGCTACTGTCCGTTAGCTACTGTCCGTTAGCTACTGTCCGTTAGCTACTGTCCGTTAGCTACTGTCCGTTAGCTACTGTCCGTTAGCACTGTCCATTAACTACTGTCCGTTAGCTACTGTTCGTTAGCTACTGTCCGTTAGGACTGTCCGTTAGCTACTGTCCGTTAGCTACTGTCCGTTACTTTGTTTGTCTTTGTACTCATCCATTTTTCTGTTGGCCTTATCTGTTTTGTCATTGTCAGTCTGTATGTATGTTTGTGGGTGTCTGTGGCTTAAGCGGTAGTGAGCTTCATCACAAGCCAAACGTACCTGATTCAAACGCCGCGGTGGGCAGTTGGGATACAAGTCTGTTCCCGTTGATTTTTACGAACGTTTAAAAATATACCTCAGTGTTCAGAAAACATTGACAAACTACTGAACGTATAAGCGGTGCGTAGAAAATCGACGACTTGTTTACTGTGGTCAATGACAAAGTCCTGTAATAGATATGCCACGATTTTCATTTTTGTGTGTGTTTGTCAGCCTGTCTGCCTGTTTGTCTAATATATAAACCATACCAACCCATGCCCATTTATCTATATCTGCCTGTTATCTATATCTGCTTGTCTGCCTCTCTTCCACTTTCTCTCAATCTCCACCCGTCCGCCCGTTCGCCTGTATTCACCTTTCTTGTTTAAAAAGTAAGTAAAGGAACCCTTTCATACCTTGTGATATATAGGACAATACAGTGTTAGGCCTGTATTTTCATTGACCGTCGGCACACGATGGGTGATGTGGTCAGCATCACGCCGGCCGCCTTTACTTTCCCAGAGCATGTCTGGTACCCAGTTGAGGCTGGGTCGACCTGAGAGCCGTCGTGGTCGGGAAAATTTCCACGCGCATTGCGGGAGTTGAACCCAAACCACCAGCCATGAGAAGCGAGTTCACTAACAACTACGCTACCGCGGCACTCACCCTTCTGTTTACCTAGTATATATGTTTTCCATATTTGCATCCATTCATCTCAGTTAGCTAGAACTGTATTTTCTCTCTATCATTACTTTTTTCTGCTTGTTTCTTCTATACATCTCTTCTCTTTCACTTTCTCTCTCTCTTCGCCCACCTGCCTGTCCGCCCGTTCGCCTGTATTCATCCTTCTGTTTACCTAGTATATTTGTTTTCCATGTAACATTGCATCCATTCATCTTGGTTAGCTAGAACTGTGTTTCCTATCATTACTATGTCGGCATATTTCGTCTATAAATCTCCACTCTCTCTATCTCTCTCTCTCATACACACTCTCCGCCCTCCTACCTGCCCGTTCGTTTGCCTTCTATTTATCTTATGTATTTGTTTTTCCATATATCTTTTCTTACATTCATCTTGGTTAGTTAGAACTGTATTTTCTATCTATCATTACTTTGTTTACATGCTTCTTCTATACATCCCTTCTCTGTCTCTCTCTCTGACTCTTTCACTCTCCGCCCACATGCCTGTCCGTCCTTTCACCTGGATTGATCTTTCTGTTTACCTAGTATATTTGTTTTCCATATACCGTTACATCCATTTATCTTAGTTCGGTAGAACTGTGGCTAAACAGTCTCTGTGTGGGGGTCTCAGTGACTAATTAGTTTTTTTTCTGATCCAGAAGCACTTGAGCTGAAAGCTCTTCGGCTCGGTGTCATGGACATCGTAACCCTTCGGCTCGGTGCCACGAACACCGTAAATCTGGGAACCTGTAGCTTTTCTGCCAGTCCGCGGAGTTGAACCCGCACTTACAGAGGACTAGTCACCCGTAGTCCAACGCGCTACGAACACGCTGGGCACGCGGGCTGACTAATTAGTTAAGTCGTTGCTTTGCGAATTAAAGGTTGTGGTCTCAAATCCGGACCGCGCCGGTCTGTTCATGAGTGCATTTTACCCCAGAGATCCCTAGGATCGTTGCCGGAGTTTCGGAGTTCATGCTTTGTGTAAATGCTCTCGGCAGGTGGCGTGTCGTTTCTGCGGAGAGGGACCAAGTCATATTGGGTAAAAACCCGGTGTAATGAAGTCAACCCTTCCGCTTTAAACCTTTATGTAGAACTGCCTTTTTATCATTACTATGTCCGCATGTTTCTGCTATTAATGTCGTCTCTCTCTCTCTCTCTCTCTCTCTCTCTCTCTCCTCTCTCTCTCTCTCACTCTCTCCTCCTGTCGTCTATTTACCGACAGCCCGTTATCATCAACTATCTTGTCATAACTTGTTCAAATATTCACACAGCTAACAATAACAAACACAGCACACACACATACGCTGTCCACAGACAACAGATGTTGGACGCATAGGAGTCCAGACACGCTATTAGTCCATATATTGTCAACCAGGCACATGTGCAAGGCCTGCTGACTATCATAATTAACCTTTCGATCATTTTGTTTTAGCATTCTTTAATTATTTTTTCCCGCCGTCTGCTGTGTGTTACACCTATTCAACTTTGTTATATATGTTACACATTTCAACCGTGTGCTATATATGTTACGCATTTCAACCTCGTGTTATATTTGTTACACATTTCAACCTCGTGTTATATATGTTACACATATTCAACCTTGTGTTATATATGTTACACATATTCAACTTTGTGTTATATATGAAATCGGATGTGCTGGCCCTACTTGTAGGTGCATAACTGGCACAACATACAATCGCTCTTAGGCTCAGATCACATACAAATCACACAGAATGGTGACCATGTGGTCGATATGGAGCATTCGAAAAAGAAGAAGAATTCATTAAATCGTTTACACACCCTGTCCCTCTTAGGGCCGCCAGTACATCAGCCTGGTCCATTGCACGTCTGTTTTCTACACGCCCACTAGCATATCGCCCCGATAATTTTCCTTTGCGACTGCGTGTCCTGTCATAGAATACAACTGATTGTTGCTGACTACCTCAGAGACTTCAACTGTTGCCTTCGAACCCAGTCCGTCCCGATCTTCCTGAGCATACTCGTAGTCACTGAGATTGCGTGCATAAATAAAAGGCTTTGACTTCAGCGAAGCTATTGCTTAATTAATTTACTGGTAGTAACTGAAGTTATATGTGCTTTCTGCCTATCATCATCATCATCCAGTTGCTTGCCCTGAACAGCAAGTTGCCATCTTAACATGATGTCTCATAATATCCTAATTAATACAAGATGTCCCGCCTCTGCAGCCGTCATGTTCAAATTACCAGTCACATCACGAATCCATATTTTCATTGGTCTTCCTCTTCTCCTCTTTGTCGGGATGCTTCCTTCCATAATGGTTTTATACAGGGTGTTCAACATAAAAGTAGCCCAATTTACAGGATTTTATTAGTCAATTGGGTTACTTTTATCTTGAACACCATGTATAATACTTCGTGTCTCTTTATATATTCCAAATACTTTCATTTGCTTCTTCTTAATCTCATTCTTATTTGTATTAGCAGACAGTTTTCTTTGATTTTGAATTCCTTCTGGATATATTTGTTCTCTTCTCTGTCCATGATATACGGAGGACACTTCTGGAGCACTCATATTCAAAAACACATATATGTTTTTCCACTGCCTTGTTAAATATCCAAGTTTGTCACACATACACTTTGCCCCTTAAAACATATATTCTCTTTTGTACTCTGATCTTTGTTTTATTATCAGTTCCATTCCATACTCATTTTAGTTGTTTACTCTTGCCTTTACTATCTTTATATTGCTTGTATCTTTCTCAACCGATCTTTTATTTTGTTAATCTTTTGCTTGTGCTGTTTCTGACCATTTCAATTTTTTTTTTCAAATCCAGAAGCACTTGAGCTGAAAGCTCTTCGGCTCGGTGTCATGGACATCGTAACCTTCGGCTCGGTGCCACGAACACCGTAAATCTGGGGAACCTGTAGTTTTTCTGCCAGTCCGCGGAGTTGAACCCGCACTTACAGAGGACTAGTCACCCGTAGTCCAACTCGCTACGAACACGCTGGGCACGCGGGCATACCATTTCTAGAAGTTCGCCTGTTGTATTTCTTCTTCTTCGAAGGCTCCATAAGACCACCTGGTAAGCCACTCTATGTGATTTGTATATGATCTGAACCTAAGAGCGATTGGACGTTGTGCCAGTTATGAGCCTACAAAAAAGGTCAACACCTCCGATTTCTCCGTTGGTTTTTATTTACTAGGGTAGGCCCGCGTGCCCAGCGTGTTCGTAGCGCGTTGGACTACGGGTGACTAGTCCTCTGTAAGTGCGGGTTCAACAACGCGTACTGGCAGAAAAGCTACAGGTTCCCCAGATTTACGGTGTTCGTGGTACCGAGCCGAAGGGTTACGATGTCCATGACACCGAGCCGAAGAGCTGTCAGATCAATTGCTTCTGGATCGGAAAAAAAAATTTTACTACGGTAGCTTTACTAGGCCCCTACCGTAGTCGCTTCCTAAGATATGCCTTGCATGTCACAGTTTTACTATTCTTTGCTCCCCTTGCGAGCCACGGCAACACACACGGGCAACCTGTTGTATTTCCATTCTCTTTTTACCTCTTCATTTACTCCATCTTATATATAATACGTTTCTGTCTTGTTCTTTTCTTCTTTCTTCACAGTCTTTCCTAATTCTGGAAATATTCAATCTATCATTTTGATTTTGGTATCAAATACCGTACCCAGTTCTGTTCAACAGCTGCTCCTTAATCCTGATTATCTTCTCTGCCCTATGGTTTCCAGAATAGGGAAGATAACGGTTTTAAGATTTGGAACCATGGCGATTTCCAGACTGAAAGCTATGGCGACGTCAGTTTCCTGTAGAGTTTGGCATATCCACCAGAATTTCTTCATCTTATGCCATCTTTACTAAAGTAGAAATTTCTGAATAATTTCTAGTAAAGTATGCATATAGAGAGTAAGTTGAATGCATTTGAAAATAGATGTCTGCGAAAAATAATGAACACAAAATGGAACGAGTTCAGGAAAAGTGATGAAATCAGAGACATGTCTGGTCAACCACTAGAAACTTATAAGAAAGAGAAGATGGAGATATGTTGGACATACCTTGAGGAGAAATGATCAACGAATATCAAAGCAGGCATTGAAGTGGGATGCAAAGGGTTGAAGAAAGAGAAGACGACCTAAGGAGACACTGAAACGAACTTTGCTAGGAGAGGCAAGAAATATCGGTCTCAGTTCCATGGAGGAGATTGAGTTGCCCAGGATAGAGCGGTATGGAGAAATTGCTCGCATGTCCTATGTAACGTATATTGGTACGAGAGGAATTATTATTATTTTGGCATATTCACCAGGATTTGTTCATCCTCTCCCGTCTTTACTAGAATGGAAATTTCTGGAATTATCATACCAATTTGATAAATCAAATTCATGTCTCCATATTCATGTCTCCATATTCATGTCTCCATATTCATGTCTCCATATTCATGTCTCCATATTCATGTCTCCATATTCATGTCTCCAAATTCATGTCTCCATATTCATGTCTCCATATTCATGTCTCCAAATTCATGTCTCCATATTCATGTCTCCATATTCATGTCTACAAATTCATGTCTCCAAATTCATGTCTCCATATTCATGTCTCCATATTCATGTCTCCATATTCATGTCTCCAAATTCATGTCTCCAAATTCATGTCTCCATATTCATGTCTCCAAATTCATGTCTCCATATTCATGTCTCCATATCCATGTCTTTATTTGTATTCGTTTCTCATGGATTTCTGTGTCATGCCGATTTCTTATTCATAGTAAAAATAGAGAGCGCCATTGAGAATGTGGTACAGTGGAGAGACATCAGTCCAGTGATTTGGTTATATAGGTGATCTATGTGGCTAAGTGGTTAAGTGGCTAAGTGGTTAAGCAATTGTCTTCTGAAGGTCGTGGTTCGAATCCGGACCGCTCTATTCTGTTCACAAGTGTTTTTTTTTCTAGAGACCCTAGGAATGTTGTCAGCGCTAAGGAGTTCCTGCAGTAAAGCAATACTCTCGGCAAATTGGCGTGCTATTTCTGCATTTCTAAGTCCTTTGACTTAATACCGTTTTCTTCTTCTTCACCCTTCGCCCCTGGGGAAGCATAGGTCCGCAACCAGGGTTTTTCAAGCCCGCCTATCCAAGACCATCATTTCCAGATCTCTCCAGCCTCTCCCCATTTTCTTGCATTCCGTCTCCAACTCCGGTCTCCAGGTGTTCCTGGGTCTTCCCCTACCTCTATTGTCCTGTTTAGACCGTTTTAGATTTGGTTATATTTGAATTATTATCGCCCGTGTGTTGCCTTGGCCAACAAGGGAAGTAAAGAATAGTACCACGACAACCTACACTGCATTTCTTAAGAGATGACTGAGGTAGGGGCATAGGTAAGCTACCCTGGTAAATAAAAAAGCGTCGCAGAATTTGGATATGTAGGCGCAAAACTGACACAACGTACAATCGCTCTTAGGTTCAGATCATATACAAATCAAACAGAGTGGTTAACAAGTGATCGATATAGAGCGTTCGAAGAAGAAGATGAATTTATTTTTTTAAACAATAAGATGAACGTGGTGATTTAATATTTCCATTTTCTATATTTTATTTGTTTATTTTGTATTTTTTTTTCTTCTTAGATCTGGAGACTAGTCCAGAATATGCCAGGATGATATCGGAGGTGGAGAGGAGTCGATCATCTCAAGGCTCAAACGATGGCTCCCTGACATCCCATGGATCTAGCCAAGGAAAAGCTTCTGTCTCTCCTGCGTCTCCATTGACCCCTCCATCTATTGGAGGTAGTGACAGTGATGACTTTGTGAACAAGGTATGCAGGTTTGAAATGATTTCTCGTGGAAAGAATTCATCAACGCCAGCAAAAAGTCCGACATCGAAGTCTCTGACAGTGAAAACATCCAACTCTAAGTCGTCCCCCCAGGATATTAAGTTGCCAAGTCCGACGTCACCTTTTGGTACATTGCCCGGAGCATTTGTTGGTGAAAAGGTGTTTACACGTGACACTGCAACAACACGCGTGTCCGCAAGTCTTCTTCAAGGTTTAGGTCAAGAACGTGCTTCGAGTACGGTCAGTACAAACAGTTCAAACTCCTTGACCAGTGTTAGTACTCTTAGCTGGACTTCAGACGTTTCTGATTCATACTCTGGAAGCTCAAAGGTGCTTAATAGTCCAGGGGTTGCCTCAAATAAATCCCTAGAAGTTATGACAACCTCTGATCCTGGAGTCTTTCAGACCAAGACATCACCATCATTATCAGTTGTTACATCTTCTGCAACTTTTCACGACTTTGATGGTATCACCACGCCTACAAGTTCTCACCCAAAGGACAGCTACATCATCTCAAATGCGTCTACTGGAGGTGGTAGTAAACGTGGTGGTGTAATTGACCTCAGTCCTTGCACAACTGCAGCTTCTAGCTATACATTCCCTCAGGATCAGCAACAACATCATCAACAACCTTCGGGGACCACCAGGAAGTTCGTTACACTCTCTACTTCCAATAGAGAATACCCATCACCGCCTGTTGTCAAGCCTTTATCACCTGGTTTCCCGTTCATAACCCCTAGTACACCTGGAGCCTCAAGCATCAGATCACCTAGAGATTCAACTAGCCCAGTCGTGGTCAACGGAGAAGCAACTCCTAGACCAAATGCAACACACACAGACACCACAGCGTTTAGCGTTGATGGTTTTACATATGGTAGTCACAGAAACACGTACGAAGGAATGGACTTTGAGTTCAGTGATTTAACTGCGGAACAGAAGGAGATGGCTCTTAAACACAGGGAAGTTGTAGCAGAGAGAAAGCTGGAGCAGGAGAGAGAGAAAAAGGACAGACAGCGGCTGGATGAAATTCTCAAAATGTGTGAGGAATATCAAAACGAAATTAATGTTGAAATTAGCTATTCTCCAGTCCATACATCTGGAAAGTCGCCATTTGGATTTAGCTCATCTCATTTAAAGCAACACTTACAACAACAGCATGGATCAAATTATAAAAGGATTGAACCACATAATCCTTTAGAGCTTACAATTGAAGCAGCTCCATCTCCAACCAACTCTCTAGATCACAAGGATTGGGTTGGAAGCATGAATAAAATTAAAACTAACGGCTCTCTGAACTCCCCAAGTAGCATTCAAAAAGATTTAGGACAGTTCACTTTTCAAACTGGTGTAACCAGTTCTATACAGACTGAATCAACAGCATCTTTAGCTTATTCATCAAACTCTGAAGATGAAACTATCGGTTCCAGTGAAGACACAGGAACTATCAAGAAACGTCCAAACGCTGATGAAAATCCTATGAGCCCATCAAAACATCATCAACATTTACCGAAACATGAATTACACAAGCAGTCAGGTAATTCACAAAAATCTGCTAGCACGCCTCATATAACTATAGCGCACAACGCCATCACTATGACAGCTAACATCTCAGAAGACAACGTGATTGTTACAACCACCAACAACTTTGCAGAATCTGTCACCATCTCCTTACCAGACCAAAGCCAGGCAGACTCGAACAGCCCTCTATCAACTCCGTCTCCAAAGTCCTCACCAAGTGCCTCGCAGATTATTCAAAAAACAAAACTTCATCAATTTAAAGATACGTCAGATCTTTTCCAGTTCGCCAAAGATCATTCCCAATCTCCTACTTTGAAATCTTATGAAAATACTTATCAAAAAGGACCTGAATTGCACCCTTCTGAAAGAACAACTGACTTTGGCGTTCAGGTAAATACATCCTCAGTAGGAGCAAAACCTTCTTACGAAAACAAAGAAAAATCCGAAAGTCCACAATTTTTCGAGACGATCCGAACATCTCAAGGCTCAAATGGTTCCCCACCAAGTTCAAACTTTTCGTCTAAGCGGGAATCTAAGGAGTCTTTAATCAGAGAATCGCATTCGTCCACATCCTCAAGCCAGACACTCCGAGATAACTCAAACCAATCCTCACGGACATCCTCTTTTTCATCTAATGTTGCAATGGATACAAAAGAGGATACGCCAACTCCAGTCAACAGTGACTCGGAGCAAGGGGAAGGCAATACCACAAGATCAGGCCAGCTATCACTCTTAATTTCGACCACAGGGGGAGTGGCCGCCCGGTCAAGTGCTGGCAGTCTTAGTCCTAAAGAGGTATGTTCTACCACTTAGTCAAATTATAAGCATTTTCTGAACAATTTATATACATTTTCTACCACTTAGACAAACTATAAGCATTTTCTGAACAATTTAGATACATTTTCTACCACTTAGTCAAACTATAAGCATTTTCTGAACAATTTAGATACATTTTCTACCACTTAGACAAACTATAAGTGTTTTCTGAACAATTTAGATACATTTTCTACCACTTAGTCAAACTATAAGCATTTTCTGAACAATTTATATACATTTTCTACCACTTAGACAAACTATAAGCATTTTCTGAACAATTTAGATACATTTTCTACCACTTAGACAAACTATAAGTGTTTTTTGAACAATTTAGATACATTTTCTACCACTTAGTCAAACTATAAGCTTTTTCTGAACAATTTAGATACATTTTCTACCACTTAGACAAACTATAAGCGTTTTCTGAACAATTTAGATACATTTTCTACCACTTAGTCAAACTATAAGTGTTTTCTGAACAATTTATATACATTTTCTACCACTTAGTCAAACTATAAGTGTTTTCTGAACAATTTATATACATTTTCTACCACTTAGTCAAACTATAAGCATTTTCTGAACAATTTAGATACATTTTCTACCACTTAGACAAACTATAAGCATTTTCTGAACAATTTAGATACATTTTCTACCACTTGGACAAACTATAAGCATTTTCTACCACTTCGTCAAACTATAAGTGTTTTCTGAACAATTTAGATACATTTTCTACCACTTGGACAAACTATAAGCATTTTCTACCACTTAGTCAAACTATAAGTGTTTTCTGAACAATTTAGATACATTTTCTACCACTTAGTCAAACTATAAGTGTTTTCTGAACAATTTAGATACATTTTCTACCACTTAGTCAAACTATAAGCTTTTTCTGAACAATTTAGATACATTTTCTACCACTTGGACAAACTATAAGCATTTTCTACCACTTAGTCACACTATAAGTGTTTTCTGAACAATTTAGACACATTTTCTACCACTTGGACAAACTATAAGCATTTTCTACCACTTAGTCAAACTATGTGTTTTCTGAACAATTTAGATACATTTTCTACCACTTAGACAAACTATAAGCATTTTCTGAACAATTTAGATACATTTTCTACCACTTAGACAAACTATAAGTGTTTTCTGAACAATTTAAATACATTTTCTACCACTTAGTCAAACTATAAGTGTTTTCTGAACAATTTAGATACATTTTCTACCACTTAGTCAAACTATAAGCATTTTCTGAACAATTTAGATACATTTTCTACCACTTAGACAAACTATAAGTGTTTTCTGAACAATTTAGATACATTTTCTACCACTTAGTCAAACTATAAGTGTTTTCTGAACAATTTAGATACATTTTCTACCACTTAGACAAACTATAAGTGTTTTCTGAACAATTTAGATACATTTTCTACCACTTAGACAAACTATAAGCATTTTCTGAACAATTTAGATACATTTTCTACCACTTAGTCAAACTATAAGTGTTTTCTGAACAATTTAGATACATTTTCTACCACTTAGTCAAACTATAAGCATTTTCTGAACAATTTAGATACATTTTCTACCACATATTCAAACTATAAGTGTTTTCTGAACAATTTAGATACATTTTCTACCACTTAGTCAAACTATAAGCATTTTCTGAACAATTTAGATACATTTTCTACCACTTAGTCAAACTATAAGTGTTTTCTGAACAATTTAGATACATTTTCTACCACTTAGACAAACTATAAGTGTTTTCTGAACAATTTAGATACATTTTCTACCACTTAGTCAAACTATAAGTGTTTTCTGAACAATTTAGATACATTTTCTACCACTTAGACAAAATATAAGTGTTTTCTGAACAATTTAGATACATTTTCTACCACTTAGTCAAACTATAAGCATTTTCTGAACAATTTAGATACATTTTCTACCACTTAGTCAAACTATAAGTGTTTTCTGAACAATTTAGATACATTTTATACCACTTAGTCAAACTATAAGCATTTTCTGAACAATTTAGATACATTTTCTACCACTTAGTCAAACTATAAGCATTTTCTGAACAATTTAGATACATTTTCTACCACTTAGTCAAACTATAAGCATTTTCTGAACAATTTAGATACATTTTCTACCACTTAGTCAAACTATAAGTGTTTTCTGAACAATTTAGATACATTTTCTACCACTTAGTCAAACTATAAGTGTTTTCTGAACAATTTAGATACATTTTCTACCACTTAGACAAACTATAAGTGTTTTCTGAACAATTTAGATACATTTTCTACCACTTAGACAAACTATAAGTGTTTTCTGAACAATTTAGATACATTTTCTACCACTTAGTCAAACTATAAGCATTTTCTGAACAATTTAGATACATTTTCTACCACTTAGACAAACTATAAGTGTTTTCTGAACAATTTAGATACATTTTCTACCACTTAGTCAAACTATAAGCTTTTTCTGAACAATTTAGATACATTTTCTACCTCTTAGACAAACTATAAGCATTTTCTGAACAATTTAGATACATTTTCTACCTCTTAGATAAACTATAAGCATTTTCTGAACAATTTAGATACATTTTCTACCACTTAGTCAAACTATAAGTGTTTTCTGAACAATTTAGATACATTTTCTACCACTTAGTCAAACTATAAGTGTTTTCTGAACAATTTAGATACATTTTCTACCACTTAGTCAAACTATAAGTGTTTTCTGAACAATTTAGATACATTTTCTACCTCTTAGACAAACTATAAGCATTTTCTGAACAATTTAGATACATTTTCTACCACTTAGTCAAACTATAAGTGTTTTCTGAACAATTTAGATACATTTTCTACCACTTAGTCAAACTATAAACGTTTTCTGAACAATTTAGATACATTTTCTACCACTTAGTCAAACTATAAGCATTTTCTGAACAATTTAGATACATTTTCTACCACTTAGTCAAACTATAAACGTTTTCTGAACAATTTAGATACATTTTCTACCACTTAGTCAAACTATAAACGTTTTCTGAACAATTTAGATACATTTTCTACCACTTAGTCAAACTATAAGCGTTTTCTGAACAATTTAGATACATTTTCTACCACTTAGACAAACTATAAGCATTCTCTGAACAATTTATATACATTTTCTACCACTTAGTCAAACTATAAGCGTTTTCTGAACAATTTAGATACATTTTCTACCACTTAGTCAAACTATAAGCATTTTCTGAACAATTTAGATACATTTTCTACCACTTAGTCAAACTATAAGCATTTTCTGAACAATTTAGATACATTTTCTACCACTTAGTCAAACTATAAACGTTTTCTGAACAATTTAGATACATTTTCTACCACTTAGTCAAACTATAAACGTTTTCTGAACAATTTAGATACATTTTCTACCACTTAGTCAAACTATAAGCGTTTTCTGAACAATTTAGATACATTTTCTACCACTTAGACAAACTATAAGCATTTTCTGAACAATTTATATACATTTTCTACCACTTAGTCAAACTATAAGTGTTTTCTGAACAATTTAGATACATTTTCTACCACTTAGTCAAACTATAAGCGTTTTCTGAACAATTTAGATACATTTTCTACCACTTAGTCAAACTATAAGCGTTTTCTGAACAATTTAGATACATTTTCTACCACTTAGACAAACTATAAGCATTCTCTGAACAATTTATATACATTTTCTACCACTTAGTCAAACTATAAGCGTTTTCTGAACAATTTAGATACATTTTCTACCACTTAGTCAAACTATAAGTGTTTTCTGAACAATTTAGATACATTTTCTACCACT
The DNA here is from genome assembly GCA_020796225.1 of Arion vulgaris. Lineage (NCBI taxonomy): Eukaryota > Metazoa > Mollusca > Gastropoda > Stylommatophora > Arionidae > Arion > Arion vulgaris. The sequence continues at coordinate 13,973,124 of CM036768.1, forward strand.
TAGTCAAACTATAAGCATTTTCTGAACAATTTAGATACATTTTCTACCACTTAGTCAAACTATAAACGTTTTCTGAACAATTTAGATACATTTTCTACCACTTAGTCAAACTATAAACGTTTTCTGAACAATTTAGATACATTTTCTACCACTTAGTCAAACTATAAACGTTTTCTGAACAATTTAGATACATTTTCTACCACTTAGACAAACTATAAGCATTTTCTGAACAATTTATATACATTTTCTACCACTTAGTCAAACTATAAGTGTTTTCTGAACAATTTAGATACATTTTCTACCACTTAGTCAAACTATAAGCGTTTTCTGAACAATTTAGATACATTTTCTACCACTTAGTCAAACTATAAGCTTTTTCTGAACAATTTAGATACATTTTCTACCACTTAGTCAAACTATAAGTGTTTTCTGAACAATTTAGATACATTTTCTACCACTTAGACAAACTATAAGTGTTTTCTGAACAATTTAGATACATTTTCTACCACTTAGTCAAACTATAAGCATTTTCTGAACAATTTAGATACATTTTCTACCACTTAGTCAAACTATAAGTGTTTTCTGAACAATTTAGATACATTTTCTACCACTTAGACAAACTATAAGTGTTTTCTGAACAATTTAGATACATTTTCTACCACTTAGACAAACTATAAGCGTTTTCTGAACAATTTAGATACATTTTCTACCACTTAGTCAAACTATAAGTGTTTTCTGAACAATTTAGATACATTTTCTACCACTTAGACAAACTATAAGTGTTTTCTGAACAATTTAGATACATTTTCTACCACTTAGTCAAACTATAAGTGTTTTCTGAACAATTTAGATACATTTTCTACCACTTAGACAAACTATAAGTGTTTTCTGAACAATTTAGATACATTTTCTACCACTTAGTCAAACTATAAGCATTTTCTGAACAATTTAGATACATTTTCTACCACTTAGTCAAACTATAAGCATTTTCTGAACAATTTAGATACATTTTCTACCACTTAGTCAAACTATAAGCATTTTCTGAACAATTTAGATACATTTTCTACCACTTAGTCAAACTATAAGCATTTTCTGAACAATTTAGATACATTTTCTACCACTTAGTCAAACTATAAACGTTTTCTGAACAATTGAGATACATTTTCTACCACTTAGTCAAACTATAAGCATTTTCTGAACAATTTAGATACATTTTCTACCACTTAGTCAAACTATAAGCATTTTCTACCACTTAGTCAAACTATAAGCGTTTTCTGAACAATTTAGATACATTTTCTACCACTTAGCCAAACTATAAGCATTTTCTGAACAATTTAGATACATTTTCTACCACTTAGCCAAACTATAAGCATTTTCTGAACAATTTAGATACATTTTCTACCACTTAGTCAAACTATAAGCATTTTCTACCACTTAGTCAAACTATAAGCGTTTTCTGAACAATTTAGATACATTTTCTACCACTTAGTCAAACTATAAACGTTTTCTGAACAATTGAGATACATTTTACCTGATTTCATTCAACAGTACTACCTGTGTATTGCCGTGGTTCTCAAGGGTAGCAAAGAATAGTAACACTGCGACCTACAAGGCATGTCATAAGATTCGACTAAGGTAGAGGCCTAGAGAAGCTACCCTAGTAAATAAAAAAGCGTCGCAGAAATTTGATGTTCTGGTCTACTTTTAGGCGCATAACTGGCACAACGTACAATCACTCTTAGGCTCAGATCAAATACACATCACAAAGAGTGGTTTAACAAGTAGAGCTTTCGAAGAAGTTGATTAATCAGTAGTTATTTCAGTAGTTTTTTTTTTCAATTGTCTATCGTTTGTCATTCTCTCTATACTATCATAATAGTCTCTGTGGCGTCGAGGCTAGCTGCTCGCCTCTCGTGTCAAAGGCACTCGGTTCGCTCCCTCGTGGAGCCATCGGGATATTTTCCCAGAGATTTCTGATCTCAGTGTAGGTGAGATCGAGTTCCTAGTCCTATCAGAGACGGACGATAAAACGTAGGTCCCGTGTTCAGTTTGAGCACGTAAAAGAAACATGGTAGTTTAAAATCGAGAAGATCAGGCTGGAAATCCGCTGCCCAGGTAAAATTAATTAGAAAAGATTAAAATCAAAATTCCTACAAAATATCTTCATCATCTTCAAATTACATCGGGGACCCTCGCCGGTGCTACGAAGTTCGGTCACTGGAGCTGAGATCTTCCTGTGTAAGAAAGAGATCAGATCACACATGGTCGTTCGAGTGGTTACCTGGGTCCAAATTTGGGGTGTAAAGAATAGCACCACTGTTACCTACCACGCATGTCGTAAGAGGCGACTAAGGAGGTCTGGCTGAAATCGGATGCACATGTCCTAAACGTGTAGAAGTCTATGCGTTTAGGGCCTACCAAACCAATGTGCAACGTATACACGTTCTTGGCAAAGATCAAACATATCACAAAGAGTGATTAAAATTGGTTGTAAAGAACGAACGCAAAGAAGAAGAATACTTAGTAAATTCACTTCACATTACCGTAATATTATTTCCTTAATTCACTTCACATTAACGTAATATTATTTCCTTAATTCACTTCACATTAACGTAATATTATTTCCTTAATTCACTTCACATTATCGTAATATTGTTTCCTTAATTCACTTCACATTACCGTAATATTGTTTCCTTAATTCACTTCACATTACCGTAATATTATTTCCTTAATTCACTTCACATTACCGTAATATTATTTCCTTAATTCACTTCACATTACCGTAATATTATTTCCTTAATTCACTTCTAACCGAATTAGTGCTTCTTCTTCTTCTTCTTGTGTTCTACCATTTACTTCTTTATAGAAGTGTTGTTGGGGGTGGGGAGGGGGCATAGTGATCTTCTGTGTGCTTGTTTTGAGGCACTTTGTAAGCTGATATTCATTTTCGTATGGCTGTTCTTGAAGCCATCGCTCCATCTTTTGCGTGGTCTTCCTCTTACTTTTTACTTACCTAATTCACTTTACACTACCTGCTACTTAATTCGCTATACACTCTATAAGATAGATAATGTAATGCACTTTGATTTCTCATCAATCTCGTGTTGGATGCAACGATTAATGCTGAGTACATACATTTTACGTATGGGTGCGATGCATGGTCATTTAATAAAGCAGTGGAAAAACATATATGTGCTTTTGAATATAAGTGTTATAGAAGAGTCCTCCGTATATCTTGGACAGAGAAGAGAACAAATAGATCTATCCAGAAAGAACTCAAAATCAAAGAAAACTGGCTGATGCTACAAATAAGAAAGAGAAAATAGAGATATTTTGGACATATAAAAAGACGCGAAGGGCTGGAAAAGACCATCATGGAAGGAGGCATACCGGCAAAGAGAAGAAGAGGAAGACCACGGAGAAGATGGATTTTAAACGTAACTGATGGTTTGAACATGACAGCTGCAGAGGCAGGACATCTGGCCTATGAGAGAGAGAAATTCCGGAGGACTGTTGGGGTGGCAAAGTTCTGCTCAGGACAAGCTCTTTGATAATGATGATATACATTTTAGGAAGTTTAAAAGCACACGTGCTGCTAACTGCACTGGGCGTCTGAGAGGCATAATTAGAAGTGTATTTAACCAGCGAACCACAGGAACCATCAGCATGTATACCATTCGACTTCTGCTGGGTATACTTGAGTACCTAAAGGTCTTCGGTGGATTGTTCAGTAAAAATGAAAATCGTGGCATATCCTTTACAGGACGTAGCCATCAACCATAGTAAACGAGTTGTTGATTTTCTAGGCACCAATTATACGTTCAGTAATTTGCCATTGCTTTCTGAACGGTGAGGTCTATTTTACCGTTCGTAAAAATCAACGCGAACAAATTTTCTTGCAACCTGCCCGCCGCGGAGTTTGAACCAGGTACTTTTGGGTTGTGATCAAGCTCCCTACCGCTAAGTCACAGACGCCCACAGACGCCCACAGACGTTCAGTAACAAATAACAAAGGGTTGTGGGTTCAATTCACGCAAATAAAGTTCCACAAATGATGACAGGAACTGACCCGCCTTTTTCTCGCGTACTTGTGGTTAGAAGCTTAAAGTGACAAGCATTTCACACACCACGGTCATAAAAAGCTGCATAAAATCTTCTTCTTCTTCTGCGATCAACTTTTGCTATGCGACTACTCCGGTATGTGTCATAAACAGGGCGGTGCGCTTGAGGTCTTCACCGGTTCCCATAGTTTGTCTTGTAGTGTTGTTTCTGTTGGCTAGATCTCCAATCTCTCACTACTCAGACTAGGGCAGTCTTGCAGGATGTGCTCTGGGGACTGCTTTGGTGCTCCACAGGTGCAGGCTGCCGAGTCCCTGAGACCCATTCTGTGGAGGTGTGCTCTGAGACTGCAGTGTCCGTTCTAAGTCAGAAAATATTCAAATTCATCGTAAAGGATAATAAAAGAAACATTTGGTTTTGCACATCTCTGGTGTATGCGGAGATGACTTTTAGAGGCCAGTCTTGGAAAGTCGTTTTTCTACCAAATTCTACATACAGTATATGATCAGAGTTGGCCAGTTTTGAGTATTCAGTCTTTTCTTGACTGATCGTTTTCTCTGTGTTTCCGCAATACGACGATTCTCAACTATTCGGGTTAATCTTGTGGGGCTGTAGCGCTAGATTTGGCGATTATACGCGATGTATTGCCACCTTCAATATTCAAGTATCTGGGAACATTCCTAACATCAGATGGAAGATGTACAACAGAGATTAGGAGTAGAATAGCTCAAGCGAAAGCAGCTTTTATGAAAATGAAAACACACAATGCGTGAACTCACTACCAATGACACTGCGAAAACGAGTACTCCAGTGCTATATTGAATCAATACTTATGTATGGCAGCGAATCATGGACAATGAACAAACAATCGCCCGAGTGGTTACCTGGACCCAAATTTGGGATGTAAAGAATAGAACCACTGTTACCTGCCATGCATGTCGTAAGAGGCGACTCAACGTATATACGTTCTTGGCAAAGATCAAACATATCACAAAGAGTGATTAAAATTGGTCGTAAAGAACGAACGCAAAGAAGAAGAAGAAGAAATCAATACGATCATTGGAAGCCACATAGATGTTGTTTTACTGAAGAATGCTGAAAATTCCATGGACAGCAAAGATAACAAATGTGAAGGTTTTAAATCATGCCTGCACACAAATAAACCTTATCAAAAGAATAAGAATCAGACAATCAAGTTTCTTCGGGTATATAATGCGAAGAAAAGGTTTAGAACATTTGGTGACAACATGTAAAATTCAGGGAAGGAGAGATCGTGGAAAACAAAGGGAGAAGATGTTGGATGGCCTGACATCATGGTTCGATAAAAGATCGACGTCAGAACTGATTACACGCACCAAGCAAAGAGAGTTGTGGAGAGACATGATCGCCTAAGCCAGCAGGCACGGCACTTGATTGATCGATTGCCACCTTCTATATCGAAGCTGTATAGAGACACCCTGACCGTGTCTGTGAATGTCTGAAACTTTAGTTTGCACGATACTTGGATTTAAGTTACAAAAAAGTTGTGTAGTTTTTCCAGCTCATTCTCTCGGGTTCTGTTCCATCTGAAACCAATGATAAGACAAAGTCGAAAAGACTGAAGAGAGTGCAGAATTTCACAACCATAGCTTTCTACGTGTCTTGCCTTGCTCTATATTGAGACGATAGAAGATAGTGCAGAATGCAGTGTATAACCAGAACCGTCTACGTTTCTTGCCTCGGTCTATACTGTCAACTTCATTCTTCTGTGTTTCACTTTTCTATCCGCGTAGTCAGCAAGTGACTTCTTCCGCATAATCCATCAAGACTAGTTTCTTCTTCTTCTTCTACTTCTTCTACTTCTTCGAACGCTCCATATCAACCACTTATTAACCACTCTTTGTGATTTGTATGTGATCTGAGCCTAAGAGCGATTGTACGTTGTGCCAGTTATGCGCCTTCAAGTAGGCCAGCACATCCGATTTCTGCGATGCTTTTTATTTACTAGAATAGCTTCCATAGGCCCCTACCTCAGTCGCTTCTTACGACATGCATTGTAGATGGCAGTGGTACTATTCTTGCGAGCCCTGGCAACACACACCATCATTATTATCATCATCCTCATCATAAGTATCATCATCATCATCTCCACTCCCCTCACCACCATCACCAGCCCCCACCATCAATACCACCATCACCACCATCATCATCATCAATCAAACAATCACCCATCATCATCTTGCAAACAAAAATGTTATCTGATTTGAAAAGTACGTTTCACACATAGGAACCTACCAGTTTCTAACATCTTCAAGTACTAGACCATCAAGTAAAAAAAATCTTATATCTTGGTCAGATGATAACATATGATGGCAGATGTATAACAGAAATTTAAAAAAAATAGGAATGGCCAAGGATAATTTCAATAGTATGAGAAAATTACTGACATCCAAACAAATCACAAACAGGCTAAAAATGAGAATGATCAAATGCTATATATATCCTATATTAATGTATGGCTCGGAAAAATGGACAATGAACAAGCAGTTAGAAGACAGAATTGATGCATTTGCGATGTGGATATATAGAAGAATAGGCAGAGTTTCATGGACAGAAAAATAGACAAATAAACAAGTATTAGGAAAACTAGGCATGAAGAAACAATTATTAAGAGAAATAAAATTCAGACAAGTAAAGTATTTTGGGCACATAAAAAGACATGACACCACGATAAAACATTTACTAGAAGGGAAAGTTGAGGGGGGAAGAGCAGGAGGAAGACCGAGAGATAAGTGAGAGGGAAACTTTAAGAAATGGACAGGTTACAGCCTGGCAGAGTGCAACACCAAGGCGAAAGACAGAGGATGCTGGAGATTCATTCATGATGACAATAAGTCCATCATTACACACTTCTTCTTGCGCTCGCCCACTTTAAATTCAGGCGTTGTCAGAGTGCCTGGTATGCTGCTTCTGATTGAGTTTTACGGGAAGGACTGCTTTCCTTGTTATCAGTGTCCCCGCCGCGCCCCCACACACACACACACACAGACGTGCATTCTACGACTTCAGCTTTTTTTTCTAAATTTCAGACTTATAAATTGGAAAGTAAGTTGTACACGTGGAACTCTCATCAGTTTCTGAAATTTCAATGTGCTATTCCATCATCATTCTAATTTCTTTTTTCGCCCGTGTAGTGCCGGGGCCCACAAGGAAGCAAAGAATAGTACCACTGCGACCTACAAGACATGTCGTAAGACGCGACTGATGTAGGACCCAAGAAAGCTACCCTAGTAAATAAAAAAAATCGCAGAAATCGGATGTGCTGCCCTACTCGTTGGCGAAACTACAATCGCTCTTAGGCTCAGATAACATACAAATGAAACAGAGTTGTTAACAAGTGGTCGATTTGGAGCGTTCGAAGAAGAAGAAGAAGAAGATTGGAAAGTAAGTTTCACGCTTGAAACTTTTATCAATTTCTGAAATTTCCATCTGCTATTACAGTCCTGGGGATAAGAACCGGACAGGAACCCATGATGACCCAGGTTAAGAGGAGAAAATGGTGATGGGTCGGGCATACCCTACAGAAGACACGGTCGAGTGTCACTAGACAAGCACTTGAGTGGAACCCGCAAGGAAAACGAAAAAGAGGACGCCTTAAACAGACCTGGAGACGAAGTCTTTTTGAGGAACTGAAGATTGCTCGACTATCCTGGGAGACCATAAAGAAAAACAGCCAGAGACTGAGAAGAGTGGCGAACAACTGTTGAGGCCCCATGCTCCACAAGATGTTGAGAGGAATAAGTCAGGAAACAACTAAGTATTCCATCATTGATGACTTCTTACTTAACTGGAAAGTAAATTTGTTTTTTAAAATAACAAAAAGTAAGTATTTTTTAACATGGAAAGTAATAGTTTGTATATCTACCGTTTTACATGTAGTGGTTCTCAACCTTCCTAATGCTGCGACCGTTTCATACAGTTCCTCGTGTTGTGGTGATCCCCAACCATAAAATTATTTTCGTTGCTACTTCATAACTAATTTTGCTACTGTTATGAATCGTAATGTAAATATCTGATATGCAGGATGTATTTTCATTATTACAAATTGAACATAATTAAAGCATAGTGATTAGTCACAAAAACAATATGTCATTATATATTGTGAAATATTTATTTCTAATTATGATAAATATGTGTTTTCCGATGGTCTTAGGCGGCCCCTGTGAAATGGTCGTTCGACCCCAAATGGGTTGCGACCCACAGGTTGAGAACCTCTGTTATACATGTCTGTTTTCCTTACAGGAATACCAGAAGGACTAAAACCAGTGGTGGCTCGTCATTAGGAGCCAGTGGGGGCCGGGCCCCACCAGAAATAAGGTGTAACGTGTATTTACTATTTTATACATTAAAATATACCCTAACCGAAATCATGATTTTTCCGAAAATATCTGTCTGGCCCCACCAACAAAAATGATCACGAGCCGCTACTGACTAAAACTATATGCATATCGTTATACATATCTGTTTTCCTTACAGGAATGCCAGCTTCGTGGTCAGCTAGAAGGACTAAAGCTGACCAAGACACAAATTCTAGTCAAGATTGCAGAGATGAAGCGACAGATTGCTGAAATTGAGCTTCAAGAAAGTGAGGCTGTTAGTGAGGTATGTACCTGCAGTAGTAGTAAAGTAGTAGTAGTAGTAGTAGTACTAGTAGTAGTAGTAGTAGTAGTAGTAGTAGTACTTGACGTAGTAGATATTTATGGATATATCAGCATCAAATAGTTTGTCCTGAGCAGCACTTTGTCACCCTTCTAATTTCTCTCTCTCATAGACCAGATGTCACGCCTCTGCAGCCATCTTGCTTAAATCATCAGTTACATTATGAGTCTATTTTCTCTGTGGTCTGCCTCTTCCTCTCTTTAATGTGATGCCTTCTTCCGTACTGGTCTTCTCCAATTATTCGTGTATTTTTATTTGTCCAAAATACTTAAATTTTCTCATTCTTGTTTGTAGCATCAGCCAGTTTTCTTTGATTTGATTTACATATATATATATACGAGTATATAAATAATATTGAGTTAATAAGAGAGTATAAATATATTATATATAGGTATAATATTTTAACAAGGCCGTGGCAAACTATAATCTTTATTTTTTATTCAGCTTGACCGAGAGACTAAACTCCTGGAAGGAGAACACAGAGAGCAGATGGCATATCTGCAGAGGGAACAAGACAGAATCTCAGAGATGAAGAGAAGGCAGCAAGAAGCTTTAGATATTGCACTGAGAGAAAGAGAAAAGGTAAGAACAGTGTTTGCTGTTTGTTATGTCGGGTTTTGAAGGATTCAAAGATACAAACAAAAAGAACTCGATGAAATCCTTTGGCATAGATGTCAACAACTGGGAGAATGTTGCTCAAGACAGATCAGCCTGGCGCACACTTCTTCGACACGGTTCCTAGACCTGCGAGGCAGGTAGAACAGCACGGATGGAACAAAAATGTCAAAGTAGAAAGGCAGTAAAACTTCCCACAAGTGCAAGTATACCTTGCCAACACTGTACAAGAACATTTCAAGCCCGTATCAGGCTCACTAGTCATCTACACACATACAGACAAACATAATGTAACTACATTCCTTTGGATGAAAATTTGTGTGGTCATCATCACCAGTGATGGTCGAGCATCATCAGGGTATTGAAGCCTCTTTCGCCAGCGTGGTGCCGGGACCCACAAGAGAAGCAAAGAATAGCACCACTGCGACCTACCTGGCATGTCGTAAAAGGTGACAGAGGTAGGGGCCTAGAGAAACTACCCTAGTAAATAAAAATCATCGCAGAAATCGGATGTGCTATCCTTCTTGTGGATGCATAACTGGCACAACGTACAATCGCTCTTAGGCTCAGATCACATTCAGATCACACAGAGTGGTTAAAAAGTGGTCGATATGGAGCGTCAAGAAGAAGCCTCTTTAATCCGAGACACGCACTTTCAACCTAAGAGCAAGTCTTTTTCTGGTTACATTAGAGCGTATAGGCCACCAAACAGGAAAATAATAATTAACCCTTTAAATAGAATATATATATATATTTCTCTCGCATCGTTATTCATTACATAGGGCTTGCAAGCAATTTTTCCATACCGCTTTGTCCTATACAACTCGCTGAATCTCTTCCATGGAATCCGAAGTTCGTTTCAGTGTGTTCCTAGGGCATCATCTCTTATTTGAACCCTTTGCTTCCCGCTTCAATGCCTGTTTTGTTATTCTGTGATCATTTCTTCTCAATGTATGCCCAACATATCTCCATCTTCTCCTTCTTATAACAGTTATGATGTCCTTTCTTACAAGTTTCTTGCTGAGAATCCAAGTATAGAATCATACCTCGACAAGCCAGACAGAAACATAGACTCTAGAGCGCATCATGCAGTCATGTCCATCATACATGCAACTCCAACTGACATGCAGCTTTATAGAGGCAACCCATCTCATGGTTTAGACGAGCATATAAAACCGAATGCAAAGAAGAAGATGAAGATAACTCAACAAGAACATGTGTGTTTGTTGGTCAAGTTCCTGAATATCAATATTCAGTAAGAACATAACATTGTTAATTGTGATAATAAAAGAAAATCTTTGCTTTGATTTACCTTTGATTGATTGATTGATTGATTGATAGGACCGTCATCATTGCACTTCGGTGAGTAACCATGTGTGCTCCGATCTCTTTCTTACACAGGAAGATCACAGCTGCAGTGCACAAACCCTGTTGCACCGGCGAGGTCCCGATGTAATTTTGAAGATATTTTGTATAAGTATTTACCTTTCTACACATTATTATTACTTCATTATTATATGCCACTACGTTTTCAGGATTTTGATGACCACACATAAAAAAAAAACTGCAGATTTACGACCAGATTAGTTGTAGATATCATTAAGTTATGGTACTTTGATACAAATAGTGCTGAGTTATGGTACTTAGATATATAGATTTAGTACATAGTTGTGGAACTTAGATAGATACAATTAATATTGAGTTATGGTACTTAGATACAATTTGTACAGAGTTATGGTACTTCTATACAATTAGCACAGAGTTATGGTACTTTGATACAATTAGCACAGAGTTATGCTACTTAGATACAATTTGTACAGAGTTATGGTACTTAGATATAGTTTGTACAGAGTTATGGTACTTTGATACAATTAGCACAGAGTTATGGTACTTCTATACAATTAGCACAGAGTTATGGTACTTTGATACAATTTGTACAGAGTTATGGTACTTATATATAATTAGTACTGAGTTATGGTACTTTGATACAGTTAGCACTGAGTTATGGTACTTTGATACAGTTAGTACTGAGTTATGGTACTTAGATATAATTAGCACAGAGTTACGTTACATTGGTAAAATTAGTACAGAGTTTTGGTACTTAGATACAATCAGCTCAACTTCAGACTTCTCTCTCCAGTTCTCCATTACAAATTCAATCATACACTACATTGTTGCCTTTGATTCCTTCTTTTCTTCATCTGCTACCACCTTACATTTGTAATATTAGAAGAGAATACATATTTGTGATATTATTTAAACATATTCATATATGTATGTTTTTTTCCCCATCTTTGCTTCAATCTGTAGGGAAGGGATGTGGTATGTGGTTTAATGGTTTTTTAAAAAAATAATTTGTTATGTTATACCCACATCCTGAGTTGATAATTTTGAAGTGTTTCAAACTTGTAATTTTGTGTCTCCCGTTGTGAACACAGCACAGTTGATAACACTAGTGTGTTGTTAGTGTGTTGTTCGTGTGTTAACAGCATGATAGTTATCAGTGTTAGTGCAGCTAGAATAATTTGATATCAAAAGTGATACAGCATTAGCCAGAGCCGTGATAAATATAATATCAAAATTAATACAGCATTGATTCAGCAGAGACTTATAGTATTGTGAGTCCGTTCTAGCGCTCTAAGCTATGATCAGTCATATCTGACAGCTTGCTACAGTACAGCTCTGTAGACGTTGATTAATTGATTGATTGATTGATTGATTGATTGATTGATAAGACCATCATCATTGCACTTCGTTGAGTAACCATGTGTGCTCTGATCTCTTTCTTACACATGAAGATCTCAACAGTAGTGCACGAACTCCGTAGCACTGGCGAGGGTCCCTGATGTAATTTTTGTATGAAGATGTTGAAGATGTTATTGTGGGAATTTTATTTTAAATCTTTTTTTAATGAATTTTGCCAGGCAACGATTTTCCAGCCTGCTCTTCTCGATTTTGAACTACCAAGAAATCTTTTACGTGCTCAAATTGAACCGTCTCCGATAGGACTAGGAACTCGCTCTCACCTACATTGAAATCAGGGATATCTGGAAAAATATCCGGATGGCTCCACGACGAAGCGAACCTGTTACCTTTGGCACAAGCGACGGTTAATATCAAGAGTGATTCAGCATTAGTGAGAGCCGTGATAAATTTAATATTAAAAGTAATATAGCCTGCGAAAAGTTACCAACACCAGAAAAGACCGTGTCACCAACATCAGCAAAAGATAGAAAATCGGGACAGAACTTTACTTGAATTACATTGAGAAATAAAAAATGAAGTGATTTGGCCACTTAATAAGAATGCATCCAAACTCCACAGTATACATAGTCTTCTACAACAGAACATCAGGGAAAGAAGGCGAGAGGAAGATTACGAAAAACATGGTTAGATGGTATAGCAGAATCCTGTCGAAGAGCAAAAATAACAATCACTCAAGCCACCAAAACAGCACAAGAAAAAAAACAGAAAACCACGACAATGGGCAACAACCCGGTAGCAGTGTGACGACAAACGAATAAGAAGAATACAGAATTAGTGAGAGACGTGATAAATGTAATATCAGTAGTAATACAGCGTTAGCGATAGCTGTGATAAATTAAATATCAAAAGTAATACAGCGTTAGCAATAGCTGTGATAAATTAATATCAGTAGTAATACAGCCTTTGCGTGAGCTGTGGCACCCATTTTTCTCGATCCGTTAAATGCTTGGGATTCACAACCCTGAAGCTGCACTGTTCAGAGAGACTCCAGTCATTGTCTTCAGAATGTCATTTCGATCCATTGCAGTGGACTCTGACATCGTAGTCGTGCTAGACCCAAGTTTATAAGTTTAGTATATAACCCGTTGAGATAATGAGCAGAAGGTGGCGATGGATAGGACACACACTGAGGAAACCCCTGACAGCATCGTGAGACAGGCTCTCCGATGGAACCCCAGGGCAATAGAAGTAAGGAAGACCCAGAAACACCTGGAGACGGGAGTTAGAGATGGAACGCAAGAGGACGGGGAGAGAGTGGCGAGATCTGAAAAAGATGGCCTTGGATAGGCGGGCTTGGAAGGCCTTGGTTGCGGACCTATGCTTCCTAGGGGCGAAGGGTGAAGAAGAAGAATATAACCCGTTATAAGTTCAGTATATAACCCAAGTTTATAAGTTCAGTGTATACTCCAAGTTTATAAGTTCAGTATATAACCCACGTTTATAAGTTCAGTATATAACCCACGTTTATAAGTTCAGTATATAACCCACGTTTATAAGTTCAGTATATAACCCAAGTTTATAAGTTCAGTATATAACCCAAGTTCAGTATATAACCCAAGTTTATGAGTTCAGTATATAACCCAAGTTCAGTATATAACCCAAGTTCAGTATATAACCCAAGTTTACAAGTTCAGTATATAACCCAAGTTTATGAGTTCAGTATATAACCCAAGTTCAGTATATAACCCAAGTTTACAAGTTCAGTATATAACCCAAGTTTATGAGTTCAGTATATAACCCAAGTTCAGTATATAACCCAAGTTCAGTATATAACCCAAGTTCAGTATATAACCCAAGTTTATAAGTTCAGTATATAACCCAAGTTTATAAGTTCAGTATATAACCCAAGTTTATGAGTTCAGTATATAACCCAAGTTCAGTATATAACCAAAGTTCAGAAGTTCTGTATATAACCCAAGTTCAGTATATAACTCAAGTTATAAGTTCAGAAAGCAATGGTAAACTACTGAACGTATAAGTGGTACCTAGAAAATCAAAGACTCGTTTTCTGTGGTTGATGGCTATGTCATGTAAAGGATATGCCACGATTTCATTTTCATATAACCCAAGTTTATAAGTTGAATATATAACCCAAGTTTATAAGTTGAATATATAACCCAAGTTTATAAGTTGAATATATAACCCAAGTTTATAAGTTCAGTATATAACCCAAGTTTATAAGTTCAGTATATAACCCAAGTTTATAAGTTCAGTATATAAGCCAAGTTTATAAGTTCAGTATATAACCCAAGTTTATAAGTTCAGTATATAAGCCAAGTTTATAAGTTCAGTATATAACCCAAGTTTATAAGTTGAGTATATAACCCAAGTGATATAACTATTAACAGCATGAACTTTTGTTTGCATTATAAATATTATAAATATCAACAAATGTAAATAAACAGATAAGATTTTCCAGATGTTAAACATGCACAGAGATAAATGATAAGAAATGGATGTCATTATGATGTAGCTTGTTCATTCTGGAACTTGGCTCGCATGACAGCAGCCCTGAAAACTCTCTTTCAGTGCAAGATACCCTGCGTCAGCAGCAGTCATTCTCAGCTCGTCACTGATATCCTGCACCAATCGTCGTCTAGGTCCTCCTCTCATACGAATTATCTTATTTCCATAAATGTGTTTATTCAGATAACAGACAGTTGCAAACTACTTTAACGAGAATTATGTATTTATATATATATATATATATATATTACAGCACATTTGGGAAATTTTCATTTTGTTTTTAATATTTATGCTGAAATCGTATTCAACAAATTATTTTGCTTTGTTGGTGGCTGTGAATAATGGGACATAACGCAAATATGTCTACATGTTCGTTGAATGATTTCATGAATTATTTCCCTTTGAGTTTCATGTTTTTTAAAAAATGGTGGCAGTTTACAATCGAGTTTTAAAATTATTATTTTATTGGTCTATAACAAGAGAAAGAAGCACACAGATGAAACATAATATTGTTAGGTGTAACTGAAAAATATATATATATACATTGCGTAGGTTACTTTATTAAACCTTGTTTTCAGAAAAACGTTTGAAGTTCTCAGTGCACATATATAGTTTTTCCACTGCCTTATTAAATGTCCATGCTGAAGCATGGCAATTTAATAAAACAGTGGAAAAAAATATATGTGCTTTTGAATATAAGTGTTACAGAAGAATTCTTTGTATATCTTGGACAGAGAAGAGAACAAATAGATCTATCCAGAAAGAACTCAAAATCAAAGAAAACTAGCTGATGCTACAAATAAGAAAGAGAAAATTGAGATATTTTGGACATATAAAAGACATGAAGGTCTGGAGAAGACCATCATGGAAGGAAGCATACCGGCAAAGAGAAGAAGAGGAAGACCACGGAGAAGATGGATTCAGGATGTAACTGATGGTTTGATCATGACGGCTGCAGAGGCAGGACATCTGGCCTATGTGAGAGAGGAATTTCGAAGGACTGTTGGGGTGGCAAAGTTCTGCTCAGGACAAGCTATTTGATGATGATGACATGACGGAACAGTATTTGTAGAGGTCAGAAGGGAGAACTACACTTTCGAAGAAGCTCTTGAAATACGAATTCTTGAAGTGTGGGGAGAGAAAGAGGGATGGAGGATTAAGCTCACTCCTTTTTTTGGTGGTTTTAAAGGTACTACTTTTTGTGTTAGTAAACTGTTTTTGTGGTAGTATACACAATTTATATCTATATCCTCTTCGTGTTCTGCTTGACACATAGATTCCACAAGAGACTTAGAAACATTTGTATTTGGTCGTTCATTTGTTTTTTTAAATTTGTCACTCCTGTTGTTCGTTTGCTTGATAAAGGCCTTGTTGGTCGAAACGTTGCTGTATTTTGTCATTGTTTTTGTAATTTGTAAAACTACAGTACTTTGTGATTACGTGTTTTGCCAATCAAATAGTTTTACTGCAGTCTCATCTATTTTGTGAATATTTCCACAAGAGACTTTCCACTGTTGCCGTTCTACTGCCTTTCTACCAACCGTCTCCCACGTCAGGCTCTTTCTATCTATCTCTCACGATCACCGCCCAGACCGATGTACCAGACCTCCCCATAAATTCTATTCATGTGGAAATCTGATTCATGCAGCCTGAGCATTGGTGTGTTTTACGTCACATCTTCAGCACCATTTGGAGCTCTGGTGCTTATCCTTCGGCGATGTGTCCGGTTTCAGCCAGCGTTTACTCGGTTCGCTCTCCGTTCTGTAGCCACCTAGTGTTTTTACGGTGTGGGGTAGCTAGCCCCACTCCCAATCATTTACGTCGCCTCTTACGACATTTCTGGCAGGTAACAGTGGTTCTATTCTTTACACTCCAATATGGGCCCCGGTAACCACTCGGGTGAGGCTCTTTCAACTCTCTACAATACTTCTCCATGTTTGCTTTGGACGTCCAGGCCTTCTCTTCCCATCCGCTGTCTATCTGAGAGCTGCCCTAGCCAACAATCTACTTTATCTCCATTTACTCCTTACTTACTTTAGGGAATACACACTTCAAGGGAGTAGGCTGGAAGTTGGATATGGGGTGTTATTACATTTGTAAGTGTTGAGAAATTATTACTTTCAGGCGTTTGGGTGAATAGAATTTGGTGGGTTGAGTGAATGCGCACTTTTTGAAGGTTTAGGTGAATAACACTATTATGTGTTTGGGATAAAAGCACTTTTGGGGAGGCTGTGGAGAAACAACACTTTCTTGTTAAAAAATCTGCAGGGATATCAGCCACTCTCGTAGATGATCCCGTGGAGCATGGGGGTATGTACAAAGCTCTTCCACCGCCAAGCAAGGGATTGGTTATCAATCAACAGAAACCTCACAACTTCCCTAGTTTATCAACCAATAGAAGCCTCACATCTTCCCTAGTTTATCATTCAATAGAAGCCTCACATCTTCCCTAGTTTATCATTCAATAGAAGCCTCACATCTTCCCTAGTTTATCAACCAATAGAAGCCTCACATCTTCCCTAGTTTATCATTCAATAGAAGCCTCACATCTTCCCTAGTTTATCAATCAATAGAAGCCTCACATCTTCCCTAGTTTATCAATCAATAGAAACCTCACATCTTCCCTAGTTTATCAATCAATAGAAGCCTCACATCTTCCCTAGTTTATCAATCAATAGAAGCCTCACATTTTCCCCTAGTTTATCAATCAATAGAAACCTCACATCTTCCCTAGTTTACCAATCAATAGAAACCTCACAACTTCCCTAGTTTACCAATTAACAGAAACCTCACAAATTAACAGAAA
Source organism: Arion vulgaris (assembly GCA_020796225.1). Classification (NCBI taxonomy): domain Eukaryota; kingdom Metazoa; phylum Mollusca; class Gastropoda; order Stylommatophora; family Arionidae; genus Arion; species Arion vulgaris. Next base: position 13,990,534 of record CM036768.1, read on the forward strand.
CCTCACAACTTCCCTAGTTTACCAATCAACAGAAACCTGCCATGCACACTGTACAGTCTCATATCAAACTTTATTATGTGCATGTGATGATGGTTGAGTCTGTTGTGTGAAGTTACAGATATTAAAAACAAGTTGTTCAAGTGACGACCCATTTTTCGACCACAGACAACTAAAATAGAAAACTATCCTTACAGGGATGTGAAATGTGAGGACACTGTGAGAAATGGAAAAATGTTCGCATGTAATGAAAGTAAAATGACGATGGGTGGGGGCATACTCGTCAGTAGATACAGTCAAGTGTCGCTTCTTCTTCTTTCCTGTCTTCTTCTTCTTCTTTCCCGTCATCTTCTTCTTCAATGATCCAGATGCTTCTTCTTCTTCTTTGCGTTCGTTCTTTACGACCAATTTTAATCACTGTTTGTGATATGTTTGATCTTTGCCAAGAATGTGTATACGTTGCACATTGGTTTGGTAGGCCACTAAACGCATAGACTTCTAGGACACATGCATCCGATTTCAACCAAACCCCTTAGTCGCCTCTTACGACATGCGTGGCAGGTAACAGTGATTCTATTCTTTACACCCCAAATTTGGACCCCGGTAATCACTCGGGCGGATCCAGAGGCAATTAGGCTCTTGCCCTTCGGCCCGATGCTAATTAGTGGTATCTGCATGTGTTTATAAGTTGTTCTTTTGTTCCGTATAATGTGTTCCATTTATCTTGTCTTGGAGGAAGGAGGATCTTCCTGACATCCTCTAGTGCTTGGCACCTGAAGAGGTTGGGGTGAACCGTTTCATGATGATGTGCACACAGTTGACACTCTGGACTGTGCTGTGGTGGAATTCTGTTCCTGTGATTTAAAAAAAAAAGTTAATTGCATATTCTTTAATGACTTTGTGAATCAACTACAGCTTTTTAACGCTGTTTGTGATTTTTCTAGACATTATTAAATTCAGTAGTTTGCCATTGCTTTCTGAACGGGTGGTGCCATCGACCTTTTGTATATATCCACGCGAAACAATTTGCAACCAAACTGTCCGCAGCGTGATTCGAACTCAGAACGTCGGGGTTAATAGATCGAGTCACAAGATCTCCCCTAAGCCACAGACGCCACCATTTCCTGTGATTACTAAGTGTTGTATGTTGGGCTCAGAGTCTGCAGATTGTGCTCTGATCTCTCCTTGTAATGTGGTTGATGTTGTCATTGGGATTAGGATTAGCCATGAGACTGGGAAATTGGAGATCAGCTGTTGATGCCCTATGCTCCAGAGGAGCGGTGATTAATAAATAAGCAAGTAATCTCATCTGCTACCCACCCAACCCTAACTGTCCAACTAAATGTTATTGTTATTATTTGTCTCCAAAACCCCATACTATCTGTCTCAGATCAGCGTGTTACGAAATTGACTAAGGAAACACTTAAGAAAGACGACCTCAGTTTCAACAGTTGTGAAGAAGATCCAAAGGTCACAGGAAGACGTTACGAACTAGCTGGATGTGTTGTACAGTTGTTTGTGCAGTAGATAGCAGCAGACAGGTGTCTAACTTAAGCCTGTTGTTTTTGTTTACTTTGTTATCTATTCCAGGAGTTTGTGTTTATCAGTGAGATGGGACAGGTAGGGGATGTGTAGTTGATAGATCGGTCGTCATACAGTTGTTATCAATGGATGTGTGTCTGTGTTGGTGTCAGTGTGTCATCTGTCTTTCTTTCTCTCATCCTTTGTTTACTTCTTGTCTGTCTCTATCTCCATTTTGTTGTTTCCTTCACATTCTTTATCTCTTACTTGATATGTTTATCTCTCCTTTATGCTGTCTTTCTCGCCCGTCTGTTGCTATTCTCTCCCGTCTGTTGTCTTTATCGCCCGCCTGTTGTCTGTCTCCCGTCTGTTGTCTTTATCGCCCGCCTGTTGTCTGTCTCCCGTCTGTTGTCTATCTCTCTCTTGTGTTGAATATTTCTTCATTGTATCGAGTTCAGTTTTCATTTCTTCATCTGGACATCCTCGTACATTGAACAAGTTCATACGTGTTCCGTCCTCCAATTCAACGGCCATCTTAATGTTCACCTACTCCCTTTACCCAAGTGATATTGGTCTCTCTCTCTGTAACAAGCAGACAGCGTAGTCGTGCTAGTCCACGATTAACCACTAAGTCACTTAGGCGGTTTTCTTTGGAGGTCTCTGTGGCTAAGTGGTTAAGCCATTTGCCTTGTGAGTCGAAGGTCGTGGGTTCGAATCCGTACAGCGCCGTTCTGTTCACGAGAGCAGTTTTTTTCCAGAGACCCCTAGGATTGTTTCTGGAGCTACGGAGTTCGTGCTTTGTGCAATACTCTCGGCAGGTGGCGTGCTATTTCTGCGGAGAGGGACCGAGCCATATGGGGTAAAGCCTGATGTAATGAAGTCAGTCTTTCGGCTTTTAAACCCACTTTTAAAGTCACTCAGGTGGATTCATCTTTTTGTAGCCAACCATTTCAATGATACTGGCCATTTAGGAGCTCACGATGTCCAGGTCACAGCCATCCGATCATGTTCCTCGGATGATCGTAGTCGATTTGCTCTGGAGAATCGGTTGATTTCGTTGTATGGTACCTTGTGGCCATGTGGGCTTAACGTATGACATTCCTTTGCTTCTTAGTACTTTCTCTTCCCATGCTTTGTAATCTATATGGGTATATGTTGCATGTATTCAAGTTATATATTTACTAGATTTTTTATTGTTTCTCTTCTTTTCTATTTCTAGTTTTTATGTGTGTTTTTTTTTTAATTTCGTTATTCGTTTTATTCCCAGATTTTCATTAGAAACGTTTGTATGTAGTCGTCCATATGTTAGTGTGTTTTTTTTAATTCGTCACTCCTGTTATTCGTTTGCTTGATAAAGGCCTTGTTGGTCGAAACGTTGCTGTATTTTGTCATTGTTTTTTAATTTGTAAAACTATAGAACTTTCTGATTACGTGTTTTGCCAATCAAATAGTTTTACTGCAGTCTCATATATCGCCCGTGTCTTGCCGGGGCTCGCAAGGGGAGCAAAGAGTAGCGGCACTGCGACCTACAAGGCATGTCATAAGAGGCGACTAAGGTGGGGTTTGGCGTAGGGCTGGCTACCCTATCCAGTAGAAAATTTTAGCCACAAAATCCAACCAACCAAGAGTTGGTTGAGGGCCTATGCCCCAACCCGGGGTAAAAAGGCAAGAGAGAGAGAGAGAGAGAGTCTCATCTATTTTGTGAACATTTTTAGAGCATTACTCATTTATAGTGTTCATCCTGTCTATTCTTCTCTCACTCGACATGGATGCATTTTTATCTAGTTCATTTGCCTGATAAAATGAAGTATTTATATCTTCTCCTTCTTCTTCTTTGAGCGCTCCATGTCGACCACTTGTTAACCACTCTGTGTGATTTGAATGTGATCTAAGCCTAAGAGCGATTGTATGTTGTGCCAGTTATGCGCCTACAAGTAGGCCAGGCCAGCACATCCGATTTCTGCGGTGCTTTTTATTTACCAGGGTAGCTTCCCTAGTTCCTACCTCAGTCGCCTCTTATGACATGCCCTGTAGGTTGCAGTGGTACTATTCTTTGCTCCCCTTGCGAGCCTCGGCAGCACACGTGCGAAGCAATCATATAGATGCCATCGTCTGTCCGAGATGAAAATGTGTTGGCTATGTTATGTGAATAAATTTAGCTTTACCAGCTTTCTCTTTCTCCCCTCCCTCCCAAATACACTCGAGAGGAGAAGAAAGAAAAGGGGAACAAGAACAGCATGACGAAGAATGATTGAAGAAGAACTGTCTGCGGTTTCTCTGACGGGGAATACTGCACCGAAGCTTGCAAGGGACAAAACAGCATAGACAGTCCTTACGTAAGTCTCATGTGTCAACCAGATATGCGATGTACGGAATCCTACAAATCTGAGGTGGCCAAATCGGATCAGACCAGATCCAGAGAAACCGTGGGAGGCTGCAATAATACTAAGTAAATAGACGTTTAGGACAAAGACACGTGCATATACAGGGTGTTCAAGATAATTGCAGCCCCATTGACGAATCGAAAGTTGCCAATTAACCTATTGCGTGCTGTCTATATACTATTTAAACCGGTTCTGACTAGCTCGTCCTACGTCACATTTGTTCATCGCCCCTTCCCGCACTACAATTACATACCATCACACAACCTTGACCTATACTACGTCATAACTGAACCTTCTCATTTTCATACATATATGCCAGATTAGCTCCATTCACAGGCTGCTTTTATCTTAAACACCCTGTAGTATTATATATGGGGGAAAAAAAGAGATGAAATAATGAAACTAACAGCAAACATGTTATCAACAACATACAGCAATAACTATCTCACATAAACCAGCGAGGGCCGGACGCAGTGGCAGCTCGTCATTAAGGGCCAGTGGGGCCGGGCCCCACCAAAAATAAGGTGTAATGTTTATTTATTATTTTACACATTAAAATATATCATAACCGAAACCATGATATTACCGAAAATATCTGTCTGACCCCACCAACAAAAATTATCACGAGCCGCCACTGGCTGGATGTATACTCTACATTACGTATCTTCTACTGATGTTATGATAATAATAGCAGTCCATCGCAAACGATAATGACATCAGCCTCATACGTGTGCTGCTGAACCTCTCTGGTGTGTGCGGAGATGACTGTAGAGTCCAATCCTAGAACACAATCTCCTACCACAGGTGGGGCATACATGATCAAGGTTAGACATGTTGGTGTTGTGTGTTCTGTCTTTTCACGCAGCTCGTTTCCTCTGTGCCTCAACGGCACACACGACGATTATCAGCTATCTGAGCTCCTCTTGTGTTGTTACAGCGCCACATTTGGCGATCTTGCGCCAGGAAATCCCAGCACGTTGTGTCTATATCGAAGATTTCAGAGACACTTTAAGAGTGTCTTTAAAGCGTTAAAGCGTCTGCCCAGCGTGTTCGTAGCGCGTTGGACTACGGGTGACAAGCTCCCTGTGAGGGCGGGTTCAATTCCGCGGGCTGGCAGAAAAACCACAGGTTCACCAGATTCACTGTGTTCGTTGCACCGAACCGAAGGGTTACGATGTCCACGGCACCGACCGAAGAGCTAAAAGCTCAAGTGCTTCTGGATCGGTTAAAAAAAGAAGAAAAAAGCGTTTCTTTTGCCCATCAGCTGATCCCATCGAGCTCGCTATACATCAACTGATGTTACAACTGTGTAACAGTTACCGCATTAAGTGGGCATGATCTAGAACACAGATTACACTGTTTACATTCTAGTTGGATAACTTATATTTAAGGGGAGACTTGGGTCAAGAAATTATTTTGTGTGTTTTCATATTAATGTAGAATTTGTATAACAATTTTGAGAGATTATGACTTAGAAGAGTAGAAAAAGGTTAGTATACAAAAATATGTCCAAGCGTTGCCAAGGAAACAATACAAAATGGTCGCTAAACAGAAAATTTCACTTTTGTTTACTACGGTAATTTAGTATCGAATTAGTTTTTGTTGATTTGTTTTACCAACAGCGTTGTTCCTGCTGTACACGGTGTTCTTGCTGTACACGATGTTCTTGCTGTACACGATGTTCTTGCTGTACACGATGTTCCTGCTGTACACGGTGTTCTTGCTGTACACGGTGTTCTTGCTGTACACGATGTTCTTGCTGTACACGATGTTCCTGCTGTACACGGTGTTCTTGCTGTACACGGTGTTCTTGCTGTACACGATGTTCTTGCTGCACAAGGTGTTCCTGACTGTATGTGGTGTTCTTGCTGTACACGATGTTCTTGCTGTACACGATGTTCTTGCTGTACACGATGTTCTTGCTGTACACAATGTTCTTGCTGCACAAGGTGTTCCTGACTGTATGTGGTGTTCCTGCTGTACACGGTGTTCCTGCTCTACATGGTGTTCCTGCTGTACACGGTGTTCTTGCTGTACACGATGTTCTTGCTGCACAAGGTGTTCCTGACTGTATGTGGTGTTCCTGCTGTACACGGTGTTCTTGCTGTACACGATGTTCTTGCTGTACACGGTGTTCTTGCTGTACACAATGTTCTTGCTGCACAAGGTGTTCCTGACTGTATGTGGTGTTCCTGCTGTACACGGTGTTCCTGCTCTACATGGTGTTCCTGCTGTACACGGTGTTCTTGCTGTACACGATGTTCTTGCTGTACACGGTGTTCTTGCTGTACACGGTGTTCTTGCTGTACACGGTGTTCTTGCTGTACACGATGTTCTTGCTGTACACGGTGTTCTTGCTGTACACGGTGTTCTTACTTACACTTACTTACATATAGTAGTATTCTGTACTTGTACACGCGTGATCTTGTGTGGTTTGACTATATTTTTGGTATGTGTTCGACATTTTCTAAGGATATCTAGAGAAGGTGGGCGTCTGTGGCTGGGGGTTGGTCACAACCCAAGAGTACTTAGGCCAGATACCGCGGGTGCAGTCTCGAAGCAACTTTATTGCCGCTGATTTTTACAAAAGTTAAAATAGACCTCACCGTTAAGAAAACAATGACAAACTTTTGTCGAACCAAGATGTCAGACCATCCAGCATCTTCTCCCTCTGTCTTCCGTGATCCCTCCTTCCCTGAATTTTACCTGTTGTCACCAAATGTTCTAAACCGCCTCTTCACATTATACTACTGAAATAAAAGTGTGTCCGAAGGTATAAAAAAATGTATGGAGGAAAGGGTTAATAGTTGTCTTATGTTTTTGAAAGTTTTCTTATCAGTCAAGCTAAGTTGTTATTGAGTGTTGGGTGTAAATTCTCAGCTTATTTGTCGCAACACTCTTTAATTCTCTCTTCCAGGAACAGCGGATTATAGAGCTTGAGCGACAGAAGCTTTTAGCTCTTGAAGAACAGCACCATCAGCTGAATAATCGACTTCTTCGTTCATCAACCTCAAGTACTGGTAGTGGTGGTAGTGGAGGTAGCAGCAGTTTGGGGATGCATGATGATGTTGCTGCAATGAGAGTCAGGCTGCAGCAGGAGCTGGAGAGACAAAGGAGGATCTTTGATGATCTAGAGTTTCAACAGTTGGAGGTAAACCTTCCTTGCTCCCTTCCGCTCTTTTTCCCCTTGCTTCTTTTTTTTCTTGATTCCTTTCTTATATGCTTGCTTCCTTTTTTGCTTTCTTCCTTCCTTCCTTCCTTTTTTCCTTCCTTCTTCTCTTGCTCCCTTCCTTTCTTTCTTGCTTGCATCCTTTCTTTCTTCCCTTCCTTCCTTGCTTCCTTTCTTACTTGCTTGCTTCCTTTCTTACTTCCCTTCCTTGCTTCCTCACCTGCTTCCTTCATTTCTTACTTCCTTCCTTGCTGGCTTCCTTCCTTCCTTTTTCCTTCCTTTTTATAGTTTCCTTCTTCCTTCCTTCCTTCTTTTCTTGCTTCCTTGCCTGCTCCCTTCCTTCTTTGTTTCATTTTGATCCATACAACAACATATATCACATTTGAGCTGAATATACTGTACTTTGTTTTAGTAGAGATACCAGAAGATTATATACAGGACAGCAAATACTTGTCAGGCTTTCCTAATCCTGATGTTAATGTTCTTTTCTGATTTTCTTCTGTAATACTTGTGTTTAAAAGTCCCTGAGTACAAGTTTTTGTTTCCTTTTTTGTGTTTTAAAATTAATTTAGGAATGAGATTTTGATGGTTTTTTATATTAATATATCACTTCACCTTCGGACGGGTCACAACAGAATGTGACACCATCTGTACACTAAATTCAAGATAGGCCCCAACAACATGTTCCCCTGTGGCTTGGCAAGTATGACAATAGAACATATCCTACAGAACTGCCCCCAGTATGCAGACCTGAGAAGAAGAGGTGGCCCACTTACACCAGCGTTCAAGACAAACTGTATTGCGGGGCTGACAATCTGAGGCAGGCAGCGGCCTTTATTAGAGAATCCGAAATGCCAATCTAGTGAGAATGCAGAAGAAGAAGAAGGAATATTAATGTTACATTAATGTATGAATGAGGTTTTGATAGTTTTTTATATTAATGTTTCATTAATTTCTGTGTTCTTGAAGGCTGAAGCCAGATTTGAGACAGAGAAGGAACAAGTAAGTGGGAGATTGATGTCACAACAAGCGGACTTGTTACAGAAATACAAGGAGAGAGAGGTAATTTGATACTTGTATGGTTTTTAATATATTCTAATACATTTCTAATACCTTGTTTTCAAGTATTTTTTCTCACTTTCAAGACTACCTCTTTGGTGGACAAAAGGACTAAATCTTAGAACAAAGCTTAAAATTTATAGAAGTAATATACTGGGAGTGCTATTATACAGTAGTGAATGCTGGAAAATGACCCAACACATGATACACAAGTTGGAGACATTTCAGAATAAATGTTTAAGAAGAATCTTGCACATTTTCTGTCCAAATACCATAACAAATGAGGAGCTTTTGAAACGAACAAACTGTGCTTCCTTGGAGACCATCATTAAGAGACGAAGATGGAGGTAGTTTGGACATATATGTTGTATGCCAGTGGGGGCATTGACTAGGACAGCTCTCAGATAGACAGCAGATGGGAAGAGAAGACTTAGATGTCCAAAGGAAACATGGAGAAGAACTGTGGAGAGAAAGTTGGAGTGTGACCGGACATGGTAGATGGTTGGTAGATAGGCAGCAGAGCGGCAAGAGTTTAAGTCTCTTGTGGAAGCCTGTGTCAATCGAGATACGAAGAGGTTATGGCTAGATTTCCTCTACTTATTTTTACTTTTTCATTCAATATTTTTTATGTTATCCCCTTCTGTCATGCCACTTCCCTTTTCTCTGCATCGTTTTTGGTCATAACCCTCTGAGTAGTTTCACAGTTGGCTTATAACTGCATTTTTCTTTGCAGGAGCGGCTACAACAGATTGATATACAGCAGAAACAGATGCTGGGTTCTGTCAAGTCCAGCCTTGAGAACTTCAAGCAACAGCGACAGCGGCTGGCAGACTCCTGCAAGAAGGTAACTGCCCATTTTATATTATAACTATGTTACTTCTCACTTTGATCTCTTACTATAATTTATAATATAAAAAGTAAAGTAAAGGAACCCTTTCATACCTCATGGTATATGGGTTAATACAGTGTTAGGCCTGTATTTTCATTGACAGTCGGCACACGATGGGTGATGTGGTCAGCATCACGCCGGCCGCCTTTACTTTCCCAGAGCATGTCTGGTACCCAGTTGAGGCTGGGTCGACCTGAGAGCCGTCGCGGTCAGGAAAAATTCCACGCGCATTGCGGAGCTGAACCCAGACCACCAGCCTTGAGAAGCGAGTTCACTAACAACTACGCTACAGCGGCTCTCCACTATATAATTTATGATATGAAACAATAAATTCAATGATTCAGCCACATAAGCAGATTACCGACAGACATTGCGTCTCAAAGAGTAATGCTACTCTGAAATAGAGAATGCAAGACAAAATGCTGTCCACGCAAAAGGTGGACCTCATACCTAACAGAGACAGTGAAAAACGCTATTTATGATGCGCACACAAAAATCTGTTCTAGAAGTCTTTTCTTATCCTGACTCTGTGAGGCAAAACAGGATCTGAGAATAGAAGAAGAAAGAAGAAGACTATTTATTTTTTATGTTTCGGTTTTGTATATGAATATTAAAAAAAGTCGCTACAAATAACAAATAAGAAAGAGAAAATTGAGATATTTTGAACACATAAAAAGACACGAAGCACTGGAGAAGACCATCATGGAAGGAGGCTTAAAGGAAAAGAAAAGAAGAGGAAGACCAAGGAGAAGATGGATTCAGGATGTAACTGATGGTTTGAACATGACAGCTGCAGAGGTGGGACATCTCGCCTATGAGAAAGAGAGAAATTCCGGAGGACTATTGGGGTGGCAAAGTTTTGCTCAAGACAAGCTATTTAATGATGATAATATGAAAAGATCTCTGTGAATTAGTGATTGGGCCATTGCCTTGCGTTCTGAAGAACGTGGGTTCAGTTTTGAACCATACCATTCTGTTCATGAGTGCATTTTTCCGAAGATACTTAGATATGGTGCAGAAGCTATGGGTTCACGCCGGAGTATATAGTCCTACAAGTATATAGTCCTACAAGTATAAAGTTCTACAAGTATAAAGTCCTACAAGTATATGATCCTACAAGTATAAAGTCCTACAAGTATAAAGTCCTACAAGTATATGATCCTACAAGTATAAAGTCCTACAAGTATATGACCCTACAAGTATATGATCCTACAAGTATAAAGTCCTACAAGTATATGATCCTACAAGTATATGATCCTACAAGTATATGATCCTACAAGTATAAAGTCCTACAAGTATATAGTCCTACAAGTATAAAGTCTTACAAGTATAAAGTCCTACAAGTATAAAGTCCTACAAGTATATAGTTCTACAAGTATAAAGTCCTACAAGTATATAGTCCTACGAGTATGTAGATCATGTAAGTTATTTTTTTTAGTTTGGTCACAAAAATTTCACTTCAATATATTTTTTGCAGGAGAAATCCAAAGTGGCGCATTGTGATAAGAAAATTGTGGAGATTTCCAAGGTTTTATCTGTCCCGTTACCTGACGACAATGCTTCAGATGATGAAATTGATGTATGTAACAGTTTAATTGCAACGGAAACTTATTTGTTAAAGATATCTTTTCTCTAGTCTGTTTGATGATGAATCTATTTCTCTAGTCTGTTTGATAATTAATCTATCTCTCTCTAGTCTGTTTGATGAGGAATTTATCTCTCTCTAGTCTGTTTGATGAGGAATCTATCTCTCTCTAATCTGTTTGAAGAAGAATCTATCTCTCTAGTCTGTTTGATGATGAATCTATCTCTCTCTAGTCTGTTTGATAATTAATCTATCTCTCTCTAGTCTGATAATTAATCTATCTCTCTAGAATGTATGTTGAATGCCAGTAGGAACATTGGCTATTGACTTTGAGAATTGGGGGCTCAATGGCAAAGTGGTTAAGTCATTTGTCCATTGTACTGAAGGTTCTAGGTTTGAATCCGGACCACAACACATGTGCAATTTTTTCATGAGATCCCTAGGATTATTGCTGGAGCTGCAGAGCTCGCGCTATGTGCAATTCTCTCAGCAGATGGCATTCCATCTCTGTCAACAGGGACAGAGCAATTAAGTCAATCCTTTGCCTTTAGACCCTTTAGGAGCATTGGCTAGGACAGCTTTCTGATGGCAGCAGATGAGACAAGAAAGCCGGGACATCGTGGTGAAGAATAATGGACAGAGAGTTAAAAGATTGTGACCTGACATGGAAACAATTAATAGAAAGGCGACAGAACAGAAACAATGGAAATCTTTTGTGAAAACATTATGTGTCAAATTGAAACCGAAATGGATATATATAGATATATTATTCTTACACTCTCAGTCTAACTTCATCATATATTATCTACACTCTCAGTCTAACCATCATATATTATCTACACTCTCAGTCTAACTTCATCATCTATTATCTACACTCTCAGTCTAACTTCGTCATCTATTATCTACACTCTCAGTCTAACTTTATCATCTATTATCTACACTCTCAGTCTAACTTCGTCATCTATTATCTACACTCTCAGTCTAACTTCATCATATATTATCTACACTCTCAGTCTAACTACATCATCTATTATCTACGCTCTCAGTCTAACTACATCATCTATTATATTTTATCTACAAGAACAATATACTAGTAGCCAAAGAAGAATAGTAAACCAACAAAGAACTGGTATCATTAGTTACCACACTCTGAGAGAGACATACTAAGGAGGAGATCCAAGCACTTATGGACTAATTGGTTCGATGTGCAGTGATGATGATCCAACGACTAAACTAGAACTGGTGTCGTTAGTCACCACACGCTGAGAGACATACTGAGGCGGAGATTGAAGCACTTATAGACTAATTGGTTCATTGTGCAGTGATGATGATCCAACGACTAAACTAAACTGAGAGACATACCCAGGAGGAGATCCGAGCACTTATGGACTAATTTATTCATTGTGTAGTGATGATGATCCAACGACTAAACTAAACTTAGAGACATACTCAGGAGGAGATCGGAGCACTTATGGACTACTTGGTTTAACGTGCAGTGATAATTATCCAGCTACTAAGCTAAACAAATTATATTTAATCTAAAAATTATGTTTAACCAATCACTTTGTTCATGTGTTCATTTTTAGGATCAATTAGAAGCACAATCACCATTTCATCCCAGAAGTCAGCATCGATTTGTTGATAGCAGCGGCACACCTATTGAACTTCGACGTCCTTTTGACTTTTCGTTAGATAGCTCATCCAGCAGCGGTAGTTTGGGCATGAGTGGTGAAACAGAGCGGAAAAAGTCTGCCACACTCATGGAAATTGAGAGAAATAGGTCACTTTTTATTGAGCAGCAAGGTAAGACAAACAGGGTGGTACTTGCTTACGGTTTTAGTAGGCTCACTGTTACGATTGTTTATGTGTAATTTCAACGCTTTCAGATTCCAGAGCTCATTCTGCATTTCTGTACATCATACATAATAATCCTAACCTGAAGAGCTTCACAGCGACTGCACTAGCCATGCGGCCATTAATTTCCTCTGGCTATCTTCCCACCTGTTCTACACTGCCTTAAAAAGCGGTACTACAGACAGTAACAACAGTTTTTATACATACACCAACAAAATAAAACATGGCCTCATGAAGGAAAATATGTTTAAAAATGTGCTGCACATATGAGGAACAGAGAAAACATATATTTCCTTCACTGGAACAATTTTGGAACAAGCTTTTTATAATTGCTAACAACCACAGATTGACTAAAACTTCTTCTCTGCGATCACTATTTTGATGATTACGCTCATCAGATACGCTCTTATGATGGAGTCGACTTGTCTGGAGCTAATTTCTGGTGCCATGTAGTTTTGAATGTAGTGTTGGGTTGTAGGGCCAGGATCCCTTTCTAGGGAAAACATACATGGGCTAAAACTGTCTTTGAGTGTATTCAAGTTGGCATCTGAGAGTGCGTACACAAAAGAAGAAGAAGACAAAGACTAGGAAAATAATGAAGATTCCTCGCTCTTGTAAATTTGTTATTGCTTTTACATTTAATGTAAACATTGCTTGTCGTCAGTAGTTTGGCTCCATCCTTAAAATTATTCCCAGACTAAAATTACTGCTTTCTGTTGGCTTAAATTTGATCACTCTTATCTTTAAGATTTTCATTCTTCTTTTATATTGCATGTTGCTTGCTAGCTTTGCTCTTTGAACCTGCTTATTGTATGTCAAGTATGTTATTTACTTTTTACAACAAATGTCCTAGAAAAATTCTGTAAATATTTCGACATTATAAGATTACAAGTGGCCCTATGCCTTAACTAAAAAAGTTGATGGCCCCAGGTTAATTGCCCAATCTATGTGTAAATAGCCCTACTGTCTTGTGGGAGCCTCTCCCTAGGCATTAGGAGTAAACTCAAGCAGAAAATCTGGAGTGGAGTTCCTAAAGCAGGCAGGCATCATGTGATGATCTACCGGTAGCTCCTGCAACCACACTGATACCAGACGTCATGCGTGTACTCTATTTGTGAAGTCAAGAGGGGGTAGTTGATGCTTGGGCAACTCAGCTACTCCATAAAAATGTCTCAGGCATGCATCACGGGAGGTCACTTTGTGGTCAACTTTGTTGACCAAACCAACATGAAGGACAACAGTTACGGGTTATAAGTCCAGCTTAATAAGATCACAAATTAAGAAGACCTGGGAAGAGAACACATTACACATCACTGGCAACTGTCATTAAAAAAAGAAGATGGTTTGGACATGTTTACCGAATGCCACTGGACATTTTTTTTTTTTTCCGATCTAGAAGCACTTGAACTTTTCAGCTCTTCGGCTTGGTGCCATGGACATCGTAACCCTTTGGTTCGGTGCCACGAACACTGTAAATCTGGGAATCTGGTGCTTTTTCTGCCATCTCGCGGATATGAACCCGCACACACAGAGGGATAGTCACCCGTAGTCCAACGTGCTACGAACACGCTGGGCAGACTGGCCCACTGGACATTTACAGATAGTGCTTAGATGAGCAGCAGATGAAATGAGGATTCATCTTCTTCAAACACTCTATATCGACCACTATTTAACCACTATTTGTGATTTGTATGTGATCTGAGCTTAAAAGCGAATGTTCATTGTGCCAGTTATGTGCCTACAAGTAAGTAGACCAGCACATCCGATTTCTCCAATGCTTTATATTTACTAGGGTAGTTTCTCTAGGCCCCTACTGCAGTCGCCTCTCACGACATGCCTTGTAGGTCACAATGCTACTATTTGTTGCTCCTCTGTGACCCCAGCAGCACATGGGCAGAAATTACTTATTGCATATATTGTTTATTTATTGTGGGTAATTAATTCATATTTTGTCATATATGTTTGGGCTGCTTTATTTTGTGACTGCTAAAACTGACATTTGCTTTTATATGTTTTATTGTGTACTAAGATTTGACTCAAAAAACAGATACAATTGTAGTAGAAACAGGAGTAATATAGGACGACAAAGAAGAACTTTAGATAAAAGTCTTCACAATCTTGCAATCAATATTTTTGGGAAAGTTTATGAAGATTATGAAGTTTATGAATCTCAGGGATTGAATCATATAGTATTAATACATAATATTTGATAATATATATGAATATATATTAATATATATATATATATATATATATATATATATAGGCCAGTGGTTACCGGGACCAAATTAGGGATGCCAAGAATATTACCACTTTTACCTGCCACGCATGTCATAAGAGGTGACTAAGGAGGTTGAGGATGGGGCTAGCTACCCCACACCGTAAAAAATACTAGATAGCTACAGAAAACACAAATCAAGAAAATTCATAGCGTGACACCCAAGGAAGAAGAAGGATCCCTTAGGAGGGAGACGGAATGCAAGAAAATGGGGAGAGTGGTGAGATCTGGAAAAGATGGCCTTTTATAGGTGGACTTGGTTGCAGACCTATGCTTCCCTAGGGGGTGAAGGCAAAGAAGACATATATATAATACAATATGCACATTGACTCAGCGTGTTCGTAGCGCGTTGGACTACGGGTGATAAGTCCTCTGTGAGTGCGGGTTCAACTCCGCAGACTGGCAGAAAAGCCACAGATTTCCCAGATTTATGGTGTTCGTGGCATCGAGCCGAAGAGCTTTCAGCTCAAGTGCTTCTGGATAAAAATAAAAAATAAAAATTGACATATTAGTCAATTTCTCTATTTGAATGCTCCCATTTTCTGGTCAAGATCAAGTATTTCGCAACTTACTTTGATCTTAGCCAGTAGACATAGAAGGCAACAAGTTCAGATGCATCGATTGATCAAATCTAATTGGAATGATTTGATTGCAAATTTATGATACATTTCAAATAATTATTGTTGTGTAATAGAAATAATTGCATGGATAGATATTATGTCAAACAATGATTGGAATTCAATAATAGTAATTTTTGTCCCTGGGCACGCAGGAGTTAGGGGTAATGAACGAGCTGATAGATTGACTGGCTTGGCTACAATATCAGAGGGTGCTGCCATGGATCGCAATGACATTCTTCACGCATTGAGAGAGTCTTTCCGAACAGAGGAGTTTCAGGGCTGTGAATCCCACTCGCTGACCAGATTGAAAGAGATGGGTGTCAATATTGGTGCAGCCGAAAAGAACGACATACTAAATATGCAAAGAGATTGATTAATCAACATCGAACTGGCATGTTGGGTCGCTGGACGCTGCTGGATTTGCTGATGCGGAGGTCGGAGCACCTATGGACGTGTCCGGAGTGCTATGATGATAGTCCTCATATAACTGATAACTGAAAAGTAATTTGTGGAAAATATAGAAAGCAAGTTGAATGCATTTGAAAATAGATGTCTGTGAAAAATAACGAATATAAAATGGGATGAATTCAGAAGTGATGAAATCAGAGAAATGTCTGGTCAACCGCTAGTAACAACCGTTATAAGAAGGAGAAGATGGAGATATGTTGGACACACATTGAGAAGAAAAGATCAAAGAATATCAAAGCAAACATTTAAGTTGGATGCAGAGGTTTCAAGAAAGAGAGGATGACCTAAGGCTACCCTGAAATAAACTTTGCTGAGAGAGGCAAGAAATATCGGTCTCAATTCCATGGAGTAGATTAGGCGAGTTGCTCAGGATAGAACAGTGTGGAGAAATTGCTTGCAGGCTCTATGTAACGTATAACGGTACGAGAGGAATTATTATCATTATTAATTTGTAGAAAGTTGCTATTGAAATAATTGTTATATTTGAACAACAATTTTTGTGTGAAAGCTTTGAAACATTTAAGTTTGCATAAAAATAAACTTCAATGCCCAGAAATAAATATTCTAAAAATAATATTCCAAGAATAATGAAAACATTTTGAATATAACTAAACATAACAAAATATGGCCCAATTTAAGGTGTTCGTAGCACCGAACCGAAGGATTACGATGTCCATGAGCCGAAGAGCCTTAAGCTCAAGTGCTTCTGGAAATGGAAAAAAAAATGGAGAAATGGCTTAATGGGAGATAATCTGTCATAAAATGGTAGATATAACAAAGTTACTTCCCTTAATAATTGCTTCTTTATTTCCCGTAGCTAACAAATGTTTCCTGTCTGGTACGTATTCTTTGGTAGTTTTTCATCTTGTTTGTGGGCATGCTTTTTTTTTAGAATGAATAAATACAATAAAATATATAGAAAATGCCATATTTTCTGCCATATAAGACTGCATTATCCTTCTAGAAATGTATAATGTATGAAACAGCAATACCACTGTATGTTATACTGTGAGAATGTATGACACTGCAAATTGGTTAATTATTATATATCTTGTTTAACTATTCATTTTAGAGTCAGTGCATAAGCGGACCTAACACTTTATTTCACATTATTCCTCATGGTATGAAAACAGGTGCCTTGAATTTTAAAAAATACATAAATGTGCATAAAGTTGACATTTCAACCCAGAGGTCTAGACGTTTTGAAACAGTGAATGAAAACAAACAAAAGAATGATGGATAATTAACTAGACTGTACTTTATATGTAGTCACTCAGCTCACAGATAAAGAAAGATATAATATTTATTGATAAGAAAATATATTACATAGTGAACAATGGAAGTACACAATCAATCAATCAAGTTAGCTGGCGTAGGCGATCATGTCTCTCCACAAGTCTCTCTCTGCTTGGTGACTGTAATCAGTTCTGACGTCGATCTTATGTCGAACCATGATGTCAAACCATCCAACATCTTCTCCCTCTGTCCTCCACGATCTCTCCTTCCCTGAATTTTACCTGTTGTCACCAAATGTTCTAAACCTTCTTTTCGCATTAATTGCCCGAAAAACCTTGCCGGCTTTTTATACTTTTCATATGGTTTATTTGTATGCAGGCCTGATTAAAAACCTCGTTTTAAAACAAAATGTTGCATATAAAAAATCATCAGGTGCCGTGCCGGCTGGCTTTAGCAATCATGGATCTCCACAAATCTCTGGTGTTTGCAATTACCTCAGATGTTGACGCTCTTCCGTGCCATGACGTCAGGATATCCACAATTTTCTCTCTCTGTCTTCCCCTGTCTCGTCTCCCTCAATTTTACCAGTTGATACAATGTGTTCTAAACCTTCCCTTCTCATCACATGCCCGAACAATGATGACTGCTTCTTTCCTAAATTGATGATAAATATGCCCGAGTGGTTACCGGGACCCAAATTTGGGGTGTAAAGAATAGAACCACTGTTACCTGTCATGCATGTCGTAAGAGGCGACTAAAGATGTTTGGCTGAAATCGGATGCATGTGTCCTAAGCGTGTAGAAGTCTATGCGTTTAGGGACCTACCAAACCAATGTGCAACGTATACACGTTCTTGGCAAAGATCAAACATATCACAAAGAGTGATTAAAATTGGTCGTAAAGAACGAACGTAAAGAAGAAGATGAAGATGATGATAAATATATAAAATAGAGTAATAAATAAAGATAATTAGCAGCTAAACAAACTATAATGCACAACAATCGCAGAGTAAAACATGTATACTTTCTTGTATGATATTGAGTCATGATGGTACAGTGGTTAGTGCACTTGCTACGTAGACAAGTGGTTCAAGAATCAAATTCCACAGTTAGAGTGAGATTATTGCAAACATTTGAAACAAAGTGTTACAGAAAAGTGTCTAGAACATTCTTGGACAGAGAAGAAAGAAAACAAATATATCCTACAAGGCTTGCATATAGAGTAGCATTGGCTGCATACATAACATCATGTCCCGGTCGCTGAAATATTTTGGCCATGTTAAACGTCATAGTGGTTTGAAAAGAACGGTAATGGAAGGCATGTTTCCTGTAGTACGAAACAGAGGACGACCAAGACGAAGGTGGCAGCTGAGCATCTAAGAAACTTTGGACATGACGCCAAAGGAGGCGAGAGAACTTTCAAGAGAAAGAGTTTTTTAGACGGGATGTGATAAAAGTGACGTTCCTCAAGAGACATGATACTACTTGGTATTTGGGAGTGAGATTTATTTCAACTATTAATGACTCTCAAGTTACAACGAACAAACTTTGCATCATTGGAGATCATTATTGAAAGGTGGAGATGAATTGGACATGTGTATCGTATGTGAGTAAGATCCTTGACTAGGACAGCTCTCCGATAGACAGCATATGGAAAACAATCCTGTTCAGTTTCAGTATGGAACTGCATCATTGCACTCCGGACATGTCCATAGGTGCTCCGATCTCCTTCGCAATATCTCCAACAGCGTCCAGCGACTGACCGTACCAGTTTGATTTTGATTGATGAACCTACTCACGTACCTGTTGTGCTGTTCTTTTCTTGCTACTCTAATCTTCAATCCCAACTCCTGCAATCTGGTAGTTGACGAATAATCCTATTCATAGAAAGGAAACACGGAGAAGAGCTATAGAAAGAGAATTCAACGATTGTGACCTGGTGTAGGAAACATCTGTTAGAAAAGCTGGGGCTGCATGTTTCCTTCAATACTCAGCGGATTCAGACGGAATACAAAAACTTTGTATAATGATTGGTATAAATCTTTGCAAACATCTTTGAAGGTCTCAAAGCTGGTTTGGAGAATTGCGCTGTTGTACTTAATCTCGAGGATGCCTATAACAAAGTTATATATTTACCTGAATGTTACCAGAGATTGATTGATAGGACCATCATCATTGCACTTCGGTGAATAAATATGTGTGCTTCAATCTCTTTCTTAAACAGGAAGATTTCCGCTTCAGTGTACGAACTCCGTAGCACCGGCGAGGGGTCCGATGTAATTTGAAAGATGGTGAAGATATTTTTGTTGGAATTTAATTTTTTTAAATCCTTTTTTTTTCGAATGAATTTTGCCATAGCTGTGGCTTTCCAGCCTACTCTTCTCGATTTTGAACTGCCAATGGTTCTTTTTCGTGCTCAAATTGAACACGAGACTTACGTTTTATCGCCCGTCTCCGATATGACTAGGAGCTCGATCTCATCTACAATGAGATCAGGGATCTCTGGAAAAATATCCGGATGGCTCCACGAGGGAGCGAACCTGGTACCTTTGACACGAGAGACCCTCACCCCCTTCTCTCCCCTTTCTCTTCCCCGCCCGTATACCTGTTACCAGTATACTTTTTTATTCCCACTAAAACCTATTTTTTTAAATCGCTGACTTTTAGTATATAAATTTCAAAGACTCACTAGTATGCCAGAATGTGCAGATTTGAAGCTCGATTTGATTAATAATTATCCTGCTGGTGTTTACAAAGAACGATATATAAAAAACATCAAATTGATCTTGTGAATAATATTTTCAATTAAACATTTCGGAACGTTATATGACTTGCCCGAAAATTGGTACTGTCCGAATTTCTTTTCAAATGGCTTGTCGTATTCTAGGAGTTAAAAATCTTTTTATTGTTTTGTAAATAATCTTTGTTACATAATGTATATGAATTATTGCAGAGTATTTCTTATATATTGCAGAAATTATGGCATTAACTTCTGAAATAAATATCTTCACTTGAAGGACTGTCAGTTGTGATATATGCATATAATAGATTGACATATGGTCTATATTCTGATGGTGCATGTTGTCTGTTATCAAAAATTATAAGCATATATCACTCACTGCATTCTACAAACGAAACAAAAATGACTTTAATTGCTTACTGTAGTTTTTTTTTCGATCCAGAAGCACTTGAGCTTTCAGCTCTTCGGCTCAGTGGCATGGACATCGTAACCCTCCGGTTCGGTGCCACAAACACCATAAATCTGGAGAACCTGTGGCTTTTCTGCCAGCCCGCGGAATTGAACCGCACTCATAGGGGCTTGCCACCCGTCGTCCAACGCGCTACAAACACGCTGGGCAGGCAGGCGCTACTATAGGTGAGATCGATTAGCGTAATGCAAAAGTGTTTGCCTATACACAGGAGAGCTGTGGGTTCAATCCACACGTGAGGAAAGGAAGTGGCATTCTCCCTCATGCACACTAGGGTCTAGAAATGTGACGTGAAGGGACTTCATACCCTTAGGTCTGAAAAGGCTACTGGAAATTTTATTTATTATGGTCTTTGGCTAAAAGACAAGTATTCTAACACTTCTTGACACATCCGTAGCTCAATAGGCAAACACCCAAGACTTTCTGAACATGGCCTTAGTACAAAAGCTGAATACCTAGCACTGCTTAAAATAATTTGAGGCCAAAAGACAAATGCCCCAGTACTGCTTGAAATAATTTGAAGCCAAAAGACAAATGCTCTAGCAATGCTTGAAATAATTTGAAGCCAAAAGACAAATGCCCCATCACTGCTTGAAATAATTTGAGGGCAAAAGACAAATGCCCCAGCACTGCTTGAAATAATTTTAACCCAAAAGACATGCCTTACCACTGCTTGAAATAATTTGAGGCCAAAAACAAATGCCCTGCACTGCTTAAAATAATATTAGGCCAAAAACAAATGCCCCTGCACTGCTTGAAATCATTTGAGGCTAGAAGACAACCACCCAAAAACTGCAGAATCGATAGAACATCTACTCATTAACACTTCACATTTGAACTATGACAGATAATTTACTCATGTCTAAACATCTGCATGTCTTAGTTATTCTTTATTCTAACCATAATATTAACATGCAATTTGTTGCTTACATTTTGCTTGCAATTTCTTATTATAAAAATGAATGTACATTTAATTGTTGTTATTATTCTGCTACTAACATACGTCTCAATCAGTTCTGGGAGAAGTTTTATGACTGGTCAACAGTTCTCTGAATGATGTGGCCGTCAATGTGGCGGATCTCTCATTAATCTATGTATCAGTGATAGATTATGCCAGTGGCGGCTCGTGTTCATATTTGTTGGTGGGGCCAGACACAAATTTCGGAAAAATCATGGTTTTAGGTTAGGTTATATTTTAATTTATAAAATAATAAATACACGTTATACATTATTTTTGGTGGGGTCCGGCCCACTGGCCCTGAAGGACGAGCCGCCACTGGATTATGCCAACACTATGTTACCAGTGCCAAACATGGCCAATAACAACAGCTAATGAGCGGGAGATTATAACGACGGAGATGAGGTGTGTAGAAGAGCTGCAGGTGTGACAATAAGAGACAAATTAGAAATGAAGAAATCAGGAGAAGACTGGATATGAAACCGGTCTTGCAATTCTTAAAAGAGAAGAAGAAGGAGTGATAGATTATATATGATTTCAGTTCTATTCTGTTTCTTCTGTTTTCAAATCGGAACGAGAAGCATTGTTATTTTGCAGTTTGTTATTATCCAGTTTGTTATTTTGCAGTTTGTTATTTTACAGTTTGTTATTTTGCAGTTTGTTATTATCCAGTTTGTTATTTTACAGTTTGTTATTTTGCAGTTTGTTATTTTACAGTTTGTTATTTTGCAGTTTGTTATTGTACAGTCTGTTATTTTGCAGTTTGTTATTATCCAGTTTGTCATTTTGCAGTTTGTTATTTTACAGTTTGTTATTTTACAGTTTGTTATTTTGCAGTTAGTTATTTTACAGTTTGTTATTTTGCAGTTTGTTATTATCCAGTTTGTTATTTTGCAGTTTGTTATTTTGCAGTTTGTTATTTTACAGTTTGTTATTTTGCAGTTTGTTATTATCCAGTTTGTTATTTTACAGATTGTTATTTTGCAGTTTGTTATTTTACAGTTTGTTATTTTGCAGTTTGTTATTGTACAGTCTGTTATTTTGCAGTTTGTTATTTTACAGTTTGTTATTGTGCAGTTTGTTATTTTACAGTTTGTTATTGTGCAGTTTGTTATTTTGCAGTTTGTTATTGTACAGTTTAGAGGAAAGTATTCTGTTATCGTTTCTTGTTAAACCAATGTTATTTAGATTTTGAAGTTATTGCCATGCAGGTAGTTGGTCTCATTTTTACCCCCAATAGAGAAAAACTTGACCTTTCTTAGGAGTCGGACACAAGATTCTATTCTTCAGGGAAACCTCTCCCTTTCCCCGTGTTCTATCATTCGGTCACTGTCTCTCTGAATTATGCAGAAGGTAGCCTGGCAAGTTCCTCACTTGTGGAATGTCGGTTGAATTAATTCAACCAGCAACCATTTTCTTGTTCGATACCAAAAACGGAACATTCTTTGTGTTTTCATATTCTTCTTTCTTTGTGTATATATCAGCTATCAGGTATATTCTTTTTCTGCATTCTCACTAGATTGGGATTTCGGATTATTTAATAAAGACAGCCGTCTGCCTCAGATTATCAGCCACCACATACAGTTTGTCTTGGAGGCTGGTGTAAGTGGGCCACCTTTTTCTTCTCAAGTTTGCATACTGGGGCAGTTCTGTAGGATATAATTCCTATGATTTCTGCTTCCCGTTTGTGCCGACCTCTTCCCACAGTAAGTTTTGGCCACCCTCATGATGGTAGATCTGACATTCTTACTGCATGGCTAAATCTCCGAGGCAGATTGGCGACCGTAGAATCCGTTACCCCATTCCTCATTGTGAGGGCGTCGTTGCACCATGTCATGCGCCTTATGTAACAGGGTGGAGGACAAGTCGCAAAATTAAGTCCCCTTGGTTTCAGTCAAACAAAAAACGAAATCGAAAAATCACCTGGTTCAAAAATAGGAAGTACAATCCCTTGGACGAAGGATGTCGAAAGCAAGCTGGCCATTGGTCAATACAAGTCCGGGGATAAGTGCATAAAAAGGCGCTACACGGCAGATCACGGACAAGGAGACCCCGGGAAGTTAGCAAGGAGTGACGGTCGGTCGTCAGATAGGGGTGGAACAAGGTAGTTCGTCCAGTGAGGAATTCGATACAGGTAGTAGAGTGAATAATAATTTCGAGTGTATTCTCATTTGCCACTTGCAAATCAGTAGAAGATAGCGGATGGAAGCTAAGGCAGCCAAGTTATAATCCAGTGTATTCTCATTTGCCACTTGCAAATCAGTAGAAGATAGCGGATGGAAGCTAAGACAACCAGTTTATAATCCAGGGTATTCTCATTTACCACGTGCAAATCAGTTGATGAAAAGCTAACTCAGCAAGTTAGCAGGATATTCCTGTATACTCTTATTTAACTCGTGCAGATCAGTTGATGAAAGCCAAGAAGGAAGTTTGGAGAATATTCCTGTATATCCTCATCGGCCACGTGCTGACCAGAAAAGCAGTTAACTAAGATAACTAAGACAGCCAGATTGTTATATCCCAGCGGTTACCAAGTTAACCACGTGCAGAACAGAGGATCCAGTCATTTTGATAGAACTTTCTCGTCGGCCAGACGTTAGTCAGAGGCGCTTTATTAATGAACAGATTTAGTCAAATGTTATTATGCTTATCACTTTATTTCAGGGTCTTTTAAATTAGAATTTCGGTAAATTGTTTTATGTATGAATTTGTGTGATTATTCGTAGAATTAGTTTTAATAAAAGTTGAGGATCATATTGATTGATTCTCACATAGATAACTATTCCAGAACCACGTGTTAGTATATTGTTGTGTGGTCAGACAAACGTGAAGGTTGATAGTCAGCAGGGTAATAGAATAATTATATATATTAGACAGGCAT
Source organism: Arion vulgaris (assembly GCA_020796225.1). Taxonomy (NCBI): domain Eukaryota; kingdom Metazoa; phylum Mollusca; class Gastropoda; order Stylommatophora; family Arionidae; genus Arion; species Arion vulgaris. Next base: position 14,014,641 of record CM036768.1, read on the forward strand.
AAAACCTATACGGTTACACTGATGCCATTAAGACAGGATTTCGAACCGTGGTTGTAGCGGAACATAGCGAAGTACCCATAGTAGTGATTACGATTTTAGAGGCCAAACGTGTAGGATACGATTAAGAAAAAGTTTTTACATGTAGTACTATTAGTAAATAGGTTGTGGATATATATTGTGAGTAAGATTTAATTAAGTAGGTAACAATTTAAGATTTTTCAAGGAAGGAGGTAGTTGGGAGACATTTTTCATTACTTTTTATATTTAAAGAAAAATGGCAGTACTGGAGAACAAAAATGGTGCTGGAGGAGGGTAGTCATATAGGAAAGGAAATAAGCATGGCTTTCGCCAAATTAGAAATAATTGTGAGGAGACAGGTAACGGTGGAAAGAGTGCCGATGTTCTCGGGGAAGCAGGACAATTTAAGAAATGGATAGGGAGATAGACAAGCAAGCTTTCGTTGCAAATTTAGAAGAAAGCGAGAAAAAATACGTCGCCTTGCAAGCAAGCACAGGGGGAGTATCAGATTTCATATTAAAAAAGATGAAACAAAACCCTGAAGAGTCTTGGAAGGAGATGTTAGAAGACCTCCGTAAACGCTACACGGAAGATGAGGACCCCCATTACGCATTCACACTCTTGCGTAAACTGAGGCAAGAGGACAGAGAGACTGCCCAAGAGTTTGGAGAGCGAACAGCAAAGTTAGCGGAAGAAGCCTACTCAGTAAAAGAGCGGGAAGAATCCGGAGTTAGAAGACTGCTCATCAATATTTTTATTGATGGGTTAGAGTCTGACCAGATAAAAAGGTTCTTGCTAAGAAAAGAGCCGAGGAGTTTAGAAGAAGCCATTTCGAACGCCAAGGAGGAAGAAAGCTTCATCAGAAAATGTAAAATGAGGATAGAACAAGAGCCTCGTCGACGTAGCCATGATGAAGGATACCGAAGGCGGTACGAAGATTTCCCTAGGATGGCACCTCAAGGAGCAGGAGGACGAGAGAGGAGAGAAATAGAAAACAGGTACGAACGGAGTACAGGCCCTGCCAACCAGGCGTGCTACCGATGTGGACGAGAAGGGCACATAGCTCGTTGGTGTCAAGAGCAACAAAGACATGAACCTAGGTCGATGTCCAAGTTTGCGGAAAGAAGGAACTACGCATTAGGAATTTACTCAGTCAGACGGACCGAGAAGAAAAGAGAACAACGTAACATGGCTGCAAAAGGAAAGGTAGATGTTGAAGAGAAGCTTAGAAACACGAAGGAAAAACTATTGGAATCTAGGATGGTAAACTGCCAGCGAGAACTAGACAAGGTTAGCGACCAGTATGTCACTATGAAGCAAATAAACATAAAATTGATAGAAGGACAGAAAATGCTAGAAGAAAGTTTGGATTTAGAGAGACAGGACACAGCGGCAGTAAAAGACAGTATGAAGAAAGACATAACGGACAGAGATCTAGAAATAAGAAATCTTAAAGAAGTAGTGAATAGGCAGGTAGAGCAACTACGACAAGTGGAACGGCAGAGCAAAGAGTATTTAAGACAGAAAGAAAAGTCAGACTTAGAATTGAAGTCGGTTAGTAGTGTTAAACAAGCTACTACCGCAGATACAGACAGATGGAAGAAAGAGATAACTGACAGGGACGTAAAGATAGAGAGGTACCGAAGGAAAGTAGCTATTAACCAGCAAGATACTGAGAGACTGGTTGACAAAATAAAGACACAAGACCTAGAAATACGGAAATTGACGAGAGACAGACAGAATTCTGAAAGAAAACAGATTAGTAGATCTAAAATACACTGTCATGGCAACAATGGGCCAGTGCAACAAATACGACACGTAGACGCTAGTTCAGAGAAAGCACGATTGGCCGTAGACAGCGACGAAGAATCCCAGGTAGGAGACCGTGACGAGATTTTGGATAAGCTCTTTCAAGATCCCACGGGAGGAGGTTATGAGTTTGTTGAAGGGAGTCTGTATGATTCAGACGAAGATGATAGTAGAAGTGAGAGATATAACGACAGACAGGAAAGGAATAAAAGTAGACAGGATGCGCAACTGACGCATGGGATAAATAAGATGCAAGACAAAACGGCGAGAGGGGTTAAAACACCGAAGCCGGTGGCTCACCACAGAGATCTAGAGACTAGGACTAGGGAAGACACAGAAGTCTATGCAGAAGCAAAGACGAAATTTTGGAATTTTCATAGATAGAATACTAGGCGGATAAAACTAGATTGATAGAATGAAAGAAAGGAAGAATAGCTCGGGGCTACTGGTCGAAGTGTTTAATTTAGGCTTTAAGTCAAGTTGGAAAATTTTCTATTCATTAGTAGCATTGATGTCAGAATTAGTATGTTGAATGGAACTAGAAATCGTAATTTCATTGTGTCCAGATGAGTAGGGAGGAAAGGTATAAAGTATTATCTTTGCAGCCTGGGGCTATGACTTGTCCTAGAATTCGGATTGAATAGGATCTTTATGATGTTCAGCAAACAGAAAGTGGTTTGGCAGGTTTTAGTTAATTAGATGTTACATAACTTATGTGTCTCACCCCAGATCACCAGCAGTGACGTCCCGTACAGGTAGAAGAGGGGAGATAAACAATGGAGAGGTGTTTGCATAGTGGGAAGGTGCGAATTTGTACTGACCACATGGTGTCAAATGTTGAAATTCTCGTTTCTACAATATCACTTTGAATTAAGGAGAAATTAGGTAGCGATTGTGGTGGAAAGTTGTTTTTTTTAAGTATCACAGCAATTTGCATATGAATGTATATTTTAAAATTGAAAGTAGATGACATTTTGGCGGATGGCTTTACATTGTTAAACAGGCATTTTGTTATTGTTGTACTTGCATTATTATAGGGTATTTGGATTTCTTTATGTATTTTAATGTGGTTTGGGGATGCATTCATGTATGTACCATTTATCCATGGGTAGAGTTGTAAGATGTTTCACAGGAGCTGAGCGGAAATAACCCGCGTGATTGCCGGGGAGTCTCAAACTTTATCGAAGGTTCAGAATGTAGAGTAGAATCACTATCGTGAATGCAGGTCGAAAAAGGCGGCCGAGACATGTTGTGGAGTGCCACGTAAAATAATTCGGTGTTCTTGGTGAACATAGAGAACAAAAAACGGTCTGACTATGAGCCTCAGACAGATTCGAAGGGAGCGCGAAGCTCAACATAGCGAGTATTCAAAGGTATGCCCTGGAGAAGAGACACTTGAATAAAGTAAGACACGTACGGATAGATAATCATTTTTGTAAACTTGTTGGAGTTTCAAACGGAATATGGAAGAGAGAAAGCAAGGCGAGAACAGGCATTTGCAGCGTTGATTCTATTAGAGAAAGTACATGTTGGTCTTTACTAGCAAATGAGTATTGGTTATTTTCTTAATGTATATAATGTATATATAATGATTTTGATGTTATTTTATTTCTTGAAGTTTATATATTATATTGCAATGGTGAATAACGTTCGGCGTCGGTCATACTTTGAAAGTGATTGAAGTGCTTGCATTAAGAAGCAAAATAGGGAAAGAAGGAAAATAGATGGAGCTTTTCTAGAAATAGCTTAGCAGAAGTTTCAGTAATTATTTATGTTTTCTCTTATGTCTATATATGTATTGAATGTATTAATATTATGTGGGAGTGTTATGAAATGTTTGAGGTTGTAAGATAGTAGTAGGCGAAGGAAATAGAATTTCAGGCATTAGATTTCCTAAGGAAAATCTCGAAACCAGGTAGATACCAAAACTACCCATCATTGATGTACAGGGTAGAGGCTTATGAAAATATTTGTCAAATTGACAAATGTTTTAGAAGAACGTGGAGAGATGATGTAACAGGGGTGGGAGGACAAGTCGCAAAATTAAGTCCCCTTGGTTTCAGTCAAACAAAAAACGAAATCGAAAAATCACCTGGTTCAAAAATAGGGAGAGTACAATCCCTTGGACGAAGGATGTCGAAAGCAAGCTGGCCATTGGTCAATACAAGTCCGGGGATAAGTGCATAAAAAGGCGCTACACGGCAGATCACGGACAAGGAGACCCCGGGAAGTTAGCAAGGAGTGACGGTCGGTCGTCAGATAGGGGTGGAACAAGGTAGTTCGTCCAGTGAGGAATTCGATACAGGTAGTAGAGTGAATAATAATTTCGAGTGTATTCTCATTTGCCACTTGCAAATCAGTAGAAGATAGCGGATGGAAGCTAAGGCAGCCAAGTTATAATCCAGTGTATTCTCATTTGCCACTTGCAAATCAGTAGAAGATAGCGGATGGAAGCTAAGACAACCAGTTTATAATCCAGGGTATTCTCATTTACCACGTGCAAATCAGTTGATGAAAAGCTAACTCAGCAAGTTAGCAGGATATTCCTGTATACTCTTATTTAACTCGTGCAGATCAGTTGATGAAAGCCAAGAAGGAAGTTTGGAGAATATTCCTGTATATCCTCATCGGCCACGTGCTGACCAGAAAAGCAGTTAACTAAGATAACTAAGACAGCCAGATTGTTATATCCCAGCGGTTACCAAGTTAACCACGTGCAGAACAGAGGATCCAGTCATTTTGATAGAACTTTCTCGTCGGCCAGACGTTAGTCAGAGGCGCTTTATTAATGAACAGATTTAGTCAAATGTTATTATGCTTATCACTTTATTTCAGGGTCTTTTAAATTAGAATTTCGGTAAATTGTTTTATGTATGAATTTGTGTGATTATTCGTAGAATTAGTTTTAATAAAAGTTGAGGATCATATTGATTGATTCTCACATAGATAACTATTCCAGAACCACGTGTTAGTATATTGTTGTGTGGTCAGACAAACGTGAAGGTTGATAGTCAGCAGGGTAATAGAATAATTATATATATTAGACAGGCATAAAACCTATACGGTTACACTTACGGTCTGGTGCATCCGTTTTCTGCAAGCATTTGTTTCGGGTTAGCATTCCTAGCGGACACGTGCATCCGATTTCAGCCAAACCTCATTAGTCGCCTCTTACGACATGCGTGGCAGATAACAGTGGTTCTATTCTTTACACCCCAAATTTGGGCCCGGTAACCACTCAGGCGATCAGTTATATCAGGACTATCATCATAACACTCCCGGGCATGTCCATATGTGCTCCGATCTTCACCTCAGCAAACCCAGCAGCGTACAGCGGCCAAACACGCCGGTTCGATGTTGATTAATCAATCATTTTGCATATATAGTATGTCGTCTTTTCGGGGCTGTACCAACATCGACACTAATCTCAATCTGATCAGCTAGTGGGCTTCACAACCCTGAAACCGATCTGTTCACAATATATATAATATATTTGGTATTGCTTGTTATTATCGCCTACAATTTATATTTCTGTATTATTTTCTACTTTGTCTAATCATACTTCGTTTTGTACTACATGTTTTTCAGCACTGAGTAATGACTTTATTTTACATATTGTATTTCTGTGTAATTTTGTTCCATTTGATCATGCTTTTTTTCTTCTTCTTCTTCACCCTTCGCCCTAGGAAGCATAGATCCGCAACCAAGGCCTTCCAAGCCCGCCTATCCAAGGCCATCTTTTCCAGATCTCGCCACTCTCTCCACGTCCTCTTGCATTCCATCTCTAACTCCCGTCTCCAGGTGTTTCTGGGTCTTCCCTTACTTCTATTGCCCTGGGGTTCCATCGGAGAGCCTGTCTCGCGATGCTGTCAGGGTGTTTCCTCAGTGTGTGTCCTATCCATCTCCACCTTCTGCTCATTATCTCTTGTTCCACCATGCTTTTTTTCTACTTAAGTGTAATATATGTATTTGTTTGCTGTGATTCCTTTTGTTGCATTGGTTGTTTTTGCTGACTCTTATTTCTTTGTTAAAAATAATATATTGTGTTTTATTTGTGTAATATTTTGTAAACTTAGAATATCAAGGACAGAGAAAAGAACAAACGCTTCTGTTTCTGCAACAGCTTGATATTAAAAGGGGCTATTACAAAGCATAAAAACAAGGAAAATTAAATATTTCTGTTTCTGCAACATCTTGATATTAAAAGGGGCTATTACAAAGCATAAAAACAAGGAAAATTAAATATTTCGGACACATCAAACGACATTAGTGCCTGGATAAATTAATTTTGGAAGGAATGGTGGCTGGAAGAAGAACGAGAGGAAGACCTAGAAGACAATGGATGCAGGATGTCTGCTGCTGACGCGGGTCAACTTGCACAGAACAGAGAGTTTTTCAGGAATGCTGTCATGGGAACCTAGTTCCGGAAGGGACAAGCTACTTGATGATGTTGAATATTTTATACTTAATTTGTTTACCGTTTTGTATCTTCTTTCTTTCTTGTAAGGAAACTTTATATGTTTGCTGTTATCTAAATGTAATTTGATAACATTTTTTACAATATTCTCGTTTTTGTTGCTGTCTTGGAAACTAGTTTCTTTTTTGATGTGCTATTATTTTACTTTATATATTTTGACTGTAATTTGTAAATTTTTTTGTGTTTCTGATTTTAAACTTTGTTTGGTGTTCTACTCGTATTTTCTGTTTATTGTTACACTTTCTTTTGAGGCATGATTTACTAATTCCTTAATGTTCTTGTTAACTCTTTAACTCCATAATTTATTTTATAACCGAACTTATTTTATTACTGCGCGATGTGTACTAAATTAGCCAAGATACTGGTTTTGAGTTATCTTAAAAATATACTATATGCCAGTATATAGGCTCAGAGTAGGAAAGGGTTAAATGTGTTCCACCTTGCAGCTGTTTGCCACACCTGCAGCTGTTTGCTCCACCTTGCAGCTGTTTGCCCCACCTTGCAGCTGTTTGCTCCACCTTGCAGCTGTTTGCCCCACCTTGCAACTGTTTACCCCACCTTGCAGTTGTTTGCCAAAGATGTTGTGTCTTTCTTGTATTAAATCCTTAATGATAAGGCGAGAGGAAGACCAAGGAAAAGGTGGATAGATAACTTAGTTGAATTCTGCCAGGGACTGAGAAAACCATCACACAAGTCACCAGAGAAGCGCAAGACAAATGCATAAAACCACGACACTGGGTTAACAACCTGGTAACAGTGTGCCGACAACACAAGAAGATGAATGGTATTACTTATCCATTGCTGAAGAGGCAAGTTTAGAAATGAAGACATCGGGGAAAAAAGCGTTTACAACATCAGAACTGAACTTCATCTTCTTCTTCGAACGCTCCATATCAACCACTTATTAGCCACTCTGTGTGATTTGTATGTGCTCTGAGCCTAAGGACGATTGTACGTTGTGACAGTTATGCGCCTACAAGTAGGCCAGCACATCCGATTTCTGCGATGCGTTTTATTTACTAGAGTAGCTTCCCTAGGTCCTACATTAGTCGCCTCTTACGACATGCCTTGTAGGTCGCAGTGGTACTATTCTTTGATTCCCTTGCGGGCCCCGGCACCACACGATGTGAACTTCACCAAGAAAGAACAAATGAAATGGTTCGTCCACATAAGCAGTTTACCAACAGACAGTGCCCCTCAAAGAGCAATGTTACTCCGATACAGTGGATACAACGCAAAAGGAAGACCTCAGAGATAACATATTCCAAGAAAAACACTGTTAATGAAGCGCACACTAAAGTTCGTTCTAGAAATCTCTTCTTATCCTGACACTGTGAGACAAAACAGGATTAGAGTAAAGAACAAGAAAATCCATTTCTGAGCCAGAGCCAGCTCTTATGTTCTTCCCTATGACCGCAATCTGATCTGATGCTGTGCTACAGTCTGTCTTAGCCAGCTCTTATGTTCTTCCCTATGACCGCAATCTGATCTGATGCTGTGCTACAGTCTGCCTGAGCCAGCTCTTATGTTCTTCCCTACGGCCGCGATCTGATGCTGTGCTACAGTCTGCCTGAGCCAGTTCTTATGTTCTTCCCTATGACCGCAATCTGATCTGATGCTGTGCTACAGTCTGCCTGAGCCAGCTCTTATGTTCTTTCCTATGACCGCAATCTGATCTGATACTGTGCTACAGTCTGCCTGAGCCAGCTCTTATGTTCTTCCCTATGACCGCAATCTGATCTGATACTGTGCTACAGTCTGCCTGAGCCAGTTCTTATGTTCTTCCCTATGACCGCAATCTGATCTGATACTGTGCTACAGTCTGCCTGAGCCAGCTCTTATGTTCTTCCCTATGACCGCAATCTGATCTGATACTGTGCTACAGTCTGCCTGAGCCAGCTCTTATGTTCTTCCCTATGACCGCAATCTGATCTGATGCTGTGCTACAGTCTGCCTGAGCCAGCTCTTATGTTCTTCCCTACGACCGCAATCTGATCTGATGCTGTGCTACAGTCTGCCTGAGCCAGCTCTTATGTTCTTCCCTATGACCGCAATCTGATCTGATACTGTGCTACAGTCTGCCTGAGCCAGTTCTTATGTTCTTCCCTATGACCGCAATCTGATCTGATACTGTGCTACAGTCTGCCTGAGCCAGCTCTTATGTTCTTTCCTATGACCGCAATCTGATCTGATGCTGTGCTACAGTCTGCCTGAGCCAGCTCTTATGTTCTTCCCTACGACCGCAATCTGATCTGATGCTGTGCTACAGTCTACCTGAGCCAGTTCTTATGTTCTTCCCTATGACCGCAATCTGATCTGATACTGTGCTAGTCTGCCTGAGCCAGCTCTATGTTCTTCCTATGACCGCAATCTGATCTGATACTGTGCTACAGTCTGCCTGAGCCAGTTCTTATGTTCTTCCCTATGACCGCAATCTGATCTGATACTGTGCTACAGTCTGCCTGAGCCAGCTCTTATGTTCTTCCCTATGACCGCAATCTGATCTGATACCTCTGACAGTCTGCCTGAGCCAGTTCTTATGTTCTTCCATGACGCAATCTGATCTGATACTGTGCTTCAGTCTGCCTGAGCCAGCTCTTATGTTCTTCCCTATGACCGCAATCTGATCTGATACTGTGCTACAGTCTGCCTGAGCCAGCTCTTATGTTCTTCCCTGTGACCGCAATCTGATCTGATACTGTGCTACAGTCTGCCTGAGCCAGCTCTTATGTTCTTCCCTACGACCGCAATCTGATCTGATGCTGTGCTACAGTCTACCTGAGCCAGTTCTTATGTTCTTCCCTATGACCGCAATCTGATCTGATGCTGTGCTACAGTCTGCCTGAGCCAGTTCTTATGTTCTTCCCTATGACCGCAATCTGATCTGATACTGTGCTACAGTCTGCCTGAGACAGCTCTTATGTTCTTGCCTATGACCGCAATCTGATCTGATACTGTGCTACAGTCTGCCTGAGACAGCTCTTATGTTCTTCCTATGACCGCAATCTGATCTGATACTCTGCTACAGTCTGCCTGAGCCAGTTCTTATGTTCTTCCCTATGACCGCAATCTGATCTGATACTGTGCTACAGTCTGCCTGAGCCAGCTCTTATGTTCTTCCCTATGACCGCAATCTGATCTGATACTGTGCTACAGTCTGCCTGAGCCAGCTCTTATGTTCTTCCCTATGACCGCAATCTGATCTGATGCTGTGCTACAGTCTGCCTGAGCCAGTTCTTATGTTCTTCCCTATGACCGCAATCTGATGTGATGCTGTGCTACAGTCTGCCTGAGCCAGTTCTTATGTTCTTCCCTATGACCGCAATCTGATCTGATACTGTGTTACAGTCTACCTGAGCCAGTTCTTATGTTATTCCCTACGACCGCAATCTGATCTGGTACTGTGCTAGTCTGCCTGAGCCAGCTCTTATGTTCTTCCCTATGACCGCAATCTGATCTGATACTGTGCTACAGTCTGCCTGAGCCAGTTCTTATGTTCTTCCCTATGACCGCAATCTGAACTGATGCTGTGCTACAGTCTGCCTGAGCCAGTTCTTATGTTCTTCCCTATGACCGAAATCTGATCTGATACTGTGCTACAGTCTGCCTGAGCTAGCTCTTATGTTCTTCCCTATGACCGCAATCTGATCTGATACTGTGCTACAGTCTGCCTGAGCCAGTTCTTATGTTCTTCCCTATGACCGCAATCTGATCTGATACTGTGCTACAGTCTGCCTGAGCCAGCTCTTATGTTCTTTCCTATGACCGCAATCTGATCTGATACTGTGCTACAGTCTGCCTGAGCCAGCTCTTATGTTCTTCCCTATGACCGCAATCTGATCTGATACTGTGCTACAGTCTGCCTGAGCCAGCTCTTATGTTCTTCCCTATGACCGCAATCTGATCTGATACTGTGCTACAGTCTGTCTGAGCCAGTTCTTATGGTCTGCCTGGGCCAGCTCTTATGTTCTTCCCTATGACCGCAGTCTGATCTGATGCTGTGCTACAGTCTGCCTGAGCCAGCTCTTATGTTCTTCCCTATGACCACAATCTGATCTGATACTGTGCTACAGTCTGCCTGAGCCAGCTCTTATGTTCTTCCCTATGACCGCAATCTGATCTGATACTGTGCTACAGTCTGCCTGAGCCAGCTCTTATGTTCTTCCCTATGACCGCAATCTGATCTGATACTATGCTACAGTCTGCCTGAGCCAGCTCTTATGTTCTTGCCTATGACCGCAATCTGATCTGATACTGTGCTACAGTCTGCCTGAGCCAGCTCTTATGTTCTTCCCTTTGACCGCAATCTGATCTGATACTGTGCTACAGTCTGTCTGAGCCAGTTCTTATGGTCTGCCTGGGCCAGTTCTTATGTTCTTCCCTATGACCGCAATCTGATCTGATACTGTGCTACAGTCTGCCTGAGCCAGCTCTTATGTTCTTCCCTATGACCGCAATCTGATCTGATACTGTGCTACAGTCTGCCTGAGCCAGCTCTTATGTTCTTCCCTATGACCGCAATCTGATCTGATACTGTGCTACAGTCTGAAAAGGGTCTACAGGTGAAGCATTGACTTCATTGCACCCGGTTTGCCAACCAAAGGCGAACCTTGTTATGGTTATATTAAAACTTGTAGACTAACAAACATGAAAAATAAGAATTAATTCTGTTTGGAGAATCCAAGATTTTAATATTTCACTTTGTGACCTTTTTCATCTCTCCATGTCTTTGGTGACATTTCTATTTCTACCTCATGCTGGTGACCTTTCCATTTCTACCTCATGCTGGTGACCTTTCCATTTCTACCTCATGCTGGTGACCTTTCTATTCGTGTCCTTGGTAACCTTTCTATTTATTCATGTCTTTAGTGACCTACCATTTCTACCTCATGTTGGTGACCTTTCTGTTTATTCATGTCCTTTGTGACCTTTCTATTTCTTAATGTATTTGCTGACCTTTCTATTTCTCCATATTCTGAATGACTTTTCTATTTCTCAGAAACCATATGACCTTCCTATTTCTTTCTAGTCTTGGTGACCTTACAATTCCTCTCTCATTGTATTGAGCTTCTCATTTCTCCCTGTCACTAATGACCTTTTATATTTCTAACTTTCCGTAACGACCTTTCTATTTCTACCTTTCTTTAATAACTTTTTCATTTTTGTCCTTTCCTCAAAGATATATCCAAAATGACCTTTCAATTTCTTCAAGACCTCAATTATCTTTCAATATCTTCTTTTCTGTGTTGATATTGTGTTTCCCATTGCCATTTCAAATATTTAATCACTTTACGCAGACATCCTTTTGATCTTATAGATTCATGTTACTGCAGTCAACTTATTTTTGCTTTGTTGAAATGTCAGTGTCACTTTGTTGATGGTTGTTTGTGTTTTGATCCAGTAAGTTCTGTCTGAGTAATATTGATTACATTATCATCTTCCATGCTCGGTCACTATATTTGTTTGAGTTAAGTAAATAGTTTGTAGGTTTTGTTGACATTATCATTCGTTTCTTCGCAGCTGTGTTTTTTTTTTTTATTGCTGAGTCATGTCTGTTTTTTCTTACCTCAAGTGAAACATAAATCTGCAAGAGTTTACTATTCTTTCTCTTTGTCTGTCTGTCTCTCTCTTGCTGTTTTCCCTCTACCAATCTCTGTTCTTGATTGTTCTAGTTACATTCCGAGATTATAGAACTTATCTCTCTCTCTCTCTCACTTTCTCTCTCTCATTCTCTCTCTCTCTCTCACTTTCTCTCTCTCATTCTTTCTCTCTCTCTCTCTACCAATCTATGTTCTTGATTGTCTATACCCCTGGTATAATTTATTTTGCAATAGGGAGAGAGAGAGAGAGAAAGAGAGAGAGAGAGAGAGAAAAGACAGAACCGCCTTTGTGTTGCAGGGTCTCACAAGGGAAGCAAACAATAGTACCACTGCGACCTACAAGCCATGTTTTAAGAGGCGATTCATGTAGGGGCCTAGGGAAGCTACCCTAGTAAATAAAAGGGTCACATAAATCGGATGTGCTGGCCTACTTGTAAGCGCATAACTGTCACAACTTATAATCGTTCTTAGGCTCGGATCACATACACATCACAAAGAGTGGTTTAACAAGTGGTCGATATAGAGCGTTTGAAGAAGAAGAATGACAGATAAATGTAGGATTTAGTGTCACGTTTATTTTGTTGTCAATTCTGTCACGTTTATTATGTTGCCAATCCGGTCACGTTTATTTTGTTGTCAATCCTGTCACGTTTGTTTCGTTGTCAAATCCTGTCACCTTTATTTTGTTTGCGATCTTGTCACGTTTATTTTGTTATCAATCATGTCACGTTTATTTCGTTGTTGATCCTGTCACGTTTATTTTGTTGCCAATCCTGTCACGTTTATTTTGTTGTCAAATCCTGTCACGTTTATTTCGTTGTCAAATCCTGTCACCTTTATTTTGTTTGCGATCCTGTCACGTTTATTTTGTTATCAAATCATGTCACGTTTATTTCATTGTTGATCCGGTCACGTGTATTTTGTTGACAATCCTGTCACGTTTATTTTGTTGTCAAATCCGGTCACGTTTATTTCGTTGTCAATCATGTCACGTTTATTTCGTTGTCAATCCTGTCACGTTTATTTCGTTGTCAATCCTGTCACGTTTATCAATCTGTATTCTTTCAGGAAGTTTAATCATTGATCAAGAACGGAAACGGATTGATGAGCTGCGTCGTCGTGCGGCGGATGAAGGAAGAGCACAATGGGAAGAAAGAAGGAGGGTTGCTGATGAGAATAGTCGCCTCCAGGTAATTTCATTTTTTTCATTTTCAGTTTGGATTATTCTTATTGCACTCCAGACATGTCCGTATGTGCTCTCATCTCTTCCGGAATACCTTCAACCTCGTACAGAGACTAATCATACCAATTCGATGTTGATTGATTTTTTTTTCGATCCAGAAGCACTTGAGCTTTTCAGCTCTTCGGCTCGGTGCCATAGACATCGTAACCCTTCGGTTCGGTGCCACGAACACCGTAAATCTAGGGAATCTGTGGCTTTTTCTACCATCCCGCGGAATTGAACCCGCACACACAGAGGGATAGTCACCCGTAGTCAAACACGCTATGAACACGCTGGGCAGACGGGCGATGATGTTTATTGATAAGCCTACTTCTTCTAAAAACAGTATGGAACGGAACTTATAGGCAAACAAAGATCAGAATACTAAAAGCATGCATATTTCCAGTGGCGACGTATGGGTGTGAAGCAGGGACATATAATAAGGCACTGGAAAAACATATATGTGCTTTTGAATATAAGTGTTACAGAAGAGTCCTCCGTATATAATGGACAGAGAAGAGGAGAAATAGATCTATCCAGAATGAACTCAAAATCAAAAAAAAATTGGCTGATGCTACAAATAAGAAAGAGAAAATTGAGATATTTTGGACATATAAAAAGACATGAAGGGCTGAGAAGACCATCATGGAAGGAGTCATACCGGGAAAGAGAAGAAGAGGAGGACCACGGAGAAGATGGATTCAGGATGTAACTGATGGTTTGAACATGACGGTTGTATAAGCAGGACATTTGGTCTATGAGAGAGAGAGAAATTCCGGAGGACTGTTGGGGTGGCAAAGTTCTGCTCAGAACAAGCTATTTGATGATGACTTCTTCTTTGTGATCACTATTTTGATGATTATACCGTTAGACGCGTTCTTATGATGAATTCGACTGTTGTCTGGAGCTCATCTCTGGTGCCATGTAGTTTTGACTGTAGTGTTGAGTTGTAGGTCCAGTATTTCTTTCTAGCTAATGTTATGTTATGTTATGTTATGCGATCGACGTCATGACACACTGGGCATTCCCATTCGTGCTCTGTCCTCCGTTGCAGCAGCCATCCCAAAGTCCATTTGCTCACAGTACCCATGAGAAGTTGATTACTATATCTTCTCTCTCTACCACGAAGACGACACTGTCTGGCATGTCCAAACTTAACACCTAATTCTCGAACTCGTTCCAGTGTCTTTCTAGCTAAGACATATGCTTGTTGTGCTGCTTTATTTTTTACCATTCCAATCTCCAATCTGAACTCTTACAATCTAACTATTTATGTGGATTGGTTTTGCTTAAAATCTATTTTGGTGCTAGACTCTATAAGGGTGCCCAGAATCTCAGCTCTATCCATTGTTTGACACCACCACCTCATATAATTCAAACATCTAAGTGTTAATCTTGTTTGATCATTCCAGTTGGACATATCACTCTGTTAATCTTAGATTGCCAGCGTTCTCATATATTGTCCTTTGCATGCGAATGTTTGCGGTAATGGCGGACAGGCTTGCATCAACAGCATCGATTGTTGGGGAGTTGAAGATAAATAGGGGAGTTTTCTTCTATCTCTTCGCGACTGTCTGTTGGAGGAGGACACTAAAGTGGATGTTGAAACGATCCATAGATTTAAGCAGTTTGGAGTTACCCATTGTACAAGTAGAACTGGATGCCTGAGAAGCAGAGTGAGGTGTGTGTTTAATCAGCGAATCACGGGCACCATCAGTATGCGCACTCTTCGATATCTGTTAGGGAGACTGAGCACCTATGGGTCTGCCCGGAGTGCATTGACGTCAGTTTAGTAACCAATAACTAATAACAACAGTTGTCATATATTGACAATTCAAAAGTTTTCCTATTTTTTCTTCTTTTTCTCTTCACCTTTCAACTCCCAATGGAGCACAGGTCTTCAACAAACTTCTTCCAGGCCTTCCTCTCTCTTGCCATCCCTTCCAATTCTTTCCACGTCTTGCCTATCCTTTTAATATAGTCTCCAGCTCTCTTCTCCAGGCCCTACCTTACTCCTCTTACCCTGTTGGTTCTAAAACAATGCCTGTCTTGCAATGCTTCCTGTCGGATGTGTGTCCTATCCATCGCCAGCGTCTCTTCCTTTCCCTATTTCTGACAAATTTACAATCCTATTGTCTATATCATTATTCGATATACATTGACAATCATTGATTTCATGAATTCTCCTTAACTTGACAACCATCATTTATTCCCCTACTCCTCTCAGGTCGATGATCGCAGACTCCGCGAGGCTAACTGCAAAAGCTTCAACTCCCTAGAGTCGGAAGACTCCAGTGTGACAAGCAGCTGCGACACTCCCAGTGAAAAGGAGACCAGGTAAGGACCAACTTCTCTTGTCTATATCTTCTACATTTACTTTCTCTTCTACCTTTATTTTCTCTTCTACTTTACTTTCTCTTCTACCATTACTTCTTCTCTTTACTTTCTCTTTATTCCTTTACTTTCTCTTCTACCTTTACTTTCTCTTCTACATTTACTTTCTCTTTACTTTCTCTTCTACATTTACTTTCTCTTCTACCTTTACTTTCTCTTCTACCTTTACTTTCTCTTCTACCTTTACTTTCTCTCTCTTTACTTTCTTTACTTTCTCTTCTACCTTTACTTTCTCTTCTTTCCTTTACTTTTCTTCTACCTTATTTTTACTTTCTCTTCTACCTTTACTTTCTCTTTACTTTCTCTTCTACCTTTACTTTCTCTTTACTTTCTCTTCTACATTTACTTTCTCTTTACTTTCTCTTCTACATTTACTTTCTCTTTACTTTCTCTTCTACATTTACTTTCTCTTTACTTTCTCTTCTATCTTTACTTTCTCTTCTACCTTTACTTTCTCTTACTTACTCTTTACTTTCTCTTCTACTTACCTCTTACTTTACTTCTCTTCTACCTTTACTTTCTCTTCTACCTTTACTTCTCTTCTCTTATCTCTTTACTTTCTCTTCTACCTTTACTTTCTCTCTACTTTACTTTCTCTTTACTTTCTTTCTTCTACCTTTCTTCTTTCTCTTTACTTTCTTCTACCTTTACTTTCTCTTCTACTTTCTCTTCTACCTTTACTTTCTTCTACCTTTACTTTCTCTTCTACCTTTAATTTCTCTTTACTTTCTCTTCCACCTTTACTTTCTCTTTACTTTCTCTTCTACCTTTACTTTCTCTTTACTTTCTTTACTTTCTCTTTACTTCTCTTCTACCTTTACTTTCTCTTTACTTTCTCTCTACCTTTACTTTCTTCTACCTTTACTTTCTCTTCTACTTTACTTTTCTTCTACCTTTACTTTCTTTACTTTCTCTTCTATCTTTCTTCTTATTTCTTCTCCTACATTTCTTTAAACTTCTAATTTGTGTTGAGCTTCCTCTCTAAACTTGTATTCGACAGTGCCAAGTAAATTATCAACGGCTATCATGTTCATTGTTCATTTGAGGATCATCGTACATGTTCATAATTGCTCCGATCTCCTCCCAAGCATGTATTTCAGTGTTTGTAGACTAAAGCTCCGTTCTGTGTTGACTGATGTATCTACTTTGGTTTCTCTCATGGTTTTCCTGTCTTGCCGCACCTATCGGTATGCATAACTTGCGCAACCGAGATAGAGAATACCTTTATCTTCTTCGTTGAAATCTTCAGAGCGTATGATTTCTCTTAGAGCATTGATGATGTCGCTTGTGTCCATAGAAGACCCATTTTCGATGTCTATCATGTTACTTCACTTCTGCGTGTCCATAGTTTTGTTTCTTTTAGTTCTGTTGTTTCTGTTTCTGTGGAGATTTAAGTTACTTGCATATCCTTTACAGGACTTTTCGAATCAACCCCAGCTTTTTAACGCTGTTTTGTGATTTTTCTAGGCATTATTACGTTCAGTAGTTTGCCATTGCTTTCTAACGGGTAGTACCATCGTCCTTTGTAAAATCCAGCGAAACAATTGCAACCAAACTGTCCAGCGTGATTCGAACTCAGAACGTCGGGCTAATGACCGAGTCGCTATCCCCTTTAGCACAGACGCCACATGGAGATTTACGAACGGTAAAATAGACTCACAAAACGTAGCAACACTGAACGTATAAGTTGTGTCTAGACATTAGCGAGTCGTTTACTGTTGTTGAGTGAGGCCACAGAAAGCAGTGGCAATCTACTGAACGTATAAGTTGTGTCTAGAACATCAACGAGTCGTTTACTGTTGTTGATGGTGAGGTTCTATGAAGGATATGCCAGAATATTCATCTCATGGACATACGACACGTCGAGTAAACATACAGACACACACTGTCCGACATTGATACTGACAAATAGCTCAGACAGAACCATACGACCTGCAACAGTTATTCCGGTCAACATGACAGGTGTCAAGGATATACACGTGATTCGATAGTCTTACAAATTATGGTTCTTGTAATAGTTAACAGAACAGTTCAACTCAAATTCTGTCAAGTCAATTGGCTTTCAACGGAACACTTACCTGGCCAGTTTTGTCTACATTGCAAACATGGACGTAAGTGTTTTTGAAATAAAAAAAGTGTTTGTAGAGCTGTCTGTTTATCTACTTTCTCTTGTTTATACTTTCTCTGTCTTATCACTTTCTCTGTCTTCTACTTTCTCCTGTCTTATCTACTTTCTTGTCTATCTACTTTCTTGTTATCTACTTTCTCTTGTCTTATCTACTTTCTCCTGTCTTATCTACTTTCTCTTGTCTATCTACTTTCTCTTGTCTATCTACTTTCTCTGTCTATCTACTTTTCTCTGTCTATCTACTTTTCTTGTTTATACTTTCTCTGTCTTATCTACTTTCTCCTGTCTATCTACTTTCTCTTGTCTATCTACTTTCTCTTGTCTTATCTACTTTCTCTTGTCTTATCTACTTTCTCTTGTCTATCTACTTTCTCTTGTCTATCTACTTTCTCTTGTCTTATCTACTTTCTCTGTTTTATCTACTTTCTCTTGTCTATCTACTTTCTCTGTCTTATCTACTTTCTCTTGTCTTATCTACTTTCTCTTGTCTATCTACTTTTCTTGTCTATCTACTTTCTCTTGTCTTATCTACTTTCTCTGTTTTATCTACTTTCTCTTGTCTTATCTACTTTCTCTTGTCTTATCTACTTTCTCTTGTCTATCTACTTTCTCTTGTCTATCTACTTTCTCTTGTCTTATCTACTTTCTCTTGTCTATCTACTTTCTCTTGTCTATCTACTTTCTCTTGTCTATCTACTTTCTCTTGTCTATCTACTTTCTCTTGTCTATCTACTTTCTCTTGTCTATCTACTTTCTCTTGTCTATCTACTTTCTCTTGTCTATCTACTTTCTCTTGTCTATCTACTTTCTCTTGTCTATCTACTTTCTCTTGTCTATCTACTTTCTCTTGTCTTATCTACTTTCTCTTGTCTATCTACTTTCTCTTGTCTATCTACTTTCTCTTGTCTTATCTACTTTCTCTTGTCTACTTTCTCTTGTCTTATCTACTTTCTCTTGTCTATCTACTTTTTCTTGTCTTATCTACTTTCTCTTGTCTTATCTACTTTCTCTTGTCTTATCTACTTTCTCTTGTCTTATCTACTTTCTCTTGTCTATCTACTTTCTCTATCTACTTCTCTATCTACTTTTCTATCTACTTTCTCTGTCTATCTCACACATCAACACATATCAACACACACACATTACAAACACACTCTACACTTATCAACACACCTTCACACTTACCAACACATGAACGTACTGATATATACGGTTTGACCGTGTCCCAAAAAACCGAACCAAACCAACCTTCCAATTCGTGTTATACCAAGTCACAAAGGGAGACAATTAGAATCAATTGTGCACGTATAAAAAGGGGCATTAATTATTAAGGGTGGTAAATGCAGGGGGCGTTAAGGATGTCTGCCCCGAATCCGATGCAGTAGCATGCCAGTTTCCTTTCTCCTGGCTAGTGTATGTCAGATTGGCAATTAGACTATCTTTCATTGTCAGAATCTATCGGATCATTTGTCATTTTTTGGACGTGTTCTATTATACCCACCTCTCTCTCTCTCTCTCTCTCTTCTCTTTCTTCTCTTACATATATATATATATATATATACCCGTCTGCCCAGCGTGTTCATAGTAGTTAACGCGTTTGACCAGCCCTCTGTATGCAAGTTCAATTCCGTGGATTGGCAGAAGCCACAGGTTCCCCAGATTCACGGTGTTCGTGGCCCGAACCGAGGGTTATTGATGTCCGTGGCACCGAAGCCTCCATAGTACCGAGCCGAAGAGCTGAAAGCTCAAGTGCTTCTGGATCGGAAAAAATATTTTAAAAAAATATATATATATCTTTATATATCTTTCTCTATATCGCTCTCTCTATACCTTTCTCTTTCTATATCTCTCTATCTCTCTCTCTTTCTCTCTCTCTCTTTTTATAATTTTATATATATATATATATCTGTCTCTCTCTCTCTCTCTCTGTTTTATTTGTGTAGGTCTATGTGTAGGTCTATATTTGTCCATGTGTGTGCACACTGGTTCATTGATTTTTCTGTTATTAAATTACTTTGTTAGTATCTTCTTCTTGTGTTGTATCTTGCCTGTTCTTTATACATTACAACAAGATTGAGATGAAATGTCTACGCAGAATGCGGGGGGTACCAAGAAGAGACCACTTGAAAAATGAAGACATCAGGAAAAAAAGTGGGTACAACATCAGTACTGAACTTCACAAAGAAACAACAAATTAAATGGTTCGGCCACAAAGCAGATTACCAACAGACAGTGTGCCTCAAAGAGCAATGTTGCTACGATACAACGGTGCGATGTACAAAAATCATCAAATCGGAGGTGATTATATCAGATCAGATCGGGAGAAAATCGTTTGGGGGGCTGTGGTAATACTGAGCAAATAGGCGATTGAACGAAAACAGGTATCGGCAGTATTACATAAGATAGTGAAAAATTACTTATAAATTATTAAAATAAACAAAACTCGACGTTTCGATACTTAGACCTTTAATGCTCTTGTTATTTCTTGCCCATTCTGTCATTCATGTGAAATCGACCAAGAGACTAGCACTCTTAGTGCAGGTAGGTATGCCAGTATATTTTGCTTTGCATCCTTAGTTAGTATTATGTCTTAGTTAATTAAGTTGTTTGTGTATATGTTTGTGTTCTTGATAAAAGTCTAAGTATCGAAACGTCGAGTTTTGTTTATTTTAATATTTTATAATTAATTTTTCACTATCTTATATAATACTGCCGATACCTGTCTTCGTTCAATCGCCTACGATACAATGGATACAAAGCAAAAGACCGACCACTCAAAAGGTGGACCTCAGAGATAACAGAGGCGACGAAAGACACTATTAATGAAGCGCACGCAAGGGTTCGTTCTAGAAATCTCTTCTTATCCTGACGCTGGAAGTTAAAACACGGTTGGAGACAAGAAAGAAAGAAAGAAACTATTTCTCCCTAGTACCGTCCATCTGTATCATCTTCTACCTATGTACTACTTTCTTGATTAGATTTCATCCATACCTTCTTTCCATTGTGATGTCTATACGTTACAATGTCCATTATACTTATACACTATACGTTTCATATAGGCATCCGTGATATACGTTCTCCGTGTCCATTCTCAACTATACGTTTCAAATAGACATCTGTGCTATACATTCTCCGTGTCCATTCTGAACTATACGTTTTAAATAGACATCCTTGGCTGAAATCGGATGCACGTGTCTAAACATGTGAAGTCTATGCGTTTAGGGGCCTACAAACCAATGTACAACGTATACACGTTCTTGGCAAAGATCAAACATATCACAAGAGTGATTAAATTGGTCGTAAAGAACGAACGCAAAGAGAAAAGAAATAGACATCCGTGCTATATGAATCTCATGTCTATTATAACTATCGTTTCAAATATTCATCTGTGCTATACGTTCCCCGTGTCCTTTCTCCACTATACATTTCAAATAGACATCTGTGCTATACGTTCCCCGTGTCCTTTCTGAACTATACGTTTTAAATAGACATCTGTGCTATACGTTCCCCGTGTCCATTCTGAACTATACGTTTTAAATATACATCTGTGCTATACGTTCCCCGTGTCCATTCTGAACTATACGTTTTAAATAGACATCTGTGCTATCGTTCCCGTGTCCTTTCTGCATATACGTTCCCGTGTCCTTTCTGGTCGACATGAGTAAGAACATTTTGCAAGAAACATAAATAATTCAATATGAACCATGTCCATTCTATACTATCTATTCTCTATCTTTGTTCTGTTTTTTGTGACGTCTCTTCTTTTGTCAGCACACTGTTACCAGGTTGTTAACCCAGTGTCGTGGTTTTATGTATTTGTCTTGCGCTTCTTGGTGACTTGTGTTGTCAGCACACTGTTACCGGTTGTTAACAGTATCGTGGTTTTATGTATTTGTCTTGCGCTTCTCTGGTGACTTGTGTTGTCAGCACACTGTTACCGGTTGTTAACCTATGTCGTGGTTTATGTATT
Source organism: Arion vulgaris (assembly GCA_020796225.1). Taxonomy (NCBI): domain Eukaryota; kingdom Metazoa; phylum Mollusca; class Gastropoda; order Stylommatophora; family Arionidae; genus Arion; species Arion vulgaris. The sequence continues at coordinate 14,036,259 of CM036768.1, forward strand.
TGTCTTGCCTTCTCTGGTTCTCTGGTGACTTTGTTGTCAGCACACTGTTACCAGGTTGTTAACCCAGTGTCGTGGTTTTATGTATTTGTCTTGCGCTTCTCTGGTGACTTGTGTGATGGTTTTCTTAGTCCCCTGGCAGATTTCAACTACGTTATCTATCCACCTTTTCCTCGGTCTTCCTCTCGCCTTCCTTCCTGATATTCTGTTGTGGAAAGCTTCATAGACAGTTTGGTCTGTTCGTATTTTTACTAAGTGACCAAACCACTCCATTCTCTGTTTCGTTATATAATTCAAGCACAGTCTTGTTCCAACCCTTTCTCTGATGCTGGTATTCGTTACTCTGTCGATTCTTGTGTTGTTTGACTTTGTGGAGACATCTTATTTCGCATGTTGCTGTTTTCTGTGTATGTTTCTTATTCATTGTCCATGTTTGACATTGGTAACATAGAGTGGGTATGAAGATACTGTTGATCAACTATTGCGGCGTCAGTCCGATAAAAAGAGGCACATGGAGCGAGTTTCCTTATGCGCATTACACATGCTGGAATTTAGTGCCTCGGATACTCTGTACTGAAGTGGAACAAGAGATAACGGGTGGAAGGTAGCGATGGATAAGATACACAATGAGAAGACCATGACAGCATTACGCGACAGGTTCTCCGATGGAACCCCCAGTGTAATAGAGGTAAGGGGAACCCCCAGTGTAATAGAGGTAAGGGAAGGAAGATACAGGAACACTTAGAAACGGAATGCAAGAAAGTGGGGAGAGAGTGACGCGATCTGAAAAAATATGGACTTGGATAGACGGGCGTGAAAAGCCTTGGTTGGACCTATGCTCCCTAGGGCGAAAGATAAAGAAGAAAAAGAGTATTCTGTACTATACACTATACGTTTCTGCAAATATACATGCTTGCTATACGTTTTCATGTCTATTCTGCACTATACGTTTCCCATGTCTATTCTGCAGTATACGTTTCCCATGTACAATGTTCACTCTACGTGTACCGTCCCATTCTCTGCCAGCTATTGGTGTACTCAGTTACTCTGTCATTGGTCTACAGAATTAACTAAATCTCTATGAATATTGTATGTCCGCCACCACTGCCACCTCATCATTATCGACTTACAACAGTGGCAATAATCTGTGTTATATTAATTAAGAAAACTAGTGTTCAGTGACACGTAGCAGGGGTGGCGGCGAAGGAGAAATATGACCACAAGCTGTGTTTGTTCTGTGTTTGTTCTGTGTTTGTTCTGTGTTTGTGTGTCTACGAATTGTGCTCTTTCTGGTTCTGTGTTGATTGGTTATTATTGCTGTGTTCTTTCTGAGCAGTTGTATAAATTATTGCGGTTTGTTTGTAGACATCATACTTCTTCTTCTTCTTGTAGTCAACTGCTACTGCGGTTGTTGCCAGTGTCGTACACTGCTACCAGTTGTTGCCCAGTGTCGTCACACTGCTACCAGGTTGTTGCCCAGTGTCGTCACACTGCTACCAGGTTGTTGCCCAGTGTCGTCACACTGCTCAGGTTGTTGCCAGTGTCGTCACACTGCTGCAGGTTGTTGCCCAGTGTCGTCACACTGCTACCAGGTTGCTGCCCAGTGTCGTCACACTGCTACAGGTTGTTGCCCAGTGTCGTCACACTGCTACCAGATTGTTGCCCAGTGTCGTCACACTGCTACCAGGTTGTTGCCCAGTGTCGTCACACTGCTACCAGGTTGTTGCCCAGTGTCGTCACACTGCTACCAGGTTGCTGCCCTGTGTTGTCACACTGCTACCAGGTTGTTGCCCAGTGTCGTCACACTGCTACCAGGTTGTTGCCCAGTGTCATCACACTGCTACCAGGTTGTTGCCCAGTGTCGTCACATTGCTACCAGGTTGTTGCCCAGTGTCGTCACACTGCTACCAGGTTGCTGCCCAGTGTCGTCACACTGCTACCAGGTTGTTGCCCAGTGTCGTCACACTGCTACCAGGTTGTTGCCCAGTGTCGTCACACTGCTACCAGGTTGTTGCCCAGTGTCGTCACACTGCTACCAGGTTGCTGCCCAGTGTCGTCCCACTGCTACCAGGTTGTTGCCCAGTGTCGTCACACTGCTACCAGGTTGTTGCCCGGTGTCGTCACACTGCTACCAGGTTGTTGCCCGGTGTCGTCACACTGCTACCAGGTTGCTGCCCTGTGTCGTCACACTGCTACCAGGTTGTTGCCCAGTGTCGTCACACTGCTACCAGGTTGTTGCCCAGTGTCGTCACACTGCTACCAGGTTGTTGCCCAGTGTCATCACACTGCTACCAGGTTGTTGCCCAGTGTCGTCACACTGCTACCAGGTTGTTGCCCAGTGTCGTCACACTGCTACCAGGTTGCTCCCCAGTGTCGTCACACTGCTACCAGGTTGCTGCCCAGTGTCGTCACACTGCTACCAGGTTGTTGCCCAGTGTCGTCACACTGCTACCAGGTTGTTGCCCAGTGTCGTCACACTGCTACCAGGTTGTTGCCCAGTGTCGTCACACTGCTACCAGGTTGTTGCCCAGTGTCGTCACACTGCTACCAGGTTGCTGCCCAGTGTCGTCCCACTGCTACCAGGTTGTTGCCCAGTGTCGTCACACTGCTACCAGGTTGTTGCCCGGTGTCGTCACACTGCTACCAGGTTGTTGCCCGGTGTCGTCACACTGCTACCAGGTTGCTGCCCTGTGTCGTCACACTGCTACCAGGTTGTTGCCCAGTGTCGTCACACTGCTACCAGGTTGTTGCCCAGTGTCGTCACACTGCTACCAGGTTGTTGCCCAGTGTCATCACACTGCTACCAGGTTGTTGCCCAGTGTCGTCACACTGCTCCCAGGTTGTTGCCCAGTGTCGTCACACTGCTACCAGGTTGCTCCCCAGTGTCGTCACACTGCTACCAGGTTGTGCCCAGTGTCGTCACACTGCTACCAGGTTGTTGCCCAGTGTCGTCACACTGCTACAGGTTGTTGCCCAGTGTCGTCACACTGCTACCAGGTTGTTGCCCAGTGTCGTCACACTGCTACCAGGTTGTTGCCCAGTGTCGTCACACTGCTACCAGGTTGTTGCCCAGTGTCGTCACACTGCTACCAGGTTGTTGCCCAGTGTCGTCACACTGCTACCAGGTTGCTGCCCAGTGTCGTCACACTGCTACCAGGTTGTTGCCCAGTGTCGTCACACTGCTACCAGGTTGTTGCCCAGTGTCGTCACACTGCTACCAGGTTGTTGCTCTGTGTCGTCACATGCTCCAGGTTGTTGCCCAGTGTCGTCACACTGCTACCAGGTTGTTCCCAGTGTCGTCACACTGCTACCAGGTTGTTGCCCAGTGTCGTCACACTGCTACCAGGTTGTTGCCCAGTGTCGTCACACTGCTACCAGGTTGTTGCCCAGTGTCGTCACACTGCTACCAGGTTCTTGCCCAGTGTCGTCACACTGCTACCAGGTTGTTGCCCAGTGTCGTCACACTGCTACCAGGTTGTTGCCCAGTGTCGTCACACTGCTACCAGGTTGTTGCCCAGTGTCGTCACACTGCTAGCAGGTTGTTGCCCAGTGTCGTCACACTGCTACCAGATTGTTGCCCAGTGTCGTCACACTGCTACAGGTTGTTGCCCAGTGTCGTCACACTGCTACCAGGTTGTTGCCCAGTGTCGTCACACTGCTACCAGGTTGTTGCCCAGTGTCGTCACACTGCTACCAGGTTGCTCCCCAGTGTCGTCACACTGCTACCAGGTTGTTGCCCAGTGTCGTCACACTGCTCCAGGTTCTTGCAAAGTGTCGTCACACTGCTACCAGGTTGTTGCCCAGTGTCGTCACACTGCTACCAGGTTCTTGCCCAGTGTCGTCACACTGCTACCAGGTTGCTGCCCAGTGTCGTCACACTGCTACCAGGTTGTTGCCCAGTGTCGTCACACTGCTACCAGGTTGTTGCCCAGTGTCGTCACACTGCTACCAGGTTGTTGCCAAGTGTCCTGGTTTTCTGTTTTTGTCTTGTACTGTTCTTGTGGCTTGGGTGATAGTTATTTTCTTGCTTTTATACAGGATTCTACTATATCATCTAACCATCTTTTTCGTTGTCTACCTCGCCTTCTTTCCTGATGTCTTGTTGTAGAAGATTCTGTATACTATGGGGTTTGTGTTGTAAAGTCGGAACTGTGTGTCAAAATATGTTCGAGCTTATTATTTATATTGTGAGTTCGTTCTAGCGGCTTAAGCTCATCATTGGCCTCTTTGTCTCAGGAGACAATAGGTCTTGTGTCACATAGTATGTTCTGCGCTGAATCACGTTTCTTGTGGCTGTAATGGCCAATTCTGGAGCGGCTTAAGCTATGACCAGCTATGCGAGCTTCTTCTGTGTTGTTACAGCGTCACATTTGGCGATCTTGCGCCAGGGGTTCCCAGCACGTGGTGTCTATATCGAATCATGTCAGAGACACTTTAAGTGTGTCTTTAAAGCGTTTTGTAGCCCGCCTGCCCAGCGTGTTCGTAGCGCGTTGGACGACGGTGTGACAAGCCCTCTGTAGAGCGGGTTCAATTCCGCGGGCTGCAGAAAAAGCCACAGGTTCTCCAGATTTACGGTGTTCGTGACACTGAACCGAAGGGTTACGATGTCCATGGCACCAAGCCGAAGAGCTGAAAGCTCAAGTGCTTCTGGATCGGAAAAATAGCGTTTTGTCTGTCCACCAGCTGAACATCTTCCCATTTCAAGCTCGTCATACATCAACTGTTTTGGGATGAGTTTATTAGTCATCCGAGGAACGTGACCGGCCCATCTCTTGGTCCTTCTGTAACAAAGTGTTGACGCTTGTACAGAGCTACAGTACAGCTCAGTAGATGTGGTACTGCCAAGTTTGGTTTTATGTTTATCACATTTTATCAGTTAACCAACATTACAGATTTTTGTTTTATTGAACCATATTATGCTCCTGCTATCATATGGTGGCGTCTGTGGCCTAGGGGATAGTGACTCGGTCTGTTAACCCAGTCGTTCTGAGTTCGAATCACTCTGCGGACAGTTTGGTTGCAAATTGTTTTGCGTGATTTTTACAAAAGGGCGATGGTACCACCCGTTCAGAAAGCAATGGCAAACTACTGAACGTAATACTGCCTTGAAAAATCACAAACAGCGTTAAAAAGCTGGGGTTATTCGCAAAGTTCTAAAGGATGTGCAATTAACTTGTTATCATACATTATCTGTATGGGGCTGTTAAGGGTTGTCGTCATTGCGCCGGGTTTCTCCGTATGGCTTCGTCCCTGTCGGAAGAAATGGCACACCATCTACCAAGAGTGTTGCATAAACTCCGTAGCTCCAGCAAAAAAATCGTAGGCATCTCATTTAAAAAACATGCAGATGGGACTCGGTCCGGATTCGAACCTACACCCTTCAGAAAGACAGAACGTCTTAACCAATTTAACAATAAAACTATCGTTACTGCCTGTGTTACCACTTGTTAGCCGGTGTAAGTCGGTGGGGGAACAGGAGCCTGAGTAATTTAATGGTCGAGTGACTAGAGCAGTCACCGGGAAACTGTTCATGTTATAATTTTTCTTTATGCGAAAAAAATACTTCATAGCCTTACAGGGATCGAACCAACGTCTCCCGAATGGGATCCACGCTCTAATCCATTCAATCAGACGCTCTTCCATAGAGGTCCCCTAATGTGGTAATGATAACTGCACATACCCGGAAGACTAATCTAACATTATACCCTTTGATATTCTTCTTCTTCTTCTTCTTCAAGCGCTCCATATCGACCACATGTTAACTACTCCTTGTGATTTGTATGTGATCTGAGTCTAAGAGCGATTGTACGTTGTACCAATTATGTGCATACAAGTAGACCAGCACATCCGATTTCTGCTCCGTTTTTATTTACTAGGTAGCTTCCTATGCCCCTACCTCAGTCGCCTCTTATGACATGCCTTGTAGGTCGCAGTATTACTATTCTTTGCTCCTCGCGAGCTCCGACAAGACACGACCGTATGTTAATTGCATATCCTTTATAGGACTCTGCGAATCAACCCTAGCTTTTAACGCTGTTTGTGATTTTTCTAGGCATTATTACATTCAGTAGTTTGCCATTGCTTTCTGAATCATCGTCCTTTTGTAAAAATCCACGCGAAACAATTTGCAACCAAACTGTCCGCAGCGTGATTCGAACTCAGAACGTCGAGGTTAATAGACCGAGTCACTATCCCCTAAACCACAGACGCCACCTCACATGACCGTACACTTTGATAAAATATCAGATCCGGACTAGATCACATTATCAATCCATCGCTAAAACACAACAAATCCTTCTAGAAATGCTGGCCTTTCTTTAGTCGTGATGTGAGCCTTTTTTTCCACTTCAATAGGTCATCTATCAGAAGACAAGTGGTATGGTCACTCCCAGGACCGTGGTCATTTTTAGAATCAGAAATTGGTGCTTATCTAGACACTAAACCTAGCCCCTGGCATAGATTTATAAGAACATTTCAGTACCGCTCAACAACGGTATTTGTGATTGTGAAAACGAGACATCTATATAGAAATAGCGTTATAGACAGTGCAGTTTGACTGTACTAGTGATCTTAGTACCGTTGTTCGCTGGCTTCTGGACATGAAACGGCTAGTTCAGATTCACTAACCACATGTCCCATCAGGATCACACGCGTTTTTCTTCTCTAGATTAATGTTCCTACAATTAATATAAGGGTATGAGTTTTTTTTGGGTAAGAACCCCGGGGAAAAGCAGCGGAAGCATAGATATGATCAATAAATAGAAAGTGTACAAGTATTAGATATTTCCGAAAAAACAAATGTACGAACACGGGATTCGAACCTTTTACCCGTATTTCTTACGACACACATTGCCTAGCTTAATATGAGCGTTCTTACGAACATAACCACCTTGTCATTAAAACAAATGGCTTTACTGAGGACTGTCTGTCACAAACGCTTCATTTTAGCTAGACACAGAATAATCAGGTAAGGTACGATCGAACAGTGTTTGCACAAACACATGCTATAAGCTTATTGTGCTTGTATATATTTGAGACAAGACAATATTATACATACACACATGTATACACATATAACAAACAGGTATACGTCATTCAAAGTAGCTTCAAATTTATTTTAAGACGAGAACAAGGAGCTGCTTTTTTATAGAACCCAGGGAAGCAACGGAAGCAAAGAATGTGATTGACTATTGGTTACTAAACTAACGTCATTGCACTCCGGGTAGACCCATAGGTGCTCAGTCTCCCCAACAGATATTATTTAGAGTATGCATACTGATGGTTCTCGTGGCTCGCTGATTAAACACATCTCTCACTCTGCCCCTCAGGCATCCAGCTCTACTTGTACAACGGGTAACTCCAAACTGCTTCAATCGCTTGATCGATTCAACATCGATTTTAGTGTCCTCATCCAACAGACACTCGCGAAGAGACCGAAGAACATCCCCTTATCCATCTTCAACTCCCCAACAATCGATGCTGTTGATGCAAGCCTGATCGCTATCTCTTTACCGTAAACACCCGCATGTCCAGGACAGTATATCCACGTAAGCCGCTCAAGGTTAGAAACTTCTATAGACGACATCCACTCATACCGAAATCTACCCTTCTGGATCTTGTGAAGCATCGACTGAGAGATACAACAACGGCCCCAGTAAATGAAGTCCCAGAGAGCCAATGGAGGGCAGCAGTAACGGCCTCAACCTCCATCCTCATACTAGAAGTAGTTGTAAAGAATATGATCAATAAATAGATAAATAATAAAAACTTCTGAATAACAAAACAAAATAAAAAAATAATTGAACATACACATGACTCGAACCTACAATTAATATTAGATTGTCTGTCGATGGCACTGTTCATTAACAATTAAAATCCTGATGATGGCCCTTTAGTATAGTTACCACTGGTTCAAGGGCAATAATCGCTAATTGATAAAATTGTAGAATCAATTATTATTTGATGTATTTGGTAATTTGAGTAGTTTGTTAATGATTACGTCTGTGTATTTTTCTCATATGGTAATGGTAAAAAAATGAGTTGGTAAATGACTAAAGATATAGAAAGCAAGTTGAATGCATGTGAAAATAGATTGCGAAAAATAATGAACGTAAAATGGAACGAATTCAGAAGTGATGAAATCAGAGACGTGTCTGGTCAACCACTAGTGACAACTGTTATAAGAAAGAGAAGATGGAGATATGTTGGGCACACCTTGAGGAGAAATAATCAAGGAATATCAAAGCAGGCATTGAAGTGGGGTTCAGAAAGAGAGGAGGACCTGAGGAGACCCTGAAACGAACTTTGCTGAGAGAGGAAGGAAATATCGATCTCAGTTACATGAGATTGAGCGAGTTGCCCAAGATAGAGCGGTATGGTTAAATTGCTTGCAGGCTCTATATAACGTACGAGAGGAATTATTATTATTAAGGGTAAGAATATTGAAAACCACAGAAATGTGGTTTCTCAGAAGAATGTTGAACGTTCCATGGACAGCTAAAAAGACCAATAAAGATATCTTGTCGGAGACCGATTCATATCGAAATCTAATCAATTGAATAAGATTCTGCTTTTCTCGATTTCGAGCGCGTCTTACTGCCAAGTGTTCTTTTACTGCCAAGTGTTCTTTACTGCATGTGTTACTGCCAAGTGTTTTTTACTGCAAGTGTTCTTTTACTGCCAAGTGTTCTTTTACTGCCAAGTGTTCTTTTACTGCCAAGTTTTTTTATCAGTTTTATGGCATGTGTTCTTTACTGCCAAGTGTTATTTTACTGCAGTGTTCTTTTACTGCCAAGTGTTATTTTACTGCCAAGTGTTATTTTACTGCCAAGTGTTCTTTTACTGCCAAGTGTTCTTTTACTGCAAGTGTTTTTTACTGGCATGTGTTCTTTTACTGCCAAGTTCTTACCAATTGTTCTTTACTGCCAAGTGTTCTTTTACTGCCAAGTGTCTTACCGGTTATTTTACTGCCAAGTGTCTTACTGCGTTCTTTTACTGCCAAGTGTTCTTTTACTGCAGGCTTTACTGCCAGTGTTCTTTTACTGCCAAGTTCTTTGAGGTCTTTGGCATGTTTTTACTGCCAAGTGTTATTTTACTGCCAAGTGTTACTTTACTGCCAAGTGTTCTTTTACTGCCAAGTGTTCTTTTACTGCCAAGTGTTCTTTTACTGCAGTGTTCTTACTAAGTGTTTTTTACTGCCAAGTGTTATTTTACTGCCAAGTGTTCTTTTACTGCCAAGTGTTCTTTTACTGCCAAGTGTTCTTTTACTCGCAAGGTTCTTTTACTGGCAGTGTTCTTTTACTGCCAAGTGTTCTTTTACTGCCAAGTGTTCTTTTACGTCCTCAAATTGAACATTGGACCAAAGTTTTATCGTCCGTCTCCAATAGGACTTGGAACTCGATCTCACCTACACTGCGTCAGGGATCTCTGAACAAATATCCAGATGGCTTTACGAGGGATCGAACCGGTTACCTTTGGCACAAGAAGCGAGCATAAACCTCTACGCTTGAGGGAACCCCTAGTTTAGTGGTAGAACACAACACCACCAGTACATAACATCAGTACCCTGTTCCAATGACCAGATGACCACTACACGTTAATCCTACTCATTTCAATCAAAATCAATTCCACAAATCATCAAGCACCCCCAACACCCACATCACAATAAGACAGACCACAAAACAGATCAATCTTGTCCTATCTTTATACCTCTGTTACTGACGGTAGTCCCTTCTGTTCCTGTCGGAAATGGAGATTACTAGTTTTCCTACGAGACAGATTGTTTAGAGTTATCCTCCTTGTGTCTAGAGTTATTCTCCTTGGATGGGTGTGAACAAAGACTGTTCCATGGCTAAAATGGGAAACTAACATTTGCTCACTAATTTTTTAATCTAGATTAGTAAATATTGAGTACATGCAACTTTACATTCTTATTGTAACACAAATAAAGAGAAATATAAATTAAAATACTTTATTTATCTCGGTTCACACAGCACAATAAATAATTATCATCATCATTAGGAGCCTGCTGACGTTAGTTAGTTAGTTAGTCTTTCATCTTGGGCCTGTGGGCGGCGCATAGGCAGAGGTCATAGTTCTCCATGTCTCGCGGTTCGTTGCTATCTGTTTTAGGTCTTTAATGTTTACTAGGCCCATCGTTGAGCCTTCTCTGGTGATGGTTCTACGCAGAGTCTCTTGGTCTTCCTCGTTTTCTTTTTCCCCCTGGTGTCCATATGAGGGATTGGTAAGGGAGTCTCTCTCATCCATTCTAAGTGTGTGGCCGATGTAGTTCCAGCGGCGCTTTCTTATAAAATTTGATACATTTTCTTGCTTGGTCTCTTGTCTTATTTGTGTATTGGGTCTGAAATCTGACCATTTGAGGTTCAATATTCTTCTAAGACATTTATTCTCAAAGTTATCTAATTTTCTTTCTAGAGCTTTTGTTGCTTTCCAACTCTCGCATCCATAAGTTAATACTGGAATCACACAAGAGTTAAAGATCTTTAATTTTAAGTGCTTGCTGAGTGAATTGGACTTCCATATATTTGACAATTTGTTAAAAGCACTTGATGCCAATGCGATTCTGTGTGGAATTTCTGGCGCTGTATCCCCTGTAGATGTCATCATACTCCCTAGGTATGTGAAACTTTTGACTTTTTCAAGAGTGTAGTTTTTAGTTGAATATTTTCTGGACTGCTGGTAAGGTCAACAATTTTTGTTTTTGTGGTGTTTATTTGGAGACCAATTTGTCCTGAGATATTTTGGAGAAGGTTTGTTTTCATTTGAATATCTTGATGTGATGAACTCAAAAGGGCTATATCGTCGGCAAAATCAAGGTCTTCTAAAATTTTATCAACCCACTTGATGCCCATATTTGCATTATTGGTGCATTTTCGCATGACCCAGTCAATTGCTATTCCAAAGAGCATTGGCGATAAGACGCAGCCTTGTTTCACTCCTGTTTCCACTGGTAACCAGTCAGAGTTACCGAAATCTGTTCTTACACTGCAGCGCGATTCACTGTAGAAGGATTTTATGATGTTGATGAATTTAGCAGGAAACCATAGTTTTGAGTAGTTTCCAAAGCGCAGGACGGTGAATACTGTCAAACGCTTTCTGAAAATCAACAAAGTTGATGATTAAATTCGATTGAAATTCTACATGAAATGCTGACGTTGGTGACCAATAATAATCACATGGTCTCTGTGGTTTAGAGGTTAGGTATCCGTCTCTCGTGTGAAAGGTACCAGGTTCGCTCCCTCGTAGAGCGATCTATATATTTTCCCAGAGATCCCTGACCTCAGTGTAGGTTAGACCTAGTTCCTAGTCCTATCGGAGAAGGACGATAAAACGTAGGTCCCGTGTTCAATTTGAACACGTAAAAGAACCCTTAGAAGTTCAAAATCGAGAAAAGCAGACTGGAAAGCTGCTGCCCGTGCAAAATTCATTAGTAAAGATTAAAAATAAAATTCCTACAAAAATATCTTCACCTTCAAAATTACACCAGGGACCCACGCCGGTGCTACCGAGCACGTTCACTGCAGCTGAGATCTTTCTGTGTAAGAAAGAGATCGGAGCACACATGGTTATTCACTGAAGTGCAATGATGATGGTCATATAAATCAAGGTAGGCTGGGGACAGTCAAAGTCTGACGGAGAGCGAACCCAGTAAACGCTGGCTGAAACCGGACACTTCACCGAAGGATAAACACCAGAGCTCCAAATGACGGTGAACGATGTGACGTAAAAATACGTTCTTGGCAAAGGCTGGTTATATATCACAATTAGAATGATCAAAATGACCGAAAAAGAACGATCGAGAGAGAGAGAGACCTAGATGTATGAAAAGCCTGTCACTTCACAGTTTGAAACCCAAGTATACTGGAGATAGGATGACCAATTCCTCATCACACTTTTAAGAGCGTCGTGTTCAGGAATTAAACAACACTTAGTGTTTCCGATTCGATAAATCAGAAAGTCCATCTGCCGAGGCAAAAGTTCGAACTATGTAGCAACATTCTTAAGGATCACTGGAAAAAGCACCGTGAACAGAACGAAAAAAGATTGGGTATTTCAATCTTTTTATCACAGAGGAAGCTCTCAGCGGCAGAGCACGGACTCCGCAACACCGATAAGGGTCCCAGATGTAATTATGACGATGGTATCAATTTGTATGATTTATTTTCTTATATGTTAACAACTTCTTTGTTACAAAAAACCCCTACAATATTCATCTCACTTCCGTGCAATAGCAAAAACCAACACGCACGCAATTTAATCAATATAAACGTTTTGTTTTTCTAACATAGGGTTTGCTAATCCTTTGTGGCCATGGATCAACTTTTTTAGACAATAGCCGTGTTGTCACTTGGAATTCTGCTTGATGTGTATAGTAACAAATCTATATGCAAACAGCGGCTCGCTCTGGTAGGGAAACGATTTGAACACGACTACATTAAGAATACATGAAGTATAGAGGTTTTGAATGTTCTATAAAGACAGCGGGCTTTGATGTTAACTAGATGAGCATACATTAGGAATGATGACAGGGGACATTGATCATAAAGGAAGAAGGGCTTCACGCAAAAATTAGTCAGAGGCGCCATATCAAGCGCACTGACTTACGCCTAAATTAATAGCGATTGCGCTCGCGCGTGTATTGGGGAGCAAAGAACAGTACCACTGCTACCTAGAAAGCATGTCGTAAGAGGCGCCTGAAGTAGGGGTCTAGGGAAGCTACTCTAGTAAATAAAAGCGTCGCAGAAATCGGATGTTCTGGCCTACTTGTAGGCGCATAATTGGCACAACGTACAATCGCTCTAATGCTCAGATCACTTACAAATCACAAAGAGGTGGTCGGTGTGGAGTGTTCGAAGAAGCAGAAGAAGACAACCGTATTTCCCAATATACTTCCCCCATCCCTCCCCTTCCTACCCAAAAATATTCCCACAAATTTTCCTTTGATCTCTGGACCTGAACTGTACCTCCAAACATATCTTCACCATCTTCAAAATTACATCGGGGACCCTCGCCAGTGCTACGGAATTCGTGCACTGCAGCTGAATTATTCCTGTGTAAGTAAGAGATCGGAGCACACATTGTTACTCACCGAAGTGCAATGATGATGATGATGATCCTATCAATCATTCAATCACTCAATCAACAGTCTTATATGTTGTGATCTTGTTGTTACGGGACATACATTTAGTTGTTCTTGTTCATCGCAAAAAAATAACTATATGGGAAATGCGGTCCTTGCGAAAAGTTGCCAACAACACCAGAGTCACCAACATCAGCATAAGAAAGAAAGTTGGCACAAAACCTTGCTTGAATTACATAGAGAAACAACGAATGAAGTGGTTTGGCCGCTTAATAAGAATACATCCAAACTCCGCAGTATACAGAGTCTTCTACAACAGAACATCGGGGAAGAAGGAAAGAGGAAGACCACGGAAAAGATGGTTAGATGGAATAGTAGAATGTTGTCAAAGAGCAAAAGTAGAGTTTATAAGGGTTTTTAAGCCGAAGGATTGACTTCGTTGCTCCGGGTTTTACCCGTACGGCTCGGCCCCTCTCCGCAGAACTGGCACGCCACCTGCCGAGAGTATTGCACAAAGCACGAACTCCGTAGTTCCAGCAACAATCCTAGGGCCTCTGGAAAAAAAATGGCGTCGACTCGAACACGACCTGACCACAAGGCAAAGGCGCGGTCCGTACTCAAACCCACGACCTTCGACTCACAAGGCAAAGGGCTTAGCCACAGAGACCGGAGAGCAAAATAAAATCACAAGCCACCAGAAATCGTGTCAAAACAGAAGAACCACAACATCTGGCAACAACCCGAAACAGTGTCGACTAAAGAAGAAGTTCATCTCAATTTTTTGCACTCTTCCATCATCTGTTATAGATAAGACAGTGACATATCTAAAGGGCGTTTGCCATAACCGTATCGAGCGTTGATTAAAGATATAGAAAGCAAGTTGAATGCATTTGAAAATAGATGTCTGCGAAAAATAATGAATATAAAATGGAACGCATTCAGGAGAAGTGATGAAATCAGAGACATGTCTGGTCAACCACTAGTAACAACTGTTATAAGAAAGAGAAGATGGAGATATGTTGGGCACACCTTGAAGAGAAATGATCAACGAATATCAAAGCAGGCATTGAAGTGGGATGCAAAGGGTTCAAGAAAGAGAGGTCGACCTAAGGAGACCCTGAAACGAACTTTGCTGAGAGAGGCAGGAAATATCGGTCTCAGTTCCATGGAGGAGATTGAGCGAGTTGCCCAGGATAGAGCGGTATGGAGAAATTACTTGCAGGCCTATGTAACGTATAACGGTACGAGAGGAATTATTATTATTATTATTACTTATACGCTCAGTAGTTTGTCATTGCTTTCTAAAACACGTAATCACAAAGTACTGTAGTGTTACAAACTACAAAAACAATGACAAAATACAGCAACGTTTCGACCAACAAGGCCTTTATCAAGCAAACGAGCAACAGGAGTGACAAATTTTAAAAAACATATGGACGACTACATACAAACGTTTCTAATGAAAATATGGGAATAAAAACGAATAACAAAATAAATGTAGCACAAAAAAACACACATAAAAACTGGAAATAGAAAGGAAGAGAAACAATGAAAAATCTAGTAAATATGTAACTTGAATACATACAACATATGCCCATATATATTACAAGACATGGGAAGAGAAAGTACCAAGAAGCATAGGAATGTCATTGCTTTCTGAACGGTGGTCTTTTTTTTACCTTTTGTAAAAATCCCACGGAAACGAATTTGCTTCCAAACTTCCCACCGTGGGGTTTGAACCAGGTACGCTTGAGTTCGTGATCAAGCTCACTACCGCTTGAACTACAGACCCAGTTATTATACCTGTCCCATTATACAGAATCTAATCTGTGTTTTAGTGTCTCAACCTCTAATCTTATATTCAACTTTGTTTTGCTTTTTACCTCTGGTATTTTGTTTTATGTTGTCGGTTCATATAATTTACTTGCTATATCAATTCTTACACTTTTCTGTTCTTTTTGATTTCGCAACCGTTTCCAAAAAACGGAAATCGATGAAACAAATTATAGAATTAAGACTTGCTATAACTTGACTTAAAACTTGGTAGTATAGTCTAACTCAGTGGTTCTGAAACTTTTGAAATCGTGGCACACTTGAAGTGCTACAAAAAAATCGTAAGCACACTATACACGAACAATTTGTAAATAAGATGTAAAAAGTAATACGGAAATAATTGGAAAATGCTACTTAACTTTATTCAACATTTAATTTCTGCCTGTGACAAACATGTGCATGATGTGTATTGACGATTTTTCACCTTGGTGCCGCGTTGTCAATCCCTGATATGTGATTTCATAGGACGCACCTAGTAATATCATAGGACACATTGGTGCGCATGGTTACACCATTTGAGAACCACTACTCTAACTTATGTTTACGCTTCCGTCTTGAAATTTCAGTTGCAAAAAAACGACATCAGACCAGATTTAGCAACACATGAATTTGTGGATTCTTGCTTGGTTTCTCCGCAAGGAGTTAATTCTGATTTTTAAAATGTTTTTGGCCTACATAATCAAATAGCTTGTTCTCAACAGAACTTTGAACCTTAATAGTCTTTCGGAATTTCTCTCTCTCTCTCTTTTCAGATGTCTCGCCTCTGTAGCCATCTTGTTAAGATCATCAGTTACATCCTGAATCCTCTTCTCTGTTGTCCTTCTCTTTTTCAGGGATTATTATTAATATTATTCGTACGTTCGTCCGTTATGAATTCCGGCGTAATTAGGGCGCCTGTTATGGCGCTTCTAACTAAATTTTGCGTGAGAGCCTGCTTTCCTTATTATCAGTGTCCTCCACCATACAGACGGTCTCCGACTTCATAGGTACTTGTAGTTTTGTTCCTAGAGTGTGTATCTGTTTTTGCCGAGATGCCTCCTTCCATAATGCTCATCTGCAACCCTTCTTGTCTTTTTACGTTCTTAAAATACTTCAATTTTCTCGTTCGTATTTGTAGCATCAGCCAGTTTTCTTCGGACTGAGAAAAATTGAAGTATATTGGACATATTTCTTCTTCAAACGCTCCATATCGACCACTTGTTAACCACTCTGTGTAATCTGTATGTGATCTGGGCATAGGAGCGATTGTACGTTATGCCAGTTATCGTCCTAGGAGACAAAAGATTTTTCGTCACTTAGTTTGTTCTGCGCTGAATGACGTCTCTTTTGACTGTAATTGTCTATCCTGGAGTGACAGTCCTTACCACAGTTTCTGTTGGGGAAACCGGAGACTGGAGCTGATACATAGGATGTTCTCTCTGCTCTTTCTTTTGCTTCCATATGTGATGATGATTTCATTTTTTTATTTTTGAGCCAATTCTCCCTACATGCTTGCCTGTCTTTGCATGCTTGCTACATGCTTGCCTCCATGCTTGCCTGTCTTTGGTCAACCGCTCCCAATTGTCGATGCCTATGCTGTATTAAGTTAGATCACGCTTGCGGGATCGCGAGAGAGAGAGAGAGATCACCCTTGCAGGTGTCAATGAAGTGTAGTAATTGGTGGTCATGCTGTCTAGTACCTGTTGCGAGTTGACCATCCATTGAGAATATCCATTGGGATTCTACCATCGTTCATACGGCACACGCGTCCCAGCTATCTCAGATGTCGCTGACTCAGCAAAACCCACAGCACAAAGTCATCATCTTGAGTGTTCTTCGTCAGCTTAATTGTCAACATGTCGTTCCTGAAACATCTTTCGTTTCTTGGAATCGTGTTGAAATATTCGCGAATGGCCATCACACCTCCTATCTGTCACGCAGCTTTCTGGAACCATCATATTAAATATAAGACTGACATAAGTTGTCAGAACTGACAAGAAAAAGATTTGCATTCTGGGTCAGGTGTTTTGGTTATCTACATCGTTATGCTGTTATTGCTTCATCATCATCATGTTCCGTCTCGGCATTGAATGTTGACTTTTGCGTATTGCTAAAATACTGTATGCATTGTTTTGATGATATTATGCGATAGGACTTACTGTCTGTCCATTGTTCTGTATGTTTCCCTCACAACTATTTATCTATTCCACCCGTGTGTTGCCGCGGCTTGCAAGCAGAGCAAAGGGTAGTAACACTGTTACCTATAAGCCATGTCGTAAGAGGCGACTGGGGTAGGGGCCTAGGGAAGCTACCGTAGTACATAAATAAACAATGTACAGGTATTAAGAGCTTCCGAAAAAACAAATACGCAAACACAGGACTCGAACCACTTACCCTCATTTCTTACGACACCCATCGCCTAGCCTAGCAATACGAGCGTCCTTACGAACACAACCAGCGAGGGTAAGTGGTACGAATCCTGTGTTTGCGTATTTGTTTTTTCGGAAGCTCTTAATACCTGTACATTGTTTATTTATTGATCATATTCTTCTCTTCCGTTGCTTCCTCTGGGGTTCTTGCAAAAAACTCCTTGTTCTCACCTAGTAAATAAAAAGCGTAACAGAAATCGGATGTTCTGGCCTACTTGTAGGCGTATACCTGGCACAGGTACAATAGCTCTTAGTCTGAGATCACATACAAATCACAAAGAGTGGATTAACAATTGGTCGATATGTAGCACTCAAAGAAATAGTACTTTATAAAACTACTTTTTTACGTGTTTCCTCTATTATTATTGCTGCGTGTGACTTCATTGTATTACATTTTACAATTAGATTGAACATATATTCTTTCAGAAAAGCGAGAATAGTTTAGAAGTCAAAAAGAGAGTAATGAAAATAGCACTTTCAGTAGAGAATCGAATCACCGTGACTCACAAAGCTGGCCAAGTAGAATAGGGTGAAGTTCATGCTGGAATGACTTTCTTTAAGAGCAATCTGAAACGAGACCACCCCTACTGAACCCAAATTCGTTTCGGAAATTGCCTTCGCTTTGGTGAGAGCAGATTGTATTCAAGGGGTGCCGTCTGTTTGAAGTACATATTTTGTTGATGGCCTGTCAATATTTTGTTTTGGCGTGTGGATTGATTTTTTATTGGTATCTGAGGATTGGGTTATTGATAGGAGCCATTGATTAATTTTGATACAATAGTATTTTAGATTTAGAGATATCGAAGTCAGAACAATTGTGTTGAGATTGTGTAAGTTTGAAATGAGGGAATGATAGAGTATCGTAATAATTTTATAGATCTGTTTTGATTCAACTAAAAGTAAATTAATTTGTAGGAGGTAATTAGATTTTGAGCTTCAAGGCTTGCAGCCAGTTTTTAAATGCGGTCCTACCCCTCTCCCAACCTTCTGTTACTGCGATGTTCTAGTTAGAGCCGGGTTTTACCCCATATGACTCGGTCCTTCTCCGCAGAAATGGAACGCCACCTGCCGAGAGTATTGCACGAATTGCGTAACTCCGGTAATAATTCTAGGTCTCTGGGAAAAATGCACTCGTGAACAGAACGGCACGGTCAGGATTCGAACCGTTCTTACTTCTTCTTCAAACGCTCCATATAACCACTTGTTAACCACTCTTTGTGATTTGTATGGGAAGGGCGATTGTATGTTGTGCAGTATGCGCCTACAAGTAGGCCAGTACATACGATTTCTGGATGCTTTTATTTACTAGGTATATTCCCTAAGTCCCTACGTTAGCGCCTCTTACAGCATGCCTTGTAGGTTACAGTGTTAGTATTATCTGCTCCTTTGAGCCCTGGCAACTCAGGGATGGTTGATTCGAGCCACAACCTTCGGAATGCAAAGCAGAGGCGTAACCATTTAGTCATAGAGTCTCTGACTTAATGTGTTGTTCCTTGATGAAGCAGAGGCGTAACCATTTAGTCATAGAGTCTCTGACTTAATGTGTTGTTCCTTGATGAAGCAGAGGCGTAACCATTTAGTCATAGAGTCTCTGACTTAATGTGTTGTTCCTTGATGAAGCAGAGGCGTAACCATTTAGTCATAGAGTCTCTGACTTAATGTGTTGTTCCTTGATGAAGCAGAGGCGTAACCATTTAGTCATAGAGTCTCTGACTTAATGTGTTGTTCCTTGATGAAGCAGAGGCGTAACCATTTAGTCATAGAGTCTCTGACTTAATGTGTTGTTCCTTGATGAAGCAGAGGCGTAACCATTTAGTCATAGAGTCTCTGACTTAATGTGTTGTTCCTTGATGAAGCAGAGGCGTAACCATTTAGTCATAGAGTCTCTGACTTAATGTGTTGTTCCTTGATGAAGCAGAGGCGTAACCATTTAGTCATAGAGTCTCTGACTTAATGTGTTGTTCCTTGATGAAGCAGAGGCGTAACCATTTAGTCATAGAGTCTCTGACTTAATGTGTTGTTCCTTGATGAAGCAGAGGCGTAACCATTTAGTCATAGAGTCTCTGACTTAATGTGTTGTTCCTTGATGAAGCAGAGGCGTAACCATTTAGTCATAGATTCTCTGACTTAATGTGTTGTTCCTTGATGAAGCAGAGGCGTAACCACTTAGTCATAGAGTCTCTGACTTAATGTGTTGTTCCTTGATGAAGCAGAGGCGTAACCATTTAGTCATAGAGTCTCTGACTTAATGTGTTGTTCCTTGATGAAGCAGAGGCGTAACCATTTAGTCCAAGAGTCTCTGACTTAATGTGTGTTCTTGATGAAGCAGAGGCTAACCATTTAGTCATAGAGTCTCTGACTTAATGTGTTGTTCCTTGATGAAGCAGAGGCGTAACCATTTAGTCATAGAGTCTCTGACTTAATGTGTTGTTCCTTGATGAAGCAGAGGCGTAACCACTTAGTCATAGAGTCTCTGACTTAATGTGTTGTTCCTTGATGAAGCAGAGGCGTAACCACTTAGTCATAGAGTCTCTGACTTAATGTGTTGTTCCTTGATGAAGCAGAGGCGTAACCATTTAGTCATAGAGTCTCTGACTTAATGTGTTGTTCCTTGATGAAGCAGAGGCGTAACCATTTAGTCATCAGAGTTCTGACTTAATGTGTTGTTCCTTGATGAAGCTAGAGGGTAACCATTTAGTCATAGAGTCTCTGACTTAATGTGTTGTTCCTTGATGAAGCAGAGGCGTAACCACTTAGTCATAGAGTCTCTGACTTAATGTGTTGTTCCTTGATGAAACAGAGGCGTAACCACTTAGTCATAGAGTCTCTGACTTAATGTGTTGTTCCTTGATGAAGCAGAGGCGTAACCATTTAGTCATAGAGTCTCTGACTTAATGTGTTGTTCCTTGATGAAGCAGAGGCGTAACCATTTAGTCATAGAGTCTCTGACTTAATGTGTTGTTCCTTGATGAAGCAGAGGCGTAACCATTTAGTCATAGAGTCTCTGACTTAATGTGTTGTTCCTTGATGAAGCAGAGGCGTAACCATTTAGTCATAGAGTCTCTGACTTAATGTGTTGTTCCTTGATGAAGCAGAGGCGTAACCACTTAGTCATAGAGTCTCTGACTTAATGTGTTGTTCCTTGATGAAGCAGAGGCGTAACCACTTAGTCATAGAGTCTCTGACTTAATGTGTTGTTCCTTGATGAAGCAGAGGCGTAACCATTTAGTCATAGAGTCTCTGACTTAATGTGTTGTTCCTTGATGAAGCAGAGGCGTAACCATTTAGTCATAGAGTCTCTGACTTAATGTGTTGTTCCTTGATGAAGCAGAGGCGTAACCATTTAGTCATAGAGTCTCTGACTTAATGTGTTGTTCCTTGATGAAGCAGAGGCGTAACCACTTAGTCATAGAGTCTCTGACTTAATGTGTTGTTCCTTGATGAAGCAGAGGCGTAACCACTTAGTCATAGAGTCTCTGACTTAATGTGTTGTTCCTTGATGAAATCAATATTGATTTTGGACCTACTTTTTTCGATTGTTTTCATTGTTAGACCGGTCTTTTCATGATATAATTGTTGTAGTAAGGATTGTGATGACAAAACACGTATAAACAAAGTACTGTAGTTTTACAAAGTTCACTAACAATACACAGCAACGTTTCGACCATAAGGCCTTTATCAAGTAAAGGATGGGGGACTGCCTAGAGTAGTTGATAGTAGCTCGGCCTGCTAGCTGTGAGACGCCTCATAGCTCGGGTTCGAACCTACTGTCCGGCATTTGTTCAGGTCCCCTGGTCTTACTCAGGACGATAACATGAGTACCTCTGAAGTCGGAGAAAATCTGCCTGTATGGCGAGGGAATACTAATTACGAGTACATTGAGCACACGGCTGCCAGTGTAAAGTAATTTACAATGTGCACGCTGCTGCCATTGTAAGAAATTTGAAAAACAGATTTTCACGCAAAAATCAGTTTCAGAGATGAAACTTCGTCTGAGTTGAAAGCGGACGAAAAAAAAAAAAGGATGCAACAGAAGTGAAGACATTTAGACTTCTTGGACGGCAGACATAACATGTACAATCAGACAATAAGTTTCTAACATTGTAATGATGATTTTATCCTTACTCTGAACCTCTGGAAAAATTGACTTCTGCAGCAAGGATAATAAATAAACAGCCACGTTGGGACATTGCCCAACATGTACGATCTGTATCGACCATGTGGCGTGACTTCACTGACGTGACTGGAATCTCAGACGATAACTTAATCTGACGTGAACATGCCTTTATACTGTCAAACAGCTCGTATTTATGTCTGTCTACCGTCTGTGAATGATTGACAGATCATATTCGATGAGTGACAGATCATGTACGAAGAGTGACAGATCATGTTCAGCGTGTTACAGATTGCTTTTGACGAGAGACAGATCACACTGGCAGAGAGTGTCTTTGTACAGGATAGGTTGGAGTCCTTAGATGACTTTGTCACCTAGCTGGCCTAGTCACCATAGGCGCATAACTGGAACAACGTAAAAACCCGTTCTTGGCAAAGGCTGTTTATATATCACAACAAGAATGATCAAAATGACCAAAAACAACGATCGAAGAAGATCACATTTTTTTTTAAAATATCTATGACGAAGTGGGAAAGCCTTATGCCTGTCGTTCTGGAGATTATTCGAATCTTAACTGTCACAAGTGCAATTTTTTCATAAGACCCATATGATTGCTGCTGGACGACTTGGCCACATAATATTCATACATATATATGTATACTATCAGTATTAAATAGACCGTGAAACACGTATTAGGGGACTCATCATCAAGGTACGTAACCTTTATAGGACGTTGCTCTCTTTGCATCACATCTGAAATTCACTCTGTCTCTAGCCAGTTCACCCACTTCATCAATGGTTTTCATGGTTTCTTTAATATCTTGTAGCCATCTTCTTCTTGGTTACCTCTGCGTCCTGGGACCTACCCTCTAGTATTGTTCTGTCCAGGCCATCGTGACGTTTGATGTGACCAAAGTATGTAATTTTTCTGTATGGTATTAGGGGACTTTATAGGACGTTGCTCTCTTTGCAGCGCATCTGAAATTCACTCTGTCTCTAGCCAGTTCACCCACTTCGTCAATGGTCATATTCATGGTTTCTTTAATATCTTGTAGCCATCTTCTTCTTGGTCTGCCTCTGTGTCCTGGGATCCTGTCCTCTAATATTGTTCTTTTTCAGGCCATCGTGACGCTTGATGTGACCAAAGTATGTAATTTTTCTGTATAGTATTAGGAGAGATACCGGCAAAGAGAAGAAGAGGAAGGCCACGGAGAAGATGGATTCAGGATGTAGCTGATGGTTTGAACATGACGGCTGCAGAGGCAGGACATCTGGCCTATGAGAGAGAGAAATTCCGGAGGACTGTTGGAGTGGCAAAGTTCTGCTTAGGACAAGCTATTTCATGATGATGATTATGGGACTACGGGGGAAAATAAAATACCAAATAGCTAGCCGGTTGTTTTCTTTAAAACTTACATCTGTAGGATTAGGTAATGGGGGGAAAAAACTGTCATTACTACCTCTAATACCGCTTTTTAGGGTGGTGTAGGACAGGTAAGACATGATCCTGTGAAATTTAATGTCCGCATAGCTAGTACAGTCGCCGCGAATCAGTTCAAGCGTAGCATTTTTCTTTATCCCCCATCACCCCGACAGAAAAACACACCTTGGCAGTACCGTGGATTGAACCCGGCTCTCCCAAATCCATTAGGCCAGACGCTCTTGAATGGTTATTGGCGCCTTAAAAATAATTGGCGTGGTTCGAATCCTTTTTTTTGGTGGTAATTTCTTCTTTCGGGAATTCCCAAATATTTGCTGACTGTCCTGTTTATTGTTTATATTCATAGGCTCCGGTGCTTCCCCATGGGGTTGTTAAAACTGATTGATTGATTGATTGATTGATTCATTGATTGATTCATTGATTGATTCATTGATTGATTGATTCATTGATTGATTGATTCATTGATTGATTGATTCATTGATTGATTGATTCATTGATTGATTGATTCATTGATTGATTGATTCATTGATTGATTGATTGATTCATTGATTGATTGATTCATTCATTGATTGATTGATTCATTGATTGATTGATTCATTGATTGATTGATTGATTCATTGATTGATTCATTGGTTGATTGATTCATTGATTGATTCATTGATTGATTGATTGATTGATTCATTTATTGATTCATTCATTCATTGATTCATTCATTGATTGATTCATTGGTTGATTGATTCATTGATTGATTCATTGATTGATTCATTGATTGATTGATTGATTCATTGATTCATTGATTGATTGATTCATTCATTGATTGATTGATTCATTGATTGATTGATTCATTGATTGATTGATTGATTCATTGATTGATTCATTGGTTGATTGATTCATTGATTGATTGATTGATTGATTCATTGATTGATTCATTCATTCATTGATTGATTCATTCATTGATTGATTCATTGATTGATTCATTGATTGATTCATTGATTGATTCATTGATTGATTGATTCATTCATTGATTCATTCATTGATTGATTCATTCATTCATTGATTGATTGATTCATTGATTGATTCATTCATTGATTGATTGATTCATTCATTCATTCATTGATTGATTCATTGATTGATTCATTGATTGATTGATTCATTGATTGATTGATTCATTCATTGATTCATTCATTCATTGATTGATTCATTCATTGATTGATTCATTGATTGATTGATTCATTCATTCATTGATTCATTCATTCATTGATTGATTCATTGATTGATTGATTCATTGATTGATTCATTGATTGATTCATTGATTGATTGATTCATTCATTGATTGATTCATTGATTGATTGATTCATTCATTGATTCATTCATTCATTGATTGATTCATTGGTTGATTGATTCATTGATTGATTCATTGATTGATTCATTGATTGATTGATTCATTCGTTGATTGATTCATTGATTGATTCATTGGTTGATTGATTCATTGATTGATTCATTGATTGATTCATTGATTGATTGATTCATTCGTTGATTGATTCATTGATTGATTGATTGATTCATTGATTCATTCATTCATTGATTGATTCATTCATTGATTGATTCATTGATTGATTGATTCATTGATTGATTGATTCATTGATTGATTGATTCATTCATTGATTGATTCATTCATTGTTTGATTCATTCATTGATTGATTGATTGATTCATTGATTGATTCATTGATAGATTGATTGATTCATTGATTCATTGATTGATTCATTGATTCATTGATTGATTCATTGATTCATTGATTGGACCATCATCATCGCACTTCGATGAGTAACCATGTGTGCTCCGACCTCTTACTTACATAGGAAGATCTCAGCTGCAGTGCACGAACTCCGTAGTACCGGCGAGAGTCCCCGATGTAATTTTGGAGATGGTTAATATTTTTTTTGCAGGAATTTTATTTGTAATCTTTTCTAATGAATTTTACCCGAGCAGAGGCTTTCCTGTCTGCTCTTTTCGATTTTGAACTGCCAAGGGTTCTTTTACGTGCTCATATTGAACACCGGACCTACGTTTTATCGTCCGTCTCCGATAGGACTAGGAACTCGATCTCACCTACACTGAGATTAGTGATCTCTGGAAAAATATCTAGATGGCTCAACGAGGGAGCGAACCTGGTACCTTTAGCACGAGAAACGGGCACCTAACAACTCCTTACCCGCTGCACATGTAACGAATACCACAGCTGAAACAATGAGGGGAAAATGTCATTATTTACTTGCATCTGTTGTCCTGCTCTTTCCCGATTCTCTTATCTGACAGTTGTTCAGACCTCCTCCCCGTCGGTCCTAGCCTGGAGTTTGTAACTAATGGTGCGCGTTTTCTGAGGTTGTAGTATTTAATAGTGACTGCTGTCAGTGTGTTTCCGTAAAACTACATTAGACTGTCATGCCAGGGATGTCTAGTTCTCCTGGTGGTAGTGTCAGGGGGTGGGAAGTCATGGTCGTCAGAGAGGGAGAGAGAGAGAGAATGAGTTAGTCTGTCAGTCAGTATGTTTGGTGGGTGGGTTAGTGAGTGAGATGATTAACGAAGGTGTGAGTGTGCAAGTTAGTCAGTCCGTGAATGAGTGAGTGAGTCAGTGGGCGAGTCAGAGAGTAAGTCATGAGTGAGTCAGGAGGACTCAGCTAGGAGTCAGTGAGTGAGTCAGGAGGACTCAGCAGTGAGCAGTGACGAGTCAGAAATAAGCTCAGTGAGTCAGTGAGTGAGTCAAGGAGGGACTCAGCTAGTGAGTCAGTGAGTGAGTCAGAAAGTAAGTCAGTGAGTGAGTGAGTCAGTGAGGAGTCAGTGAAGTCAGTGAGTGAGTGAGTCAGCTAGTGAGTCAGTGAGTCAGTCAAGAAGAGACTCAGCTAGTGAGTCAGTGGGCGAGTCAGAAAGTAAGTCAGGAGTGAGCCAGGAGTGAGTCAGTGAGAAGTCAGAGGGACTCAGCTAGTGTCAGTGAGTGAGTCAAGGAGGGACTCAGCTAGTGAGTCAGTGAGTGAGTCAGTGAGTGAGTCAGTGAGTGAGTCAGTGTGAGCAGTGAGTATTGAATAGTAAAGGTATTTGTGAGTTCTTCTTCTTCTTGAGGAATTGACTCCATATGACGCAGTCCCTCTTCAAGAATTGACACCATACGGCTCGGTCCCTCTCCATAGAAATGACACGTTACCTGCCAAGAGCGTTGCACAAAGCACAATATCGTATCTCTATTAACAATCATGTAGATTCCATGAGAAAAAAAATTCACACGTGACTCGGTTCAGATTCGAACTCACTACCTTCAGAACAACAAGCATATGACTTAACTACTTCGCTATTTTTTTTTTACCGATCCAGAAGCACTGGAGCTTTCAGCTCTTCGGCTCGGTGCTATGGACATCGTAACCCTTCGGTTGGTGCTATGGACATCGAACTTTTCGGTGCTATGGACATCGTAACCCTTCGGTTCGTCTGGACATCGAACCTTCGGCTCGGTGCTATGGACATCGTAACCCTTCGGTTCGGTGCTATGACATCGTAACCTCGGCTCGTGCTATGGGCATCGTAACCCTTCGGCTCGTCTATAGACATCGTAACCCTAGTTCGGCTAACATCGAACCTTCGGTCGGTACCACAAACCCGTAATCTGGAGAACCTGTGGTTTTCCTGCCAGCCCAAGGAGTTGAACCGCACTCACAGGGAACTTGTCGCCCGTCACCCAACACACACTATATGCCAGTTTACATTGTGTTTTGTAGTTTCAATAAAACTAGTTCTCCTATTATACTCAATCTTCCGACATTGCTTTCTCCTTTTCAATGAGATTCCATCATCGGCAGCGTGTGCCACATTCTACTACAGATAATCCTCATTTACGTCCAGTTTTGTTTCTTCTTTTCTTTATCTGTGGCGTATTGCCCGCGTGCCCAGCGTGTTCGTAGCGCGTTGGACTACGGGTGACAAGTCCTCTGTATGTGCGGGTTCAACTCCGCGGACTGGCAGAAAACTACAGGTTCCCCAGATTTACGGTGTTCGTGGTACCGAACCGAAGGGTTACGATGTCCATGACACCGAGCCGAAGAGCTTTCAGCTCAAGTGTTTCTGGATCGGGAAAAAACACACATAAACTGTGGCGTAGATGTTGCTCCGATACGATGGATACACACCAAAAGACCAGACACGCGAAAGGTGGACCTCAGAGATAACAGAGGCGAAGAAAGACCCTAGTTATGAATCGCACACAAGAGCTCGTTATAGAAATCTCTTCTTATCGTGACGCTTATCGTGACGCTTATCGTGACGTGACGCTTGTCGTGAGAGGTTTCGTGACGTGACGTTTTCGTGACGTGACGCTTATCGTGACGCTTATCGTGACGCTGACCAAAACAGGATTGGAGAAAAGAAAGAAAAATAAAAGTGGCGTAGAAGTTAGGTGCTCGTATCTCATGCCAAAGGTACCAGGTTCGCTCCCTCGTGGTGCCATTTAGATATTTTTCCAGATATCCCTGATCTCAGTGTAGGTGAGATCAAATTTCTAGTCCTATCGGAGACGGACGATATAACGTGTGGCCCCTGTTAAATTTAGCTCGTAAAAGAACCATTGGCAGTTCAAAATCGAGAAGATCAGGCTGGAAAGATGCTGCCCAGACAAAATTCATTATAAAAGATTAAAAATAAAATTCTTACAAAAATATCTTCAAAATTACACCGGGACTCTCGCCAGGCTACGGAGTTCGTGCATGGCATCTGAGATCTTCCTGTGTAAGAAAGATATCGGAGCAAACATGCTTACTCACCGAAGTGCAATCATGATGGTCCTATCAATTAATCAGCGGAAAACTAAAATCGGTCTGCTGTCCAACTTTCAGCTCAGTCCGTCCATTTTCATCTATCTCGCTCTTTCTCTCTCTCTCTCTCTCTCTCTCTCTCTCTGTGTGTGTGTGTGTGCCTCTTTCTATCTCTTTCTCACACGTACATGTAAACTCTCTATAGTTAGTTAGTTTGTTCCTTTCGAGCCAAAGGCGGCACATAGGGCAGAGGATTTAGATCTCCATGTGATACGGTTCTTTGCTAACAGTTGGAGATCTTGTATGGTTTTACATCACAATAGTTTACTTTCTTGTTGGATTGTTCTTCGAAGAGTGGTCTTTGGTCTTCCACGTTTTATTTTCCCAACTGGTGACCACATAAGGACTTGTCGATTTAGTCTCTGTTCGTCTGATCTAAGAACATGACCTAAATATTTCCACCTTCGTTTCCTTATAATATTTGATATGGGTTGTTGGTGTGTTCTATCTCTCACTGTGTTGTTAGAAACGAAATCACTCCATTTTACTTTTAACAATTTTTGGAGACATTTATTCTCAAAGCTGTCCAGTTTCTTATCAATTTTCTTTGTTGATTTCCAACTTTCACAACCGTAGGTCAGTACAGGAATCACACATGACCTAAATAATTTAACTTTTGTACATATACTAAGTTCTTGAGATTGCCAGATATTCGTTAATTTAGTGAAGGCACTAGCTGCTATAGCAATACGAGAGTTTATTTCTTTCATCGTGTCTCTGTTGTTTGACACTTTACTACCCAAATATGTCAAATGTTCAACTTTCTCCAGTGTTTGGCCATTTATTACGATGTTGTCTGTCGAGTTTGTGAGGTCCATAATTTTGGTCTTGGCAGAATTAATCTGGAGACCAACTTGTTCTGCAAGTGTGCAAAGATTGCTCGTTAGTTTGTGGGTTGCTTTGTGGTTGAATACTCTCTATACCTACCCATATTTCCCACCCATCCTCCTCCCCCACGTCTCGTACATATTTTCTTTCTCGAGTGTCCACGCAGAGTGTCCTACTTTCAACCTAGTGCGTCCATTTTTATCTTTTTCCTTCTCTCTCTCTCGCTCTCTATCTCTCACACACACTTTCTCTCTATACCTACCCATATTTCCCATCCATCCTCCTCCCCCACGTCTCGTACATATTTTCTTTCTCGAGTGTCCATGCAGAGTGTCATACTTTCAACCTAGTCCGTCCATTTTCATCTTTCTACCTTCTCGCTCTCTATCTCTCACTCTCTATCACACACACACTTTATTTCCCATCTATCCCACTCCTCACGTCTCGTACATATTTTCCTTCTCGAGTATCGTCCAACCAACCCGCCGCAGTACCTGGTCCGCTCACATCCGCTGACAGAAATGCTAGAATGTTCTGTGCGTGACAAACCGGAGCAGCAAGGTTATCGAGAAATGGAAATCCACGCAGAAAACACACGAACTTGTGGACTTATTGAATTTAGTGCACGCCTGATCTGAGCTGGCTTTCTTATTGTTTTGTGGATTCCGTAGTTGTGTGTTTTTATTACTATTACTGTTTTTTAAAATGTAATTTTATTTGTGTAAATATTTTAAATTTATCTGTGAGATTTTGAGTATCATAATTGTGTTATTTGTTAACTTTGGTCTGGATTTCATAGTATTGTGAACACACTGTTAACTATAGCGTTGATATTGGTAGGCGAACTTTAATTTTAAAAAAGTTAATTGAATATCCTTTACAGGACTTTGCGAACCAACCCCAGCTTTTTAACGCTGTTTGAGATTTTTCTAGGCATTATTACGTTCAGTAGTTTGCCATTGTTTTCTGAACGTGTGGTGTCATCGTCCTTTTGTAAAATCCACGCGAAACAATTTGCAACCAAATTGTCCGCAGCGTGATTCGAACTCAGAACGTTGGGGTTAATAGACCGAGTCACTATCCCCTAAGTCACAGACGCTACCGAACTTTAATAAGGCAGTGCGAAAACATATACATGCTTTTGAATATAAGTATTACAGAAGAATCCTTCGTATATCATGGACAGAGAAGAGAACAAATAGATCTATACAGAAATAACTCAAAATCAAAGAAAACTGGCTGATGCTACAAATAAGAAAGAGAAAATTGAGGTATTTTGGACATATAAAAAGACACGAAGGGCTGGAAGACCATCATGGAAGGAGACATACCGGCAAAGAGAAGAAGAGGAAGGCAACAGAGAAGATGGATTCAGGATGTAACTGATAGTTTGAATATGACGGCTGCAGAGGCGGACATCTGGCCTATGAGAGAGAGAAATTCTGGAGGACTGTTGGGGTGGCAAAGTTCTGCTCAGAACACGCTATTTGATGATGATGATGATGATGATGATGAACACTGTGATGGCTGTTCTAAACTGAAAATTAAAAACTGCTTGCCATAATAGTCGTCACGTTGTATGCAATTATGGGCTTTTTCTTGTACACACGAAAGAGGAAAACAAATCGCGACATTTGCATGGTTTCTTTGTTTATTCTTGTTTATCGCCCGCTATGACTTCCGATGTGGTCATGGCGCCTACTATGGCGAATTGACATATATTTGTGTGAAAGCTTGCTTTCTTTATCACTAGTATCACTCGCCATTTAGCCGAGCCTTACTTTGACTTCAGAAGTACTTGTAATATAGATCCCCAATTAAAGGATCATGGTTTCCTGTCGTCCAACCGCGTATCATGTGCGCACACATTGAATTATTTGTTGGTACAAACTAGACTCGAACCCCGGAATCTTCACAACATTTGGTCACTAGCGCAGCGTGTTATCCCCTTCACTATCGGCGACAACCCCTCCCCTCCTCTCTCCCCCTGCCTCCTCCCAGGATGTTAGTGCGTGTTGTCATGAACTCATTTGCTGTTGTTCAAACCACAAATCTTGTTTTCACAGTTTTTTTTACAAAGATTTAAAAAAGGAAAGAAAGAGAAGAGAAGAGAGAAAAGGAGATATAGAAAAGGAGAGAGAGAGAGAGAAAACGAGAAAAAGAGCGAATAGAGAGAGGGAAAATGAGAGAATGAAAAGAAAGTAAAATGAGCGAGAAAGAGGGAGCGAAATGAGATAAAGATAAAGAGAATGAAAGGAGGTATAGAGAGGGAGAGAGAGAGTGAAAATGAAAGAGAAAAAGAGAGAGAAAGAGAGTGAAAATGAGACAGAGGAAGGGAGAAAGAGTGAAAAGAAGATAAAAGAAAAAGAGAAAAAGACAAGAGTGAAAGAGGAGAGAGAGGAGGAGAGAGGAGAGAGAAACAATATAGACAGAAAAAGAGAGAGAGTGAACAGGAGATAGAAGAAGAGAGAGAGAGGAGAGAGAGAGAAACGATATGAGACAGAAAAGAGGAGAGAGAGAGAATGGAGAAATGGAAGATAGAGTTTCAGAAATGAATGTCATATTTTGTAACATCAAACTAACACAAGTCTCTGGCTTTCTAGACTTTATGAAATATTTTTTCCAAATTGAATTTGTTAATTCACTTGCTAACTTGACGATACATATCAATTATTCATCATCATCATGTGTAGACAGTCGGAAGACATGTGATACAATGTCATCCTAATCATGTTAGACAGCTCAACGGATGGTGATAAAGTCATCGTCTGATCATGTCTCTGTTCTGTACTTTATCATCAAGATCCTCATCATCATCATGTTGCACAGTCTGAAGACTACTTCATCTTTCTTCTTCTTTTGTCGTCACACTGCTACCAGGTTGTTGCCCAGTGTCGTGGTTTTCTGTTTTTGTTTTGCACTGTTCTGGTGGCTTGTGTGATTGTTATTTTTGTTCTTTGACAGGATTCTGCTATGCCATCTAACCATCTTTTCTGTGGTCTTCCTCTCGCCTTCTTTCCTGATGTTCTATTGTTGAAGACTCTGTATACCGTAGAGTTTGGATGCGTTCTTATTAAGTGGCCAAACCACTTCATTCTTTGTTTCTCAATGTAATTCAATCAAGGTTCTGTGCCAACTTTCTTTCTTATGCTAATGTTGGTGGCTCTTGTCTTTTCTTGTGTTGTTTGTAACTTTTCGCAGGCTCCGCATTTCACATGTAGTTATTTTTGCGACTGCGCTTTGCTCAATGTCTATGTTTGGCTCTGGTAACACAGAGTAGGTATCAAAATGCTGTTGATCATCTGTTGTTTACCTGTCAGCTGTTAGTTGTTTTATTGTTAACAACCTAAATCTATTTTTTAATGACTTTGTTACAGAAATTGTTATTGAACACTCACACTGACGTATCATACACTTCATTGCTTCGTTCCCTTGTAAACGTTGAATAGAAAAATTAATATAAATGTTAGTGATAAGCAGCAGCCCTGTGCTCTATCGGGAACGTACGTGAATATAGCAAGAGAAATGATTTTACTATATTTCTGTTATTGTTGCAGGCCTATGCTCTATCGGGAACGCAAGTATAAATAGAATAAAAAAAGATACATTTTACTATATTTCTCTTATTGTTGCAGGCCTATGCTCTATCGGGAACGCACGTATGAATAGAATAAGAGAACGCATTTTCCTATATTTATCTAATTGTTAAAATTATTGAATAATTCTTGCCAATTTAAAGACACTTCTGCTGTGCTTACAAATGTCCTAAGCTGCAGTCCTATGCTCTATCGGAAACGCAAGTGTGAATAGAATAAGAAGTGTATATTACTATATTTCTCTTATTGTTGCAGTCCTATGCTCTATCGGAAACGCAAGTGTAAATAGAATTCTTATTCTTCGAACTCTCCATATCGACCACTTGTTAACCAATCTGTGTGATTTGTATGTGATCTGATCCTAAGAGCGATTGTACGTTGTTCCAGTTACACGCCTATAATTAGGCCAGCACACCCGATTTCTGCGATACTTTTTAAAAAAAAAACTAAGATAGCTTTCCTAGGTCCTACATCAGTCGCCTCTTACGACATGCCTTGTAGGTCGCAGTGGTACTATTCTTTGCTTCCTTGCAGGCCCCCATCCTATACGAGCGGAATAGAATACGAAAATGCATTTTCCTATATTTTCGCATTTTCAACAAACGAAATATTAACAGACACGATGCAGAAGGTATTTGAACATGCACAGACATGTCTTGAAGCTCGTTGTGGATATTTCCAACATCTGTTATAATGAATAGTTCCTATAAGAGACGAGAGAGAAAGAGAGGGAAGTTTGAATAGACTTATTGTTAAGTCACCGACAGCTAGTTAGATTGAAAGCTATAGACATAATTTTTGATAGGTATAGAGAAAGACTTTTCAATCCGTAAATCAATTTTTAAATTCGTAAATCAATTTTTAAATTCGTAAATCAATTTTTTTATTCGTAATCAATTTTTGAATTCGTAAATCAATTTTTGAATTCGTAATCAATTTTGAATTCGTAAAGCAATTTTTGAATTCGTAAAGCAATTTTAAATACCTTGGACGCATTGATATAGCAATGTATACATCATTTTTTTATTTTTTTCGATCCAGAAGCACTTGAGCTTTTCAGCTCTTCGGCTCGGTGCCATGGACATCGTAACCCTTCGGTTCGGTGCCACGAACACCGTAAATCTTCGAAATCTGTGGCTTTTTCTGCCATCCCCGGAATTGAACCCGCACACACAGAGGGATAGTCACCCGTAGTCCAACGCGCTACGAACACGCTGGGCAGACGGGCATGTATACATAAATAAGAAAGAGAATATGGAGAAGAACTGTTATAAGAAGGAGAAGATGGAGATATGTTGTACACACCTTGATGAGGAAATGATCAAAGAATATCAAAGCAGGCATTGAAGTAGGATGCAAAGGATTCAAGAAAGAGAGGACGATCTAAGGAGACCCTGAAACGAACTTTGCTGAGAGAGGCAACAGTTTTCAGTTCCATGGAGGAGATTGAGCGAGTTTCCAAGGATAGAGCAGTATGGAGAAACTGCTTGCAGGCCATATATAACGTATAATGGTACGAGAGGAATTATTATTATGCTCTATCGGGAACGCAAGTGTCTTCTTTTTCTCTTCCACCATTTACTTCTTTATGGAACGCAAGTGTAAATATGATTAATAAAAAGATACATTTTCCTATATTTTCTCATATTATTAAATTTATTGAATAATTGTTGTCACTTGAAAGACACTTCCTTATTGCTATGTTTACTTTCAACTTGACAAATGTTGATCGGCCGTGTTAATTTCTTGACGAAGGATGTTTCAATCCGTTATCTAAACGTCTCTGGTGTCCGGCATGTCTTCGCTTGTCAATAAGGATTCTCAACACGAAATTAAACAACAATGTACTCTGTACTTTGATCATCGAAGATAACTTAACGATTTTTCCTGAAGAAGCTGCCTGGTTTTGATGATGATGTTGATAGAACGGATTAGTAATAATAATTACCGAGTGATAATTTATAAAGGGACGATGTGTTTTGTTGTTTGTTTGTGGTTTCGCCTTTTTGAGCTTGAGTCTGTTTTTGATTGTCAGATTTTATTGTTGCTAGATCTCGCGTTGATAAATGGCTTGAATTGTGTCTTGGTAATTTTCTTATAGTTTCCATGCGAATGGAGTTTGATAGGAAGTATGCGGTGTCTGAAGACATTCGTTTAGTTAAGAGAAAAGGGGGAGAGAGAGAATAGAGAGAGATTGTTTGAACAGACTTATTGTGAAAGACGCCGACAGCTATTTAGATTGAAAGCTATAGAAATAAATGTTGATAGGTATAGATCAAATACACTTCAATTCTTCTTCTTCTGCGTTCTCACTAAATTGGGATTTCGGATTCTCTAATAAAGGCAGCTGTCTGCCTCAGATTATCAGCCACGCCATACAGTTTGTCTTGACGCTAGTGTATGCACCTTGTTCTTCTCAAGTCTGCATACTGGGGCAGTTCTGTAGATATAGTTCCTATGATTTCGCTTTCCCATTTGTGCGACCTCTTCTCAAGTAGTTTTGCCACCCTCGTGATGTAGGTCTGACATTCTTATGCGTGCTACATCTGCGAGACAGATTGGCGACTGTAGAATCCGTTATCCCATACCTTATTGTGAGGGGTCGTTGCACCTTGTTATGCGCCTTACGGTTTGGTGCATCAGTTTTCTGCAAGCATTTGTTTCGGGTTAGCATTCCATAGCGGACACATGCATCCGATTTGAGCCAAACCTCCTTAGTCGCCCCTTACGACATGCTGGGCAGGAAACAGTGGTTCTATTCTTTACATCCCAAATTTGGGCCCGGTAACCACTCGGCGATTTCACTTCGTAAATCAATATTTAAAAAAATACATTGACGCATTTATATTACAATGTTTACTGAAATATTGAGTATATCGGCTTTGAGTCATCTTAAACAACACTGGAAGCCAGTAAGTCGGCACAGAAGGGTGAATGAGTTAAATGTAAGAACACAAACTTTTTTTTTTTTTTTTTTTTACGCCCAATATGAATTCTGGAGTAGTCATGACTGCTGATATACGAAGTGTTTTTAAAGTCTCACTACACTTTGTTTGTATAACAACTTGAAAAACGAAGTACATGACGTCATTAAAAATATGTTAAAATAAAGTAGTGGAATTAATTACAATAGTTACTGCTATGGTCTACTTTTGTTTTTGGTAAACTAGAAAGAATCAATGAACTATTCATTATAGCAGATGTTGGAAATATCCACAACGAGCTTCAAGACATGTCTGTACATGTTCAAATACCTTCTGCATTGTGTCTGTTGATATTTCTTTGTTGAAAACACCATTATGTTTTGAGTGATAAGAATTACTCCAGCAGACAACAGTCATTCACTGCATATTGCGTCACAATTGACTATGGAGCACATTTTTTATGACGTCATGTACGTCGATTTTCATATTTATTCTACATGTAAAGTGTAGCGGGACTTTATAAACACAATGCGCGCGCGCGCACACACACGCACTCGCATATATATATATATATATATATATATATATATATATATATATATATAAATAGGTAAGTTGTAAAATAAAAATGCTATGAAAAGCTTCCTTATACTGTATCAAAAGGACATGAAGGGCTGGAGAAGACCATCATAGAAGGAGACATACCGGTAACGAGAGGAAGAGGAAGACCACGGAGAAGATGGGTTCAGGATGCAACTGATGGTTTGAACATGGCGGCTGCAGAGGCAGGATATCTGACCTATGAGAGAGAAAAATTCCGCAGGACTGTAGGGGTGGCAAAGTTCTGCTCAGGACAAGCTATTTGATGATGATACTGTATCATGTTATGATATTTCCCCCGTCTGGTATACAATTTTCCGCACACTTTCCCATTATCTTAACCTTCATTGTTACAATCTCCCAAATAAGTGGTACTAAAAACTGAAAAACATTCATAATTCTAATAAGGTTTCACTAATATCTCCGCCCGAGTATTTACCGGGACCCAAATTTGGGGTGTAAGGAATAGAACCACTGTTACCTGCCACGCATGTCGTAAGGGGCGACTAAGGAGGTTTGGCTGAAATCGGATGCATGTGTCCTAAACGTCTAAAAGTCTATGCGTTTAGGGGCCTACCAAACCAATGTGCAAAGATCTTGGCAAAGATCAAACATATCACAAAGAATGATTAAAATTGGTCGTAAAGAATGAACGCAAAGAAAAAGAAGAAGAAGAAGACTGATATCTCAACTTCAACAGCTACCTGATACGATATCGTCACACCGCCCCATTATACGTTACCATCAGGCTTATAAAACATAAGTAGAATTTCTGCTTTCTGACTCTTCGTTAACTTAGATAAATTATATCTACACGAACGAAGTGTTTATTGCAATGGATCACCAATAATATCTAGATCATGGGCTCCCAAAGTGTGCGGTACGCCCCCTCCCCAGTGGGCGCTGAAACCTTCTAGTGGGGTAATAGCAGGTTCAGAAACCTTTTGGGGATCGTTCAGGTGATCTAGGGGTCGGGGACTCTTTATAGAAGAAATTAATCATATAAATTTTAAAATACTTATTTTCGTGATTTTGCGATTAAATAACTGTATTCAAAATGAAGCACATATTGACCACTACTTTTTTAAATACTTAAATTAACAGTATAAACAGTAATGTATCATTAGTTGCAGTGGCGGCTCGTGATCGTTTTTATTGGTGGGGCCAGACACAAATTTTCGGGAAAATCATGGCTTTGGGTTAGGTTATAATTTAATTTATTAAATAATAAATACACGTTGAACATTTTTTTGTGTGGCCCCACTGGCCCTTAATGACTAGCCGCCACTGATTAGTTCCTATTTACGTCAAAAATCTCAATCTGCTTGAACGTGGAAAACTGTTATAATGGGGGAATTGAG
This sequence comes from Arion vulgaris, assembly GCA_020796225.1. NCBI lineage: Eukaryota > Metazoa > Mollusca > Gastropoda > Stylommatophora > Arionidae > Arion > Arion vulgaris. The sequence continues at coordinate 14,073,317 of CM036768.1, forward strand.
GGGCGTTACAATATTTATGTCTCGTAAAGTGGGCGGTGGCCTGAAACATTTTCGTAACCTCTAGTTTAGATAACATATATCTACAAAAACGAAGTGTTTACTGCAATGGATCACAAATAATGTCTAGATCTCGCAATGAAGATCATCTATCTGATAGGTAAACTTCCTATGGTGCCTTCCTTCAGACGCCTAGTTATGTTATGTTATGCTATGCGATCGACGTCATGACATACTGGGCATTCCCATTCATGCTCTGTCCTCCGTTGCAGCAGCCATCCCAAAGTCCACTTGCTCACAGTACCCATGAGAAGTTGATTACTATATCTTCTCTCTCTCTACCACGAAGACGACACTGTCTGGCATGTCCAAACTTAACACCTAATTCTGGAAATCTTTCCAGTGTCTGAGACCGCCCATGTCACACAATTGAGAGCGTACCGCATTGATGATATCGGCTCTGTCCATACTTCTGCCCACTTGAGTTGGGGCATTGTTTGCAAGAGAGTCAGCACGCTCGTTACCCCGCACTCCAGCATGTCCAGGCGTGTACAGCCGAGTCATTTTCTTGAGATGTGATCTCCGAATGATGTCCACCCATTCCACACGCATACTTCCAGATTCAATCATTTGAAATATATTCATCAATGTCTAGTCTTGTTGTCAAATTGGCCATAAACGTGTTCTTATTAGGTTAGTATATATATATAGTATTCCGAGTACTCAATAAACGAGTACTCCGATGCTATATTGAACCAATTCTTATGTATGGCAGCGAATCATGGACACTGAACAAACAATCAATACGATCATTGGAAGCCACAGAGATGTGGTTTTACAGAAGAATGTTGAGAATTCCATGGACAGCAAAGAAAACAAACGTTGAGGTTTTAAATCAGGTCTGCACACAAAGAAACCTTATCAAAAGAATAAGAATCCGACAATCAAGGTTCTTCGGGCATATAATGCGAAGAGAAGGTTTAGAACATTTGGTGACTACAGGTAAAATTCAGGGAAGGAGAGATCGTGGAAGACAGAGGGAGAAGATGTTGGATGGCCTGACATCATGGTTCGACAAAATATCGACGTCAGAACTGATTACATGCACCAAGCAAAGAGAGTTGTGGAGAGACATGATCGCCTACGCCGGCAGGCATGGCACTTGATTGATTGATTGATATATATAAGGGATCTCTACGGCGTATAGTCTAGATGCTCGCCTCTCGTGCCAAATGTACCAGGTTTGCTCCCTCGTGAAGCCATCAAGATATTTTTCCAGAGATCACTAATCTTAGTGTGGGTGAGATCGAGTTCCTAGTCCTATCGGAGACGGACGATAAAACATAGGTCCGTGTTCAATATGAGCGTAAAAGAACGTGCAGTTCAAAATCGAGAAGAGCAGGCTGGAAAACCGCTGCCTGTGTAAAATTGATTAGAAAAGATTAAAAATTAAATTCCTTAAAAAATATCTTCACCATCTTCAAAATTACATCGGCGACCTCGCCGGTGCTAAGGAGTTCGTGCACTGCAGCTGAGATCTTCATGTGTAACAAAGAGATTGGAGCACACATCGTTACTCACCGAAGTGCAATGATTATGGCCGAATACACCAATCTGTATATGTATTTGGGGGTCACTATGGCGACGTGGTAAAGACGTTTGCCTGGCAATCTGAAGGTTGTAGGTTTGAGGACCGAGTCACATATGCAATGTTTTCTGGAGATTCTAAGATTATTGCTGGAGAGGCGGAGTTCGTGCTTTGTGCAACACTCTCGGCAGGTGGCTTGCATTTCTGCCGAGGGGAACGGAGACATATGCGGAAACCTGGTGCAGTGAAGTTAATCGTTGCCTAATAGATATATATATATATATATATATATATACTGATTTTTTGGTAAAATAGTGGACTTAAAATAAATCTAAATTTTGCGATACTTTGAGTGAGTCCCCATTGTATGAACGGATTGAGAACCGTCGTTTTAGGGAGCTCACTCGTTATGTTTGATACTTGTATTACATTGCAAAGGAAACATAACTCAAGGCTAGATCAAGGGGTCAGTACTGTAAGTGATAATGGTTACAACTTGTATGTGTGTTTCTCTCTCTCTCTCTTTCTCTCTCCATATCTCTCTCTCTCTCTCTCTCTGTATGTATGTTTATATGAGATAGTATTTTTTATGTTACTATTAGAACATATACATTGAAAGACAACAAATATAGTGGTTCGGACATTTAATGAGAATGGAATACACCCAACCACCAATAACAGCATACTATAAAAAGAGATCAGGTACTAGAGCCAAGGGACGACTAAGAAAAAGATGGATAGACAATATCAAAACCACACTAAACAAACACGGATATAACACAACAAGGACGACTCATCTGACCCTGGAAAGCAAATTAAAGCTCCCACCCCTACGCTTAACGGCAAGAGGGATAACCAATTCCATCATCCACCGAGGAAAGACAATAACCTATTTTATTCCCTGAACCAGAAGCACTTGAGCTTTCAGCTCCTCGGCTCGGTGCCATGGACATCGTAACCGTTCGGTGCCACCAACACCGTAAATCTGGAGAACCTGTGGCTTTTCTGCCAGCCCGCGGAATTGAACCGAACTCATAGGGGGATTGTCACCCGTCGTCCAACGCGCTACAAACATGCTGGTCAGGCGGGCACAATAGACTATAACGACACCCACATTCTCTTTGTATCAGTATTTGGACACGCGTGTTAGTCTGTTTCTCACTATAAATGCATGTAGTTTTATAACAGTATTACTATACTACCCGGCTTCGTACGGGAAAAGTCATAGTACTCTATCATCTTCATAATCATCAGAGACCATCTCCTCATCAAAGGCACGATGCATTGAACCTCCAACATCCCCTTTAATATTACAATCTACCAGGCTGTAATTTTCATTCTTTTGATGATATATAGCACTGAACAATTATTTTGACATTCGTGATACATTTTTTTTTTTTAAACACAGTCACGTTGTAAATGATGCAATGTGAACCAGTTGACCTTTCACATGTAACACAGGTTGAGGCTGTCACAAATGTCCTTCTCTTTCTTTGTGTTTATCTGTATGTGTCACTTTTTATGTTTATGTTGTGAACCTCTGTCTCTCGTGTGTGACTTTTATTTGTGGCCTTTGACGCTTTCTATGTCGCTCTTTTCACTATATATAGTATATATGTATTATATATTATATGATTATATATTATTATATATTATATGTAGTTATATGTAAAATATGTTTGTTATATTGACAACTGTACATTGTTATATTGACACACTTAATCTATTATTATATTGACCACTGTACCTGTATTTGAATTATATTTGACCACTGTACCGTTGTTATATTGCACACTGTACCCGTTGTTATATTGACACACTGTACCGTTGTTATATTGACACACTGATCGTTGTTATATTGACACACTGTACCCGTTGTTATATTGACACACTGTACCATTTGTTATATTGACACACGGGTTTTAATCCTTGAAACGTATTGTTATATTGACAAACAGAATCCGATATTATATTGCACACTGAATCAATTGTTAAATTGACACACAACGTCTGATGTAATATTGACACACGGAATCTGTTGTTCAATTGACACACAACGTCTGATGTTATATTGACACACGGAATCTGTTGTTCAATTGACACACTGACGTCTGATGTTATATTGACAAGGCAAGTAAGAATTGACCAATTTATGTTTATTGAACTCGTGCATGACACGCTCGATGTTATTGAACTCGTTTTGTCTGCAGATGAGGTGTAATTGACACGGAATTGTTGTCAATTGTACTGATGTTCATTTGACAGGCTGTGTTCTTGCCTCACGTTGATTTTATATTGACACGGAATGCGTTGTAATGACACACACTCGAGATATTGACACACGGAATCTGTTGTTCAATTGACACACAACGTCTGATGTTATATTGACACACGGAATCTGTTGTTCAATTGACACACAACGTCTGATGTTATATTGACACACGGAATCTGTTGTTCAATTGACACACTGCGGTGGTTGTTTTATTGACAAGGCCAGTAAAGAATTGACCGAATTTATCTTTATTTAACTCCGGTGACGACGCTCATTATAACTTCTTTTTGTCTCAGATGAGGTGTCAATAGCAGGAAATTGATTTGTTTGTACTGGTCATGTGGATAGGCTGGCGTTCTTCGCTCCTTATTGTATGTCTGGGGGAAGAGGCGCGTAGAATGAGTGAGACTGAGGGGTATTGACACATTTTTTTCTTTCTCTCGTGAGGAATAAATATTTTGTCTTCTTCTTCTAGCGCTTCATATCGACTGTTCTGTTAATCACTCTGTGTGATTTGTATGGGATTTGAGCCTAAGAGCGATTGTACGCTGTGCCACTTATGCGCCTACAAGTAGGCCCGCTCATCCGATTTCTGTGATGCTTTTTATTTACTAGGCAGCTTCCTTGGTCCTACACCAGTCACCTCTTACGACATGCTTTGTAGGTCGCAGTGGTACTATTCTGTGCTTCCCTTGGGAACCCCGACATCACACGGGTGGGAATAAATACTCAAATTGTGTTCTAGATCACGAGCAAGATTGTGATTTAATTAAAGGTGTGAACCAGTTACTAGTCCGCTCGGAGACGGACGATAAAACATAGGCCCCGTGTTCAATTTAAGGACGTAAAGGAACCGTTGGTAGTTCAAAATAGAAAAAGAGCAGGCTGGAAAGCTGCGCCCTGGTAAAAATTCATTTGAAAAATTAAAAATAACATTCCTGTAAAATATTTTTACCGTCTTCAAAATTACATCGGGCACCCTCGCCGGTGCTATGGAGTTCGTGCACTGCCGATTCTTAAGTAGGAAAGAGATCGGGGCACAAATGGTTACTCACCGAAGTCCGCTCGGAGACGGACGATAAAACATAGGCCCCGTGTTCAATTTAAGACGTAAAGAACCTTGGTAGTTCAAAATAGAAAAGAGCAGGCTGGAAAGCTGCGCCCTGGTAAAAATTCATTAGAAAAATTAAAAATAACATTCCTGTAAAATATTTTTACCGTCTTCAAAATTACATCGGGCACCCTCGCCGGTGCTATGGAGTTCGTGCACTGCCGATTCTTAAGTAGGAAAGAGATCGGGGCACAAATGGTTACTCACGCTAGCACATCAAAGCAGTCGATTTATTTTTAGTAAGATGACGTCCAAATGGTCCAACCCATCTGTCCCAAAAGTTCTAGGAATGCTACCCTAGTAAATAAAAAGCTGGCAAGAAATCGGATGTGCGGCATAGCACCCATACTCACATAACTTGACACAACGCACAATTGGTCTTAGGCTCAGATCACATACACACCACAAAGAGGTAGTTAAATTTAATACGTGGTCGATATATAGGGTTCGCAAAAGAAGAAGAATCATTTTATAGCTGAGCTTTACAACCTATGCGGATTTAATGTTGGTTGGCAATTACCGAAATTGGTACAAAGCAAGAGGAAGACCACGCAAAAGATGGAGCGACGTCCTTACGAAAATGAATATCAGCTACATTGTTTTTTTTTTTTCGATCCAGAAGCACTTGAGCTGAAAGCTCTTCGGCTCGGTGTCATGGACATCGTAACCCTTCGGTTCGGTGCCACGAACACCGTAAATCTGGGGAACCTGTAGCTTTTCTGTCAGTCCGCGGAGTTGAACCCGCACTTACAGAGGACTAGTCACCAATAGTCCAACACGCTACGAGCACGCTGGGCGCGCGGGCTACAAGTGCCTTAAAACAAGCATACACTAAGATCACTAAGTTTCCCCCCAACACTTCTATAAAGAAGTCAATGGTGGAAGAGAAGAAGACAATTACCCCAGTTTGAGAACCGCGGTGTACCCTCTTGAACTATAATGGCTATAAATTAAAGTTCTCACGTAATAATAAATCGGTTCTATACACACAAACACAATAAGTTTATTATTAGATGTAATATACACGTTTGTTTTGAAATTGTCGTCAAACACGAACGATCAATTAGCCAATTTATTATCTTGTGTTCTCTCAATGACATTCATGTCCGTCAGCATTGTTTGTTTTTTCGTTTGTTCTGTTTTTTTTCTACTTCTTCCAACGCTCAACATCGACCACTTGTTAGCCATTCTTTGTAATTTGTATGTGTCCTTTTAAAATCATTTATTTTAAAATCAAATATAAATGCTAAATCGAAGTTATATTATGTAACAAGTTAAGTTTAACAATAAGGAATATCAGTATTATGAATATTTTTCACTAATAAATAACCATAGACTCATAGAATTGAGTAAAATTGCAAAAAGCTTGCAGTGTTCTATCAAACATCTATAAATTCCAGCCCTCGGATCTGATCTAGGTCTGGGGTTTTACCGTCAGGTGTCAGGACTATCAATTGATTATGCAATATCAAAATAAATAACACAACACTGAAACAAGTCCATCGATTCAAGTATCTAGGAACATTCTTAACACCAGATGGAAGATGTACAACAGAGATTAGGAGTAGAATAGCTCAAACGAAAGCAGCTTTTATGAAAATGAAGAACACACTATGCGTGAACTCACTACCAATGACACTGCGAAAACGAGTACTCCAATGCTATATTGAACCAATTCTTATGTATGGCAGCGAATCATGGACACTGAACAAACAATCAATACGATCATTGGAAGCCACAGAGATGTGGTTTTACAGAAGAATGTTGAGAATTCCATGGACAGCAAAGAAAACAAACGTGGAGGTTTTAAATCAGGCCTGCACACAAAGAAACCTTATCAAAAGAATAAGAATCCGACAATCAAGGTTCTTCGGGCATATAATGCGAAGAGAAGGTTTAGAACATTTGGTGACTACAGGTAAAATTCAGGGAAGGAGAGATCGTGGAAGACAGAGGGAGAAGATGTTGATGGCCTGATATCATGGTTCGACAAAATATCGACGTCAGAACTGATTACATGCACCAAGCAAAGAGAGTTGTGGAGAGACATGATCGCCTCCGCCGGCAGGCATGGCACTTGATTGATTGTCAGGACTAGTTATTTAGTGTTGGCTGTGGTCTAAGCCACAGCCAACTCTAGATAACGAGGCCAGACAACTGACCGGGGATTACCTGATCTAGATTAGAGAAGGGGGTTGGAAAATATTTCACACCCATACGTTGCCACTGGGAACATGCATGCTCTTAGTATTCTGATCTTTGTTATGTTTTTCATATCAGTTCCTTTTTTCTCCTGTTTTTGATTGTTTAATTTTTTGGTAAGGTCGTGTTTTTTTTTCTCGTTTTTTTAATTTTTTTACAAGATTATGAATATCAATTGCTATTATACAGCAGAGATGTGAGTCACAGAGATGTGAGCCACAGAGATGTGAGCCACAGAGATGTGAGCCACAGAGATGGGGTTTTTACAGAAGAATTATGAGAATCCCATTGACGTCTAAAATGACTAATGCAGAGGTGTTGAATGAGGTCAAGACACAGAGAAAGCTTTTCATCAATATAAGAAAGAGGTGGTCATCATTTTTCAGAGCATATGATGAGAAAGGAAGGTTTAGAACACATTGTGACAACCGGAAAAATCGAGATGAAACTAGACAGAGGAATAAAGAGAGAGAAAAGGGTGGATAGCCTGACTTCATGACAGGGAAGAGCGTCAACATCTGAGATGATAGCAAACACTAGAGACAGATTTGTGAAGATACATCAGTGGCGGCTTGTCATTAAGGGCCAGTGGGGCCGGGCCCCACCAAAAAGTAACGTGTATTTATTAGTGTATAAATTAAAATATAACCTAACCCAATACCATGATTGTCCCCAAAAAAATGTGTCTGGCCCCACCAACAAAAATTAGCACGAGCCGCCTCTGAGATCCATGATCGCCTACGCCAGCAGCACGGCACCTGATGATGATTATACAGCATCAACTTCTTCCAATTTTCTCTACTTTCTCAAATATGGAGAGACGGTGTGAGATCGTAGAAGAGAAATGGCTCATACTTCCAATGAATAGGTCCTAACCAGAGCCAACTATAAACTACTGGGCCTTCGGGCTCAGATAAGAATTGTGGGAAATTCAGACCCCAACTACACCACGTGACCTCGCATTCCAGTATTGGTGTATATAGACGAATTCAATTTAAAATCAACACAAAATGCTAACTCGAAGTCATATCATGCAACAAGTTAAGTTTAACAATAAGGAATATCAATATTATAAATATTTTCACCAATAAATAACCATAGACTCACAGAATTGAGTTAAATTGCAAAAAGCGTGCAGTGTTCTATCAAACATCTGTAATTTTCAGATCCCTTTTCTTATCTAGGTCAGGGAATACCGGCCAGTTGTCTGGCCTGTGCTAGAGCCTGGCTGTGTCCTAGCCCTCGTTCATGACCCCTGACCTCTGCCAGTATTGTATCCCTGAGACTAGTTATTCCCCGGAGATGCAGTCCCTTTCCTAGTTAATTGCAGGCGGTACTCATGCTGTCCACTAATGGAGAATTATACATAACAAATGTGGAAGAAGTGGATAGGGTAGGGTGCTCAGCTGATGAGAGGCATGGCTTCATTGTTACTTGTGTCATGTATGATATTGTTCTCTTTAGTTGTTGTTTAGTGTTGCTAATGTCTAGTTTTGTTGCATGTATGTATGTGTGCATTTATTTGTTTTGTTTATGTTTACTTCAATTCCCTGTATGTGTGTGTAGTAGGGTGAGTTCTTATTGTAGTTATGATGGTAGTATCGTATGATGGTATAATAATAATAATAATTCCTCTCATACCGTTATACGTTACATAGGGCCTGCAAGTAATTTCTCCATACCGCTCTATCCTGAGCAACTCGCTCAATCTCCTCCATGGAACTGAGACCGATATTTCCTGCCTCTTCAGCAAAGTTCGTTTCAGGGTCTCCTTAGGTCGACCTCTTTCTTGAACCCTTTGCACTTCAATGCCTGCTTTGATATTCTTTGATCATGTCTTCTCACTGTGTGTCCAGCATATCCCCATCCTCTCTTTCTTATAACAGTTTCACTAGTGGTTGACCAGACATGTCTCTGATTTCATCACTTCTGAATTCGTTCCATTTTATATTCATTATTTTTCGCAGACATCTATTTTCAAATGCATTCAACTTGTTTTCTATATCAATGATGGTATACTGAACAATTTATTGACAAACACTGTCTTACAAACTTTATATATATGTATTTGGTGATGTTATTCATGAGTAAACAAAAACACGTCCATCCACATTCAGTGATTATATCGGTCTCCGTTTGTTGTCACTACGTCGCTAAGCAGTGCTAACTAATCTACGTCAAACTAGTCTTGTTCTAGTGCTGCTACTACGCTCGTTATGTGCAGCTTTGGTGTGCAAACTCTACAGTCTCTTTACCTACCTCGTTTCTACTAACTATCCTATCTACTTGTCTAGTATAATGCTTCTGCCCGGGGACATGGCTGTATGCCCCTGGCATAGCCATTCCTCCAACATGTGTGTTTCTTTTCTTCTTTTTGTGTGTATGTGTGTGTGTGTATTTGTAGGTGTGTGCGCGCGCGTTTTCTTCCTGTCGTGTGTATATGTATGCGAGTCATTATATCTGCATGTATGTGAGGAATTTGTTAGTTTGTGTCTTCTTCAGTGTATGTGTTTTTCCTTGTTTGTGTGTGCCTTTTTTCGACTTTAGTTTATGCGTATGTCTTTCCTTTCCAGTTTGTGTGTGTCTACTTTAGTTTATGTGTGTGTCTTTCCTTTCGATGTGAGGAAACCTACAAATCGGGTCTGGTCAGAGAGGATCAGATCGGGAGAAAACCGAGGGAGGCTGCGGTGCTACGTAATAAATTGACGTTTCAGGACAAAGACACGTATGGTTTCACATAAGCAATCAAAAATGAATAATAAAATGATGAAACTAACAAAAATCCGACGTTTCGGTCGTAGACCTTTGTCAATTGGACAAATACAGACACTGAATACTAAATAAACTTAAACATAGATCTAAATGAGAAGGGTGGATAGAGGTGAATACGGCAAGTACTCACCTTTTCCCCACTTTCCAGGGATGTGTATGTGTGCATTTGTTTATTTGTGTCTTCTCTAGTTTATGTGTGTTACTTTCCTTTTGTGTGTGTGTGTATGTATGTGGCATTTGTTTTGTGTGTCTGTACTTCAGCTTGTGTGTGTTACTTTCCTTTTGTGTATGTGCGTATGTATGTGTGTGTATGCGCACTTGCTTGTTTATGTCTACTTCAGTTCATGCGTGTTGCTTTGCTTTCCTCTGTGCATGTGTTTGCGTGTGCGCTTGTTAGTGTGGGTTTGTCTATTTCTGTCCCGGACTGTCTCGCTCTCTCTTTCTTTCTCTCTCTTTATCTCTATCTCTCTCCGCCTATTTCTGTCCAGCTTTGTCTGTCAATATATCTGCATGTCCATAGTACTGAATATATTGATATAGCATTAAAGGCACTGGTTTGTAGACAATGGCTAACATTGCATAACTTCTTCTTCTTCTCTTTCACCATTTACTTCTTTATAGATGTGTTGGGGTGGGCGTGTAGGATCGTGTGTTCTTGTCCTGTATTCATTTTTTCAACCCTTGCATCAATAGCTTTACTTCAGTCTTCTCTTATAACAATAGCTTTACTTCAGTCTTCTCTTATAACAATAGCTTTACTTCAGTCTTCCCTTATAACAATAGCTTTACTTCAGTCTTCTCTTATAACAATAGCTTTACTTCAGTCTTCTCTTATAACAATAGCTTTACTTCAGTCTTCTCTTATAACAATAGCTTTACTTCAGTCTTCTCTTATAACAATAGCTTTACTTCAGTCTTCTCTTATAACAATAGCTTTACTTCAGTCTTCTCTTATAACAATAGCTTTACTTCAGTCTTCTCTTATAACAATAGCTTTACTTCAGTCTTCTCTTATAACAATAGCTTTACTTCAGTCTTCTCTTATAACAATAGCTTTACTTCAGTCTTCTCTTATAACAATAGCTTTACTTCAGTCTTCTCTTATAACAATAGCTTTACTTCAGTCTTCTCTTATAACAATAGCTTTACTTCAGTCTTCTCTTATAACAATAGCTTTACTTCAGTCTTCTCTTATAACAATAGCTTTACTTCAGTCTTCTCTTATAACAATAGCTTTACTTCAGTCTTCCCTTATAACAATAGCTTTACTTCAGTCTTCTCTTATAACAATAGCTTTACTTCAGTCTTCTCTTATAACAATAGCTTTACTTCAGTCTTCTCTTATAACAATAGCTTTACTTCAGTCTTCCCTTATAACAATAGCTTTACTTCAGTCTTCCCTTATAGCAATAGCTTTACTTCAGTCTTCTCTTGTATCAATAGTTTTACTTCACTTCAGTCTTCCCTTGCATCAATAGTTTTACTCAAGTCTTCCCTTGCATCAGTAGTTTTACTTCAGTCCAGTCTTCTCTTGTATCAATAGTTTTACTTCAGTCTTCCTTGTATCAAATAGTTTTACTTCAGTCTTCTTGTACAATAGTTTTACTCAGTCCAGTCTTCTCTTACATCAATAGTTTTACTTCAGTCTTCCTTGCATCAATAGCTTTACTTCAGTCTTCCCTTGCATCAATAGCTTTACTTCAGTCTTCCCTTGCATCAATAGCTTTACTTCAGTCTTCCCTTGCATCAATAGCTTTACTTCAGTCTTCCCTTGCATCAATAGCTTCACTTCAGTCTTCCCTTGCATCAATAGTTTTACTTCAGTCTTCCCTTGCATCAATAGTTTTACTTCAGTCTTCCCTTATATCAATAGTTTTATTTCAGTCTTCCCTTGTATCAACAATAGTTTTACTTCAGTCTTCCCTTGTATCAACAATAGTTTTACTTCAGTCTTCCCTTGTATCAACAATAGTTTTACTCCAGTCTTCCCTTGTATCAACAATAGTTTTATTTCAGTCTTCCCTTGTATCAACAATAGTTTTACTTCAGTCTTCCCTTTCATCAACAATAGTTTTACTCCAGTCTTCCCTTGTATCAACAATAGTTTTACTTCAGTCTTCCCTTATATCAATAATTGTACTTCAGTCTTCCCTTGTATAACTTCAGTTTTCCATTGTATTAAATAGTTAACTTATGAAATCCACCAGACATTGTTTAAATAGCTCTTGCCTGATAATACCGCGTCGCACTGTCGCCCGTGTTGTAATTTTTCAAGGTGTATGTTTCCATAGCTACGGTTGCTAAGGGATTGTACCGGTTTACTTACAGGCGTGCCGTAACTGTCAGTAGAGATAACTTAATTACATAGCTTCTGTCTGTTGCTAGGGTAAAAAAAAAGAGTATTTATTACCCATAACACTCTGTCAAGCTAGGAATAGAACTGACGTTATGTGTTGTGTTAGTGACAGTGTCTTTGACACGTCTTTTCACGCTTCCCGTCATGTCATTACTCAACTTGTATTTCACTCATAAAGAATATGATCAGTGGTTCTCAAAGGAGTGTGTGTCGGTTGCTATTATGAAAAGTATGTCGGGATAATGTTGTGTTACGTATATTGATATACACAGACAAGATAAAACTTTGTTAGCATTTCGTGTGATTTTCATTGGCACAGGAACGGAGCAATTATGGGGTGACCCGTTGCAGTGAAGTTGGAACCGTACTTATGAACTTATGAAAATTGAGTATAGAATCGAATGCATTGAGTAGAATAGTCATGTGTGTCGCGACGAATAAAGAAGGTTGAGAACCCTTGATGTCTAGTATATTATTATTATGTCAGTGCTCCACCCTCCGTGATAGTATATGCCGGCGTTTCTCAAACTAGGGTTCGGGACCCCAGGGGTCTGCGAGCTACTCACATGGAATCCTGAAGAACTGGAAGAAATATTGTAATCTTTGACATTTTAAACAGAAAAATACATTTTAAAAACGTATTAAAACAGCGGTAAAGTAGTTCCGCTGCGTAATCAAAGGACCTTGACCAGACTGCAGTCTAAATGTCTGACAGGACTGCAGTCTAAATATCTGACATGACAAATTGAAAGACTATTTGAAGTTTCCCGCAGTCTGAGAAATTGGATTCAGCTTGACTGTTGATGTGGTGTAATAATAACTCCATCGCTAAAAGATTTTCATATATAAAGACAATTGGGATCCACCGCAGAATAATGTATCTAGAAGGGGTCCCCTGATAATACAAAGTTTGGGAATCGCTGATATAGGTCATCATCCTTAGTTCTTCATCTATTCCTGTTCTGGGCAACCCTCTCAATCTCTTACCGCAGTCACATTTGTTTGCTGCCTTTGCCAAGCTCTTGCTCATGTGGTCATTTGTCTGCTTATTTTCCGTTTACCCTGTAGGTTCCAGTACAGTTCATGCCTCACATTGTTATTCTGTGTACAATGAAGATATTGCAAACTGAAACTGAATATTTGCCAGAAGTTTTCTGCACGTTTGTCAAATTTAAAATCATCTTTATAGAAGTCAAGTCTTTCATCAGTGCAACATTGTATGTAGATTTTCATGATAGAGGCCAAGTTGAGAAATAATCTTTATAGAAGTCAGTGTTTCATCAGTGCAGCATTGTATGTAGATTTTCATGATAGATGTCAAGTTGAGAATCATCTTTATAAAAGTCAGTCTTTCATTAGTGCAACAATCTATAGAGATTTTTATTATGCGGATCAATTTAATTAAGAAATCATCTTTATAGAAATGTCTTGCAACCGAGCAACAATTTCTCTTTATCTTTCAACTCCCAACGGAGCACAGGTCTTCAACAAACTTCTTCCAGCTCTTCCTCTCTCCTGCTATCCCTTCCAACTCTTTCCATGTTTTACTCTATCCTTTTAATATCAGTCTCTAGCTCTCTTCTCCAGGTATGTCTAGGCCTTCCTCTACTCCTCTTCCTCTGCGGGTTCCAAAACAGTGCCTGTCTTGCAATGCTTCGAGTAGGTCTTCACAATGTGTACATCGTCAGCAGCTCTTACTTAGCTCTTTCTCCACCTGTATCTGCTTAGTTCTTTCTCTGAGTTCCTCTATCGCAATCTCATCATACCGTCTCAGTCCTTCTGTTCTACGTAAACATCCATTTATGAAGGTCTATAGTTTTCTGGTGGATTCTTTTGTTGTCCTCCATGTTTCCGAGCCATAAAACAGCACGGATCAAGTTAAGAAATCATTTTGATAGAAATCTGTCTTTCATCAATGTAAAAATGAGACATAGATTTTCATGAAACGAATCAAATTAAAAATCATCTCTGTATATAAAAATAAAATAAACCTTCCCGGCCCGTTCGGTGCCGGGACCCGCAAGGGAAGCAAAGAATAGTACTATTGCGACCTACAAGGCATATCGTAAGAGGCGACTGATGTAGGACCTTGAAAAGCTACCCTACTTAATAAAAAAAACATCGCATAAATCGGATGTGCTGGCTTACTTGTAGGCGCATAACTGGCACAACGTACACTCGCTGTTAGGCTCAGATGACATACAAATCACACAGAGTGGTTAACAAGTGGTCGATGTGGAGCTTTCAAAGAAGACGATATTTAAAAAAACAATCTTTGATCGGATCAATATTTCATATAAATTTTATTAAACGCGTGAAATAAAAATTCACCTTTCAAGATTAGTCAATGGGCGCTTCTCATGTGTTTCCATGCAACTTTCTGTTTAACTGCAAAACTTGTGATGCTAATATTTAAGCGATAGTTAAGACGGTAAGAGCTTTTATATGTTCTGTAGGCTTCAAGTATTATTGAGTATTTGTGACCATACACCTGAGAACTTCCTAAATCTTTGTTTCCATGGTTTGTGCTTCCTGTGTGTGTGTGCTTCCTATGTGTGGTGCTTGTGTTATGACTTGCTTAGCGTTCTCATATTTTAAACTGTTAATCATCATCATCATCTCAAATAGCTTGCCTGAGCAGAACTTTGTCACCTTAACAGTCTTTCGAATTTCTCACTCTCATCAGACCAGATGTCCTGATTCTAGCAGGTTATGTCAAACCATCAGTTACATCATGAATCCATCTATACTGTGGTCTTCCTCTTCTCTAGTTGTCGGATGACTCATTCCATGATGGTCTTTTCCAGCTATTTGTGTCTTTTTATATGTCCAAAATACTTTAATTTTCTCATTCTTGTTTGTTGCATCAGCCAGTTTTCTTTGGTTTGTGCTTCCGGGGGTGCGCGTGCGTGTGTGTGGGGTGGTGCGCGCGCGCGCTTCTTATGTGTTTGTGCGTGTGTATACATGACTTGCTTCAGCGGTTCTCATATATTTTGAACGGTTAAGCTCATAAATTCTCATCGTCTAAATCAATGTATGATTAAACTTTCCAATCTTTGATAAAATTATGGCTATTAATTTATCAGCTTGACTGTAAACATAGCAAGACATGCTCTGTTTTGGAACCCTCGTGGAAAGAGCAGTAGATGAAGGTCTAGACCATGGGTTTCCAAAGTGGGAGGCACCCCCCTCCTTTGGGCGCTGAAACCTTCCAGGGGGGCGATGGTGGGTGCAGAAGCATTTGGGGAGTTTTTTCGTGATTTTTCGACTGAATAACCATTAAAAATTTTAATTCTGCATTTTAATTCATCTTATGCCCATCTTACACGATCCATTTTTTCATCAATTTTCTATTTCATGTATATAATCAGTTGAAAATTAACCGTGTATGACAGAAATATATATCAATTTTCTATGTCAAAGAGAAAATAGAGTTATATATTAGGAGGGTGGGGGCTCGGCAAACTGGTATAATGGGGAGGGGGTGGGGGCGTTACAAAGTTTATGTTTTGCAAAGTGGGCGGTGGGCCGAAAAAGTTTGGGAATCTATGGTCTAGACCAGGGGTGGGCAAACTTTTTGTGCAGAGGGCCACATTGAAAATTATAAAGCTATTGGAGGGCCACATATAATATTATGTATATTTTTGTTTAATTCTCGTAAGTAATCAATTAAATATTTTTATTGTAAACAAAGGTAGTTTTACATAATGTAGATAACTTCTGAAATAAATTATATTTCTAACAGACTTACACTATAACAGTATACTTTCTAATATGGATAAATGTGTTTGAGGGTCGCAAAATATCCAATGGCGGGCCGCATGCGGCCCGCGGGCCGTAGGTTTGCCCACTCCTGGTCTAGACATACCTGGAGAAGAGAGCTAGAGACTGATATTAAAAGGATAGGTAAAACATGGAAAGAGTTGAAAGGGACGGCAGGATAAAGGAAGAGCTGGAAGAACTGATAGCAAGTACTTAACCCGTTCACTCTTCTGTGCCGATATACTGGCGCACATTATTTGTTAAGATGACGCAAAGCCGGTATACTGCCTAATTTAGTATACATCGCCAAGTAATTGTGCCCGAAGGTAAATAATTACGCAGCGAAAGGGTTAATACAGATGTTTTGAAGATACATGGTTGCCTGCGCCTGCATTCACTAGATGTTGATGATTACTATTAAATGTCTTGGTGATTGCTTCATGCGTTCTTAGTCTTCTTCTTTGAAGGATCCATATCGAACACTTGTTAACCAGTCTTTGTGATTTGTATGTGATCTGAGCTTAACCCTTTCGCTGCTACATACTTTCTGAAGGCTGAGCTAAAAATATCAACTCTTTGTTTCTAGGTCACAAACGGGAATGTACGCCTATAGCAGTGACAGTAGCAATGTATAACGTGTTAATATGTCTTTGACCCACAGAGGAGAGATAATAACAGACGTGTTAATTTGTCTTTAGAAGTGAATGTCAAAAACGTATATATACGTCCTTAGCAACTAAAGGGTTAAGAGCGATTGCACGTTGTGTCAATTATGCGCCTACAAATAGGCCAGCACATCCGATTTCTGCGATGTTTTTTATTTACAAGGGTAGCTTCCTAGGTCCTAGTCGCTTCTTACGACATGCGTTGTAGGTCGCAGGGGTACTATTCTTTGCTTACGTTACGGGCCCCGGCACCACATGGGCGATCTTGTTGATTGTTTCATGCGTTCGTATTGATACCTACAGTTCTAGAGAAAATGCTTCCTGTGAATTTCAAGAACTGTTTACCTGTAGAGAGATAAACACAGAGTTCTCTTTGAACCCAGGAGGTGCTGCCTGACGTACAGTGGTCCGGGTTTCTTTTTATGGGTCACTTTTGTTTAGCAATTTGATAAAGGAAATTAAGTTCCCAGTAGGGAATGGTGTTAATGTCTTTAAACTGGATGTTACCTCTCTCGTGTGATGTGGAAATTTACTTTCATGTTTAAAAGAGTAGAGAGAGAAAGTAGATAGGGCGGGCATGAGAGATCGAGTGTGTTTTTGTTATTACATTTATTCTGCTGCTTTGTCTGCCTACCTACGTAGCTTCAGAAGCTATCATGGACAATAACTCCGGCTTGTTTATTCACTACAATAAAATAGGAGAACTGAAAACTCAACAATTTTGCAGCAGAAAAATGAGCGATATAAACTCAAGTTTAGAAATTTTGCAACAAAAAACATCTGAAAGATCAAGTTTCGGAATCACAGCAGTGAATATGAAAACACAAAAATCAAGATTGTCTAGTGGCTGCA
Source organism: Arion vulgaris (assembly GCA_020796225.1). Classification (NCBI taxonomy): domain Eukaryota; kingdom Metazoa; phylum Mollusca; class Gastropoda; order Stylommatophora; family Arionidae; genus Arion; species Arion vulgaris. Next base: position 14,090,894 of record CM036768.1, read on the forward strand.
GTAAAAATTAGAACCGAAAATTCACGTTTGTCAAATGGCGGTAGTAAACATCAGAACCGAACAATCATGATTGTAAAGTGACGATAGTAAACGTCAGAACTGTTGCCCGAGTGGTTACCGGGGCCTAAATTCGGGGTGTAAAGAATAGAACCACTCTTACCTGCCACTCATGTTGTAAAAGGCGCCTAGGAAGGTTTGACTGAAATTGGATGCACATGTCCTAAACGTGTAGAAGTCTATGCGTTTAGGGCCTATCAAACCAATGTGCAACGTATACACGTTCTTGGCAAAGATCAAACATATCACAAAGAGTGATTAAAATTGTTGGTAAAAAACGAACGCAAAGAAGAAGAAGTTCAGAACTGTAAAAATCAATTTTGTCAAGTGACTACAGAAAACATGAGAACTGAAAAAAAAAGAATATAAACAATGGAACCGTGAAAATCAAGCGTTGCCAAATCACAAGTAAACATCAGAACCGATAAATCCCATTTGTCAAATGGCAACAGTTAACACCAAAACTGTAAAAATCAAACTGTTCAAACAGCGGGAGAATGCAGCAGTAACAAAACTTCAGCAGTGAAAGTAACACAACAGATCAAATGGTTTTGGACAATTGACAATAATGCCCTGGTATCGTCTACCACAGAGAGCCACACTGAAAAAGTATAACGTGTACACAACAAGTGGAAGACCATGCAAAGGATAGATGGAGCGACTTCATCAAGAACAGCCTTTAGAAAATGAATAACAGTTTGCAAAGCGCATTAGAAGAAGCACCACCTGTGTGGTGCCGGGGCCCGTAAGGAAATCAAAGGATAGTACCACTGCGACCTACAAGGCATGCCGTAAAAGGCGTCTGATGTAGGACCTAGGTAAGCTACCCTATTAAATAAAAAAGCATCGCAGAATTCGGATGTGCTGGCCTACTTATCGTTTGTGCTAAACTATCTAGGCGCATAACTGACACAACGTACAATCGGTCTTAGACTCAGATCACACAGAGTGGTTCACATGTGGTCGACATGGAGAAGAAAAAGAACAGGCACACACAAGATCGAGAGCCGCTGTAGCGTAGTTGTTAGTGAACTCGCTTCTCAAGGCTGGTGGTCTGGGTTCAACTCCCGCAGTGCGCGTGGAATTTTCACGACCGCGACGGCTCTCAGGTCGACCCAGCCTCAACTGGGTACCAGACATGCTCTGGGAAGTAAAGGCGGCCGGCGTGATGCTGACCACATCACCCATCGTGTGCCGACGGTCAATGAAAAATACAGGCCTAACACTGTATTGCCCTGTGTGCCACGAGGTATGAAAGGGTTCCTTTACTTACTTTACACACAAGATCACGACATTTCCATAAAGAAGTAAATGGTGGAAGAGAAGAAGAGAATAACAGTGGTAGAAAAAAACCCAGGTAGTGTATAAAAGAAACACCTTGAAAAATCACAAATATTTATATATGTGAATACTTCTTTGCTGAAACTGCATCAACTTGTCAAACATCAGTTAATGATTGCGTGACGATGTTGTTTTTGCGGAATATGTGACTGTTTTTTCCTGTTGTATGTGGGCAGAAATTGGGCTGAAATTACCATGCAGTGGCTGCTAAATCTAACACGAAAGCACACATGAAAGACTAATAACTGCGATTATGTATGTTTTGGGAAAATATTCTTAGCAGACCAGGTATGGCGGTTACATGTAGGCATCAAAACAGTGGTTTAGTTATTTTACAGATTTGGATCTCAGTGCCAAAATTGCACATCCTGTCTGTGTTTCTTTCTTTCTGTAGTTACCTGTTTATTTCCTTCTGTAGTTACCTTTTGCTTTCTTTCTGTAGTTACCTTCGTTTCTTCTACCTGTTTAAACGATCTACCTTTTAAGTATACGCTGATACATTTCAAACTACACGTTATTTTCGTTTGTGTGTGTGATATCACTTGTTCGATCATATATCTATCTGTCTGTCTGTCTGTCTGTCTGTCTGTCTGTCTGTCTATATATCTATCTATCTGTTTATCTATCTATCTATCTATCTATCTATCTATCTATATCTATCTATCTATCTATCTATCTATCTATTATCTGTCATCTGTTTTCTATCTATCTATCTATATATATCTATCTATCTATCTATCTATCTATCCTTCTATATATCCTATCTATCTGTTTTCTATACATCTATCTATCTATCTATCTGTATTTCTATACATATATCATCTACTATAAATCTATCTATCTATCTATCTATCTATCTATCTATCAATATCTAAATCTAACATCACTATCTATCTATCTACTACTATCTATCATAATCTATCATATCTATCTACTCTATCATCTATCTATCTATCTATCTATCTATCATATCTAATTATCACTATCTATCTATCATTATCATATCTATCTCTATCTATCATATCTATCTATCTATCTATCTATCTATCTATCTATCTATCTATCTATCTATCTATCTATCTATCTATCTATCTATCTATCTATCTATCTATCTATCTATCTATCTATCTATCTATCTATCTATCTATCTATCTATCTATCTATCTATCTATCTATCTACATCTATTTCATCACATCTATCTATCTATCTATCTATCTATCTATCTATCTATTCTATCTATCTATCTATCTATGTATATATCTATTATGTATCTATCTATTATCTATCTATAATTATCTATCTATATATAACTATCTGTAATTGCTATGTTATCTTATCCACAGAAAGAATACTTTCATAATATAAACACAGAAATAACTCTAATCGTAAAGTATAAACACAGGAGAAAGAATCACTCAGTAATATAAACACACAGAAAGAAACTTCAGTAAATATAAACACACAGAAAGAAACTCAGTAAATATAAACAACAGAAAGAAACCTAGTAAATATAAACACACAGAAAGAACACTCAGTAAATATAAACACACAGAAAGAATCACTCAGTAAATATAAACACACAGAAAGAATCACTCAGTAAATATAAACACACAGAAAGAATCGCTCAGTAAATATAAACACACAGAAAGAATCACTCAGTAAATATAAACACACAGAAAGAAACGCTCAGTAAATATAAACACACAGAAAGAAACGCTCAGTAAATATAAACACACGAAAGAACGCTCAGTAAATATAAACACACAGAAAGAAACGCTCAGTAAATATAAACACACAGAAAGAATCGTCATGCAGTAAATATAAACACACAGAAAGAATCGCTCAGTAAATATAAACACACAGAAAGAAACTCAGTAAATAACACAGAAAGAATGAGTAAATATAAACACACAGAAAGAAACGCTCAGTAAATATAAACACACAGAAAGAAACGCTCAGTAAATATAAACACACAGAAAGAAACGCTCAGTAAACATAAACACACAGAAAGAAACTCATCCCAATATAAGAGTAGATCTGCCATCTAAACTAAAGTTTATAATTGACTAACTAGACAAGTTAAAGGAAGAAATAGCTTCAAGTAAATGTAACGATGTCATAAAGCATGTGTCTGTACTTATGTTATACAATTCCTGATCCTCTTTCATTTCTTTACCAATACTTACTCTCTCTCTCTCTCTCTCTCTCTCACATCTCCTCTTCAGAACTCAGATACTTACTTCAAGAAATAGCTTGAAGTAAAATAGGATGTGATATAGCTTGTCTGGTCTTATTTTTAATCATTCCTGATCATGTTTCATTCCTTTAACAATACCTACTCCCTCTCTCTCTCTCTCTCTCTCTCAACTCCACTCCGCTCTTCAGAACACAGCTACTTACTTGAAGAAATAGCTTCAAGTAAAAGTAGGATGTCATATAACTTGTCTCTACTTGTGCTATACCCTACATGATCCTCTTTCATTCCTTTACCAATATTCCTCTCCCTCCTTCTCTCTCTCTCTTCTCTCTTCACTCCACTCCCTCTTCATAACACAGCTAAGAGCTCTTGAAGTTAGAGATGTTCAACGTATCGGAAAGATAACAAACAGCCCGGCATTAAGTAGGTAAAGATTGCAGAGGAATAGTGATGCATTTTGAAGGGAAAAAAAATAAAACATATGATGGCATACTGTTGTTGTAGCTGGAGGCACGAAATGATGATAGAAACTGAACTCGATATCGCCCGTATGTTACCGGAGCGCGCAAGGGGAGCAAAGAATAGTAATACTGCCATCTACAAGGCATGTCGTAAGAGACGACTGAAGAGGTCTAGGGAAGCTACTCTAGTAAATAAATAGCGTCGAAGAAATCGGATGTGCTGGCATACTTGTAGACGCATAACTGACACAACTTAAATCGCTCTTAGGCTCAGATCACATACAAATCACAAAGAGTGGTTTTACAAGAGGTCGATATGGAGCGTTCTTCTTCTTCTTCTTCTTCAGCGATCTCTGGTCATGCGCTTAATTTACTGTGGACCACAAACTGGGCAGACAGCTTCAGGTCTGTCAGGTTTCCCCAAAGCTTAGTTTTCAGGTCGACTGGGTGTGGCCACATGTTGCTTCTCAGCTCACACAGAAGAAGACAGTCTTGCAGGATATGCTCTGGTGTCTGTTCTGCCTGCTGACACTGGCAGAGAGCTGTTTGACTTATTCCTAGTCTGTATAAGTGTTTGTTGAGTCTGCAGTGTCCGGTGCGTAGTCGAAATATAATGACCTGGTCTGTTCTGCTTATGTCTTTGAGGAAGTCTTTTCCATAATCATATCCAGTGTTTGTCTTCCAGTCTACTGCAGATTTTCTCTGTATGAGGGTTTTGACTTCTTGAAAAGACAAGGGTTGGTAAATTTGCTCTTTGGCACTGCCCTCCTTAGCTAAGACATCAGCACTCTCATTGCCTGCAATGCCACAGTGAGATGGAATCCACTGCAAGTGAATTTCTGCCTTTTCTGAAAGCTGAGCAAGTTCTCTTTGTAGTTTTTGTACTGTGCTATCAGTGGATTTAGCCTCCAGGGCTTGTATAGCTGACAATGAGTCTGTAAGAAATACCATCTTGCTTGCAGCTGCTTGCAGCTTATTCATGTGCTGTGCTGCCATCAGAAGGGCTATGAGTTCTGCTTTGAGCGTTCAAAGAAGAAGGAAGAAGAAGAACTGGGAAAAGAGAGTTCAAAGTTCATGCATGACATAGGATCCAGAAGCACTTGAGCTTTTGGCTCGGTGCCACGAACACCGTAAATCTGGAGAACCTGTGGCTTTTCTGCCAGTCCGCGGAATTTAACCCGCACTCACAGAGGGCTTGTCACCCGCAGTCCAATGCGCCACGAATACGCTGGGCAGGCGGGACAAACAATTAGTATAAAATTGGAAAAACGATAACAATAGAAATCTTTTGTGGAATCCCTCTGTGTGACGAAGAGGATATCGATTTTTTTTTAAAAACTGTCCTTACTGCAAGTAGTACCGCTTTTTAGGGCGATGCAGGACAGGTGGGACGTGAGTCTGAGAGCTTTAATGGCCGCATGCCTAGGGCAGTCGCAGCGAAGCTGATCAAAATAGGATTTTTTATTTACGCCCACAACAGAAAAAATTCCTAGACATTACCGAGGATGGAACACGTGTTTTCCTTATGGGAGCCGCCCTCTAATCCATTCAGCCAGACGCTCCCTTTCGAACCAAGAATTACTTGCACGATGCCAACAAGAGAATATGGGCACTATCATCCGAAGACGACGCTGGAGATGGATTGGACATGTGATGCGCATGGAGACTGGCTCCGACACGAAAACTGCACTGAGATGGACTGCAGAGGGTAGGCGAAAGCGTGGAAGACCCAAGACGACCTGGAGGAGAACGATAGAGCAAGAACTGAAGGAAATGAATCATAGCTGGAACACAATACAGAGGAAGGTAATGAACAGGGAGGAATGGTGTGCGTTTGTTGCTGCCCTAAACGCCAGGGGCGTAACAGGCTAAAGAGAGAGAGAGAGACGCTCCCTTAGATGGTAAGAAAACATCAATTTAATTGCAGTCAGAATACACCATGAGTGAAGGGGAGCGTAGGATACATTTACCTGTAATATCCATTAAAGATTACTTTCAGTGTTATGTCGACTCTAAATCTGATAAGCTATCTCCCTTCCCCCAAAAATAGTTGGACAGATAAACTAACGCAAAGAGGAAGTAGAAAATGGACCCAATGTTTATTCTCTTTCTGATTGGTTAAGGGACTTCGAAACCTCAAATCAGTTTATGATTGGTCACATGATGAATTCAAATCGATTTTTGATTGGAGAACTGTGCAAAGACAGTGACCAATCGAGATAACGAGAAAGTAATAGACGTTTGTGGCTGTGTGAATGTGTTAAAATACTTTTGGAAGCAGAGGAATGAATCCAGTTTGATACCGACTAAGAATGTTTCTTGTCTGTTACATTCTTCTTTTTCTTGAGTTGGCCCGCTTTTAATTCAGGCGTAGTCATGGCGACTGGTATGACACTTCTGAGTGGTGTTTGCGTGAAGGTTTGCTTTTCTTATTATCAGTGTCCCCCGCCATACAGGCACGCCTTATTCAGAGGTGTGTGTTATATCATGAAACCGATAATAACATGTATCTATTAATGTAGGTTCAAGGTTTTATTTTATCTACGCTATTGTTCGAGTTGTCATTGGTTGTTTGATGAGAAAATATTGCAAGGGGCAAAATTGGCATCAATTTGGGGAAAGAATGAATAAAATATTTTTATTTTACACACTATACTGTCTTGTTCAGTAAAAACAACCAAGATATCATAGGAAGTCATAAGAAAAACACACAGCGAACAGTCGCCAACAACAGGTGTGGCCTGATGCTCCACAGGGAGCAGAAATAAATAAATAAAGTAGGTTAACATGAAGGTAATAAAAAATAATGAACTCCTCGCTGTAAACAATGTCTGTATAGGTTGCATAATGTATAACAATTTAGTTGTTTGTGATACAAAGGAATTAACTCTTTCGACCTTCTGGGCTGATATTTAGGCTCGCAGTATTTGTTAAGATGACGCAAAGCCTATATACTGTCGTGTTTCAGTATACATTTCAATATGAATGCGTCCAGAGATAGAAAGAAATTACCTAGTGAAAGGGTTAGATCCTGTTTGAGTCGAGGCACGTCCTTTCAACCTAAGCGCGAACCTTGTTTTAGACTTAGATAGACCTGGAAAAGAGAGCTGGAGGCTGATATGAAAAGGATAGGTAAAACATGGAAAGAGTTGGACGAGATAGCGAGGAAGAGCTGGAAGAATTTTGTTGAAGACCTGTGCTCCGTTGGGAGTTGAAAGTTGAAGAAGATGAAACTTGTTTTGGTTAGATTGATTGATTGATTGATTGATTGATTGATTGATTGATTGATGGATGATAGGACCAACATCATTGCACTTCGTTGAGTAACCATGTGTGCTCCGATCTCTTTCTTACACGGGAAGATCTCAACTGCAGTGCACGAACTCCGTAGCATTGGTGAGGGTCTCCGATGTAATTTTGAATATGATCAAGATATTTTCTGGTTATTTAAGAGCAGGTAGTCCAAGAGACATGAAAAGTAAGAATTTTAACTCTTTACGGAGATTCCATTGTATAACGTTTCGTACTCCCCAGTCACGTATATATTCACATTAGCTGCGCCACATGACCTCGCAACGGAGACACTATAAGTAAATACTCATCTATAAGAAACTTATTGTAGAGACATCGTTCCTTCCATTCTTCTTCGTCTCTTTCACCATTAACTTCTTGGGGAAGGGGCAGGGCAGGGCACGTAGTGATCTTGTGTGTGCTTGTTGGCACTTTGTAAGCTTTTATTCATTTTCTTAAGGATGTTCTTGATGCCGTCGCTCCATTTTTGTGCTGGTCTTCTTATTGATCTGTACTCGTTATATTTTTCAGTGTTGCTTTCTGTGGTAGACGATACCAGGGAATTCTTGTCAGGTGTCCAAACCATTTAATCTGTTGTTCTTTTATGAATTGCAGGACTCACATCCAGTTTGCTTCTGATTTCTTCATTTCTAATTTTGTCTATTATTGTCACACCTGCAGCTCTTCTAAGACACCTCAGCTCCGCCTTTATGATTTTCCGCTCATTATCTGCTGTTATTTGTCTTGAAACCGGTAACACAGTGTTAGCCAGAAAATCGTACTTATAAGACTTGCTTTAGATTTTGGCGATATCTCTTTCTGTGACAACAGTGGTGTTAAATGTCCTAGTACCTGGTGCATCGATTCCTTCCATTACGTATCAATGTTACACCCATCTCGTGTCCATGCACTCACTTTCGACAACAAACAGCAGATAGCTTGCACTTGTCAAACCTTAGGCTGAATGAAGTGTTTAGATTTTGTTTATTTCTGGTAAACTTTAGAACGTAATAGGAACAGATTTGACTGTATAGATCTCTCTTAAAGATGTTACTGGAGATAGTGTGGTTTTTTTAACAAACAGACGTATTGACATAATCGATAGACTTGTGTCGTCTTGTGTGAGTAGGTTAAGCTTATAAGACAAGATATGAATCATTATATGTTTCAATGCAATTAAATGTGTTTATTGCATTGAGTAAGATATGGAAGACAAAGAAGATCAAAACAAACACGAAGCTGAGAATCTTTCAATCAAATGTGAAGTCAGTGCTGTTCTATGGCTCACATGGAAGACAACAAACGAAAAACATCAGAAAACTACACACCTTCGTAAATGGATGTTTACGTAGAATAGAGGGACTGAGATGGTATTATAAGATTACGAACGAGGAACTCAGATAAGGAACAAAGCAGATACCAGTGGAGAAAGAGCTAAGCAGATACCAGGAGAAGAGCTAGCAGATACCAGTGAGAAGACAAGCAGATACCAGGGGAGAAGAGCTAACAGATACCAGGGAAAGTAGAGATACCAGTGAGAAGAACACGATACCAGTGGAAAAGCTACAGATCAGGGAAAAGAACGCAGATACCAGTGAGAAGGCTCGGAAGGCCTGGCGAGGGATAGCATACTTTGGAAGACACGAAGTATTGCAAGACGAGGCCCTGTTTGAACCAGAAGAGAGTAGGAAGGCCTAACAGACCTGGAGAAGAAAGGTAGCTGATATTAAGGATAGGGAGATTGGAAGGTTGCAAGAGAGGAAAGAGCTGGAAGAAGTTTGTTGAAGACCTGTGCTCCGTTGGGAGTTGAAAGGTGAAGAAGATTTTCTGTTACCTCTTAAGTTGAAGTAATGTCACTGATTTGATTGATAGGACCAATCATTGCACTTTGTCTAGTAATCATGTGTGCTCCGATCTCTTTCTTACACAGGAAGATCATAGCAGCAATGCACGAACTCCGTAGCAGTGGCGAGGGTCCCCGATGTAAATTAGAAGATGGTAAAATTATTTTGTGGGAGTTTTTTTTTAACTTTCTGTAATTTTGTCCGGGCAGCAGCTTTCTAGCCTGCTCGTCTCAATTTGGAGTTGTCAAATGTTCTTTTACATGCTAAATTTGAACACGGAACCTACGTGTTAGCGTCCGTCTCTGGTAGGACTAGAAACTCGATCTCACCTACACTGAGATCAGGAACTCTGGAAAGATATCAGGATGGCTCCAGGAGTGGCTACCTTTGAAGATCACTTAACCTTTACGCCATAGTGACCCCTTAAACCAATGGTTCTCAAATTGTGGGTCGTCCGAGTGGTTACCGGGGTCCAAATTTGGTGTGTAAAGAATAGAACCACTGTTACCTGCCACGCATGTCGTAAGAGGCAGCTAAGGAGGTTTGGCTGAAATCGGATGAATGTGTCCTAAGCGTGAAGAAGTCTATGCGTTTAGGGGCCTACCAAACCAATGTGCAAATGTATACACTTTCTTGGCAAAGATCAAACATATCACAAAGAGTGATTAAAATTGGTTGTAAAGAACGAACGCAAAGAAAAAGAAGAAGAAACTGTGGGTCGCGATGGATAGAACATTTCACAGGGGCCGCCTAAGACCATCGGGAAACACATATTTATCATAATTAGAAATAAATATTTCACAATATATAATGACATATTGTTTTTGTAACTAATCACTATGCTTTAATTATGTTCAATTATCCCTCTGTGTGTGCGGGTTCAATTCCGCGGGATGGCAGAAAAGTCACAGGTTCCCCAGATTCACGGTGTTCGTTGCACCGAACTGAAGGGTTACGATGTCCATGGCACCGAGCCGAAGAGCTGAAAAGCTCAAGTGCTTCTGGATCTGAAAAAAAAAAAAATTATGTTCAATTTGTAACAATGAAAATACATCCTGCATATCAGATAGTTATATTACGTACACACACTCATATGCACACATACACCCACACATGATCATAAACATACACTCGCAGACTCTTACATGCATACAAATACATACTCACACATACATACTCACATATACACACACGTAAACTCATACACAGACACACATATATATATATATATATATATATATATATATATATATATATATATATATATATATATATATATTATATAATATATACACTCACTCACATATACACACTCACACATACAAACCACACTCACGCACGAACAATAAACTCATATATCACATACAATACACCCACACACATATATATTCACACACACACCACCTCCTCTTCTTCTCCTCTTTACCATTTACTTTTTATAAATGTTTGCCCTGCCCAGCGTGTTCAGCAAGTATGGTCTTCGGTACTAGCCCTCTGAGTCAGGCAATTCGCACTGGCAGAAAAGTCACAGGTCCCCAGATTCACGGTGTTCGTGGCACCACACTAAGATTACGATGTCCAGGCACAGTCGAAGAGCTGAATCCTGCTTCTGGATCTGACCATAAAGAAGTGTTTGGGGGAGGGAGACGTAGTGATCTTGTGTGTGCTTGCTTAAGGCACTTTGTAAGCTGATATTCATTTTCGTAAGGCTGTTCTTGATGACATCGCTCCATCTTTTGCATGGTCTTCCTTTTTGCTCACACACAAACACACACGGCATAATATAACTGCCTAAAACGCATTCAGAACACACCTTAAAGCTAAACAAAACTATCATAAAAACACAACAAAACATCCAACGCAATATATAAACATACCGCATTATGGCACCAGAGTATATAAAAAGAAAATTGACACATAACGTACCCAGAGAAAAAAATTGAAGAAAACTTTTTTTTAAATTTTCTTTTAAAAGACAGGACTCAAATTTGTCAATAGAAAATGAAAATGATGTATTCCTATTATTTCTTAAACTTAAGTAGCGCCCTCATAAAATTCTCCAATATCTTCTTTTTCCTTCTTTGTTTTCATACTTTACTGCAAACAGTATTCCAGGGAGGCTGTATTGATCTGTTTTTTAAGCCTTGCTAATTAGCAGGTTTTAAAATATGCTTTCTGTGGGGAGGAATGTTGTAAGACAATTTATGTTTTAAATCGGTAATCGCCTTTCTTAGGAGAATCTTAATCGATGTCTCAACTGATGGGATGTGACGTTTATTGTGAAATTTATTGTAACTACAAAATGTGAAGTTGTGTGGAGAAGTTAAGTGAATTTTGTGTATAATGTGAATTTGTATGGTGAAGTTTAATAAGAAATGTAAATTTATTTTAGTCGAGTTAAGTAAAGAATGTGAATATATTTGTGGTGAAGTTAACTACAGAATGTGAAGTTAAGCACAGAATGTATAGTTGAGTTCACAATTTCAAGTAAAGAACAGGATATCAAGTTAAGAACAGAATGTGAGCTTTATGTTATGTTATGCGATCGACGTCATTGCACATTGGGCATTCCCATTCGTGTTCTGTCTCCAGCTGCAGCAGCCACCCTAAAGTCCATTTGCTCACCGTACCCATGAGATGTTTATTAGTACATCTTCTCTGTCTACCGCGAAGACGACACTGTCTGGCATGTCCAAACTTAATGCCTAATTCTCAAACTCTTTCCAGTGTCTGAAACTTGCCCATGTCACATAAATGAGAGCGAACCGCATTGATGAGATCGGCTCTGTCCGTGTTCGATATGTAGCGTAAGAAGAAGAAGAAGTACTAGGAATTAAACCCATCTACATTGGTATCAGAATCAACTGGACTACCAATATAAATACACCACCAACTCATGCAAATATCAATATAAAGAAAGTTCTAATTTGTCACATAGTTTCTAGTTCTGTATTTGCCTATGGGCGAAGTGTCTGTCCTTAGCAGTAGAATCCTTAGTCGGATTTCATTTTTTTTTCAACATTGAAATTATAACAACTTATTTTTTAAAATAATGTTATTGATTGTTTCGGATGTAATGTTATTGATTTGTTTATAGTGTTGTTGTACAGAATATTAACATTTGTATAACTGAGTTGGTATGATATAAAAAAAAAAGAAATGTTATCTTCGAAATGGGTGTGTTTTGGTGAAATGTAATTTCTTCAATTTGAAGCAAGTATAAGTGGTTGTACTTTGTTTGGTAGGTAGTTTGTGGTGTAGTCAAATGTGGTGTTGTTTGCTCTATTGTACTTTGTTTGGTAGGTAGTTTGTGGTGTAGTCAAATGTTGTGTTATTTGCTCTATTGTACTTTGTTTGGTAGGTAGTTTGTGGTGTAGTCAAATGTGGTGTTGTTTGCTCCATTGTACTTTGTTTGGTAGGTAGTTTGTGATGTAGTCAAATGTTGTGTATTTGCTCATTGTACTTTGTTTGTAGGTGTTTGTGATGTAGTCAAATGTTGTGTTGTTTGCTCTATTGTACTTTGTTTGGTAGGTAGTTTGTGGTGTAGTCAAATGTTGTGTTGTTTGCTCTATTGTACTTTGTTTGGTAGGTAGTTTGTGGTGTAGTCAAATGTTGTGTTGTTTGCTCTATTGTACTTTGTTTGGTAGGTAGTTTGTGGTGTAGTCAAATGTTGTGTTATTTGCTCTATTGTACTTTGTTTGGTAGGTAGTTTGTGATGTAGTCAAATGTTGTGTTGTTTGCTCTATTGTACTTTGTTTGGTAGGTAGTTTGTGATGTAGTCAAATGTTGTGTTGTTTGCTCTATTGTACTTTGTTTGGTAGGTAGTTTGTGGTGTAGTCAAATGTAGTGTTGTGTGCTCCATTGTACTTTGTTCAAATCGTTGTTGGTTTGTATGTTTGTAACTTTGTGTGTGTTCCTGTTCTGTCCTAAGTTGATCCTTCTTCTTCCAAACCTCCATATCAACCACTTGTTAAACCACTCTTTGTGATGTGTATGTGATCTGAGCCTAAGAGCGATTGTACGTTGTGCCAGTTATACGCCTACAAGTAGTCCAGTGCATCCAATTTCTGCAAATGCTTTTTATTTACTAAGGTAGCTTCCATAGTCCCCTACCTCAGTCTCCTCTTACGACATGCCTTGTAGGTCGCAGTGTTACTATTCTTTGCTCCCTTGTAGACCCCGGCAACACACGGTGAGTTGATCCATACATTGTGGTTTCCCGCATGGTTTTTTTTTTTCTTGTCACCAAAATCTGTATCCCGAACTTGCACAGCCGAGAAAGAGAATACCCTTTTTTAGTCTCCTTGAAATCGTCAGAGCTAAAGTTTTCTCTTCGAGAACAAAATTGTATGAATTTGGAGCATAATTCAAGTATATTAACTTTATAACTAATATGGAGCATTTTTATCATCATCATGTGCCGTGCGTATTGATTTTTTTTCCCGATCTAGAAGCACTTGAGCTTTCAGTTCTTCGGCTCGGTGCCATGGACATCGTAACCCTTTGGTTTAGTGCCACGAACACCATAAATCTGGAGAACCTGTGGTTTTTCTTCCAGTCCGCGGAATAGAAACCGCACCCACAGAGGGCTTTTCACCTGTCGATGGGTATGAACATGCTGGGCAGGCGGGCGTGTCGTGCGTATAATTTTAGACGATCATGTTTCGCCATCCCCCTGATTACGCTTGTCATTGTTTGACCATTCCATATGGTCAAGCCATCCAAGTATTTATCTCTTGGTTTGTGATTGAGCTCACAACCTTATGCCAAAGATGCCCAAAGCTTTTATATTATCATCATCATCATCAAGTAGCTTGTCCCTTCCGGAACTTGGTTCCATAATAGCATCCTGAAAAACTCTCAATTCTGTGCAAGTTGGCAGGCTTCAGCAGCAGTCATTCTCAGATCATCAATCACATCTTGCACCCATCGTCTTCTAGGTCTTCTTCTCATTCTTCTTCCAGACACCATTCCTTCTAAAATTATATTTTCTATGAACTCATTTCGTTGGATGTGTCCGTAATATTTAATTTTCCTTGGATTTTGTCTTTCTGCTGCTTCTCCTTCTTCTTCTTCTCTCGAACGCCCGCTGTTAATTCAGGCGAAAGTTATGACGCCTGGTATTGCGCTTATGATTTTTGCGTGAGGGCTAAATCACCCATTTACAGGTGTCACTCAACCATACAGACTGCCTCGACGACTTCAGAGGTACTTGAAGCTTAGATCCTCCAAGTGTGATTGTTGCAGGAAACCTGTTGTCCGTGTAACTTCTTCTTCTTTGCGTTCGTTCTTTACGACCAATTGTAATCACTCTTTGTGATATGTTTGATCTTTGCCAAGAACGTGTATACGTTGCACATTGGTTTGGTAAGCTCCTAAACGCATAGACTTCTACACGTTTAGGACACATGCATCCGATTTCAGCCAAACCTCCTTAGGCGCATCTTTTTTTTTTTTTTTTCCGATCCAGAAGCGCTTGAGCTTTTTCAGCTCTTCGGTTCGGTGCCATGGACATCGTAACCCTTCGGTTCGGTGCCACGAACACCGTAAATCTGAGAAATCTATGGCTTTTTCTTCCAACCCGCGGAATTGAACCCGTACTTATAGAGGACTTGTCACCCGCAGTTCAACGCGCTACGAATACGCTGGGCAGGCGGGCGACTCATTCATTAAAAAACACGACACAACATGTTAAAACAAGGTTATATTATGTAACAAGTTAAGTTTAAATTAAGAAATGTCAGTATTATGAATATTTTTCACAAATAAATAACCCTGAACTGAGGAAAATTGCAAAAAAACGTGCTGTATTCTATCAAACATATACAAAAATCAGCCCCCATTTGACAGGAATTTCTGATTTGTCGGCTAAACTATTCGGCCTCATGTTACCGGGGGTTGCGATGTGGACATGTACGGAAGAAAATTAGACAATAACGGAAGGAAGGGAATGTCGATTAGAAACCTTTGCAAACTGTGCACGTTAGAAGGACCAGAAAATGACAGTTGAGGAAATAATGAAGCTTAGATCAGATTATTTGTTAGCTATAGTATCTGAGATATATAATAAGGAAGATAGACATACTGGATTGACAGGCTGGGTGGTAGGGGAAAGATAGAGGGGATATATAGACGGGGAGGGTGACAGGACGATGACAGAGGGGCAGATAGAGAGCAGGGGTTGTGTGTAGTATGACAGAGAAAAGAGAAAGATGGATAGAGCGATGATGAGTGGACGATGTTAGAGAGAGAGAGAGATTGTTAGAAAGCGATGATTATGAAAAGTATGGGTACGATGATAGAGAGAGAGAGAGAGAGATATAGAGACTGATATAGAGCGATAGTTGTGAATAGTGAGGAAAAGATAATAGAGAGAAATGGATAGAACGATGGTTGTGATTAATGAGGGAACATGACAGAGAAGAGAAAAGTCTGATGGAAAGCGATGATTGTGTGTTGTGAAAAGACGATGACAGATAGAGAGATAGAGCGATGGTCGTGTTTAAAGGGTTTAAAGCCGAAAGATTGACTTCATTGCCCCGGTTTTTAACACCATATGGCTCGGTCCCTCTCCGCAGAAATGGTACGCCACCTGTATTGCACAAAGCACGAACTCCGTAGCTCCGGCAACAATCCTAGGGTCTCTGGAAAAACTGCACTCGTGAACAGAAGGCCGTGGTCCGGAATCCCCACTACCTTTGACTCGCAAGGCAAAGGGCTTAACCACTCAGCCACAGAGACCCCCGAGCGATGGTCGTGTATAGCTAGGGGATTATGTTAGAGAGAGAGAGAGAGAGAGATTGATAGAGAGGATGATTGTGGATGCTGTGGGAACCATGACAGCGAAAGAAGAGAGAGAGATGGATAGATCGATGATCGTGAATATATTGATGGCACGATGCCAGAGAGAGAAAGTGAAAGAGATAGAGCGATGGTCGTGTATAGTGAGGGGACTATGTTAGAGAGAGATTGATAGAGAGCGATGGTTGTGGATACTGAGGACTATGACAGCGAAAAAGAGAGAGAGAGAGAGAGATGGATATTGATGGTACGATGCCAGAGAGAGAGAGAGAGAGAGAGAGAGAGAGGGAAAGAGATAGAGCGATGGTAGTGAATAGTGTCGAAACTTTTTCTTCGAACGCCCCATATTGACCACTTGTTAACCACTCTTTGTGATCTGTATGTGACCTGAGCCTAAGAGCGATTGCACTTTGTGCTAGTTATGCGCCTACAAGTAGGGTAGCACATCCGGTTTCTGCAACGCTTTTTATTTACTAGGGTAGCTTCCCTAGACCTCTTACGACATGCTTTGTAGGTCGCAGTGGTACTATTCCTTACTTCCCTTGTAGGTTCTGACACCACACAAGCGCATCGCTGTGTCCAGGACCTTCTATTCTTTCCATGCTCCTGTATTACGGTAAAGAGAAGAGAACTGGAGACTAATGTAAATCTTCTTCTTCAGCGATCTCTGGTTATGCGCTTAATTTACTGTGGACCACAAACTGGGCAGTCAGCTTCAGGTCTGTCAGGTTTCCCAAAGCTTAGTTTTCAGGTCGACTGGGTGTGACCACATGTTGCTGCTTCTCAGCTCACACAGGAGAGGACAGTCTTGCAGGATAGATGTTAAAATGATAGGCAAGACTTGGAACGAATTAAAAGGGATGGCAAGAAACATGAAGGACTGAAAGAAGTTTGTTCATGACCTGTGCTACGTTGGGATTTAAACCGCGAAGAAGAGAAGACGAAATAGTAACATAACCAAAAAAAAATCATCATCAAATAGCTTGTCCTGAGCAGAACTTTGCCACCCCAACAGTCCTTTGGAATTTCTCTCTCTCATAGGCCAGATGTCCTGCCTCTACAGCCGTCATGTTCAAACCATCAGTTACATCCCCCCAAAAAGCAGACGGAAATGTAATACTGCTTAAACACTTAATTAACAAATATTTTATGAATTGTTCCCTGGGCAGCGGCTTTTCAGCCTATTCTTTTCGATTTTTTGAATTGCCAATGGTTCTTTTAAGTTAATTGCATATCCTTTACAGGACTTTGCGAATCAACCCCAGCTTTTTAACGCTGTTTGTGATTTTTCTAGGCATTATTACGTTCAGTAGTTTGTCATTGCTTTCTGAACGGGTGGCGCCATCGTCCTTTGTAAAAATCCACGCGAAACAATTTGCAACCAAATTGTCCACAGCGTGATTCGAACTCAGAACGTCGGGGTTAATAGACCGAGTCAATATCCCCTAAGCCACAGACGCCACCACGGGTTCTTTTACGTTCTCAAATTAAACACGGGACATAGGTTTTATCATCCGTCACTTATAGGACTAGGAACTCGATCTCAATAACACTGAGATCAGGGATAACTGGAAACATATCCTGATGACTGATTCCATGAGGGAGCGAACCTGGTACTTTTGACACGAAAGGCAAGCACTTAACCTCTACGCTACAGATACCCTTTTTTGACAAAATTCATTAGAAAATATTTTTTAAAATATAATTCCAACAAAATATCTTTACCATCTTCTAAATTACATCGAGACGCATGTGCTACGGAGTTCGTGTACTGCATCTGAGATTTTCATGTGGAAGAAAGAGGTTGGAGCACACATGGTTACCCACCGAACTACAATGATGATCATGTCAATCATTTCATTTCAAAATAAATTTTGCATACCACAAAACGGAAACATATTGCTATTCAGAAATAACTTATTTTCTTGAAATTATAATCATTCTGAAAGCCGGGGAAATAAAATAGGGCGCCAAGGATGAGTCTCAGGGGCGCCGCTTTAGATAGCACTGCTCTACATCATACGTCATTTATCATTCCATTTTCCATTTCTTGTCCTGGCGTGTGTTAACCGTGTAGCGCAGCGTTTCCCAAACTGACATCTGTGGACCCCCTGGGTTCCGTGAGGTACTCATATGGGATCTTCAAGCGCTTTAAGAAATATTATGATATTTGACATTTGAAACAGAAAATAAATTTTAGAAATATGTATAAAAACGGTGGTAAACTAATTCCGCTGCGAAATCTTCTTCTTCTTTGCGATCGCTTTTTTGATGATTATACCGTTAGACGCGTTCTTATGATGAAATCGACTGTTGTCTGGAGCTCATCTATAGTGCCATGTAGTTTTGATGATTATACCGTTAGACGCGTTCTTATGATGAAATCGACTGTTGTCTGGAGCTCATCTGTAGTGCCATGTAGTTTTGATGATTATACCGTTAGACGCGTTCTTATGATGAAATCGACTGTTGTCTGAGCTCATCTCTAGTGCCATGTAGTTTTGATGATTATACCGTTAGACGCGTTCTTATGATGAAATCGACTGTTGTCTGAGCTCATCTATGCATGTAGTTTTGATGATTATACCGTTAGACACGTTCTTATGATGAAATCGACTGTTGTCTGGAGCTCATCTGTAGTGCCATGTAGTTTTGATGATTATACCGTTAGACGCGTTCTTATGATGAAATCGACTGTTGTCTGGAGCTCATCTGTAGTGCCATGTAGTTTTGAATGTAGTGTTGTATTGTAGGGCCAGCATTCCTTTCTTGGGAGGACATACAGGGGCAGTCTTGCAGGACATGTTCTGTGGTTTGTTCAGCGGAGCCACAGGGGCACAGAGGGTTTGGGGACAATCGCAGCCTGTGTAGGTGTTTGTTCAGTCTGTTATGACCTATCCTGAGTCGGAAGATGATAGTCTGTCCTTGTCTGTCAAGTGTGTGGTTGTCATCGTTGGATGGTTTAGGTTCTTTTCTAATGTCCATGATAGCTTTTTTTCAAAGTATGTGATTTCATTATCTATTTGTTCACATTCTGTTCCTTTTTTAGCAAGTTTGTCTGCCTTCTCGTTACCTGGCACTCCACAATGTGATGGTACCCACTGAAGTGTAACTCTATGCGAAATCAAAGAACCGAGATCGTAAGTCTAAATGTCTGACAGGACAAAATGAAAGATCATTTAAAGTTTCCCGCAGTCTAAGAAATTGGAGCCAGCTTGACTGTTGGTGTGGTATAATAATAACTTCATCGCTAGAAGATTTTAATATAAAGAAACTTTTTGGGTCTGCGGCAATGTTTGTTCAAAAGAGGGCCCACGGTATGCAAAGTTTGGGAACCACTGGTATTGCGTATTTGCAATACCAGTAGCATCGACTGGCATTTCTCCTAAATACTCGTTACTAGTAATTATCTCAAATAATCGAACAACAGTAATCGTTACCACCAACGTTACAACTTAATACAACAAACAAAACATTTTTGATTATTGTCATGTTTTAAGGGTAATTTTGACATTACCTTTTTTTCTTTACAATTACAACTTCAAATGTCAATACAACGAAAAGATTTCATCATAAAGACGATTTGAATAGTAAATTGTAATAATTATGTGGAACACGGCCCTGACCTCTGTAATTACACTGAACGCGGTATTGCACAGTTGACAGTAATCGTAGGTGAAAGTATGATTCATGATGTGAACGCAATTGTTAAATGTACACTGCAACACTAGCGTATGACCTTTTGTGATGGAGTAGATGGAACTGTTTTGTATGGAATTATGTGGTGTTATAGGGATTGCAATATGGGAATTGCCCAGTTTTCATTTTAAGTATTCGCGGCTCGAAGTAATAGTAGTTTAGTCAGGTACACGACTAGGAGACAATGCACTCATTAAAATCAAGGGCATTGAATGGGGGTTTTGGGTTGGAAGGGAGGGACGCGGGGCTTTGAGGTACTGGGGGGAGGTGTCTTATTGGCGAAGTGGATAAGTCGTTTGCCTGTCCTACTGAAGGTTGTGAGTTCGAGTACGGACCGAGACACATGTGCAGTTTTTTCATGAAATCCCTAGGATTGTTGCTGGAGCTACGGAGTTCGTGATGTTATGCAATGCGCTCGGCAAATGACATGTCATCTCTGCCGACAGGGGCGAAGCTATATGGGGAAACCCGGAGCATTGAAGTCAATCCTTTGCCTTTAGACTCTTTATACCCTTTGAGGTACTGTGCTTGCCGCACACTTCAAACGTGATCTGTGTACAGGAGGTATAATAATTCCTCTCGTACCGTTCTACGTTACATAGGGCCTGCAAGTAATTTCTCCATACCGCTCTATGTACAGGAGGTATTGATAGGTTTATATTGTTTTGTAATTTGGAATATGACCATTAAATGAAAACATTTCTATCGGTCCCAGCACATGGGAAAAACAAGCTGAAAACAGAATTATGTGGAAAAACAAAATTACGCAAAGGTGCAGAATCTTTCCTGTGTAAGAACGAAATCGGAGCACACGTGGTTACTCACCGAAGTGCATTGATGATGGTCTTAAGAATCAATCAAAGAATGATAAATTAATTACAAATAGATCTTGAGAATAATTTTATGTTTCTATATAATGTTTTGGATCCTTGAAAGACTTGTTGGAAAATTGATACATTCAGAGAGGTTAGTCAAGTGGTTTGCCGTATAGTAAGAGTTAAAAGTCAGCCTGTATGCATAGGGTTGTCCTTCTGTTGATTTACATATACAGTTCCAGAGATTCTAAGATGGTACCATTGTCTTAGTCACGCAATCTTTTTCGAATTCTTAATGCCTGTAATGTTTAAAACCTCTAAGATTCTCTCTCTTGCTTTGTTGAATGATACGGTTAAGCTTTTGAATGCAAGTGTTTGTTTAAGATTGGTCTCAGCTGTGATTGTGTACGTTTTTTTTTTTTTTTCGATCCAGAAGCACTTGAGCTTTTCAGCTCTTCTGCTCTGTGCCATGGACATCGTAACCCTTCGGTTCGGTGCCACGAACACCGTAAATCTGGGAATCTGTGGCTTTTTCTGCCTGCCCACGGAATTGAACCCGCAATTGTGTACGGTAAAGAATCTCTCCGATATTTTTCATGTTTTTTTTCGTTGGCTATCTATGAATACATTTATACTCTCATGGCGCCTAATATGGCGCCTCTGACTTCTTCTTCTTCTTTGCGATCGTTCTTGCTATTTTGATGATTATACCGTTAGACGCGTTCTTATGATGAAGTCGAATGTTGTCTGGAGCTCATCTCTGGTGCCATGTAGTTTTGAATGTAGTGTTGTAGGACCAGCATTCCTTTCTAGGGAGGACATACAAGGAACAGTCTATCAGGACATATTCTGTTATTTGTGGGTGAAGGATCCTATAAATCAGAGCTGTCCAACGCGAAGCCCGAACCAAACATTCATGACGTCCTATTTTAGCTATGTGGTTAGGCCCTTGCCTTGCGAGCCGAAGATTGTGTGTTCGAAACTGAGTCGCGCCTTGTATTTAGTCCTATTGGCTCTATGAAAAATTGGCTCTATACAGAAAAATTACATACTTTGGTCACATCAAGAATCACGATGGCCTGGAAAGAACAATACTAAAGGGCAGGGTCCCAGGACGCAGAGGCAGACCAAGAAGAAGATGGCTACAAGATATTAAAGAAACCATGAATATGACCATCGACGAAGTGGGTGAACTGGCAAGAGACAGAGTGAATTTCAGATGTGCTGCAAAGAGAGCAACGTACTATAAAGGATACGCACCTTGATGATGATGATGATGGGCTCTATGAAGGCTTTATTCTTTGACCGTAATCAAGTAGGCTCTACACTTTGATCTTAGCAAAAAGGCAAAGAAGCGATAAAGAAAAAATCAAGAGACCGGGTGAAAAAGGACGAACAACTGTTGAGGCCTGATACTCTACGAGAAGCAAAGAGGAACAAGTAAGTATATTATCCGTTTACCTTGAGGAAAAAAAAGGATCACAAAATATCAGAACAGACATTGAAGTGAGAGACAAAATGGTTCAAGAAGAAAGGACACCTAGCCCTTTCGCTACTACATACGTTCCGAAGGCTGAGCTAAAAATAGCTACTCTTTGTTTCTAGGTCACAAACCTGAATGTACGCCTATAGCAGTGACAGTAGCAATGTATAACGTGTTAACACGTCTTTAACCCACATAGGAGAGATAATAACAGACGTGTTAATGCGTCTTTAGAAGTGAATGGGAAAAACGTATATTTACGTCCTTAGCAGCTAAAGGTCTAGGGAAACACTGAAACATAATTTGCTGAGTCAAAAAATATTGTACTGAATTCCATGGAAGAGATTGAGCGAGTTCACCAGGACAGAGTGGTATGGAAAATTACTTGCAGACCATATGTAACGTTTAACGGTACGAGAAGAATATGTGTGTGTATGATATATATATATATATATATATATATATATATATATATATATATATATATATGAGAGAGAGAGAGAGAGAGAGAGAGGAGAGAGAGAAGAGAGAGAGAGAGAGATTAATGTAGTTATGGATTGATATATCTTCCTCCTTCTTCTTCGAATGTTCCATATCGACCACTTGTTAACCACTTTGTGTGATTTGTAATTGTATGTGATCAGAGCCTAAGAGCGATTGTACATTGTGCCAGTTATGCGCCTACAAATAGGCCAGCACATCCAATTTCTGCTATACTTTTTATATACTAGGGTAGCTTCTCTAAGCCCCCCACCTTAGTCGCCTCTTACGACATGCTTTGTAGGTCGCAGTGGTACTACTCTTTGCTCCCCTTCCGAGGCCCCACACCACACAGGTGGGATTGATATATTAATAGATTGATGGATAGACTCATGAGTAGCTCAGTAAACAAACAAACAAACAACGCAGATCATACAAAAGATGCATTAGTGAATTATTTACAAAATGATGTAAGCAAGCAGGAAGGAAAGAAGCGCTCAAACATATCAGAAAATATACAAACAAAATCACATACCAGCTGTGCACTTTTATGTCATATTTGTGTCATGTCTGTCTTTTTCATCCATTATGTGCGTCTTTTTTTCTACCTTTTTTCTCTTTCAAAACTCTGACACAAAATCCAACCTCTCTATGCACACCCCTGCCATGTACTTTATTGCTTGCCTGTTTTTTTTGTTTTTAAGTTTTCTTCTAATGTGATGTTTATTGTTGCTTCTAAAACTCAATATTTCAGTTTCTAAACTGTGTATGTTGTACTATACTGTACTTGTTGCACTAACACTGTTTGTTGGACTAAATTATGTTTGTTGTACTTAAACTCATGTTTGTTTGGCCGTAGCTGTATTTCTTTTGTATTCTTTTTAAATTCAAAAGGTGCGTGTTGAGATCAAACTGGTGTTGTATTTAAACTGTGTTTGCAGTATTTAAACTGTGTTTGTTCTATTTAAACTCTGTTGTATTTAAACTGTTGTATTTAAACTCTGTTGTATTTAAACTCTGTTTGTTGTATTTAAACTGAGTTTTTCGATTCTCTTTCCGTTTTCCTTGCGGGTTCCACTAAAGAGTTTATGAATATATACGTAAAGAACATACACAGAGATAAATAACGCTTTTCTAACAACAAACGATGTATGAAAAATATATGAGTGTCAAAACTTACATAAACATATAAACATCACTCTCTTTATCTCTCTATTTTTCTATATATCTCTCTCTCTTTAGCCTGTGAGAACACAATACGGAGGAAGGCCATGAATAGAGAAGAATTGTGTGCGTTTGTTGCTGCCCTAAACGCCAAGGGCGTAACAGGGTAAAGAGAGAGAGAGAGAGTTAGCATGTGACGCCCCTGGCGCTTGGAGCAGCAACGAATGCACACCATTCTTTTCTATTCTTGGCCTTCCTCTGTTATTGGTTATTGGTTACTAAACTGACGTCATTGCACTCCGGGCAGACCCATAGGTGCTCAGTCTCTCCCAACAGATATCGAAGAGTATGCATAATGATGGTTCCCGTGGCTCGCTGATTAAACACACCTCTCACTCTGCCTCTCAGGCATCCAGTTCGACTTGAACAAGGGTAACTCCAAACTGCCTAAATCGCTTGATCGATTCAACATCGATTTTAATGTCCTCATCCAACAGCCAGTCGCGAAGAGACCGAAGAATATACCCCTTATCCATCTTCAACTCCCCAACAATCGATCTGTTGATGCTAGCTTTTCCGTTATCTCATTACCGTAAACACCCACATGCCCAGGACAGTATATACCGTAAACACCCGCATGCCCAGGACAGTATATCCACGTACGCCGCGGGAGGTTGGAAACTTCTATAGACGACATCCACTCATACCGAAACCTGCCCTTCTGGATCATGTGAAGCATCGACTGAGAGTCAGATACAACAACTGCCCCAGTAAATAAAGTCCCAGAGATCCAATGGAGGGCAGCAGTAACGGCCTCAACCTCCATCCTCATACTAGAAGTAGTTGTCCTGTATGCCCCACTTCGCTCCACAACAACCTTACCATGCGCATTAGCCAAGAAACCCCAGCCGGACTTCTCTGTATTGTGTTCCAGTTTTCTTCTTCTTCTTCAAATGCTTCATATCGACCACTTATTAACCCATTCTTTGTGATCTGAGCTTAAGGACAATTGTACGGTATGCCAATAAAGCGCCTACAAGTAGGCCAGCGCATCCGATTTCTGCGACGCTTTTTAATTTACTTTGGTAGGTATCTTCCCTAGACCTTGACCTCAGTCGCCTCTTACGACACGCCTTGTAGGTTGCAGTGTTACTATTCCTTGTTCCTCCCAGCAACACACGAGGGGCGGGGGCGGGTGGTCCCAGTTATGATTTCTTTCTTTAAATTCCTGTTCTACTGTTCTCCTCTGTACACCTTCAATGTCAATACAACCCAAATTTTCTTTCTGTAAACTAAAGAAAAACATAAATGTAAAAAACAAAGTAAAGGAAACCTTTCATACCTCGTGGTATATAGGGCATTACAGTGTTAGGTCTGTATTTTTCATTGACCGTCCACACACGATGGGTGATGTGGTCAGCATCACGCCGGCCGCTTTACTTTCCCAGAGCATGTCTGGTACCCAGTTGAGGCTGGTTCGACCTGACAGCCGTCGCGGTCGGGAAAAATTCACGCGCACTGCGGGAAGTTGAATCCAGACCACCAGCCTTGAGAAGCGAGTTCACTAACAACTACGCTACTGCGGCTCTCAAAGAAAAACATTCATGTCTTTATTTTTTTTTTTTTAAATCATCATCATTATTATTGTCTGTCCCCCGTTCGCCCGCTATGAATTCAGACGTCAATGCGCCTAAAATAGCACATCTGAATGATTTTTGCGTGAAAGCTTGCTTTCCTTATAATCACTGTCCCAATAAATGTACAAGCGAGCCTTACTCTGACTTCAGAAGTAATCGTTATGATAAGGATGGCAGTACAAACATCACGATAAAACAGTTGTGCGTGAAGATTTGCTATCCTTATCATCAGTGTCCCTAGCCATATATGCGAACCTTATTCCGACGACTTCAGTAGCAATCATTATGATAAGGATGACAGTAAAAACAGCACAATTATCATTTTTGTGTGAAGACTAGCTTTCCTTATCATTAGTGTCCCTCGTCTTACAAGCGAGCCTTTGCTCCGTCTTCAAAGATAATCATTTATGATAAGGATGACAGTAAAATATCACGTTTAAATCATTTTTGCGTGAAGGTTTGCTGTCCTTAACATCACTGTCCCTTCCCTTAGAAGCGAGTCTTACTCCGTCTTCAGAAGTAATCGTTATGATAAGGATGATCAGTAAAAACATCACGGTAACGAATTTTTGCGTGAAGACTTGCTTTTCTTATTTTCACTATCCCTCGCCTTACAAGCGAGTCTTACTCCGTCTTTAGAAGTAATCGTTGTGATTTTTTTTTTTTTTTTCGATCCAGAAGCACTTGAGTTGAAAGCTCTTCGCTCAGTGTCATGGACATCGTAACCCTTCGGCTCGGTGCCACGAACACCGTAAATCTGGGGAACGTGTAGCTTTTCTGCCAGTCCGCGGAGTTGAACCCGCACTTACAGAGGACTAGTCACCCGTAGTCAACGCGCTACGAACACGCTGGGCACGCGGGCAATCGTTATGATAAGGATGACGATAAAAACGTCACGATAAAGCGTATAACATAACAACACAAGAAAGTTAGAAGTAATAACACAGATAATGCCAGGGGATCGATTGTCTGATAAAAGATGAGATAAAACGAAGCTAAGAAAATGTAAACAAAATATTTTTTAAAAAAGAACAGTAATCTAGGTTGTTATTTTGTAAACGAGTGTTGTATCTTAGACAGGTAAAAGAAAACACAGATTCAGGATCAAATGTGAGCACATAATACCACATGCGTCTCACGTAGTAATCGCAGCCGGTTAACATACTGTGCAAGACCTTGTTTCCTCTCACTCGCCTGTGTGGTGCCGGGGCCCGTCAAGAGATTGAAAGAATAGTACCACTGTGACCAACACGGAATGTCGTAAGAGGCGATTGAGGTAGGGGAATGGGGAAGTTACCTTAGTTAATAAAAAGCGTCGCAGAAATCGGATGTGCTGGCCTACTTGTAGGCGCGTAACTGGCACAACGTACAATCGCTCTTAGGTTCAGATCACATACAGATCACACAGAGGGGTTAACAAGTGGTCGATATAGAACGTTCGAAGAAGAAGGTTTCCTCTCTCCATGGGGTTCTCCATGGGGTTCTCCGGCATTATTAATTTCTTTCGTGTTTATGTAATGCTATATATACACGTGTCTTTGTTCAAAATCCCCCATTGATTTACGAGGTAGTACTACCGCAACGAACTCGTTTCTCAAGGCTGGTGGTCTGGGTTCAACTCCCGCAGTGCGCGTGGATTTTTTCCCGACCGCGACGGCTCTCAGGTCGACCCAGCCTCAACTGGGCACCAGACATGCTCTGGGAAAGGAAAGGCGGCCGGCGTGATGCTGACCACATCACCCATCGTGTGCCGACGG
This sequence comes from Arion vulgaris, assembly GCA_020796225.1. Taxonomy (NCBI): domain Eukaryota; kingdom Metazoa; phylum Mollusca; class Gastropoda; order Stylommatophora; family Arionidae; genus Arion; species Arion vulgaris. Next base: position 14,117,922 of record CM036768.1, read on the forward strand.
TCAATGAAAATACAGGCCTAACACTGTATTGTCCTATATACCACAAGGTATGAAAGGGTTCTTTACTTTTTTTTTACAACTACCGCAACCTCACCACGGTTTTCTCCAGATCTGATCTGGTCCGGTCTGACCACCTCATATTTGTAGGTTTCCTTTCATCGGCCTGTTCGCTGGAAACAAACTTTCTCACAAACAAAACAAGGATCATTATAGTCTCCGCTGTGGTGAAGACTGTTGGGGCATGGGAATATATCTGCTTCATTGGGATCAACATACTCATCTTCATTATGTCTTGAGATTGTAGGAAAATTGGGCAAAGTCTCCATGGGAGCTCTAGAAATAAACATTCTGACTAACTAAAAACAACAATCAACATAGTCTCCGCAGTGATGTATACCATGGGGGTCTAGAAATATATCTGTTCCGAGTGGAAGGAATTGATCCTTACCTCACATCTTGAAAATAAAAATGTGAAGTGACAGGGATTTCAGACTAGCAGTCTGCAGAGTCCACGTGACATTTATATATATAGTAAATCAGTGACAAACCTTGATATTATCAAACTATAGAAGCATGCTAATCACGACAGACAGAAAGCACCTACACAGAATGCTGGGACCATCAAGAAGAGACCGGTTTAGTAATGAAGACATTAATGAGTATCAAGAAGAGACCGGTTTAGTAATGAAGACATCATGAAGTATCAAAAAGAGACCGGTTTAGTAATGAAGACATTAATGAGTATCAAGAAGAGACCGGTTTAGTAATGAAGACATCATGGACGTATCAAGAAGAGACCGTTTTAGTAATGAGACTAATGAGTATCGAAGACCGTTAGTATGAAGCATGGAGTATCAAGAAGAGACCGGTTTAGTAATGAAGATATCAAGGAGTATCGAGAAGAGACCGATTTAGTAATTAAGACATCAGGGAGTATATAGAAGAGACCGGTTTAGTAACGAAGACATCAGGAAGTGTCAAGAAGAGACCAGTTTAATAATAAAGACCTCAGTGACGTATCATAAAGAGACCTGTATAATGAAGACATCAAGGGAAAAAGTGCACACACAACAGTACTGAACTTCATCAAGAAAAGACACACATCATATATATATAGTAGATATATCAGCGTGTCTTGTGTAGAAGCAAGTGACCTACATAAATGCCTTTATTGCTAATGAACGTAGCCATCAATACGTCATTGACTCATAGCGTGCAGTTATTACCGTACACTATATAATAAGCGTTCTCTTTTTTTAACAGTCTTCCTTATTAACTCTGATAATATTAATGGTTGTGGTTTCAGTATAGATTTTTATAGGAAAAAAATAGCTGTAAATGATGAAGGTGTAGGGTTTCAACCAAGAATAGCCCACACAGACGGTATATAAAAGGAACGTTCTGTTTTCGGAATCAGGTATTGAATCTTGTATAAATTATTCAGTGTGTTTGTGAACTTTATATTATGTTGCGTGTCAGTCTGCGCCGATAACTAAGCGTGCTTATTAGAGTTAGTTGGGCATGTCCATTGATGTTGAAGGAGAGAGTTATTTATATCTTACGTTGGTGAAGAGATATATATGTTTAATAATGAGGTGAAGGATGAATGTTGAAACTGATGAGAAAAAAACGAGGACATATGTTAAGAAAGGAGAAATCTGAAATATAATCTTTCAGAGATTCGTGGAAATAGAATGGGTTTGGATGTTGAAATACATTAGCAATTAATTAAATAAGAACAAGAAATTAATTGATTCAAATATTGATTTATACATTGATTGATTTAACCAGCAACATTCTACTTAATATATTTATTGATATATCGATTGATTTGTTGATAGAATCGATTGATTGACAGACCCAGCATCATTGTTCTTAATATATTGATTAATCAATCGATTGACTTATTGATAGATCCAGCATCATTGTCCTTAATATATTGATTGATCGATCGATTGATTGATTGATTTATTGATTGATAGAACCTACATAATTGCACTTCGGTGAATTACCATGCGTGCTCCGATCTTCTATCCTGTCGGTGTTTCGGTTGTCATTATCTTCTCTGTCGTTAATGTTTTTGACCCTTCATCATCTATCTTATCATTATTTTATCACTTTACCTTCTGTCTTGTCATTTGTTTTTGTTTTTTTCACGTCATCTTCTTTCTTATGATATACTTCACTTCATCTTCTTTCTTATCATATACTTCACTTCATCTTCTTTCTTATCATATCTTTCACTTCATCTTCTTTCTTATCATATCTTTCACTTCATCTTCTTTCTTATCATATCTTTCACTTCACGTCATCTTCTTTCTTATCATATCTTTCACTTCATCTTCTTTCTTATCATATCTTTCACTTCATCTTCTTTCTTATCATATATTTCAATTCACTTCATCTTCTTTCTTATCATATCTTTCACTTCCCTTCGTCTTCTTTCTTATCATATCTTTCACTTCACTTCGTCTTCTTTCTTATCATATCTTTCACTTCATCTTCTTTCTTATCATATCTTTCACTTCATCTTCTTTCTTATCATATCTTTCACTTCACTTCATCTTCTTTCTTATCATATCTTTCACTTCATCTTCTTTCTTATCATATCCTTCACTTCATCTTCTTTCTTATCATATCTTTCACTTCACTTCATCTTCTTTCTTATCATATCCTTCACTTCATCTTCTTTCTTATCATATCTTTCACTTCATCTTCTTTCTTATCATATCTTTCACTTCACTTCATCTTCTTTCTTATCATATCTTTCACTTCACTTCATCTTCTTTTCTTATCATATCTTTCACTTCACTTCACCTTCTTTCTTATCATATCTTTCACTTCACTTCATCTTCTTTCTTATCATATCTTTCACTTCACTTCATCTTCTTTCTTATCATATCTTTCACTTCACTTCGTCTTCTTTCTTATCATATCTTTCACTTCATCTTCTTTCTTATCATATCTTTCACTTCACTTCATCTTCTTTCTATCTATCTCACTTATATCTTTCACTTCTACTTCATCATTCTTTCTTATCATATCTTTCACTTCACTTCACCTTCTTTCTTATCATATCTTTCACTTCACTTCATCTTCTTTCTTATCATATCTTTCACTTCACTTCATCTTCTTTCTTATCATATCTTTCACTTCACTTCCTTTCTTATCATATCTTTCACTTCACTTCACCTTCTTTCTGTAACAAAAATATAATCTTATTTTGCCTAACAGCGTCAGTATTGATTTGATAGATAGATTGGACCATCATCATTGTACTTTCCATGTGTTCTCCGATCTCGTTCTTAATAGGAAGATCTCAGCTGCAGTGCACGAACTCCGTAGCACCGGCGACGGTAATTTTGAAGATGGGGAAGATATTTTTGTAGGAATGTTTTGTTAAGTTTCATAAACAGTGTGTTTTGTCGCCTATGTTATCTTTGAGGTCCACCTTTACGGAACGACCTTTTGCTTTGAATCCTGAGTAACATTGTTCTTTCAGGCGCATTGTCTGTTGGTAAACTTCTTATGTTGCCGAACTATTTAATTTGTTGTTTCTTGATGAAGTTCAGTACTGATGTTGTACCTATTTTTTCCTAATGTCTTCATTTTTAAACCGGTCTCGCCCGAGTGATTACCTGGGCCAAATTGGGGGTAAAAATAGAACCACTGTTACCTGCCACGAATGTCGTAAGAGGCGACTAAGGAGGTTTGGCTGAAATCGGATGCATGTGTCCTAAACGTGTAGAAGTCTATGCGTTTAGGGCCTACAAAACCAATGTGCAACGTATACACGTTCTTGGCAAAGATCAAACATATCACAAGGAATGATTAAAATTGGTCGTAAAGAACGAACGCAAGGAAGGAAGGGAAGGAAACCGGTCTCTTCTTGATACTCCCAACATTCTGCATAGACACTTCATCTCTTCCGTGACTAGTTTTCTTCTATCGTTTGTTGTCAGCGTCCATCTTCTAACTCTTAAATGGTTCTACTAGCTTATATTCTTTCTTATAAGCCTCTTTGCACTTGAATTTCCTATGTGTACACATTTAGCTTCTATCTCGTTAAAAGTAATTGATTGATTGATAGGACATCATCATTGCACTTCGGTGAGTAACCTTGTGTGCTCCGATCTCTGTCTTGCACAGGAAGATCTCAGCTGCAGTGCACGAACAGCGTAGCACCGGCTAGGGTCCCCAAATGTAATTTTGAAGATGGTAAAAGACGTTTTTGTAGCAATTTAATTTTTATTTTTTTTTCTAATGAATTTTGTCCTGGCAGCGGCTTTCCAGCCTGATCTTCTCGTTTTCGTACTGCCATGGGTTCTTTTGCGTGCTCAAATTGAACACGGGACCTACGTTTTATCGTCCGTCTCCGATAGGACTAGGAACTCGAGCTCACCTACACTGATATCAAGGATCTCTTGAGTAATATCCCGATGTCTCCATGAAGGATCGAACCTGATACCTTTACGAGACAGTACCAACTCTCGCTACAGAACTCTAACTAAATACTTCTACGAGTTTCTCTTCATAACCTCTTCGCACCTGAATTCAAATGTCCTGCACCTGAATTCAAATGTCACTGCACCTTAAATCCTTCGCACCTCAATTCCAAATGTCCTCACTGAATTCAAATGTCTTCGCACCTGAATTCCAAATGTCCTCACCTGAATTCCAAATGTCCTCGCACCTGAATTCCAATGCCTTCGCACCTGAATTCCAAATGTCACTGCACCTGAATTCCAAATGTCCTCGCACCTGAATTCCAAATGTCCTCGCACCTCAATTCCAAATGTCCTCGCACCTGAATTCCAAATGTCCTCGCACCTGAATTCCAAATGTCCTCGCACCTCAATTCCAAATGTCCTTCGCACCTGAATTCCAAATGTCCCACTGATTCAAATGCCCTCACTGAATTCAAATGTCCATACCTTAGCTTCCATCTTGTTACAATACTCAACGATTACACTAGTCCAGCGTCTCATAAAGTGTGGGTAAGCCCCCAGTGGGCGCTGAAGCGTTCTAGGGTTGGAGGCGATATGGGGTTCAGAAGAATTTGGATGATATTCCGGCGATTAGGGGTCGGTGGCTCCTTAAAGAAGAAATAAATTTAAAATATTTTAAAATAAATTATTTTCATGATTTTGCAATTGAATAATCATTTAAAATGTGAATTCTGCATTTTAATTCATCTTATGCCCATCTTACACCCCGTTTTCTTAAACATTTAAACTGACCTTTTTTATCAATTTTCATTCAAGTAGAATATAATATTTAAAACTGACTATTTGTATGACTAGAAATATATATATTTTTATTAAAGATAAAATAGAATATTATATATGTGGGGGCGTTGGCAAACTTTATAATGTGGAGGGGCGTTACAAAGTTTATGTTAGTGCAAAGTGAGCAGTTGGCCGAAATAGTTTGAGAAACGGTGCACTAGACTATACAGTTACCAATAAGTATTGTCAGCTACACATACGATAATAGGTTTCCCTGGTACACGGTTATAAAAGACATGGGAATATTTTCTTAATGAGGTCTTCAACCCTATTGTAAATCGTTCATGAAAATGAAGAAAACTTCAGTGTATTCTTTTTTATTTTTTTTAAGTGTAGTTTTGTAATAGTATTTTTTTGTAAAGATATAGAAAGCAAGTTGCATGCATTTAGCTCGTGTGGTGCTGGGGTCCGTAAGGGAAGCAAAGAATAGTACCACTGGACCCCTACAAGACATATCGTAAGAGTCGACTGATGCAGGATCTAGGGAAGCAACCCTAGTAAATAAAAAGCATTACAGAAAAATCGGATGTGCTGGCTTACTTGTAGGCGTATAACTGGCACAATGGACAATCACTCATAGGCTCAGATCACATACAAATCATACAGAGTGATTAACAAGTGATTGATATGGAACGTTCGAAGAATGCATTTGAAAATAGATGTCTGTGAAAAATAATGAATATAAAATGGAACGAATTCAGAAGTGATGAAATCAGAGACATGTCTAGTCAACCACTAGTGACAACTGTTATAAGAAGGAGAAGATAGAGATATGTGGCACACTTGAGAGAATGATCAAGAATATCAAGCAGGCATTGAAGTGGATCAAAGGTTCAAGAAAGAGAGGACGACCTAAGGAAACCCTGAAACGAACTTTGCTGAATAGACAAGAAATATTGGTCTCAGTTCTATGGAGGAGATTGAGCAAGTTGCCCAGGATAGAGCGGTATGGAGAAATTGTTTGCATGTCCTATGTAACGTATAACGAACATAGGATATTATTATATTATTATTATAACTCACTGGTTGTGTTCGTAAGGACGCTCGTATTGCTAGGCTAGGCGATGGGTATCGTAAGAAATAAGGGTAAGTGGTTCGAGTCCCGTGTTTGTCTATTTGTTTTTCGGAAGCTCTTAATACATGTACACTGTTTATTTGTTGAGAATATTATTATTATAGTTTTGTAAAAAAAAAAAATTTATGTAGTTTTGTTTTTTCCTTGTGGTGCTATGTTTTGAACGACGTATCCTTTGTGGGAAGTTACCTTCTTCTTTGCGTTCGTTCTTTACGACCAATTTTAATCACTGTTTGTGATATGTTTGATCTTTGCCAAGAACGTGTATACGTTGCACATTGGTTTGGTAGGCCCTAAACACATAGACTTCTACATGTTTAGGACACATGCATCCGATTTTAGCCAAACCTCCTTAGTCGCCTCTTACGACATGCATGGCAGGTAACAGTGGTTCTATTCTTTACACCCCAAATTTGGGCCCCGGTAACCACTCGGGCGTGGGAAGTTATGTTCATCATAGTTTTGATAGTATGATTGATTAATTGATTGATTGATTGATTGATTGATTGATTGATTGATAGGGACATCATCATTGCACTTCAGTGAATAACTTGTTTCTAAAAGGATCTAAAGCTGAACGTTTGCTTCATTACGACATGTCTTACCTCCATATAGCTCGGTCCTTCTCCATAGAAATTGCACGCCACCTGCTGAGAGTATTGCACAAAGCACGATCTCCGTAGCTACGTCAACAATCCTTGGTGTCTCTGAAAAAAATGCACACATGAACAGAGCGGCGCAGTCCAGATTCGAACACGCGACCTTCAGAACGCAAGGTAAATCAATTAGCCACATAGATCCAATCTACCTCTTGCCTAGGAAGATCTCATCTGCGGTGCTCAATTTTCGTAGTACTGGGGTTAAGTCACGCTGTAATTCAATGTATTTTATGATGGTGAAAATATGTCACTATGTATGGAACCCGCATAGCAAACGAAAAAAAAGAGGGATAAGCTAATCCAGAAGCACTTGAGCTGAAAGCTCTTCTGCTCGGTGTCATGGACATCGTAACCCTTCGGTTCGGTGCCACGAACACCGTAAATCTTGGTTGACCCTGTAGCTTTTCTGCCAGTCCGCGGAGTTGAACCCGCACATACAGAGGACTTGTCACCGTAGTCCAACGCGCTACGAACACGCTGGGCACGCGGACGAATCGTTTTCTATATTGCAACTGGTTCTTTTATGTTCTAAACTTAAACGCAGGACCTACGTTTTATAGTCCTTCCCAGATATGACTAGAAACGCGATCTCACATACACATTAAGATTAGTGACTACTAAAATAATAGCATGAGCGCTACAGGTAGAAAATGAAGGGAGGTATTCTAAAGCTAAAGTCGAGTACTCTGCCTCCACGCTAGAGAGACCAACTTTTATAGTTGCATGCATATGTTTATGCTAAGTGAAAGACCACCATGATGGAAGAAACATGAAACATCAAACAACAGTAATATACAGGGTGTTCAAGATAATAGCAGCCTGTGAATGGAGTCAATCTGGCATATATGTATGAAAATGAGAAGGTTCAGTTATGACGTAGTATAGGTCAAGGTTATGTGACGGTATGTAATTGTAGTGCGGGAAGGGGCGATGAACAAATGTGACGTAAAACGAGCTAGTCAGAACCGGTTTAAATAGTACATAAACATAACGCGATAGATTATCTGGCAACTTTCGATTTGTCAATGGGGCTGCTTTAATCTTGAACACCCTGTAGTTCAACCCCTTTTTTATTTTAGATTTGTTCCAATTTTTAATCTCTGTAGCGTAGATGTCAGGTACTCGTCTCTCGTACCAAAGTGACCAGGTTTGCTCCCTCGTGGAGCTATCTGGATATTTATCCAGATATCCCCGATCTCAGTGTAGATGAGATCGAGTTCCTAGTCATATCGGAGACGGACGATAAAACGTAGGTCAATTTGAGCACGCAAAAGAAATCTTGGCTCCAAATCGAGAAGTGCAGGTCGAAAAGTCGCGCCCGGTCAAAATTCATTAGACAAGATTGAAAATAAAATTCCTAAAATAATATCTTCAGAATCTTCAAAATTACGTCGGGGAACCTCGCCGGTGCTGCTGAGCTGAGTTCGTGCACTGCATCTGAGATTTTCCTATGTAAGAAAGAGATCGGAGCACACATGATTATTCACCGAAGTGCAGTGATGATGGTTATATCAGTCAATCAATCTTTAACCACACTTTATATATATATATTTGTGGTTCATGCGATATTTTTTTTTTATCATCTTAATGAAAAATTCGAGCCATAACATTCACAAGCAATAAATCGTGGCGAAGTGCGCGGCACATTGCCAAACGAAACATACAGACGGGGCGCAGGCTGCGACATTTGGTAGTTTATGTGATGTAATATTTCACATTTCTGCGGATTGATATGCTATTGGATTACTGTAACACATCCTTTTTTTTAAAACTTCAATGTCGTAAAAGATACAGACACCTGCTGTTTCACCTGTGATCACCTGTGCTGACGTCATATAAAAATCTATCAAGTGCTCATGCGTACGACATTCTCACTCACACACATTCACATACATCATTACCCACACATACACACAGATATAAACTCGCACACGCTTCTCTTAACATGTACGTTCATACATACACATACATACACACCGTTCATACATAGACACACACATATTTAATATGAAACTCTCTCTCACACACACACACATTCACTAATGAATATGACAGTTATTCTTAGCTGAGACACACACATACATATACACTCACACATACATTTTTTTCGATCCAGAAGCACTTGAGCTTTTCAGCTCTTCTGCTCGGTGTCATGGACATCGTAACCCTTCGGTTCGGTGCCACGAACACCGTAAATCTTGGTTGACCCTGTAGCTTTTCTGCCAGTCCGCGGAGTTGAACCCGCACATACAGAGGACTTGTCACCGTAGTCCAACGCGCTACGAACACGCTGGGCACGCGGACGAATCGTTTTCTATATTGCAACTGGTTCTTTTATGTTCTAAACTTAAACGCAGGACCTACGTTTTATAGTCCTTCCCATATATGACTAGAAACGCGATATCACATACACATTAAGATTAGTAACTACTAAAAAATAGCATGAGCGCTACAGGTAGAAAATGAAGGGAGGTATTCTAAAGCTAAAGTCGAGTACTCTGCCTCCACGTTAGAGAGACCAACTTTTATAGTTGCATGCTTATGTTTATGCTAAGTGAAAGACCACCATGATGGCAGAAACATGAAACATCAAACAACAGTAATATACAGGGTGTTCAAGATAATAGCAGCCTGTGAATGGAGTCAATCTGGCATATATGTATGAAAATGAGAAGGTTCAGTTATGACGTAGTATAGGTCAAGGTTATGTGACGGTATTTAATTGTAGTGCGGGAAGGGGCGATGAACAAATGTGACGTAAAACGAGCTAGTCAGAACCGGTTTAAATAGTACATAAACATAACGCGATAGATTATCTGGCAACTTTCGATTTGTCAATGGGGCTGCTTTAATCTTGAACACCCTGTAGTTCAACCCCTTTTTTATTTTAGATTTGTTCCAATTTTTAATCTCTGTAGCGTAGATGTCAGGTACTCGTCTCTCGTACCAATGTGACCAGGTTTGCTCCCTCGTGGAGCTATCTGGATATTTATCCAGATATCCCCGATCTCAGTGTAGATGAGATCGAGTTCCTAGTCATATCGGAGACGGACGATAAAACGTAGGTCAATTTGAGCGCGCAAAAGAAATCTTGGCTCCAAATCGAGAAGTGCAGGTCGGAAAGTCGCGCCCGGTCAAAATTCATTAGACAAGATTGAAAATAAAATTCCTAAAATAATATCTTCAGAATCTTCAAAATTACGTCGGGGAACCTCGCCGGTGCTGCTGAGCTGAGTTCGTGCACTGCATCTGAGATTTTCCTATGTAAGAAAGAGATCGGAGCACACATGATTATTCACCGAAGTGCAGTGATGATGGTTATATCGGTCAATCAATCTTTAACCACACTTTATATATATATATTTGTGGTTCATGCGATATTTTTTTTTTATCATCTTAATGAAAAATTCGAGCCATAACATTCACAAGCAATAAATCGTGGCGAAGTGCGCGGCACATTGCCAAACGAAACATACAGACGGGGCGCAGGCTGCGACATTTGGTAGTTTATGTGATGTAATATTTCACATTTCTGCGGATTGATATGCTATTGGATTACTGTAACACATCCTTTTTTTTAAAACTTCAATGTCGTAAAGGATACAGACACCTGCTGTTTCACCTGTGATCACCTGTGCTGACGTCATATAAAACTCTATCAAGTGCTCATGCGTACGACATTCTCACTCACACACATTCACATACATCATTACCCACACATACACACAGATATAAACTCGCACACGCTTCTCTTAACATGTACGTTCATACATACACATACACACACACCGTTCATACATAGACACACACATATTTAATATGAAACTCTCTCTCACACACACACACATTCACTAATGAATATGACAGTTATTCTTAGCTGAGACACACACATACATATACACTCACACATACATTTTTTTCGATCCAGAAACACTTCAGCTTTCAGCTCTTTGGCTCGGTGCCATGGACATCGTAACCCTTCGGTTCGGTGCCACGAATATTTGGAGATAATTTTGGAGATTGTGACCGTAAATTTGGAGAACCTGTGGCTTTTCTGCCAGCCCACGGAATTGAACCGCACTCACAGGAGGGCTTGTCATCCGTCGTCCAACGCGCTACGTACACACATTTAATATGGAACTCTCTCACACACACACACACGCATACAGGAACACACATACATGAACACTGCTCATACGTGAAACTCTCACATACATACTCCCACACATACAAACACAGAGACAGAAATTCACACATACGTACATACATACTCACACATTCAACTATCTCTCGCTATCTCTGTGTTCCTATCTTCCACCCTCACACACTGATACATACAACTCTCATCTCTACATATAACGAGTCCCGAGAATTAGGCGTTAAGTTTAGACATGCCCGCGTGCCCAGCGTGTTCGTAGCGCGTTGGACTACGGGTGACTAGTCCTCTGTAAGTGCGGGTTCAACTCCGCTGACTGGCAGAAAAGTTACAGGTTCCCCAGATTTACGGTGTTCGTGGCACCGAGCCGAAGGGTTACGATGTCCATGACACGAGCCGAAGAGCTTTCAGCTCAAGTGCTTCTGGATCGGGAAAAAAAAGTTTAGACATGTCAGACAGTGTAGTCTTCGTGGTAGAGAGAAAGAATGTATACTAATCAACTTCTCATGTTTACGGTGAGAAAATGGACTTTGGGATGGCTGCTGCAGCGGAGGACAGAGCACGCATGGGGGGAATGCCCAATGTGCCGTGACGTTGATCGCATAACATATATCTATATCTTCATGTCTCGTTTGACACATAAGCATTTCACAAAATTTTTCCATTTTCGCCGTTCTGCAACCTTTCTACAACTTGTTTCTTTACATCAAGCCACAATCTGCCTTCTAATTTTTCGAACGCTCCTAGCGACCACTTGTCAACCATTCTGTGTGATTTCTATGTGATCTGAGCCTAAGAGCGATTTTACGCTGTGCCAGTAATGCGCCTACAAGTAGACCAGCACATCCGATTTCTGCGATGCTTTTATTTACTAGGGTAGTTTCCCCTAACCCTTTCGCTGCTACATACTTTCCGAAGGCTTAGTTATAAATAGCTACTCTTTGTTTCTAGGTCACAAACGTGAATGTACGCCTATAGCAGTGACAGTAGCAATGTATAACGTGTTAACACGTCTTTAGCCCACAGAGGAGAGATAATAAAAGACGTGTTAATGCGTCCTTAAAAGTGAATGGGAAAAACGTATATATACGTCCTTAGCAGCTAAAGGGCTAGTGCCTACATCAATCGCCTCTTACGACATGCATTGTAGGTTGCAGTGGTACTATTTTTGCTTCCCTTGCGGGCCCCGGCACCACATGGTCAACAATCTTTCAAATACCTTTCCACAGTTCTTGTCCATGTTTCATTTCGGCAGCCAGACCTGTTTTCATCCGCTGTCCGTCGTAGAACTGTCCTAGCCATTACCCCTGGTAACATATCGACATGCATGACCAATCCATCTTTATCTTTTAATGGTGGTATCCAATGAGACACAGTTCGTTCTTTTTAAAATCTCTTCATTTGACTTCTTCTTCTTTTGTTCGCCCACTATGAATTCATGCGTAGTCAATACGCCTTGTATAGCGCTTCTGACTGTTTTTTGCGTGAAAGCATGCTTTCCTTATTATCAGTGTCCCCCGCCTTACTGGTGTGTGCCTTCTACGATTTCAGAAGTAATTTAATGTCGTATTTGGCCAAAACATTTGCAGTATTCTTCTTAACTCGTTCGTCCTTCTGACCCTATATACTGGCTCGCAGTATTTAGTAAGATGACTAAAAGCCATTGAATCGGCTAATACAGTATATATTACAAAGTAAATGCGTAATGGATATTAAAAAAAGATTACATGATGAAAGGGTTAATAATTTGTTTTGGAATGCCTCCAACTTGTGTACGATGTTATGGGTCATCTTCCATCACTCATAAATAGACACTCCTCACACACACTTGTTCTATACTTCTAGCATCGGCCTCATACTATTTCACCTGACATCTTTGCGCGTGCAAACACATCACAACATGCACGAGCTTACACTGTATAGTAGTAGCTTACAAAAACACTTTCAAGCCTATCTCAACTACAAGAAACAGATTTTCCTGCGTTCAAAACCCAGCTTGTTTTTTATTTGACAAAATAGATATCACCATTAACATTTTACGTGCATCTGGCTATATGTAATCTACACGCGCGCGAAACATTGACTGCGCGGGAGAAATTTACTACGGGAATCCATTTGTGTCAGAATTAGATCTAATTGAATGTATTATTACGAATCGCTAAGTTTTAAATTTATTTTTGCTGTATATCTTTTATTTCATTTAGAGAGTATGAATTTTACCATTATTTTTTTTTTATCTTTGTTGGGTATTGGAGTTTGTAATTTTCTTTTCTCGTTGTTCTTACTTCTGGCGATATTTTTCTTCTACTGCGTTTAGTTTCGTATGCTCAGAACACTAAAATGAGTTCAGTCATCAGCAAGTTGTCACGCTTTAGATCTAAGTCATTGAAGAAGAGACACGTTTGCAGAATGTAATTGGAAGCTTGGAGGCCATTCCGGTATATGCATTGATAATTACTTATCAATGTAAATATTAAATTGCTCAACTGTCCTGGGAGACGATAAAGAGAACAGCCAGAGACAGAGAGAGTGGCGAAAACTGTTGAGACCATATGCTCCACGAGGAGCGGAGAGGAATAAGTAAGTAAGTAATCCTTTTTGGCAGATATCTCTCCAGGTCTCCAGCAGACGTTACCGTTGTTTGAGGTTATCTCTTCGTTAGCCAGGTTTGTTTCAGAACGTCCCACAGAAAGCTGGAACATGATCTTGACTAGTATGTTTCTTCCTGGCCCTAATGATTGACAGTGCTTCTTAAGAATCATTTGATATACACAAATGCTTCCTTGCTCTTGGTATCCTTCGAAATATGGTTGAGGGATCAATTATCTTTCCTCTGGTAGCTACACGCAGTGACTAAAATAAATAATGTGCAATATGAAGTATTGCAGTAGAAATAGAGCTAAGGAAGAGACGCTTACGATGGATTTGACACAAATTGAGACAACCGACCGTTTTTCGGAAAAATCATAATTTTGTGTTGTTATATTTTAATTTATAAAATACTAAATACACGTTACACATTATTTTTGGTGGGCCCGGCCCCACTGGCCCTTAATGACGAGCCGCCACTGCGTTCATTAGTTCTATAATAAATTACGTGACTATTTATTATCGACCAGTATTCAAAACAAACGTATATAAGGTTTATGGCAAACTACCGAACGTATAATTGGTGCCTAGAAAATCGATGACTCGTTTACTGTTGTTGATAGCTAAGTCCTGTAAAGGATATGCCACAAATTTCATTTTTCTATTTTCGTTACAAATTTCTCATTCATGACGCACACGAAACACCGTATAAATTTCGGGTGTATCCGGTTATTAGAACGGTGTATCGTGCATGATAACGTTTGTCACAACGCTACTATAGAATGCAGTTATACTCCGTACTCACAAATTGGAACCTTGTCCATGTGGGAAATCGTTCGAGTACGACTCTGTCAGTTTGTCATCGTGAATTCAAGTTTTTGGAGGATGGTGTTATGTTTGTAACTTTGTTTTAACGGTTTGTTTGTTTTTTCTTCACTGGAAACCTAGCATACTGGATTTAATAACAACGTTTACTGTGGTTTATTTATAAGTAACGGTATTGTTTAATTTCGAAACAAATTGTTGTATTTAAGATTTTCCGTTGAATAATGTTCCTAGTACTGTAGATCAGATAAAGGGATTGGTAGAGAGATAGAGTGAGCGGTTGTAGCTCAAGCGGTAGTGAGCTCGATCACAAACCCAAGCGTACCTGGTTCAAACCCACGGCGGGCAAGTTTGTAAGCGAATTCGTTTCCGTGGATTTTTGCAAAGGTAAAATAGACCTCAACGTTCAGAAAGCAATGGCAAACTACTGAACGTATAAGTGATGCCTAGAAAATCAACGACTCGTTTACTGTGGTTGATGGCTACGTCTTTAGGATATGCCACGATTTTCATTTTCAGAGAGATAGATAGAAGGAAATTGTTGGACAGGTCTATAGAAGCTTATAACATCCAGTAGACTTACGTGGATATACTGTCCTGGACATGCGGGTGTGTACGGTAATGAGAGAGCGGGCAGGTTTGAATCAACGGCATCGATTGTTGGGAAGTTTAAGATAGATAAAGGGGACGTTCTTCGATCTCTTCGTGACTGCCTGTTGGATGAAGACACTAAAATTGATGTTGAATCAATCCAGCGATTTAAGCAGTTTGACCCGTTGTACATGTAGAACTGGATGTCTGAGGGGCAGAATGAGGAGTGTGTTTAATCAGCGAGCCACGGGAACCATGAGTATACATACTCTTCGATATCTGTTGGGGTAGACTGAGCACCTATGAGTCTGCCTGGAGTGCAATGACGTCAGTTTAGTAACCAATAACTCAAAAAGTTCTAACGGCAAAGGATTGACTATTGCGCTGGGTTGCACACAGGCATGGATAATCGCACAAAGCACGAACACCGTAGCTACAGTAAATCCTAGAGATCTCAGAAAAAATGTTTGAAACCTTCAGAACGGCAAGCAAACGTTTTAACCACTTCACCATAGAGACGCCCCTTCCCCTGCCCCCTTCAACTTAGCTCTTAAACAGTTCACTCTGTTTAACCTGCAGTCATCTAACAATATGAAAAGGAAAAGAAAAATGGTGGCCTATCCTTTACAGGACTTAGCCATCAACTACAATAAACGAGTCGTTGATTTTCTAGGCACCACTTATACGTTCAGTAATTTGCCATTGCTTTCTGAACTGTGATGTCTATTTTTACAGTTCGTTTTTTTTTTTTCGATCCAGAAGCACTTGAGCTTTCAGCTCTTCGGCTCGGTGCCATGGACATCGTAACCCTTCGGTTCGGTGCCACGAACACCGTAAATCTGGGGAATCTGTGGCTTTTCTGCCATCCCGCGGAATTGAACCCGCACACACAGAGGGATAGTCACCCGTAGTCCAACGCGCTATGAACACGCTGGGCAGACGGGCTTTTACAGTTCGTTAAAAAACCCACATGAACAAATTTGTTTCCAAACTTTGAACCGGAAATTTGAACCAGGTACCCCTGGTTTGTGATCAGGCTTACCACCACTAAGCGACATATAACTTTATTTATTCTGTTATTGCGTATATTTACAGCCATGTACTTGCGATGGAGATAGCTTTTATACTGAATCGAATGTGTAAATTAATACGTTTTGGACGGACAAGTTCAATATATGATTGTTTGGTCTTCCATATGTCTGTTGAGTAGTTGGCTATTCAGTTTGCTGATGATTTGCAAGGGGCTTTTGTTAAGTAAATACATGCATCCATAAACTGGTTATTAACGATTACATATTATATTTGCTTGTCATTTTGCCACGGCTAAAGAGGTATCGATATGACAGCTGTGTGATGTCGTGGTATCTGACTTTAATATACATGAAGAATATCCTGTGTTGGAGAGAACATGCGATACTTCCGTAATTCTTCTTCTGTGATCAACGTCTGTTATGCAACTACTACGGTATTTATTTCGATCCAGCACCGAGCAGCTCTGTTCCAGCTTTTCGGCTCAGGTGCCATGGACATCGTAACCCTTCGGTTCGGTGCAACGAACACCGTAAATCTGGAGAACCTGTGTCTTTTCTGCCAGCCCGCGGAATTGAACCCGCAATCACAGAGTGCTTGTCACCCGTAGTCCAACGCGCTACGAACACGCTGGGCAGACGAACGTGCCATGGACATCGTAACCCTTCGGTTCGGCGCTACGAACACCGTAAATCTGGAGAACATGGGGCTTTTCTGCCAGCTCGCGGAATTGAGCTTGTCACCCGTCGTTCAACGCGATACGAACACGCTGGGCAGGCGGGCAACTACTACGGTATGTGTCATAAACAATCCGGTGCGCTTGAGGTCCACACCGGTCTCCCATAGTTTGTTTTGTAGGGTTCTCTTGTAGCAGACTAGCTGGTACAAGGCCCCAAAAAGAAAACAATGAGACAAAGAAATAGAAACAGAAAAATAGAAAAGAACGGCCCGTGAAATGGCTCTGGTAAGGTCACCCGAAAACACAAAACACTCTTTACATAAAACATGAATGACTATAGAAAATATCAACACTAACTAGATAACTAAAGTTCAGCTGATTTAGCAATGTATTTAGTCATCCATCATGAGTCCTCATGGACTTCATAATACAATACAGTAAACCAAAGAAAGGTTTTAATACCACCATATACTGGTCACAAGGCAACAAAATCGTCTCTATAACAGACTATGATCACAGGTATAAAGAATTACAACAGATAACTGATTAGAAAATTCATAAGTATATTTAATCACTTGTAATATCAAGCTCTCTCTGTCTTGGAGAGTGAATAACAACAACAACAAAATGACGCTTGTAACAGACTATAATCACAGGTATAAGGAATTACAACAGATACCTGATTAGAAAATTCATAAGTATATTTAACCACTTGTAATATCAATCTCTCTCTGTCTTGTTGATCTCTCTTTCTTCACTTATGTTCCACTCTCAATCCCAGCCGGCCCCTGCCCTGGTCTCGAGATTCTCGCCTACCCAGAGATTAAAGGAGTCCCCGAATACCATGGGATAAACAGATTCCGTTGCGATTTTGTAAACTACTGGTCAATAACTGGACGGGTAAACAACTTAATACTAATAGTATTCAAGGACGCCCCGTGCAAAAATAAGGGTATACAGGGTGTTCAACTTAAAAGCAGCCTGTGAATGGAGCTAATCTGGCATATATGTATGAAAATGAGAAGGTTCAGCTATGACGTAGTATAGGTCAAGGTTGTGTGACGGTATGTAATTGTAGTGCGGAAAGGAGCGATGAACAAATGTGACGTAGGACGAGCTAGTCGAAACCGGTTTAAATAGTAAATACACACAACACGATAGGTTATCTGGCAACTTTCGATTTGTCAATGGGGCTGCAATTATCTTGAACACCCTGTATTATCGTTATAAGGAAAGACCGCAGTAAAAAATATGTAGCAATGGCTAAACACGTAAAAAAAAAAGTACTGTAGTTATACAAAAACAATTTATTTTCTGTTTCTATATGTAGTGTGCCATGTAAGAAGTGAATGTCTTCACTTCTGTTGTATCCTTTGCTTGATAAAGACCTTTTGTCGAAACGTTGATGTGTATTGTTTATGTATTTTGTAATACTTCAATACTTTGTTTTTACTTTTTTTTAATACATCGCTAGTAATTTGTCTTTGTTTTCAATATCTGAAAAGTGATGGGTTGTTTTTAAAAAAAAAAAATACTTTGCTAGTCATTTTTCTGTTGTTTTTGATATTTGGAAATTAATGGTTTGTTTTTTTTTTTGTTGGTAATGCATCGCTAGTCATTATTCGTGGGCGTCTGTACCTTAAACGGTAGTGATCTATATCACAAGCCGTGTACCTGGTTTCAACACGGCCGGGGTGCATTTTGGAAGCAAATTTATTCGGAGGGGATTTTTACGAATGATAAAAAAAAGACCTCACCGTTCAGAAAGCAATGACAAACTACTGAACGTGTAAGTAGGGCCTAGAAAATCGACGACTAGTTTACTATGGTTGATGGGGAAATTCTGTAAAAGATATGCCACGATTTTCATTAATTTTTCTCTGTTTGTGATATCTGGAAAGTGTTTTCTCTGTTTTTGTAATATGTAATAAGAGATGTGTCTTTGTTTGTAATATTTGACAAATGATGACTCGTGTTTTGTTTTCTTCTCTGTTTATGGTTCTGTTTCTTTTTCACTCTCTGTTTCTGTTTTTTACTCTGTTTCTGTTTCACTCTGTTTCTGTTTCACTCTGTGTATCTGTTTCACTCTCTTTCTGTTTCACTCTGTGTATCTGTTTCACTCTCTGTTTCTGTTTCACTCTGTATCTGTTTACTCTGTTTCTGTTCACTTCTGTTTCCTTGTTATCTGGATTCATCTCTGTTCTGTTTCACTTGTTATCTGTTTCTTACTCTGTTTCTGTTCACTTTCTGTTTCACTCTGTGTATCTGGTTCACTCTCTGTTTCACTTTCTGTTTCTCTTTCTGTTTCTCTCTCTGTTTTTGTTCCTCTCTTGTTTCTGTTCTTAATCTTTTCACTCTCTGTTTCTGTTTACTTTCTGTTCGTTTTACTTTCTGTTTCTTAATATGTTTCACTCTCTGTTTCACTCTGTTTCATTCTGTTTCTTACTCTGTTTCCATCTTTATTTCTGTTTCAAGCTGTCTCTGTTTCTCTAGCAGTTTGCATTTTAACAGCTTAGGCTAGTCGGTGCCACACCCTATCTTTCATCTTTACGACATGCGGAGGTAACACTGGTTCTATTTTCTCTACCCCGGAAACCACCCGGAGAGATGACTCATTCCTAAATTATTGACGTTTTACGCATACACACTTTTGTTTCTCCAAAAGTCACGTTCTTCCAGACCCCCACCCGCCTTTACAATTATACTCATTACCACAATGCATTATTTTTTCTTCTCAACGATGACTTCCTTTCATTACTACTGTTCATTATCTATCGTTAGTGACGTTCAGATCATATTGTTTTGATTTCATTAAACATCACAGGTATGCTTTCACAGTGTACGTGACAACATATTTACTTATTAATGTATGTGTATGTTGTTCATCCTGCCGAGTGAATTGAATTGCTCATTGAGTCACGGACAGCTGACATTTTGTTGTTTAGTCTGTTTTGTATTCAGAATTGTCACTCAACCACAGGCATTTGCGTTGTTTTGTTTTAATTGATGGATGCTTGGTTTGTTTTCTGTTGGGATTTGTGAGAGGAATTGTATTTCGATTGTTCTTTTTTCACATCGGTATAATGATCACTGCGTTATCTTTCATTCTTTTCATTACTGCCCGTGTGCTGCTGGGGTTGTCAAGGGAGCAAAGAATAGTAACACTGTGACCTACAAGGCATGTCGTAAGAGGCGAATGAAATAGAGGCCTAGGAAAGCTACCCTAGTAAAGAAAACGAATCGCAGAAATCGTATGTGCTGGCCTACTTGTAGGCGCATAACTGGCACAACGTGCAATCGCTCTTAAGCTCAGATCACATACAAATCACACAGAGTGGTTAATAAGTGGTCGATATGGAGCGTTCTTCTTCTTCTTCAGCGATCTCTGGTCATGCGTTTAATTTACTGTGGACCACAAACTGGACAGTCAGCTTCAGGTCTGTCAGGTTTCCCAAAGCTTAGTTTTCAAGTCGACTGGGTGTGGCCACATGTGTCTTCTCAGCACACACAGGAGAGGACAGTCTTGCAGGATATGCTCTGGTGCCTGTTCCGCCTGCTGACACTGGCAGAGAGCTGGTTGACTTATTCTTAGTCTATATAAGTGTTTGTTGAGTCTGCAGTGTCCGGTGCGTAGTCGAAATATAATGACCTGGTCTGTTCTGCTTAGGTCTTTGAGGAGTCTTTTCCATAATCATATCCAGTGTTTGTCTTCCAGTCTACTGCAGATTTTCTCTGTATGAGGGTTTTAACCTCTTGAAAAGACAAGGGTTGGTAAATTTACTCTTTGGCACTGCCCTCCTTAGCTAAGACATCGGCACTCTCATTGCCTGCAATGCCACAGTGGATATGGAGCGTTGGAAGAAGAAGAAGAAGAAATGTGAATTTGCACATGGGTATAATGATAACTACGTTAACTTTCATTCTTTACATTACTATTGTCGGGGTCGTTGGTAGCGACACTGATTATACTGTGCACTAGTAAGCATGGGCCGTGGACATTTCGTGGTTCGAGGATAACATTGGTTGAACTGGTCACAGCCATCTCTAGATAACTTGGCCAGACAACTGACCGGGGATTCCCTGACCTAGATCAGAAAAGGGGCTGAAAATTACAGATGTTTGATATAACACTGCATGCTTATTTGCAATTTTACTCAATGCTGTGAGTCTATGGTTATTTATTGGTGAAAAATATTCATAATATTGATATTCCTTATTGTTAAACTTAACTTGTTGTATAATATAACTTCGATTTAGCATTTTGTATTGATTTTAAAATGAATTCGTCTTTATATACCAATACTGGAATGCGAGGTCACGTGGTGCAGTTGTAGTCTGATTTCCCATAATTCTTACCTGAATCCGAAGGCCCATTAGTTTATAGCTGGCTCTGAACTGATCCACATTCTGTGTTATGACAGGTCGGTAAGTTACCACCAACACCAGAAAAGACAGTATCACCAGCTTCGGCATACGAAAGAAAGTTTGGACATAACCTTTGCTTGAATTACATTAAGAAACAAAGAATGAAGTAATGCGGCAATTTAACAAGAACGCAAAAAAATCCACTGTATACAGAGTCTTCTTCACCAGAACATCAAGACAGAAGGTGACAGGAGGATGGATACGAAAAAGATGGATAGATAATATAGCAGAATCCTGACAAAAAGCAAAAATAACTATCTCTTAAGCCACTAGAACAGCGCAAAACAAGAACAGAAAACAACGACACTGAAACGAACCCTACCTGAAGAATGGCTCATTGGTTGTGTCCGTAAAACGCTGGTAGGCTAGGCTAGGCGATTGGTGTGTGGGTACTAGGTAAGTGGTTCGAGTCCCTTGTTTATCTATTTTTTTTCGGAAGCTCTTAATACCTGTACCCTGTTTATTTATTGATGACACTGGGAAACAAGCCGGTAACAGTGTGACGACAAAAGAAAAAGAAAAAGACAGGTTGATTGCCCCTAGAATTTTAGTATATACAGACAATTACGGTGGCACTGAAATAGGAGGCAACTGATTCAAGAAAGAGAGGACGTCATAGGGAAACCATGAGACGAACTTTGTTGAGAGAATCAAGAAATATCGGACTCAATTCCATGGAAGAGATTGAGCCAGTTGCCCAGGACAGATCGGTATGGAGAAATTGTTTGCAGGCCCTAGTAACATATAACGGTACGAGAGGTACTAAATATATATATATATATATATATATATATATATATATATATATATATATATATCTTCTTCTGCGTTCTCACTAGATTGGGATTTCGGATTCTCTAATAAAGTCAGCCGTCTGCCTCATATTATCAGCCACGACATACAGTTGTCTTGGATGCTAGTGTAAGTGGGCCACCTCTTTCTTCTCAAGTTTGCATACTGGGGTCAGTTCTGTAGCATATAATTCCTATGATTTCTGCCTCTCCGTTTCTGCCGACCTCTTCCCGCAGTAAGTTTTGGCCACCCTCGTGATGGTAGGTCTGACATTCTTACTGCATGGCTAAATCTTCGAGGCAGATTGGCGACCGTAGAATCGTTATCCCATTCCTCATTGTGAGGGGTCGTTGCCTGGTGCATCCGTTTTCTGCGAGCATTTGTTTCGGGTTAGCATTCCCTAGCGGACACATGCATCCGATTTCACCCAAATTTCCTTAGTCGCCTCTTACGACATGCGTGGCAGGTAACAGTGGTTCTATTCTTTACACCCCAAATTTGGGCCCCGTAACCACTGGGCGATATATATAATAATTATATAACATACAGGTTCCTCTCATGATTTGAGTAAGAATTTTTAGAACGACAATCAAGATAAAAGCATGTTTCTAGCTATTAGACAATGTAATTGTGAGGGACATAAAACGTATCATTTTCTTGACATTAGCAAATAATAACAACGATAATGATAGTAGTTGTAACTTATTTATTTTGTTGCAAGTCAAGAACCAGGTTTATATTGATAAATCGAATTTGTTGGTACCAGGTTGCGAAACAGAGATAGTCCACTAAACAAATGTCATAATGTTCTTGGGGGGACATTTTTTTAGCAATGGCGAAACACGTAAAAACAACGTACTGTAGTTTTACAAAATACAAAAACGATAACAATACAAAGCAACGTTTCGACTAAAAGGTCTTTATAGTTTGCTACAGTTTTACTGCAGTCTTTACCTATGTTGATAATATTTGTTATGTAGGGGATTAAAGCTTCTTGAGCCGAGGCATGCTCTTTCAACCTAAGGAGAACCTTTTTTTTGGTTATATCAGAGCGTGTAGGCCAATTCTTCTTCTTCTCTTCCACCATTTACTTCTTTATAGAAGTGGAGAGGGGAAGGATCTTGTGTGTGCTTGTTTTAAGGCACTTTGTAAGCTGATATTCGTTTTCGTAAGGCTGTTCTTGATGTCATCGCTCCATCTTTTGCGTGGTCTTCCTCTTGCTTTGTACTCATTATAATTTTTCTGTGGGCTCTCTGTGGTAGGCCAATAAACATGAAAAATAAAGGGAGGGGGACATTCTATACCCTTTTTAAATCTCTCACATTCTTTTTCCTTCTCTCATTCAGTTGAATCTCGTTTATTTGTTTGTTTGTTTGTCTTGTAGGAATTACAGCCTTTTAACCCGTTCGACCTTCTGATCCGATATACTAGCTGTGGTATTTTTAAGATGCCGGTAAGCCAGTACACTGACTGTATCGGAGTAGCATTGCTCTTTGAGACGCACTCGTTGTTGGTAATCTGCTGATGTGGCCTAACCATTTATTTATTTTTCATGATGAAGTTCAGTACTAATGTCCGCCGAGTGGTTACCGGGGCCCAAATTTGGGGTGTAAAGAATAGAACCACTGTTACCTGCCACGCATGTCGTAAGAGGCGACTAAGGAGGTTTGGCTGAAATCGGATGCACTGTCCTAAACGTGTAGAAATCTATGCATTTAGGGGCCTACTAAACCAATGTGCAACGTATACACGTTCTTAGCAAAGATCAAACTTTCCAAAAGAGTGATTAAAATTGGTCAGAAGTCATAAACGCCAAAAAGTGAAGAAGGCATACTGGAAGGCCGATAATTGGAGTTAAATTGGACATGCTGGAGCGCAGGGTAACGAAGAGTGTTGACTTTCTTGCAAACAATGCTCCGATTCAAACGGGCAGAAGTATGGACAGAGCCGATGTCATAAACGCGATCCACTTCATTTATGTGATATGGGTGTGCCTCATACGCTGGAAGGAGTCCGAGAATTAGGAGTTAAGTTTGGACATGACAGACAGTGTCGTCTTCATGGTAGAGAGAGAAAATATACTAATCAACTTCTCATAGGTACGGTGAGCAAATGGACTTTAAGATGGCTGCTGCTGCGGAGGACAGAGCACGAATGGGAATGTCCAATGTGCCATGACGTCGATCGCATAACATAACTGATTCTGCATACACTTTTTTTCCTGAATGGAATAATAAACACGAACAAGAAGATGTATTTATTTATAAATTGTACCTGTTGTCACTAGCTACCACAAACATTAATTTCCTCACCCCACCTTCAAAATAACATATAATGATCATTTCTTTATCTACCTGTGAAATTTGTCTTTGTGTTCACTAAATTGACAAAGCACCTACGCATTTGTCACTCAAGTTCAACATAATGTAAATAATATCTGACACTAATCAAGAAGAAGGAAAATTAGTTTGGCATTTGTTCTGTAGAAGATAATATTTTTGTTGTTTTTGTTCATTGATCGGTCCGACTATGTCAAGCGTGATAACCAGCTATCTTTTAGCAACTTGTAAACGAGCAGTGTATTCTAAGGCTGTGTTTTATTTATTGTAACCAGTGTGTTTTTCTTTGTCGGAAATGTTTTATGTGGATTTTGTTTTCTGTTGTCTGTCTTATAATTTTCCGGTGTACATTGTTCAATCCGTTACCTTCCTGTTGTCTTTCGTATCATCTTCCTGTTGTCTTTCGTATCATCTTCCTTGTTTTCGTATCATCTTCCTGTTGTCTTGTCATCTTCTGTTTCATCATCTTCCTGATGTCTTTCCAGTCACCTTCCTGATATCTTTCCAGTCACCTTCCTGATGTCTTTCCAGTCACCTTCCTGATATATGTCTTGTCACCTTCCTGATGTCTTTCCAGTCACCTTCCTGATATCTTTCCAGTCACCTTCCTGATGTCTTTCCAGTCACCTTCCTGATTTCTTTCCAGTCACCTTCCTGATATCTCTCCAGTCACCTTCCTGATATTCTTCCAGTCACCTTCCTGATATCTTTCCAGTCA
The DNA here is from genome assembly GCA_020796225.1 of Arion vulgaris. Taxonomy (NCBI): domain Eukaryota; kingdom Metazoa; phylum Mollusca; class Gastropoda; order Stylommatophora; family Arionidae; genus Arion; species Arion vulgaris. The sequence goes on from CM036768.1 coordinate 14,143,087, forward strand.
CCTTCCTGATATCTCTCCAGTCACCTTCCTGATATCTCTCCAGTCACCTTCCTGATATCTGTCCAGTCACCTTCCTGATATCTCTCCAGTCACCTTCCTGATATCTTTCCAGTCAACTTTCTTGTGTATCTTTTCCCTCACCTTTTCCATTTTCTTACCACCTTCACTTCTCTATCTTCTTATCGTCTGCACTTCTCCCATCATCTTCACAGTGCCCACACCCTTCATGGCCATGTTATTTCCACCTGTATAATGTTACCTTCCTGGTGCGACATTGTTCTTTGAACTCATCTCACCTGTTAACTACGTTTGTTATTTATATTTTTTGAACCGTGTTACCTGAGACCATACCTGTAGCAGAGTCGTATCAATATGTTCATGGTGTGCACGCAATGTTATCACAGTATGGAATCTATACTATACATCAAACAACAAAAGATGACATCAGAAGCAGAAGCATTCTACGAAATGAGGACATCAGAAGCAGAGTGGGCATAACTTCATGCACCGAATACATTGAAAGACAACAATTGCAGTGGTTTGGGCATTTAATGAGAATGAAATACAACCAACCACCAATAGCAGCATACAATAAAAAGAGATCGGATACTAGAGCTAAGGGAAGACCAAGAAAAGATGGATAGACAATATCAAGACCACACTACATAAACACGGATACAACACAACAAGGGCGACTCATCTAGCCCTAGAACGCAAATTAAAGCTCCCATCCCTACGCTTAACGGCAAGAGTGGACAGCCAACTACATCTTCCACCTGGGAATAGACAACAAAAGATTAAAAGACATAGCGGGACACATTTAAAGATTAAGAGACATGCCCTCTGAATTTCCATACCTGGCCTGTCAAAAATCCTAATGAAATTGAAGATCTCTATGGCTAAACGGTTATGACGTAGCCTGACGTTCCGAATGTAGAGGGTTTGAATCCGGACGGCACCGTTCTGTTCATGTGCGCATTTTTTCATAGATTTCTACTATTGCTGCCGAAGCTACGGAGTTCGTGCTTTGTACAATACCCCCGACAGGTGACGTGTCATTTCTGTGAAGAGGGTCGGAGTTATGTGGGGTAAAATCCTGTTGCAATGAAGTTAATTCTTCGGCTTTATATCCTTAAGACTAATTAAAAACTCTATTCTGGTCCCTCGCCGGAGCTACGGAGTACTGCTCTGTCCATGAGATCTTCCTGCGCAAGAAATAGATCGGATTACACGGGGTTATTCACATGAAGTACAATGATGATGGTTCTATCAGTTTATCAATTCTACTAACTACTACTACTATTACTACTACTATTACTACTACTACTGCTACTACTACTGCTACTACTACTACTGCTACTACTACTACTACTACTACTACTACTACTACTACTACTACTGCTACTACCTGCACTACTACTACTACTACTACACTGCTACGCTACTACTCACTACACTACTACTACACTACTACTGCCTACTACTACTACTACTACTACTACACTACTGCCACACGTACTACATAAGCTACATTGTCTACTACAACAGTACTACTCTACTACTACTACTACTACTACTATTACTACTACTACTACTATTACTACTACTACTACTATATACTACTACTATACTACATTACTACTACTACTACTGCGCTACTGCCTACGCTCACTACTGCACTACTACTGCTGTACACTTGCACTGCTACTCACACACTACTACTCTACTACTACTACTGCTGCTACTGCTGCCTACTATTACATACTACTACTACACTACTCTACTACGCTACTCACTGCTACTACTGCTGCTACTTACTGCTACTACTACTCACTACTGCTACTCTGCTTACATGCTACTACTATACTCTACTGCTACTGCTGCTACTACTGCTGCTACTACTACACTGCTACTACTCTCTGCCTGCATACTACTGCTGCTGCTGCTACCTGCTACTAGCTGCTACTGCTGCCGCTACTACGACTACTACTGCTCGCTGCTAGCTACTACCCACTGCACCCCCACCACCAACTACACTACTACTACTATGTCTACTGCTATTACTATACTCTACTCTGCACTACTAATACTACTACTGCTACTGCATACTATACTCTACTTGCTATACTATCTACTATACTACTACTTCTCTACTACATACTACTACTACTACTACTTCTCACTGTCTAGGAAACATAAAGCTACAACTATCACTTTTCATCGAATTATGTTCTCCGTCACCTTCTTCAGTTCTTCCTTTAAGTCTTCAACCGCTCTGACCTTGTTCCACAGCTCTTCACCTCTCTTCTCCTCTGGGTTTCAGTCAAGCACGCGTCTAGTTATACTGTTCGATTGTTTTCGGAGAGTGTATCCAACATATCGTCATTTATTATCTTCTTCATCGAACGACGCTCCATATTGACCACTTATTAACCACTCTGTGTGATTTGTATGTGATCTGAGCTTAAGATCGATTATGCGTTACGCCAGTTATGCACCTACAAGTAGGCCAGCACATCCAATTTCTGCGACGCTTTTAATTTACTATGTTAGCTTCGCTAAGCCCCTACCTCGGTCGCCTCTTACGACATGCCTTGTAGGTCGCAGTGGTACTATTCTTTGCTTCCCTTGCGAGCCCTGTACCACACGAGGGAGTCATTAGTCTGATGCGCTCCAATATATAAAAACAGTGGATATCAATGTTCTACATATTCGCGTCTGACTCGTGTCAGTCCTACAACACTTCTTCAAATGTCCTACAGATTAACGTAATCGATCATGGCCCTGCAATATCCTAACCAAATCTGCGTTTATCAGTTCGACCTGTTTACATTTTGTTCCGTATCTTGTGTGACAAGTTGTTCTGTGAGACAAGCCAACAATAACTATTTCCAGTTTTAAATGATTGATTGATTGATAGAATCATCATCATTGCACTTCGGTAAGTAAACATATGTGTTCCGATCACTTTCTTACACCGGAAGGTCTCAACTACAGTGCACGAACTCCGTAGCACCGACGAGTGTCCCCGATGTAATTTTGAGGTTGGTGACAATATTTTGTAGAAATTTTATTTTTAATCTTTTCTAATGAATTTTGCACGGGCAGCGGCTTTCCAGCCTGCTCTTCTCGATTGTGAACTGCCAAGTGTTCTTTTACGTGCTCAAATTAAACACGTTTTTATCGTCCATTTCTCTCGCCCGCCTGCCCAGCATGTTCGTAGAGCGTTGGACGATGGGTGACAAGCGCCCTGAGTGTGGTTCAATTCCGCGTGCTGGTAAATCTCCAGATTTACGATGTTCGTGGCACCGAACCGAAGGGTTACGATGTCCATGGCACTGAGCCGAAGAGCTGAAAGCTCAAGTGCCTCTGGATCGAAAGAAGAAAAAAATTCGTCCGTCTCCGTTAGGACTTGGAACTCGATTTCACCTACAGTGAGATCAGGGATCTCTGGAAAAATATCCAGATGGATTCACGAGGGAACGAAACGGGTACCTTTGGTACGAGAGGCGAGGACCTAACCCCTACGGCACAAAGACCCCAGTTTTAAAGACATCTTATTGGTGACACGAGTGACATGTATAAAACACAAAGTTATAAAACCTGTACCTACTTCTGCAGGTGTTTTGTCGCATGTCTTCAATCAATAATTCAATACATCCCCGGCAGATTGTCTAACCAAACAAAAATATTTGCTGTCATAAGATCTCAGCAAACATCAACCGCCTTTTTTTGGTGGTCTTAGCAAACCCAATTTCTTTCGTTCAATAACATTGCACTTCTTTCTATCAATAAATAGGAACTTCTTCTCAATAAATAGGACCTCTCTTTCTCTCAATAAATATGACCTTCGTCTTTCTCTCAATAAATATGACACTTCTTTCCTCAATTAAATAGGACCTTCTTTCTCTCAATAAATGGAGACCTCTTTCTCTCTATAAATAGAACCTCTTCTGTCCTATTTAAATGTGGCTATTCTTCAGTGTTGTACATGCCGAGATACGTAGTAACGAAATCATTACCTACTTCCACATGGTGCCTACTTCGCATGGTGCCTACTTATGCATGGTGCCTACTTCGCATGGTGCCTACTTCTGCATGGCCTCTTGCATGGTGCACTTCGCGTGCCTCTGCATGGTGCCTATCTGCATGGTGCCTACTTCTGCGTGGTGCCTACTTGCGTGGTGCCTACTTCTGCTGGTGCCTACTCGCATGGTGCCTACTTCTTCATGGTGCCTACTTCATGCATGGTGCCCACTATGCATGGTGCCTACTTCTGCATGGTGCTCTTCTGTGTGCCTCACTTGCGTGTGCCACTTGTAGCCATTCATGGACCTTGGTGGTGCATCCTTGTGCCTTCGGTGAAGTCGTAGTTTGAATGGTGCCTACTTCTGCATGGTGCCTACTTCTGCGTGGTGCCTACTTCTGCGTGGTGCCTACTTCTGCGTGGTGCCTACTTCTGCATGGTGCCTACTTCTGCATGGTGCCTACTTCTGCATGGTGCCTACTTCTGCGTGGTGCCTACTTCTGCGTGGTGCCTACTTCGCGTGGTGCCTATTTCTGCGTGGTGCCTACTTCTGCGTGGTGCCTACTTCTGCGTGGTGCCTACTTCTGCATGGTGCCTACTTCTGCATGGTGCCTACTTCTGCATGGTGCCTACTTCTGCGTGGTGCCTACTTCTGCATGGTGCCTACTTCTGCATGGTGCCTACTTCTTCATGGTGCCCACTTCTGCATGGTGCCTACTTCTGCTTGGTGGTTTTCCTGTTCCTCATTCTAAAATCATTAATAATATGGACCTTAGTGGTTCATCCTTGTACCTTGCGGTGTGAAAGTCGTGTGTTTAAATCCGGTTGTTCGGTTCACGGGTATGTTGTTTTTTCCCGGAAATGTTAGGTTATTGCTGAAGCCGCTCATATGGTGCCGGGGCCCGCAAGGGAAGCAAAGAGTTGTACAACTGCGACCTACAAGGCATGTCGTAAGAGGCGACTGATGTAGAATTTAGGGGAACTTCTCTAGTAAATAAAAAGCGTCGCATAAATCGAATGTGCTGGCCTACTTGTAGGCGCATAACTGGCACAACGTACAATCACTCTTAGGCTCAGATCACACACAAATCACACAGAGTGGTAACAAGTTGTCGATTTGAGCGTTCGAAGAAGAAGCAGAAAAACATTGCAGAAGCTACAGAGTTCGTGCTTTGGGTAATATTCTCGGCAGATGTAATGTCATTTCTGCGGAGAGGGACCAATTCATATTCAGAACCCCCGCGCAATAAAGTCAATTCTTCGCCTTTGAACATTATTCTAAACCTTTTAAAATCATTAAGCCATGTATAAATTTGATAAATCCGCCTTTGAAAAGCCTCGGAAATTGGAGAATGGGATAAAAAAAATTATGCCACTATCGAAAGAGATTTATGAAATTGTTCGATTTGCTTTGATAGTTTTCGTGAACAAAACCATTGATATGATATTGATTTTATTGGCTTCTGGAACTATGAGCTAAAAGACCATTACAGAATGGTAATCGATATGTGTATGTAGGTGATCAAATATTGGGAGTCGAGGCTGATAGGTTATATCGAAGGGGGTGGAATAAAGATGTGGGAGGTTGATAAATGGGAGGTAAACAACACCTTTGATACCGTGAGGTGGTTGGAAGGAATGGTGCCTGGAAGAAGAATGAGAGGAGGACATAGAAGACGATGGGTGCAAGATGTCATTGACGATCTGAGAATGACTGCTGCCAACTCCGGTTAACTTGCACAGAACAGAGAGTTTTTCAGGACGGCTATCATGAGAGCCAAGTTCCGGAAGGGACAAGCTACTTGATGATGATGATGAGGTGGTATATTGAGGAATATGGTGTTAGGTCTGTACTTTTTTATGTGACCAACGACACACAATAGGTCATGTTTTCAACATCACGTAGCTGTCATTACTTTCCAGTGTTTCAATTCAAGATATGTTTTATCTTAGTTATTAATGTTTACATAAATAACTTACTATATTATATTATATCAGTAATATGACCACTGTTATATTCTATCAAATATATAGATGATGGATGGATGGATGGATGGATGATGGATGGATGGATGGAGTGGGTGAAGACGATGGAGGTGGATGGATGGGTGGGTGGATCGATGGATGTTTTTAGTCTGTATAGACCATAGATTCCCAAACTTTTTCGGCACACCGTCCACTTTGTACAATATAAACTTTGCTACACCCTCCCCACATTCTAACAGTTTGCCCACGCCCCCCCACATATATACATGCTCTATTTTCTCTTTGACATGAAAAATTGATTTATATTTCTGTATATATGGTCAACTATCAAATGATTGTATGCATCAAATAGAAAATTGATGAAAAAATGAATCGTGTAAGACGGATATAAGATGAATTAAAATGCAGAATTCAAATTTTAAATGATTATTCAATCGAAAAATCACGAAAATTATTTATTTTGAAATATTTATTATTAATTTCTTTAAGGAGTCACCGACCCCTAATCGCATGAACACCCCCCACCCCCAAATTCTTCTGAACCCACCATCGCCCCCTAGAACGCTTCAGCACCCACTAGGGAGCGGTACAGCCCACTTTGGGAAACGCTGGTATTGACAATGAAGAAAATGCAGACCATCGAGAATAGCTGTTAATGTAGATATATAAATAGATGGATTAGTGAATAAGTAGGTAGATAGGTTGATGCAGGAGTATTTGGACATACCCAACAGAAGAATCAATGTGTGGTTATAGGAATGAATATATATATATATAGATACAATGAGATTGAGTGGGGTTGAGAACGTGTGATTTCTCCACTTTTCATTGTCCTGTGAAACATGTCCCAATCTGTATGACTCGATATTGGCTTAACTAGTATTGTGTTCTCTCGGTTGATATTCACTCTGATCATTTCAATATCATGACAAGGGCGCCTGGTGTATACAATTGTTCCAAGTGTCAAAGGCTATTCGTTTGGAATTGAATTCAAACATCGAACCATCCAAACTTGTTGTTATGCGAATATTTATAATGGTACTCTCGCCATTGATTCTCTTATCAAGTAGCTGCCACATTTGTCTCCCCACAGGGCCTCTGATACAAGTGACCGAAGTTCGAAATACATTTGCGATTATTGGATTTACTGTTAGATCTTCAACGACTTAATGTTTGTTTGTCGTCCTGTTTTGATTATACATTTTAAGAAAGCCAATGATTGCAGATTTGTGTAGTTAGTTATGAGAATAAGTCGGGTTGTGTAAGAACCCCAGATGAAAACTTAGTTAGGATTATGTAGGCTGTTGTCAAGCGAAAATAAAATATTTTCGACCGTTTTGTGAATGTTTGTTTTTGCTGAAATTTAGTTCATTGTGTCTGTTAGTTGCCGCAGAGAAAACTGTATGGAATTATTCATTATCATCATCAAATAGCGCTTGTCTTGAGCAGAATTTTGCCATCCCAACAGTCTTTCGGAATTTCTCTCATAGGCTAGATGTCCCGCCTCTGCAACCGTCATGTTCAAACCATCAGTTACATCTTGAATCCATCTTCTCCGTGATCTTCCTCTTCTTCTCTTTGTCAAAATAACGTCGCAGAAATCGGATGTTCTGGCATACGGTTAAAGATTTTTTAAAGGGTTTTAAAGCCGAAGGATTGACTTCATTGCACCGGGTTTTACCCCATATGGCTCGGTCCTCTCCGCAGAAATGGCACGCCACCTGCCGAGAGTATTGCATAAAGCACGAACTCCGTAGTTCCAGCAACAATCCTAGTGGTCTCTGGAAAAATGCACTCGTGAACAGAACGGCGCGGTCCGGATTCGAACCCACGACCTTCGACTCACAAGGCAAAGGTTTTAACCACTGAACCACAGAGACTCACTGTGTAGACGCATAACTAGCACAACGTACAATGGCTCGGATCACATACAAATCACAAAGATTTGGTTAACAAGTGGTCGACATGGAGCGTTGGGAGAAGAAAAATAAGAAAACTCATATTCAAAATCACATATACATTTTTCCACCGCCTTGTTCAATAATATTATATAGCTTACCAGAATATCTTTACCAGTGGCGGCTCGTCATTAGGGGTCAGTGGGGCCGGGTCCCACCAAAAATAAGGTGTAACGTGTATTTATTATTTTATATATTAAAATATATCCTAACCGAAACCATGATTTTTCCGAAATTATCTGTCTGGCCCCACCAACAAAAATTATTACGAGCCGCCACTGATCTCTACCCTTTTAACTCTAATAAAATATTGTGTTCTAAATCTCCATATTCTTCATTCTCAAACCTCCCATACGTCTGGCATTTATCAGATCACAAATCATAGCCATTAACAGTTCCTAATAATATATGAATGTATTACATATTTTCAAAAATGGCTGATTGCAAGTACGCTAGAAATTCGTCTGATGGCCTTCTATCATATTTATTATTTTGTATTATTTATGTGCCCCACTCTCAGCGTCTGTGCAATTTTGTTTTTTCAACTTTCGTAAAAAAGTACACATCGTTTTAAAGAAAACTCAATAATTTTTTTTTTTTTCATTTCTTCAAAATTTTTTTTGTCTTCTTTGCGATCGCTATTTTGATCTTCTTCATTGCGTTCGTTCTTTACGATCAATTGTAATCACTCTTTGTGATTTGTTTGATCTTTGCCAAGAACGTGTATGCGTTGCACATTGGTTTGGTAGGCCCCTAAACGCATAGACTTCTACACTTTTAGGACACGTGCATCGGATTTCAGCCAAACCTTCTTAGTCGCCTCATACGACATGCGTGGCAGGTAACAGTGGTTATATTCTTTACACCCCAAATTTGGGCCCCGTAACCACTCGGGCGACTATTTTGATGATTATACTGTCAGACGCGTTATTATGATCAAATCGACTGTTGTTTGGAGCTCATCTCTGGTGAGTTCAATACTTTGATTTCACTCCTTCCATGCAACGAATGAGAGCCGCAATAGTGTAGTTGTTAGAGAACTCGCTTCTTAGGCTAATAGTCCGAGTTCAATTCCTTAGTGGGTGTGGAATATTTTTCCGACCGTAACGGCTCACAGGTCGAACCAGTCTCAATTGGGTACCAGTAAAAGAACTGGGAAGTAACGAAGGGATGTGCGATGTTGACCATATTAGCCATCGTGTGCCGTAGGTCAATGAAAAATACGGGCATAACACCGCAAATGACGATCATGTCTCTCCACAACTCTCACTCCCCGGTGCAGTTAGTCAGTTCTAAAGTCGGTCTTAGGTCGAACTACGATGTCTGACCATCCAACATCTTCTCCCTCTGTCTTCCACGATCTCTCCTTCCTCAATTTTACCTGTTGTCACTAAATGTTCTAAACCATCCCCTCTTCACATTATAAAATATACGTTTAAATGGGGTTGAAATTTAATATGTAATTGTTTTATTAATATCCCTGTTAATTAATGTTACATTATTCATATTATTATTACTGGTAGTGGTAGGTGATAGAGGCAAGTGGTAGACATAGTGGTAGTAGTTGCTGTTTTGCACTTGCCGTAATGTGTCTACACCTCCACAGCTATCATCCAGATTTCGCCCTGATATAAAAAACGGTAAACGGCACTATTAGTAGAACTAATGTTGTGAGATGCTCCCGATATATAAAAACGGTAGACAGCACTATTAGCAGAACATATGTGAGATGCGACCCTGATATATAAAAACGATAGACATCACTGGCAGTAGAACGTATGTGGAGATCCGCCCTGATATATAAAAACGGTAGACAGCACTATTAGCAGAACATATGTTGAAACTAAAATCGTCAAGAAAATGCTTAGCAAATGTTTTGACTGCATAGGTGTTACAGAAATGCTAGAAAAACGTCTAGTGCAACAATATGTAACTAATTACAAAACGTTATAGACAAGTTTCAAATATTTATTTATGTGTATTTTTTAAGAGCGACTTGTCTGCATTTCCGTAGAATTATTTTTTTATCTTTCTTCCATTCCATGTTTACAGTGTTTATATTTTATTAGTTATTATTTAATTAGTTTATGTGATCTGAACTTAAGAGCGATTGTGCAGCTGTGCAGCTATGCCCAACAAGTATCCGATTTCTGGATGTTTTTATTTACTAGGTAGTTACATCACTCGCCCTTAGACATGCCTTGTAGATCGCAGTGGTACTATTCTTTGCCCTTGTGACCCGGCGCCACATGGTCGAGTTATCAGTTATATGAGGACTAACATCATAGCACTTCAGACATGTCTATAGATGATTCGATCCCCGCCTCAACAAATCCAGCAGCGGCCCAACACGCCAGTTCCATGTTGATTAATCAATCATTGTGCATATTTGGTATGTCGGTCTTTTCAGGTGACTCAATATCGACACCCATCTCTCTCAGCCTGGTCAGGTGTGGGATTCACAACTCTGAAACCTCTATTCGGAAATACTTCAATGCGTTATGAATATCATTTATATCCATTGCAGTCTTTGATAGATTAGGCGGGCATGGCTACGATATCGTAGCTCTGATATCGTAGCCATGCCCGCCAATCTATCAGCTCGTATATTACCCTGAATCATGCGTGCCCAGACACAAAAATGAACGTTATTTGTGTGTATATATTTATATAGCACTAGTACCCATTCTCAGTCGATGCTTCACAAGATCCAGAAGGGCAGGTTTCGGTATGAGTGGATGTCGTCTATAGAAGTTTCTAACCTCCAGCGGCTTACGTGGATATACTGTCCTGGGCATGCGGGTGTTTACGGTAATGAGAGAGCGAACAGGCTTGCATCAACAGCATCGATCGTTGGGGAGTTGAAGATGGATAAGGGGATATTCTTCGGTCTCTTCGCGACTCTCTGTTGGATGAGGACACTAAAATCGATGTTGAATCGATCAAGCGATTTAAGCAGTTTGGAGTTACCCGTTGTTCAAGTCGAACTGGATGCCTGAGAGGCAGAGTGAGAGGTGTGTTTAATCAGCGAGCCACAGGAACCATTAGTATGCATACTCTTCGATATCTGTTGGGGAGACTGAGCACCTATAGGTCTGCCCGGAGTGCAATGATGTCAGTTTAGTAACCAATAACCAACCAATAACCCATTCTTCTAAAATACTATATATATATATATATATATATATATATATATATATTATATATATATATATATATATGGTGTGTGTGTGTGTTCTGTCTACAAGCCAACGGTCTCTCTGCTCAGGGTTTCAGTAGGGGAGGATTCGCTCTCTAGGGATACTTAAGACAGTATCAGAGTAGGAGTGAAACGTTATTAGAATTTATTGGGTTTGTGCTTGAATACTTTTTTATTCTAACTTATTGTGTCTTTAAAACCCAGTTCAAATTTCTTTTTTATTTCTCAAATTTCTTTTCAAAATTTAGTTTGGGTTTTATCCTGTTTACATTCTCACTGCTAGTGCTATTATATTTCGGGACGGTGTTGCTATAAACACTATACTCGTGCGAAAAGCAACATTTTTGTTTTTAAATTACATTTAATTCGGCGGGGTAAATGATGAAACATAGGGAGAAGGTGAGTCTTGCCTCATATTCAAGCAGGGCGCCAGATGACAAAAAATGTTGATAACCACTGCTTTACTTATTTCTCAATATCTCTCTCCATTTGTTGTCTCTATCTACTTGTTTGATTCTCTTTCTTGACATACGTGTGTCTTTCTTATGTCTATCCACAATAATTATATCTTTGTGTTCTGCCAGTGTTCTACTCCACACACAACCACACGCGCCAGAGAATACATTAATTGTCACGTCGTTCCCTGCTTGTGTCCCTTATTTCTGTATCAGAGTTGTCTCCCATCTCATGACGTGTCTCCCCATCTGTTGATGTCAGGTTGTATTCTTTCTGTTCACATTGTCCTCCAGTTCTGTTAGCTGCTCGCATTGTCCTCCAGTTCTGCTGCTCGCATTGTCCCACAGTCCCGATGTAAGGTGACTGATGTACACACATACAAACATAAACTATTATAGATACACTCTCATCTTATCTTATCTTAACCACATTTGCCGTTAAGCGTCGTGGGGAGAGTTAGTTTCCTATCTTGTGCCAGGTGTGTTGGCTTGACGTTGTCAGTCCATGCTTTCGCAGGACTCTGAGATGTTATCTATCCATCGTGTTCTTGGCCTGCCTCGTGCTCTCCGCCCTGAGTGTCGATTATTAGGACAGTAATGGTTCAATTTATTGATGGCCGAATCTACTTGATTCTTTGCTTTTTTCGATGTACTGTCATGCATGGTATAGTACCAACGATGCTTCTGATATTCTCATTAGATGGCCGAACCACTTGATTCTTTGCTTCTCGATGTACTGTATGCATGGTATAGTACCAACGATGCTTCTGATATTCTCATTAGATGGCCGAACTACTTGATTCTTTGCTTCTCGATGTACTGTATGCATGGTATGTTACCAACGATGCTTCTGATATTCTCATTAGATGGCCGAACCACTTGATTCTTTGCTTCTCGATGTACTGTATGCATGGTATAGTACCAACGATGCTTCTGATATTCTCATTAGATGGCCGAACTACTTGATTCTTTGCTTCTCGATGTACTGTATGCATGGTTAGTACCAACGATGCTTCTGATATTCTCATTTCTCATACTCATACCATTTTAATAACTCCGTAATGGTTTTTATTTTTTTTTTCGATCCAGAAGCACTTGAGCTTTCAGCTCTTCGGCTCGGTACCATGGACATCGTAACCCTTCGGTTCGGTGCCACGAACACCGTAAATCTGGAGAACCTGTGACTATTCTGCCAACCCGCGGAATTGAACCCGCACTCACAGAGGACTTGTCACCCGTCGTCCAACGCGCTACGAACACGCTGGGCAGGCGGCCATGGTTTTTACTTTTGCACAGACGTATCGCCCTTTTAACTGAGATCAAAATGTAGTGTACACTTGATCTTGGCCAACGGGTGGAAACCTTCAGAGCTAATAATTTTAATCGTGATACATACTTTACATGACTTAGCCATCAACAACAGTAAACGAGTCGTCGATTTTTCTAGGCACTACTTATACGTTCAGTAGTTTGTCATTGCTTTCTAGATACACTTAAACAAATTCCGATCAGCTCTCATTCGAGAAAATGAGGACGCTGAGAGTTTTTACACTGCAACCGTAACTGGTTCCAACCCAACCGGGAAGGGCCCAATAATTTTTTCTTCTAATTTACCGAATTAGCCAGTATATTCCCAACGCTTAACGGCAAGAGTGGACAGCCAACTACATCTTCCACCTGGGAATAGACAATAGCCAGTATATTGGCTTTGAGTAACCTTTAAAAAATACTAAGAGCCACAATACTGGCTCGGAGGGGCGAATGGGTTAATAGTCATTTTATTTCTCATCTTCTAATACTATATCTTATAATTTTCTTAACATTTAAGACTATACCATATAGATTCTCGTTACATTTCTTAAGACTGAAGGTTGTATCCCCATCTCTTATTTCTTCCATTGTTTAACCCCTTCACCCTTCTGAACTGGTATACTGGCTCGCAGTATTTTTCAAGATAACGCAAAACCCGTACACTGTCCAAATCAACATATATTCAAATATAAATGTCACTAGAGAGTTAAAAAAAAACTATGGAGTCAAAGAGTTAAGAAGAATACTGCAAATTTTCTGACCAAATACGAAAGTCATTGGAGGAGATTGTAAAGCAAACAAATTGTGCATCATCGAAGACCATCATTCAAAGATGAAGATGGATTGGGCATGTTTATCGTATGACATCTGCGCTCCTGTGGTGCCGGGGCCCACAAAGGAAGTTAAGAATAGTACCTCTGCGAGCATGTCGTAAGAGGCGACTAATGTAGGATCTAGGGAAGCTATACTAGTAAATAAAAAGCATCGTAGAAATCGGATGTGCTGGCATAACTTGTAGGTGCATAACTGGCACAATTTACAACCGCTCTTAGGCTCGGATTACATACAATTCACACAGAGTGGTTAACAAGTGTTCGACTTGGAGCGTTTGAAGAAAGGGGAAATATGACAGATGGGGCATGCTAGAACAGGTACCTAATGGGCAGGGATGGCATTGGCTAGAACAGGTACCTATAGACAGCGGATGGGGCATTTGGCGAACAGGTACCTAATGGACAGCGGATGGGATGGAGAACAGGTACCTAATGGACAGCGGATGGGGCATTGGCTAGAACAGGTACCTAATGGACAGCGGATGGGGCATTGGCTAGAACAGGTACCTAATGGACAGCGGATGGGGCATTGGCTAGAACAGGTACCTAATGGACAGCGGATGGGGCATTGGCTAGAACAGGTACCCAATGGACAGCGGATGGGAGATAGAAGATCTCTCTCTCGCGATCACCGCCTAGACTTCCAGAATTATATTCATGAGGAAACCCGATTCATGCAGCCTTAGCATTGATGTGTTTTACGTCACATCTTCAGCACCATTTGGAGCTCATCCGTTCTGTAGCCATCTAGTATTTTTACGGTGTAGGTAGCTAGCCCCACGTCCAACCTCCTTAGTCGCCTCGTACGACATGCGTGACAGGTAACAGTGGTTCTATTCTTTACACCCCATTTTGGGCCCCGGTAACCACTCGGACTGAATATAAGATCTGATCGTCTAAAGGAAACATGGAGAAAAACTGTTGAAAGATTGTGACCAGTCGTGGAAAATAATTAGTAGAAAAGCGGCAGAACGTCAACAATGGAATTCTTTTGAAGAAGCTTTAAGCATCAAACGGGACATGGAATATTGGTTATTGGTTACTAAACTGACGGCATTGCACTCCTGGCAGACCCATAGGTGCTCAGTTACCCCCAACAGATATCGAAGAGTATGCATACTGATGGTTCATGTGGCTCACTGATTAAACACACCTCTCACTCTGCCCCTCAGGCATCCAGTTCAACTTGTACAACAGGTAACTCCAAACTGCCTAAATTGCTGGATCAATTCAACATCCATTTTAGTGTCCTCATCCAGCAGACAGTCGCGAAGAGAAGGAAGAAAATCCACCTTATCCATCTTCAACTCCCCAACAATCGATGCTGTTGATACAAGCCTGTCAGCTCTCTCATTACCGTAAACACCCGCATGTTGGAGCATGAAGAAGATATAGATAAAAATCCATACATATTCTTGACTTCATTAGTATCGTTTGACCTTTACTAAACGTCATATTTTATTCATGATGTTTCTACTCTCTTCTCACCTTCTTTTTATCCAGTCGGTCTCAGCGATGTGCACCATGGTCCTCTGTACATGGGCGTGTATACGTTACGGCAAGGGAGGAGGGTTGGATGCGCCTTTGAAAAAAATGGGTTTTTGGATAAAAGATTTATGCGAATCTTATTTTCTCCATTTCCGCCTGGTAAAGTACAAACTAAAAAATGTGTATTCATTTTTCAACCTCCTCTTCCCCTCCACGAAGAAGATGAGAAAGTTAGTCATTGATCCCTTCTGAACATAAGATTATGACTGTATTCCTTTCATCGATTTTTTTTTAAAAACCATTTCCTTCGCTTCCGATTACTTTGACCACCGTTTCCACTGGTTCTCACAATGTGTTACACAGTCTCCTAACTCTTGTCGTCCCATGCGGTTTTCATTACGGTGCATAATCTGATAATATACCATTACAATGAGTCAGGCAGCCCTCTGGGATTGGAGACACAGCTCCGAAAGCATGTCTGTCAGAATGAGTCACCAGATGAAACATCAATCTGAAGTCGCAAGTGCAAATTCTACTGTCTGGTGCACGGAACAAGAGTGCACAGTCCTACTTTCTCGTTAATCGTGGTAGTATCTGGTAACATTAAGTTATTTTTTGAAGTTGTTATAACCGAGCAGCGTCTGGCCGAATGGATTAGAGCGCGGCCCCCATACGGGAGACCGGGGTTCAATTCACGGTAAGGTCAAAGATTTTTTTCTGTTGGGGTCATAAATGAAAAATCCGAACCTGAACAGATTCGCGGCGACTGCACTAGCCATGCAGCCATTAAATTTCTCAGGCTCACGTCCCACCTGTCCTACACACCTCACTAAAAAAAAGCACTACTACAGACAGTAACGCCATTTTTATTTTTTTTTATTTTTACTACCGGTAAAACGTTTTGTTGGTTTCTTGGTTAGAAAGCGTGTTAGCTTCCGAACTGAAGCCAACGCCTATAACAGACGTTTGTGCAGATTCATGATCTCCTTCCCCAGCCAGACAAGTGATAATGATGATGTGTTCAACGTATCATTACTTTCTCTCTTTAATATTGTTCTGCACTTGTTTCCTACTTCTCTTTTACAAGTTTTTTCTTTGATAGTACTTCCAACCATCTAATTTTCATTATGAAACCGAAGCATATGGTGGTCATTAAAAGTTAATTGCATATCCTTTACAGGACTTTGCGAATCAACCCCAGCTTTTAACGCTGTTCGTGATTTTCTAGGCATTATTACGTTCAGTAGTTTGCCATTGCTTTCTGAACGAGTGGCGCCATCGTTCTTTTTTGTAAAAATCCACGCTAAACAATTTGCAACCATAGTACAGGTAGATGTACAGGTACATGGTGGTCATTACGAAGAAGAAACCGATTGCAAAAAGATAACAGGAAGAGACTGGTTTAGAAATAAAGATATCAGGGGGGTAACAAAGTGTACAACATCAGTACTGAACTTATCAAGAAACCACAAATTAAAGGGTCCAGTCACATAAGCAGATTAACATTTGACAGTGATAGACATCTCAAAGAACAATACAATGAATACAAACGGGGAAAAAAGGTCGTCCACTTTAAAAGATGGACTTCAGAAATAACAGAGGCAATGAAAAACATTGTTTATTAAGCGCACACAAAAGTCCGGTCTAGAAATATCATCTTATCCTGATGCTGTGAGGCAAAACATGACTAAGAATAATTGGCAAAACACGTAATTACAAAGTACTGTAGTTTTACAAATTACAAAACAATGACAAATACAGCAACGTTTCGACCAACAAGGCCAAAATTAATTGCTCTCCTACGGTTATACGTACTATTTACAACAGACTATTTACAACAGACTATTTACAACAGACTATTTACAACAGACTATTACACAGACTATTTACAACAGACTATTTACAACAGACTATTTACAAGTGCATACTATGGCCCGTTTAGAAATCTCTTCCTGACCTGACGCTGTAGAGGCAAACAGGATTCGAGAAAGAAGAAGAACGTTATACGTTACATAGGACCTGCAAGCAATTTTTCTATACCTCTCTATTCAGGGCAACTCATTCGATCTCTATGTAATCGATATGAGACCGATATTTTTTGCTTCTCTCAGAATAGTTCATTTTAGGCTCTTAGGTCGTCCTCTCTTTCTTCAACCCTCTGCATCCCACTTCAATGCATGCTTTGATAGTCTTTGATCATTTCTTCCCAAGGTGTGTCCAACATTTCTCTATCTTCTCCTCCTCTTAACAGTTGTTACTACTGGTTGGCCAGACATTTCTCTGATTTCATTACTTCTCCTAAATTCGTTCCATTTTATATTCATTATTTTTCACAGATATCTATTTTCAAATGCATTCAACTTGCTTTCTATATCTTTAGTCATTTTCCAACTCTCGCTGGCATATGTTAGGATTGATACAACATTTGAATTAAAATTCGTAATTTAGTTTTAAAACTATATACAGGGTGTTCAACTTAAAAGCAGCCCGTGAATGGAGCTAATCTGACATATATGTATGGAAATGAGAAGGCTCAGTTATGACGTAGTATAGGTCAAGGTTGTGTGATAGTGTGTAATTGTAGTGCGGGAAGGGGTGATGAACAAATGTGACGTAGGACAAGCTAGTCAGAACCGGTTTAAATAGTAAATAGACGGAGATGCAATGCGTACCTGGCAAATTTCTATTTATCACTGGTGCTGCTTTTAAGTTGAACACCCTGTATAACTTCCATATTTTATTTAGACTTTGTAAAAGCTAAAAAAACAGGACTAGACAGCATAAAAACAAAGCAGGAAGATTGATGATTTGCACATGACAGCTACAGAGGCTATCTGACCTATAAGCTAAAAAAAAACTCTGAAAATTTGTTAAGGTGGCAGAGTACTGCTTAGGACAAACTATTCAACGATGATTGCAAATTAAACCCACATTTCCTTTATAAGACTTTATTTGTACCGTCTCACGCCACAGGCTACCAGCTACCATTCTGTGTGTTAAGTAACTGCTGACATTCAATACCGAATATGTCAAAGTGTCCTTACTCTTAACAACATCCTGACATTTTAATTCTACACAGAATCGTGTGACACTATGTTATCTTATATGGCATTCAGGCTGACTTAAGATTTCTGAGAATATAAAATACAATTATATGTTAAATATAATATTATGTAAGAACTGTATTGCGTGGGACGGATTATCGTAATGCGTAAGCTTTCTCATATGGACTCGGAACTCAATAGGGTTGCGTGTTCAAATCCCACACTCGACGTTTAACGCGTGAGGAAAGGAGTTCGCCCTCCTGCCCACCTACTTGTTTTGTTTCATAGTACAGGTAGATGTCCTTTGTAGCATAGTACAGGTAGATGTCTTTTGTAGCATAGTACAGGTAGACGTCATTTGTAGCATAGTACAGGTATATGCCATTTGTAGCATAGTACAGGTAGATGTCATTTGCAGCATAGTACAGGTAGATGCCATTTGTAGCATAGTACAGGTAGATGTCATTTGCAGCATAGTACAGGTAGATGTCATTTGCAGCATAGTACATGTAGATGTCATTTTATCATAGTACATGTAGATGTTATTTGTAGCATAATACAGGTAGGCATCCTTTGTAGCATAATGCAGGTAGACGTCCTTTGTAGCATAGTACAGCTAGACGTCATTTTATCATAGTACATGTAGTTGTCATTTGTAGCATAATACAGGTAGGCGTCCTTTGTAGCATAATGCAGGTAGACGTCCTTTGTAGCATAGTACAGCTAGACGTCATTTTATCATAGTACATGTAGTTGTCATTTGTAGCATAATACAGGTAGACGTCATTTGTAGCATAGTACAGATAGACGTCATTTTATCATAGTACAAGTAGGCGTCATTTGTATCATAGTACAGGTAGGCGTCATTTGTATTATAATACAGGTAGACGTGCTTTGTAGCATAGTACAGGTGGACGTTAATATTTCGTAGACAGACGAACGTCCTTTAAATAATATCACAGGTAAACATTGCTTGTATCAGGTAAACATAGTACAAATAACTGATGCGTATATCGTTTACAGTTCTTCTTTGGACGCGCCATATCGACCACTTGTTAAACCACTCTTTGTGATTTGTATGTGATCTGAACCTTAGAGCAAGTGTACGTTGTGCCAGATATGCACATCCGTTTTCTGTGACGCTTTTTATTTACTGGGGTGCCTTCCTTAGGCCTCTACCTCAGTTGCCTCTTACGACATGCCTTGAAGGTCGCAGTGTTACTATTCCTTGCTCCCTTGGTCCCCGCCAACACACGTGCAATTTACAGTTAAAGGCTGGTTGTTATATAGAACATTATATAACGTCATGTGTATCATAGCGAGTAATAAACATGTGTATCAATTATATCACAGGATAGATATTGTGTGTATCTTACTCAGTGGCGGCTCGTCTATAAGGGCCAGTGGGGCCGGCTCCACCAAAAATAATGTATAACGTGTATTTATTATTTTTTAAATTAAAATATAGCAATCTAAAACCATGATTTATCCGGGAAAAAATGTCTGGCCCCACCAACAAAAGTTATCACGAGCCGCCACTGATCTTACTTATCACCTGGACAATTTGTGTATTATAGCACAATAGAGCTTTATCTAAAACTTTGAATATTCTTAACGTTGTTCTATACGCAGACACGAGTTCTAAAAATTAGAATGTTCTAAACGTTGTTCTATACGCAGATATGGGTTTAACATTATTGACAAATGAAGGGACATTATTCTGTGAGATTTTAACTTCTTAAATCTAAACATGAACCCACGTGTTAGTCCATCCACGAAAAACGTTGGATTAGCTCCCGGAAAGAACGGAATTTGTCGAAATTTGAATGGCGGGTTTCCTTCCCACTTCAAAGATGGTGAGAAAATCGCTTCTGCAAATTATGATTTGAATCATCTGGATGTGGTGCCATCAACAGGGAAGTCTGGTTCTCCAAGACCTAGCAATGTCCATCTGGTATCTGGTAAGGTACAAGACAGTTCTGTCATTCATAGCAGCAATGGGGTTCAGAATGGGAGCTCACGTTTCTCTCAGTCTCAATGTGAAGATGATGTGTTTACTACATGTAGAACTGGGCAAAACTACGGGTCAGTGGTTTCTGGTCAAAATTATTTAAATTCTGATAGTTCAATAGGTGAAGAGTCGTCCGTTTTAGCGGAACTATTATCATCGAGGTCGTCTAGAAGACCATGTCCTTCCGCAGGGAGGAGTAATTCATTCAACGCTCAAAGCAATAGTTCAGTAGCGCATGTTCAGAGAAGCCACTCAATGTCCAAGGAAGATACAAGGACGCCCCATAACATAGATAACAGGTTTGAGATTCCACTTTTTGGAGAAAACGGTAGCAGTACCCCAACGCTTAGACTTAAAAACCAGCTTTCGTTACATACCTCCACTTCAACAACCACTACAAACACTACACCATGCCTAGTGGTCAACCAGAGACCACCAACTGGCTCGAAGAAGGACACAAGTCTTGGCCTTTCTGTTCATTTCGCTGATTCTGTGTTAGGTTCTCCAAAATCCAGAGAAAAAAACAATTCTGTTAAAACGTTTGAGCTGAATTCTCCTGTGTTGAAAAAAGACTTCAGATATAGCCCTTTGTATTGTGATACTACTAATCAAAGAATATACGTAAACTCTAGTAAACAAGTGCCCATTCTTGAGAGAAATGAGAAGTTTCCTGATCAAATTGATTCCCGTGTCAACGCGTCGATGCATCATTTAAAAGACTCAAACGGTGACTCTGTAGAAGATGTCATCATAAGACGACATCACGACTCGCAGACCTCCGTTAGTGATTCCAGCTTCAGTCAATACACCCCAACAAAACATTTGATATCACCATCATCTAATGGGAACGGCCAGTCGTCAGGAGGAAAAAGCAAAAGTCCTCATATAAACTTTGACCAATCACGAAACGATACTAATTTTGCGATCCCACATTCAACCAGTCTTGGATCAAGCCCAAGTTTAAGCTCCACCTCTCTGAAATATTTGGACCAATTAAAGCATGAATCTCACATAAACGGGATCAGTGGTAATTCAAGTTTAACCCCATCCTCTTCAATGTCATCGTCGTCATCTTTAAGCAAGGACACAGCTTCTCCAAGCATATACGACTTTTCATCACAGTCTCCTTCATCGGTATCAAAGATGTCACGTTATAGAATAACTTCAGACGAGCCTACGCTACCGTCTTTACAATCGGCGTCGTCACCATTAACAGCATCTTCAACACCCCCAAAGAACAATCATCGAAGGTCTTCAGCATGTCTTCGAAGCGATTGCGTCTTTGGAAACCGCTTGGATTACATCTCTACTTCAGATTTGGGCCAGAAAGACAATCTGACTAAACACCCATCGTCTCCATCTTCGATAAGCAGACATCGTGACGTGATGATGTCATCATCTTCGGCTCTGGCTAGGAAATATGAAATAGACTCGTTGTCTTTCAGTGACGTCAAACACTTTGATGAAAACTTGGCTTCGATTATCAAAAAAGAATCGATTGCAGCCAGTTACCAATTGGAATATTGTTGGTTCTGTGGACGTCCAATGCCTCCATTTGGAACTAGGTAACGTATTTGTGTCATGCTTACTTTTATAAACATATTATTCCAGGTCTGTTAGACAGGCGGATCATCAGCAGCATCATCATTAGCATGTGCCTCCGCATTCGCATCCAAGCTTGGCTACACTGGGTTTTCTTTTTCTTCAAACTCTCCATATTGACCACGTGTTAACCACTCTTTGTAATTTGTATGTGATTTGAGCCTAAGACCGATTGTACGTTGTGCCAGTTATGCGCCTATTTCTACGATGATTTTTATTTACTAAGGTAGCTTCCCTAGGTCCTACATCAGTCGCCTCTTACGACATGCCTTGTAGGTGGCAGTGGTACTATTCTTTGCTTCCCTTGTGGAATCGTAACCACACGAGGTTTCTGGGTTTCAAACCAAATATGTTCACTGCCTTGGTAACACACTCTTGACAGACTGCTGCATGTCAGCCTCTTGAATTTCCACTCCTTATCTGTGTTATCATTTTGCTCTCAACTTTCTCCTCCAAGTTTGTCTACAACAATGTGTCCTGTCTTTTATTATAACCAGAGATACTGTCTGACTCTGTCCTATATTTCCTTGAGTAGTAGTAGTTCTAAGGGTTTTAAGCCGAAGAATTGACTTCATTGCACCGGGTTTTACCCCATTGGCTCGTCCTCTCCGCAGAAATGGCACGCCACCTATCGAGAATAATGCACAAAGCACGAACTCCGTAGCTCCAGCAACAATCCTAGGGTCTCTGGGAAAAAACTGCACTCTTGAACAGAACGGCGCGGTCCGGATTCAAACCCAAGACCTTCGACTCACAAGGCAAAGGGCTTAACCACTAAGCCACAGAGACCCCTATGTAGTAGTAGTTCTATTTTGAGTGGGACGGATTAGCGTAACGCATAAGCGTTTGCATATCGGCTTGGACACAAGAGTGTTGTGAGTTCAATCCTACATTTGGCGTCCCAGACGCGAGGAAAGGATTTGGCCCTCCTAGTTCCTGCAAACTACGAGCTAGAAAGGAGAAGTACCAGGCACTTCATATCCTAATATCTTAAGATGAATACGGGAAATTTACTTCTAGTTGTTGCTACACTTCGTTATTATTTTTATTATTTTCTCCCATAACTTTTCTTTGAAAGGTTCCATTGTTTTCTAGCTGTTTGTTTATTGTCCCCAATTATGTTTTCTAGCTGTTTGTTTATTGTCCCCAATTATGTTTTTCAGCTGTTTGTTTATTGTCCCTGATTATGTTATCCAGCTGTTTATTCATTGTACACGATTCTGTTTTCTAGCTGTTTGTTCATTGTACACGATTCTGTTTTCTAGCTGTTTGTTCATTGTACACGATTCTGTTTTCTAGCTGTTTGTTCATTGTACACGATTCTGTTTTCTAGCTGTTTGTTCATTGTACACGATTCTGTTTTCTAGCTATTTATTGTCCCCAATTATGTTTTCTAGCTGTTTGTTCATTGTACACGATTCTGTTTTCCAGCTGTGTGTTCATTGTACACGATTCTGTTTTCTAGCTATTTATTGTCCCCAATTATGTTTTCTAGCTGTTTGTTCATTGTACACAATTCTGTTTTCTAGCTGTTTGTTCATTGTACACGATTCTGTTTTCTAGCTGTTTGTTCATTGTACACGATTCTGTTTTCTAGCTGTTTATTCATTGTACACGATTCTGTTTTCCAGCTCTGTGTTTATTGTCCAATTTATGAGTTTATGCAAAAATTGATGATTCTCATTTTCTTGCTAGTTTTGTTTACATTGATGGTGATATCTTTATGATGGTGTTGAACATATATTTGTGTGCATTATACAATTATGTAGATGTATATCATGGATCATAATGAAAGTATTGAAAAATAATATCGAACTTTAGAAACAAAGTGAGATAAAAATCATTCTTAGAACGCCTGGGTCAAAGAAGAGGATATTATAGACAACCTGCAAGACCTGACCACCGAATATTTCGTCTTCTGTTCACAAAAACAATTTGTGCCACAGCGTCAGGTTAGGAAGAAATTTCTAGAACGGGTTTTGGTGTGCGTTTAATAAATAGTGTCTTTGTTGTTTATAAGGTTCACCTTTTGCGTGGACTACCTTTTGCTTTTATATTCACAAACTGCATCGAAGCATCATTGCCATTGTGTGTTGGTAATCTACTTATGTGTCCTTCTTCTTCTTTGCGTTCGTTCTTTACGACCAATTTTAATCAATCTTTGTGATATGTTTGATCTTTGCCAAAAACGTGTATACGTTGCACATTGGTTTAGTAGGCCTCTAAACGCATAGACTTCTACACGCTTAGGATACATGCATCCGATTTCAGAACCATTTAATTTGTTGTTTCTTGATGAAGTTCAGTACTGATGTTGTACCCACTTTTCCTCTGATGTTAAAACATTGAGGACCTTATACCCCATAAAGTAAATCTCTTTTCCAGAAGGGTTTACTTTTTGTGTTCTTACAAAACACTCGTATTGTAGAGCTCGGCAATGGACGCCGTAAGAAATAAGGGTTTCTGGTTCGAATCCTGTGTTAGGTAATTTTTTTTCGAAAGCCCATAATACTTGTATACTTTCTATTTATTGATCATATTCATTGGCTCTGGTGCGTCTCCTCATCATTATTATCAGGTGCCGTGCCGGTTTGCGTAGGTAATCATGGATCTCTACAAATCTCTGTCTCTGGTGTTTCCTATCATCTCAAATGTTGACGCTCTTCCGTGCCTTGAAGTTAGGCCATCCAAAAATGTTTCTCTCTATCTTCCTCTGTCTCGTCTCCTCTCGATTTTACTGTGTGTTACAATGTGTTCTAAACCTCCCCTCCTCAGCACATGTGGATGCTTCCCTAGGGTTCCTAAAACTTCTTATTCTCCTCTTAGTCCATAACAACATCATGTTCCGGAAACTAAAATATTTTGATCACTTTAGACAACACAGTGGTCCGGGGAGAATAGTAATCAAGAGCATGGTTAATAGAAGACGAGATAGGGGGTGGTCATGACTACGGTAGCAACAGTACATTTTTAAAAACCTCGATAATCCTAAGAGACGAGTTCTGAGTGGCACAAGCAGATAGTCGGGGTCAGTACAGAGCACAGTATTTAACCGATCGCAGTGTTACTGGGCCAAATTGTGTAAAGAATAGAACCACTGTTGCCAGCCGGTCGTAAGAGGCGACTAAGGAGGTTTGGCTGAAATCGGATGTCCTAAACGTGTAGAAGTCTATGCGTTTAGGGGCCTACCAAACCAGTGTGCAATGTATACAAGTTCTTGGCAAAGATCAAACATATCACAAAGAGTGATTAAAATTGGTCGTAAAGAACGAACGCAAAGAAAGAAGAAAAAACCAGATAATGACCGTGGAAGACACGGGAAAGCTTCCTTATGTGTTGTTGTTTTTATTTTTCAAACGGGCTGTTTAAAAAAAAGCGACTTTCTACAAATGACAAGCTATTTGATTCTTATACACCCTGTATCATGTATAGCAGAAGTTAGTTTGTTAATAGAACTGACGTCACTTCCCTTTAAGCAGAACCATAACTCTTATCTCTTTCATCAGATAATTCAGCTTAGTGTTAGCTCCCTTGGTTATCTAGTATTACACATCTCATTAAAACAATGAATTATTTGTTTTTCAAGGGACACTAGAAGTGGACAAATCGATTAATGCCTTTGAATGCAAGGGTTACAGAAGGATACTTATAATTTCGTAAACTTCTTCTTTGAATGCTCCATATCGACCACTTGTTAACCACTCTGTGTGATTTGTATGTGAGCTGAGCCTAAGAGCGAGTGTACGTTATGCCAGTTATGCACCTACAAGTAGGCCAGCACATCCGATTTCTGCGATGCTTTTTATTTACTATGACAGCTTCCCTAGGCACCTACATCAGTCGCCTCTTACGACATGCCTTGTAGGCCATAGTGGTACTATTCGTTGCTTCCCTTGCGGGACCTGGCACCATGGACGATATCATCGACGGAACAAGGAACAAATATACACATTTTTATCATCATCAGATTTTGTCGAGCCCTCGGTAATATAAAGCAGAGACAAGAAATGTCTACTCAAATGAGAGTTTTTCTGTCTGTTGTTCTGTTGCTGTTTTTGCAGTGTTTGTTGCCTATCCCAGGAACTTTGTTTTCGTAGCAGTTTTTGCAGTGTGTGTCGCCGGCCTCCAAGACCCCTGTTTCTGTTGCTATTTTTATGCAGTGTGTGTGCCGCCCGCAATACATCTGTTTCTGTAGCAGTTTTTGCAGTGTAGGACGCCGACCAAAGACCTTCTGTTTCTGTTGCTATTGTTATGCACTTTGGGCCACCAGCTTCCAAGACCTGTGTTTCTGTAACTAGCTATTGCTGTGTAGGTCGCCTGCCCCAAGACCTCTGTTTCTCTTGCTATTTTTATGCAGTGTAGGTCGCCTGCCCCAAGACCTCTGTTTCTCTTGCTATTTTTATGCAGTGTAGGTCGCCTGCCACAAGACCTCTGTTTCTCTTGCTATTTTTATGCAGTGTAGGTCGCCTGCCCCAAGACCTCTGTTTCTGTAGCTATTTTTGCATTGTGGATCGCTGGCCCCAAGACCTCTGTTTCTGTAGCTATTTTTGCATTGTGGATCGCTGGCCCCAAGACCTCTGTTTCTGTAGCTATTTTTGCATGTGATCTGCTCCCAAGACCTCTGTTTCTGTAGCTATTTTTGCATTGTGGATCGCCGGCCCCAAGACCTCTGTTTCTGTAGCTATTTTTGCATTTTGGATCGCTGCCCCAAGACCTCTGTTTCTGTAGCTATTTTTGCATGTGGATCGCTGGCCCCAAGACCTCTGTTTCTGTAGCTATTTTTGCATTGTGGATCGCTGGCCCCAAGACCTCTGTTTCTGTAGCTATTTTTGCATTGTGGATCGCTGGCCCCAAGACCTCTGTTTCTGTAGCTATTTTTGCATTGTGGATCCTGCCCAAGACCTCTGTTTCTGTAGCTATTTTTGCATTGTGGATCGCTGGCCCCAAGACCTCTGTTTCTGTAGCTATTTTTGCATTGTGGATCGCTGGCCCCAAGACCTCTGTTTCTGTAGCTATTTTTGCATTGTGGATCGCTGGCCCCAAGACCTCTGTTTCTGTAGCTATTTTTGCATTGTGGATCGCTGGCCCCAAGACCTCTGTTTCTGTAGCTATTTTTGCATTGTGGATCGCTGGCCCCAAGACCTCTGTTTCTGTAGCTATTTTTGCATTGTGGATCGCTGGCCCCAAGACCTCTGTTTCTGTAGCTATTTTTGCATTGTGGATCGCTGGCCCCAAGACCTCTGTTTCTGTAGCTATTTTTGCATTGTGGATCGCTGGCCCCAAGACCTCTGTTTCTGTAGCTATTTTTGCATTGTGGATCGCTGGCCCCAAGACCTCTGTTTCTGTAGCTATTTTTGCATTGTGGATCGCTGGCCCCAAGACCTCTGTTTCTGTAGCTATTTTTGCATTGTGGATCGCTGGCCCCAAGACCTCTGTTTCTGTAGCTATTTTTGCATTGTGGATCGCTGGCCCCAAGACCTCTGTTTCTGTAGCTATTTTTGCATTGTGGATCGCTGGCCCCAAGACCTCTGTTTCTGTAGCTATTTTTGCATTGTGGATCGCTGGCCCCAAGACCTCTGTTTCTGTAGCTATTTTTGCATTGTGGATCGCTGGCCTCAAGACTCTGTTTCTGTAGCTATTTTTGCATTGTGGATCGCTGGCCCCAAGACCTCTGTTTCTGTAGCTATTTTTGCATTGTGGATCGCCGGCCCCAACAGCAACTTCTCTTTCCGCCTTTTACAATGTGCGGAAACCTACAAATCAAGTCTGGTTAGAATGAAACCGAGGGAGGCTGCGGTGATACGTAATAAATTGGCGTTTCCACCTTTTACAGCATGTGAGAGGAGACATGGCTCTATTCTTCGCTACCTCGGAAACAATACGGAATGCCCATTTTACAACAACTTAACATTGAAACGAAGTGGTGGATAATGATGGAAGAAGAAAAATTCAACATTTTAGCTATCAGTTCTTCGGAATTTTTCTTTCTCATTTGTGTGTGTAGCTGTCATGTTTAAACCTTCAGTGACATAATGAATATTTCTTCTCAGTGATCTTCCACTCTTCTTTGCTTGGGTGCTTCTTTACATAATATTCTTGCCCGCCTGCCAAGCGTGTTCGTAGCGCGTTGGACGACGGGTGACAAGCTCCTGTGAGTGCGGGTTCAATCCCACGGGCTCGTAGAAAAGCTACAGGCTCTCAAGAGTTACGGTGTTCGTGGCACCGAACCGAAGGGCTACGATGTCCATGGCGCCGAGCCGAAGAGCTGAAAGTTCAAGTGCTTCTGGATCGGAAAAACAAAAAAATAATATTCTTCTTCAACCTTATAATATAATAATTCCTCTCGTACCGTTATACGTTACATAGGGCCTGCAAGTAATTTCTCCATACCGCTCTATCCTGGCAACTCGCTCAATCTCCTCCATGGAACTGAGACCGATATTTCCTCCCTCTCTCAGCAAAGTTCGTTTCAGGGTCTCTTTAGGTCGATCTCTTTTTCTTGAACCCTTTGCATCCCACTTCAATGCCTGCTTTGATATTCGTTGATCATTTCTCCTCAAGATGTGCCCAACATATCTCCATCTTCTCTTTCTTATAACAGTTGTCACTAGTGGTTGACCAGACATGTCTCTGATTTCATCATTTCTTCTGAATTCATTCCATTTTATATTCATTATTTTTCGCAGACATCTATTTTCAAATGCATTCAACTTGCTTTCTATATCTTTAGTCATTTTCCAACTCTGCTGGCATATGTTAGGATTGATACAACATTTGAATTGAAAATTGTAATTTAGTTTTAAAACTATATAACTTGTAGTTCCATATTTTATTTAGACTTTTAAAAGCTTTGCCAATTCGTATCATAATTTCTTTTTATTCCTCTCGTACCGTTATACGTTACATAAGGGCCTGCAAGTACTTTATCCATATCGCTCTATCCTGGTCAACTCGCTCAGTCACCTCCATGGTAGTGGCGGCTCGTCAAAAGGGCCATTGGGACCGGGCCCCACCACAAATAATGTATAACTTGTATTTATTATTTTATAAATTAAAATATAGAAATCAAAACCATGATTTTTCCGAAAACCTTTGTCTGGCCCCACCACCTAAAATGATCACGAGCCGCCACTGCTCCATGGAACTGAGACCAATATTTCTTGCCTCTCTCAGCAAAGTTCGTTTCAGCGGCTACATATACAAGACTTATATTCAAAAGTACATATAAGAAATAGCATTATAGATAGTAAATAAACGTTCAGAAAGATAACTCATGCTAATGAAACCGCAGTCTGTTTCTGCCATTATCACTGGAAGAAAAGTCCATTAACTAACCCTCTCCTGCGCAATTCTCTCCAGGTGTTCTCTGTTTTTAAATGTCAAGTCGCTGAATATATTCTTTCTGTGTTCTTTGACTGAACCACTTCTTTCGTTCCTGGAAGGTTCTGTGATAGATTCTCTAAGGGGGCCTTCAAATGTGATTGTGAAACATCTAGCATGTATTTTCTCGTCAAATTTTTTAAAGCAAGTTGGTTTGATATCTCTCTTGTTTCTCTCTCTCTTTCTTTCACTTTCTCATATATATATATATGAAGATGAAAATATCCTAAACGACGTAACCATCAACCACAGTAAACTAGTCGTTGATTCTCTAGGCACCACTTATACGTTCAGTAGTTTGCCATTACTTTCTCAAAGATGATGTCTATTTTATATATATATATATACTAAATGTATATATGTTAATATTGAACCATGTGTATATCGCATTATCATCATCAAGTAGCTTGTCCCTTTCAGAACCTAGCTCCCATGGTAGTAGTCCTGAAATACTTTCTATTCTGTGAAAGTTGACGGCGTCAGCACAGTAATTCTCAGATCGTCTTCTAGGTCTTCCTCTCATTCTTCTTCCAGGCCCCATTCCTTCCGGAATTATCTTCTCTAGACACTTATGTCGTTTGATGTGTCCGAAATATTTATAGTTTCCTGATTGTATGTTCTTTAATAATCAACTCTCTTTAATATCAAGCTGTTGCAGAGCAGAGTCATTTATTCTTTTCTCTGTCCATGATATTCTAAGTACTCTTATATATTTCATCAGGGGTCAAAGGCTCATGAGGTCATGGTGGTAACATGAGCCAGGGTTAGCGAGGGGCGCGTTGCTGGGAAGATGGCGCTCATAAGCCCAGGAGGGAAGGCCGTCTAAGGGTCGCTGCCCTGAAAGAAATAGCAGCCCACTGCCTTGTGGGTCTGGCTGGGGACAGTCAAAAGCTAGCGGAAGAAGCGAATCCGCACACAAACGCTGGCTGAAATTCAACACCCCACCTAAGGATAAGTAACTGTGCTCCAATAGGTGCTGAAGGTTGGTGCACGTACATTACGTTCTGATGTTTGGCTGTTTATATATCACAAAGAGAATGATAAAACAAGCCTAGAACGATCGAAGAAGAAGACATCTTTCATCAGATAATTCAGCTCGCTGTTAGCTCTCTCTCTCTCTCTTCTTTCTTCTCTCTCTTTCTCTCTCTCTCTCTCTTTTCTCTCTTCTCTTCTCTCTCTCTCTCTCTTTTCTCTCTCTCTTTCTTCTCTCTCTCTCTCTCTTCTCTCTCTCTCTCTCTCTCTTCTCTCTTTTAAGTGAAAATCGTAGCATATCTACAGGACGTAGCAACCAACAACAGTAAACAAGTCGTTGATTTTCTAGTCACCACTTATACGTTCAGTAGTTTGTCATTGCTTTCTGAACAGTGACATTCTGAATAGTGAGGTCTATTTTTACTTTTGGTAAAAATCCCGGGAAACGAATTTGCTTCCAAATTATCTGCCGCGGTGTTTGAACCAGCTACGCTTGGGTTGTGATGGAGCTCACTACAACCGCTTAAGCTACAGCCGCCCACATTAATTTAATTAGAACAGCCTATCTCTTGTCATGCTTGTGACCTCGCGAGTGTCTCGTCTGTTAGACAAGCCGTAACTCTTCCTAGATGTTAACAGTAATGTGTTAATTCCCCTTGTCTTAACACTGCAAATTAAATTGCTAAATTAATTTATATTTTCATCAAAACCCAAGCTTAAACGCACTTACAAATTGTAACATTAATGACAGATTATGACAGATAAGAAAATGAAATTAGAAAAAAAAAGAATCTGGATGCTCAAAACTGCATTTAACAATATCAATCAATCAATCAAGTGTCATGCCTGGTGATGTAGGCGATCTTGTCTCTCCGTAACTCTCTCTCTCTCTCTCTCTTTCTTTCTTTGTGGTGTAATTTATCAGTTCTGACGTCGGGTTGACGATAAAAATGTTGATAACACGCTAAACTAGTGTCTACGTGCCGTGGAAAGTTCGGGTCACAATGCCAGCTTGTGTCAAAAAGTATCGGTGTGCATATGGTTCGCGGCTGGACTACAGTAAACTATGGTCCTATACTTGGGGATCTAAATTACAAGTACCTCTGAGGTCGAAGTAAGGTTTGCCTGAATGGCTGGACACGCTGGTGATAAGGAAAAGCGAAACACGTAATAACAAAGCATTATACAGGGTGTTCAACTTAAAAGCAGCCTATGAATGGGAGCTAATCTGGCATATATGTATGGAAATGAGAAGGTTCAGTTATGACGTAGAATAGGTCAAGGTTGTGTGATGGTGTGTAATTGTAGTGCGGGAAGGGGCGATGAACAAATGTGACGTAGGACGAGCTAGTCAGAACCGGTTTAAATAGTAAATAAACACAACGCGATAGGTTATCTGGCAACTTTCGATTTGTCAATTGGGCTGCAATTATCTTGAACACCCTGTAGTTTCACAAAATACAAAAACAATAACAATACACAGCAACGTTTCGACCAAAAGGTTGATAAGGAAAGCAAGCCATCAGTCAAAAATCAGTCAGATATATCATATTAAGTGTCATGACTATGTCTGAATTCATAGCGGGCGATCTTCTTTGAACTCTCCATATCGATCACTTGCTAAACCACTCTGTGTGATTTGTATGTGATCCGAGCCTAAAAGTGACTGTACGTTGTGCCAGTTATGCGCCTACTAGTAGTCCAGCACATCCGATTTCTGCGACGCTTTTTAGTTACTATAGAAGCTCCCCTACCTCAGTCTCCTCTTACGACATGCCTTGTAGGTCGCAGTGTTGCTATTCTTTGCTCCCATGCGCGCCCCGTAAACACACGGGCGATTAAACGTGACTAAATTATTGCAAAAGAATCTATGGCGAAACACGTCAAAACAAAGTACGGTATTTTTACAAAAACAGTAACAATACACAGCAACGTTTCGACCAAAGGTCTTTATCGAAAGAATTTACCATAGATAAGAAGAATTATAAATTAATAAGAAAATATACACAAGCTTACATTTAGTTCAACTCTCATTTTTCAAACTCCTTTCAATCTTCTTCCTTCTTCTTCTTTTGTCGTCACACTGCTACCAGGTTGTTGCCCAGTGTCGTCACACTGCTACATGGTTGTTGCCCAGTGTCGTCACACGCTACCGGGTTGTTGCCCAGTGTCGTCACACTGCTACCGGGTTGTTGCCCAGTGTCGTCACACTGCTACCGGGTTGTTGCCCAGTGTCGTCACACTGCTACCGGGTTGTTGCCCAGTGTCGTGGTTTTCTGTTTTTGTCTTGCGCTGTTCTGGTGTCTTGTGTGATTGTTATTTTTGCTCTTTCACAGGATTCTGCTACGCTATCTAACCATCTTTTCCGTGGTCTTCCTCTTGCCTTCTTTCCTATGTTCTGTTGTAGAAGACTATGTACACTGTGGAGTTTGGATGCATTCTTATTAAGTGGCCAAACCACTTCATTCTTTGTTTCTCAATGTAATTCAAGCAAGGTTCTGTGCCAACTTTCTTTCTTATGCTGATATTGGTGACTCTGTCTTTCATCATTAGGCAACTCCGTTCAATAACATTTTTTTAAATAACAGTTCTGTTTATAACTATAATATTTAAATTGTTGATGATTTTGCAACATGAATGCGATACTGAAAGCACTTCGTGATTTGCTGCTGTTTTTATCCGTACAAAAATTACGTCAATACTCCACCCAGTGTCTTCTTTGTTTTACTGTTTCCCTTTGGTGGACGAGTTTATTTATTATGGCCCCTATTTGTTTAGTACGCCATGCAAGACTTCATTATTTTTAATTTTATTACGGTATGGAAAAGTTAAAAAAAAAAAGTTAGCACCGGTGGGGGTCGAAAATGGCATTGTCCTTCGTTATGGGTAAAAATGCAAACACAAAACCAGTCATGGCCAATAGTTTAGTAAAGTGCTGGCCAAACACTGATCGTATGATCGATAAATTCAAATGCTATTTTCACGTATAGTTTGTAGTCACAGTTCGATTGCTGTAAATTGATTAATTGATAGGACCATCATCATTGCACTTCGGTGAGTAACCATGTGTGCTCCGATCTCTTTCTTACACAGGAAAATCTCAGCGGCAGTGTACGAATTCTGTAGCACCGGCGAGGGTCACCGATATAATTTAGAAGATGGTAAAGATATTTTGTAGGGATTTTATTTTTAATCTTTTCTATTTAATTTTGCCAGGGCAGCGGCTTTCCAGCCTGCTCTTCTCAATTTTGAACAGCCATGGGTTCTTTCACGTTCTCAAATTGAATTCAGGACCTTCGTTTTATCGTCCGTCTCCGATAAGTCTAGAGACTCGATCTCACCTACACTGAGATCGGGATTCTTTTGAAAAATATCCTCCACGAGGGAGTGAGCCTGTTACCATTGGCACGAGAGACGAGTGCCTAACCTCTACGCCACAGATACCCTTTATATAACTGCTGTACATTGTATTCAACTGATCATTGTTTGAGTTCTTAAGTAAGAATAAAGTGTGGCAATAGTAAATGGACTTCACAAACTCGACAGACAAAATCGTAATAAATGGCCAAACACTGGAGAAAGTTGAACATTTGACATATTTGGGTAGTAAAGTGTCAAACAACGGAGACACGATGAAAGAAATAAACTCTCGTATTGCTATAGCAGCTAGTGCCTTCACTAAATTAACAAATATCTGGCAATCTCAAGACTTTAGTATATGCACAAAAGTTAAATTATTTAGGTCATGTGTTATTCCTGTACTGACCTACGGTAGTGAAAGTTGGAAATCAACAAAGAAAATTGAGAAGAAACTGGACAGCTTTGAGAATAAATGTCTCAGAAAATTATTAAAAGTAAAATGGAGTGATTTCGTTTCTAACAACACAGTGAGAGATAGAACACACCAACAACCCGTATCAAATATTATAAGGAAACGTCGGTGGAAATATTTAGGTCATGTTCTTAGATCAGACGAAAAGAGACTAAATCGACAAGTCCTTATATGGTCACTAGTTGGGAAAAAAAAACGTGGAAGACCTAAGACCACTCTTCGAAGAACCATCCAACAAGAAAGTAAACTATTGGGATGTAAAACCATACAAGATCTTCAACTGCTAGCAACGAACCGTATCACATGGAGATCTAAAACATTTGCCCTATGTGCCGCCTTTGGCACGAAAGGAACAAACTAACTAACTAATAGTCTATTATTTATATCAGTAAATACGCCAAGTTATGTTTCACTCTGTGTATAGTATATTTTATAGTATATTTTATAGTAAAGTAATAGTACAGAACATCAGGAAAGAATGCGAGAGGAAGACCACGAAAAAGATGGTTAGATGGCATAGCAGAATCATGTTGTCAACGAGTAAAAATAACAATCACCCAAGTAAAAACCACCAGAACAGCGCAAGACAAAAACAGAAAACCATGATACTGGGCAACAATCCAATAGCAGTGTGATGACAAAAGAAGAAGGAGAAGATAATTTTTTTAATTTCCAGTTGACAATTTACGTCTGGAACATTCCTTCTGGCTGTCATCTTTGGAGTAGATTTATGCTAGGGCTACTCTCTCAACCAGTATGTGTTATGTTGTAGATTTTTTTTTTTTACGGAACGATTGGCTTCATTCTGTCGGGCTTTACTCCATATGGCTTTGATCATTCTCCTCACAAATGGTAAGTCCCCTGCCGAGAGTATTGCCCAAAGCATGAACTCCTTAACTCCGGCACTAATTTAAGGGTTGTCCTGAAAAAATACACTTATGAGCAGAACGATGCGGGCCGAATTTTTCTCCGAACCCTCCATATCGACCACGTGTTAACCACTCTTTATGTTTTGTATAGATCCGAGCTTAAGAGCGATTGTACGTTGTGTCGGTTATGCGCCTACAAGTAGGCCATCACATCCAATTTCTGCGACGCTTTTTATTTACTAGGGTAGCTTCCTAGCCCCCTACCTCAGTCGCCCCTACCTCAGTCACCTTACGACATGCCGTGTAGGTGCAGTGTTACTATTCTTTGCTCCGCTTGAGAGCCCCAGCAACACACGGCAGTGTCGGATTCGAACCGGCGATCTTCGGAACGCAAGGCGAGGACTTAGCATCAGATACCCTTTTATTTGCCTTGCTTTCACACTGCTACCGGGTTATAGCCCAGTCATCCAATGAAGAGCGGACCTGTAAGTGATTCAAGTAATGTTGGGCACACCTTGAGGAGAAATGATCAACGAATATCAAAGCAGGCATTGAAGTGGGATGCAAAGGGTTCAAGAAAGAGAGGTCGACCTAGGAGACCCTGAAACGAACTTTGCTGAGAGAGGCAGGAAATATCGGTCTCAGTTCCATGGAGGAGATTGAGCGAGTTGTCCAGGATAGAGCGGTATGGAGAAATTACTTGCAGGCCCTATGTAACGTATAACGGTACGAGAGGAATTGTTATTATAATGGGGACGAGCCTGCTATCATATCCAGACTAGAAGAATACCAACCTAAATGTGATGTAGTTAGACAAGAGCACTATACTAGTAGCCAAAGAAGAATTGTAAACCAACACAGAACTGGTGTCGGTATTTGCCACACGATGAGAGACATCCTAACGAGATCGAAGCACTTAAGGGCTAATTGGTTCGATGTGCAGTGATGATGATCTGTCCAATAAACTATATCAAGACGAGACAAACCTGACGTGACATGATTACGTTAGAACTCATTAAATCAACCACCCTCTAGCAACTTATATCTACTTAGTTTTCAATATAATTACACTACTAATTCCCGTCGTTTGCATGTCGGTCTCATTACAAAAATAGAAACTTTAACGGGATAAATGATCTTTGCATGGTGCAATGCACCGACTGGCACGGATGTTACATCATACGGTGCGATTAGACCGTTAAATATCATTCGTTGTATATTCGAACTAATTTAAAAAATCGTGCCTAAAATAAAGAAAAAGCTTGATTAAAAGGGAACAAATTTGAAAATTAAATATATTAATATTTAAAAAAAAATTAAGATCGGCTTTTACCTATGATTTAAATAATAACAAACATATTTGACATGTTATATGAAGCATTTTTTAAACTAATATGTAATTATTTTCTTAAGCTATTTACATTATGTTAATGCTGATTTGCTCATCAAGCACTATCATCCGAAGACGACGCTGGAGATGGATTGGACATGTGACGCGCATGGAGACTGGCTCCGACACGAAAACTGCACTGATATGGACTCCAGAGGGTAGACCCAAGACGACCTGAGGAGAACGATAGAGCAAGAACTGAAGGAAATGAATCATAAGCTGAACACAATACAGAGGAAGGCCATGAACAGGGAAGAATGGTGTACGTTTGTTGCTGCCCTAAACGCCAAGGCGTAACAGGCTAAAGAGAGAGAGAGAAGAGCTCTCATCAAGATGCGTATCCTTTATAGGACGTTGCTCTCTTTGCAGCACATCTGAAATTCACTCTGTCTCTAGCCAGTTCACCCACTTCGTCGAAGGTCATATTCATGGTTTCTTTAATATCTTGTAGCCATCTTCTTCTTGTTCTGCCTCTGCGTCCTGGGACACTACCCTCATTCCCTCTATATAACGTAATACTTACCAAAAAAGGTAGTCTATGATGAAGTGGCCAAGTAGTTTCCTTGCGTTTTACTGGTCGTGGGTTCTAATCCTTCTTCTTCGAACGCTCCATATCGACCACTTGTTAACCACTTGTGTGATTTGTATGTGATCTGAGCTTAAGAGCGATTGTACGTTGTGTCAGTTATGGGACTACAAGTAGGCCAGCACATCCAAATCCTGCGATGCTTTTTAGTTACTAATTTAACTTTCCTAGGTC
Source organism: Arion vulgaris (assembly GCA_020796225.1). Classification (NCBI taxonomy): domain Eukaryota; kingdom Metazoa; phylum Mollusca; class Gastropoda; order Stylommatophora; family Arionidae; genus Arion; species Arion vulgaris. Next base: position 14,180,204 of record CM036768.1, read on the forward strand.
CTATATCAGTCGCCTTTTACGACATGCCTTGTAGGTCGCAATGATGCTATTTCTAGCTTCACTTGCGGGCCCCGGCACCACACGGGCGGGGTTCTAATCCGGACTGCGTCTATCAGTTCCCGAGTGAATTTTAGCAAAGATTCCTAGAATTGCTGGAGCTGCATGGTTCGTGCTTTAGGTAATACTTTTGGCAGCTGGCGTGTCATTTCTGTGGAGAGTGGCTGGGTCATATGTGGAAACCTGTTGCAAGGGAGCTACTATTTCTTCTTTAGACCCTTACTTGTCATTCGTAGATATGTGTGTCTTTTATTTAACGTATCCATCCGTTGACGTATCTATCCGTTGACGTATCCATCCGTTGACGTATCCATCCGTTGACGCATCCATCCGTTGATAATCTATCCGTTGACGTATCGATCCGTTAGACTATCCATCCGTTGATGTATCTATCCGTTGACTTATCCTTCCGCTGACGCATCCATCCGTTGATTTATCCATCCGTTTATGCATCCATCCGTTTATGCATCCATCCGTTGACGCATCCATCCGTTGACGTAACCATCCGTTGACGTATCCACTTGAGACGATCCATCCGTTGATTATCCATCCGTTGACTTATCTTTCGGAGATCCATCCGTTACGATCCATCCGTTGACTTATCCTCCGCTGACGCATCCATCCGTTGACGCATCCATCCGTTGAAGTAACCATCCGTTGACGCATCCATCCGTTGACATCCATCCATTATGCACCCTATCCGTTGACTATTTCTTGTTGATATAATCAACACTGTCGTGCATGTGCTGACAACGTCCTCTGTTGTTTATTGATACCGTTTGTTATGTGAAGTGGAGAGAGATAGAGAGGTGAGGAGGAGAAGAGATGAGAACAAGGATAAACAAATACGGAACGTGTTCTACTCTTCCAGGCACAAAATGTATACCCACGTAGCGGATCGTGACGGACCATATAACTTTCACTTAGAGCTCATGTATATTGTATGTCTTCGTCACCTTTGGGGATTTGATCTCGTGGTGTTGATGGTCAATAGAGTATGGTTTGATATGCATAGATGCAGTAATTGTTCCAACAACAAGAGACCGTTTGTGTCTATGTGACACAGACTGTTGGACTGCAGCTTGGTTCCACCGAGGGGCTTTTTATTTTGTTAGCGAAAGTGTGTTGATGGAAGGAATGTATGTTTATAAGTAACAATGATTTGAAAGATATACCAAAACTTGGATTCTCCGGAAGGAGTTAATTCTTATTGTTCATGTTTGTTGGTCTACACGCTCTGATATAACCAATAAAAGGTTCGCATTAGGTTGAAAGGGCGTGCCTCGGCTTAAAGAGGCTTTAATCCTCTACATAGCAAACAAACAAACTAGATTTGTGTGTTTTATCATAGAACGTGCAGTTCGAAATGGTTAATAGTCACAAGGCAATAATCACGACAGGAAACATACAGATAGACACAAATATATACAAGTATGTAGACCAAACGAGATTTGGAGGCGGAGATCAACAATATAAAGAAGAGCTGGAGGGAGCTGCAGGAGATAGCTAGAGATAGGAAGACTTGGCATGAGTTGGTTGAGGGCCTATGCCCCAACCCGGGGTAAAAGGCAAAGAGAGAGAGAGAGATGTAGACCAACGGACGAATAGACTGTTTGTCATATAGTGCATCGCCCGTGTGTTGTCGGTACTCGCAAGGGGAGCAAAGAGTAGTAGCACTGCGACCTACAAGACAGGTCATAAGAGGCGGCTGAGGTAGGGTTCTAGGGAAGCTACCCTAGTAAATAAAAGGCGTTGCAGAAATTGGATGTGCTGACCCCTTAATTGTAGGCGCATAACTGGAACAACGTATAATCACTCTTAGGCTCAGATCACATACATGTCACAAAGAGTGGTTTGAAGTAGAGTCGTCGATATGGAGCGTTTGAAAAAGAGGACAGTAATGAGTCGATGTGTGTATATATTTCCGATCCAGAAGACTTGAGGCTGAGCTTTCGCCGTGTCATGGACATCGTAACCCTTCGGTTCGGTGCCACGAACACCGTAAATCTGGGGAACCTGTAGCTTTTCTGCCGCGGGGGCTTGTGTGTATATATATTCTACCTGTGATCAAAGTGACTTGAAACGGTTAGTCTGACTTTTACCTACCAGGTAACATTAAATCTCGCTCTTTACTTACCTGTTGCTCAGATCTGTATTGATATTTGCGGTGCACGTGAGCTGCGTAGTTATAGTTCTGACTAATTAAGTTCCCTGTTATGTTTATTTTGTGAGCGAGCGCAAGAGGTGAAAATAGAGGTAAAATAATGAGGAAATGGGATAGTGAAGGAGATTGAGGACTGTGTTATCACATTCAATGTGTTGCACTTCAGCACCTGACCCCTGCATGCGTGTTTTGTGTTGGATAACGTTACTGAATGGAAGAAATAACTAGTTGTATGAGTAACAGTTTGGATATCGTTAGTTTATAGAAGAAATTAAAAAGAGAATAGGAATGGCCAAGGATAATTTCAATAGTATGAGAAAGTTACTGACATCCAAACAAATCACAAACAGGCTAAAAATGAGAATTATCAAATGCTATATATATCCTATATTAATGTATGGCTCGGAAACATGGACAATGAACAAGCAGTTAGAAGACAGAATTGATGCATTTGAGATGTGGATATATAGAAGAATAAGCAGAGTTTCATGGACAGAAAAACAGACAAATAAACAAGTTTTAGGAAAACTAGGCATGAAGAAACAATTATTAAGAGAAATAAAATTCAGACAAGTAAAGTATTTTGGGCAATAAAAAGACATGACACCATGATAAAACATTTACTAGAGGGGAAAGTCGAGGGGGAAGAGCATGAAGACCTTTAGAGATAAGTGGGAGGGAAACTCTTAAGAAGTGGATTAGGTCAAGTCTGGCAGAAGCGCAAGAGGAAAACAGAGATGCTGAGATTCATGCAGCCAACCTTCGATGTGGAGATTGGACCTGTGATAGATGATGATAGAAGAAATAACTAGTTGATGAGTACAGTTTTGTGTTGGATAACGTTACTGAATGGAAGAAATAACTAGTTGTATGAGTAACAGTTTGGATATCGTTAGTTTATAGAAGAAATAACTAGTTGTATGAGTAACAGTTTTGTGTTGGATAACGTTACTGAATAGAAGAAATAACTAGTTTGTATGAGTAACAGTTTTGTGTTGGATAACGTTACTGAATAGAAGAAATAGCTAGTTGTATGAGTAACAGTTTTGTGTTGGATATCGTTAGTTTGTAGAAGAAATAACTAGTTGTATGAGTAACAGTTTTGTGTTGGATAACGTTCGTTTGTAGAAGAAATAACTAGTTTGTATGAGTAACAGTTTTGTGTTGGATATCGTTAGTTTGTAGAAGAAATAACTAGTTTGTATGAGTAACAGTTTTGTGTTGGATAACGTTACTGAATAGAAGAAATAGCTATAGTTCTATGAGTAACAGTTTTGATGTTCGTTACTCATTTATTGCGTTTGTATGATTCAAGCAGGGGTCACTTGGTGTAGATGTTAGGTGCTGGAATCGCGTTCTCAAGGTACTGGTTCGCCCTCGTAGAGCTGTAGGGATTTTTCCAGAGATACCTGATCTCATTGTAGGTGAGATCAGATTCCTAGTCCTATCGGAGACGGACTATAAAACATATCTCCCTTGTTCAAGTCGAGAACGTAAAAGAACTCTTATTGGTTATTGGTTACTAAACTGACGTCATTGCACTCCGGGCAGACCATAGGTGCTCAGTCTCCCCCAACAGATATCGAAGAGTATGATACTGATGATGATGATGACACCTTGTTCAAGTCGAGAACGTAAAAGAACTCTTGACAATTTAAAATAGAATTGAGCAGGCTGGAAATCCGCTGCCTAGACAGAATTCATTAGATTCAAAAATAACATTTCTACAAAATATGTTTACCATCTTCTAAATGACATCGGGGACCCTCGCCGGTGCTACGGGGTTCGTACACTGCATCTGAGATCTGAATGTGTAAACAAGATATCCGATCACACATAGCTACTCACCGAAGTGCGATGATGATGGGTCCTATCAATCAATCAATCAATCAATCAATCAATCAATGATTCAAGTGAAAGCAGCTTTCATGAAAATAAAAATATACTGCGCATGAATTCACTCACTATCAACGACACTGCGAAAAAAAAGTAATCCAGAAATTTTTAAAAATGATATGTAGCATTTTCATACGTTATACAGTGGCGGATCGTGATCGTTTTTGTTGGTGGGGCCAGACACAAATTTTCGGGAAAATCATGGCTTTGGGTTAGGTTATTTTTAATTGATTAAATAATAAATGCACATTACGCATTATTTTTGTGGGCCCGGCCCTCTGGCCCTTAATGACGAGCCGCCACTGCGTTAGGGCATGAAGTATCTATCCTTTGATATTTCTAGTTCCATGTGTGCAGGAGGTAGGAGGGCCAATTCCATTCATTACATGTGAAAAGTAGAGTTTTAGATTGAACTCAGAACCCTGTTGTGCTGATGTCGATATGCGAACGCTTATACCAATACATGGACAATGAATCATGGCAGCGTATCATGGACAGCGAGCATTCAGCGAATCTATCTCTTTCTCTTTGCCTTTTTACCCGGTTGGGGCATAGGCCCTCAACCAACTCATGCCAAGTCTTCCTATCTCTAGCTATCTCCTGCAGCTCCCTCCAGCTCTTCTTTATATTGTTGATCTCCGCCTCCAAATCTCGTCTCCGTGTATTTCTCGGCCTCCCCTTCTTTCGCTGTCCCTGCGGGTTCCAGGCAGGACCCTTCTTGTTATATTTCCTCCGGTTTTCGCAAAGTGTGTCCTATCCAGCGCCAGCGTCTTTTTAACCTGTTCGTTCACTGGAATCTGTCTTGTTCTCTCCATAAGTTCCTCATTTGTGACCCTATCATACCATCTTATTCCCTCTATTCTGGCAGACACCAGTTGATGAATGTTTGCAATTTATACGCTATTGTTTTAGTAGTTCTCCGTGTTTCTGACCCATACAGTAGAACTGCTTTTACATTAGAGTTAAATATCCGAATTTTTGTTCTAGATTTGATTTCTTTGGACTTCCAAATGTTTCCCAGTGCAATGAAAGCTCCTCTTGCCTTCTGTATTCTTATTTTAACATCTCTATCTGTTCCACCCTCTTTGTCTACGTTGCTGCCCAAATATGTGTATGATTCTACTCTTGAAGTGGATTTCCCCAGGAGATCGTGTTATCGTATTCAGCGAATAAGATCACTGAAATCCACAGAGATGTGGTTTTACCGGAGAACGCTGAAAAATGCCATGGACGGCTACGAAAACAAATGGTGAGATTTTAACAGGAATGAAGATCAGGCTATTAAGGTTCTTCTGGTATATAATGCCAAAAGGGGATTTGTATGGACAACGTGCAAAGTACAGGGAAAAAGAGGTCGTAGAACACAGATAAAGAAGATGTTGAATGGTCTGACATCGTGGTTAGACAAAAGATGGACATCAGAACTGATTAACTACACCAGGAAAACAGAGCTGTGGAGATACATGATCGCCTACACCGGCAGGCATCGTATTAGATCGACCGATGATTCAAATAGTATTTTAAAGAGTTATCGGTTGAACGGCGTGTTATCAGATATGAGTGCATGAAGATTGATTGATTCGTTGATTTATTGACTCATTGATTAACTGATTGAAATTTCTTCTTCTTCTGCGTTTTCACTAGATTGGGATTTCGGATTCTCTAATAAAGGCAGCCGTCTGTCTCAGATTATCAGCACGCCATACAGTTTGTCTTCGCGTTTAAGATTAGGATTTCGTTCTCTAATAAAGGGCGTCTTCCTCAGATTATCACCAGCCATACAGTTTGTCTTCTGCGTTCTCACTAGATTGGGATTTCGGATTCTCTAATAAAGGCAGCCGTCTGCCTCAGATTATCAGCCACGCCATACAGTTTGTCTTGGACGCTAGTGTAAGTGGGCCACCTCTTTCTTCTCAAGTCTGCACAATGGGGGCAGTTCTGTAGGATATAATTCCTATGATTTCTGCTTTCTCGTTTGTGCCGACCTCTTCCCGCAGTAAGTTTTGGCCACCCTCGTGATGGTAGGTCTGACATTCTTAATGCGTGTCTAAATCTCCGAGCCAGATTGGCGACCGTAGAATCCGTTATCCCATTCCTCATTGTGATGGCGTCGTTGCACCATGTTATGCGCCTTACGGCCTGGTGCAATCGTTTTCTGCAAGCATTTGTTTCGGGTTAGCATTTCCTAGGGGACACGTGCATCCGATTTCCGCCACACCTCTTTAGTCTCCTCCTACGACATGTGTGACAGGTAACATTGGTTCTATTCTTTACACCACAAATTTGGGCCCCGGTAACCACTCGGGCGAGATGTTTTAAATGGCTATCATCATTGCACTTCGGTGACTAACCGTATGTGCTCCGTTCTTTTTCGTACACATAAAGATCTCAACGGCGTATCAGAATCTCCGTAGCACCGGTATTTTCCCTGATGTAATTTTGAGACTGGTTTAAAATGTGTAGGAATTTTTATTTTTTTTTTAACTATTTTTGCCTGGACGACAGCTTTCTGGCCTGCTGTTATCGATTTTACACTACCAAGTGTTCTTTTACATGTTCAACGTGTAACACGAGATCCACTTTTTTATCGTCCATCTCCGATAGGACTAGGAACTCAATATTATCTACGTTGATATCAGGGAATACTGAAAAATAGTCACATTACTCCACGAAGGAATCGAACCGAATACTTTCGAAACGAGAAGCTAGCTTCTTACTTCGTAGAGGCACTTAATGTTGATATCAGTAATCGAGAAGACGGTGTACTAAACGGTGTCATCATCATCATCAAGTAGCTTGTCCCTTCCGGAACTTGACTCCCGTGACAGCAGTCCTGAAACTCTCTGTTCTGTTCATGTTGACCGCCGTCGGCAGCAGTCATTCTCAGATCATCAACGACATCTTGCACCCATCGTCTTCTATGTCTTCCTCTCATTCTTCTTCCATGCATCATTCTGTCCAAAATTATCTTCTCTGGGCGCTAATGTAGTTTGATGTGTCCGAAATATTTAATTTCCCTTGATGTTATGCTCTTTAATAGCCAACTCTCTTTAATATCAAGCTGTTGCAGAACAGAAGCAACAGTGTACCATTGATAAGTAACACACTACCATCTCTATATTTCATATCACAGTTTTAGTCCATCCTGCATGCTCAATGTGTTTGTAATAGGGGTGTGTGAGTGAGTGATAGTGAGTTATCTCTGGAATGTGTGGCAATGTTGTCTCTAGTATGCAAATAGTTGTGTTTGCGCGCGCGCGCGGATTGCACACACACACACCCACCCACACCTATCATCCTTGTTCTTGTAACAAGTGTATACTTTAAAATATTTCTATAACGATTAATGTCCTTCTGCTGCGCAGTTCTACTACCTACACGTTAGATAGATATAGCTTACACACATTAGCAGAAATACGATCTATCTTCAGATACTGCTAGGCGAGGTATGCACCACCTGTTGCTGGTCACGAACTTATGCTGGTAATATTAACTTCATGTTACTGTTAATATACTTTCATTATCGTTATTAAGTAACACATTACGTATTCTTAGTTATAACTGTTGCTCTTACCATCTGTTGTTTTACTATTATTAAGCGCCTTAATATATAATATATTGCCGGTTTAATATACAATGTTAATATTCTGCTTATTCTTTTTTCGAGCGCTACATCAACCACTTTTTGTGATCTGTATGTGATCTGAGCCTAAGAGCGGCTATTCGTTGTACCAGTTATGCGCCTAAAGTAGGCCAGCACATCCGATTTCTGCGATACTTTTTATTTACTAAGGTAGCTTCCTTAGTCGGCTCTTGCAACATGTGTGACAGGTAACAGTGGTTCTATTCTTTACACCCCAAATTTGGGCCCCGGTAACCAATCGGGCGAGTCGCCTCTTACGACATGCCTTGTAGGTCGCATCGTTACTATTCCCTGCTCCCTTTGTGAGCCTCAGCAACACACGGAAGTATACTACCCGATTTTTAATACAAAATGTCTCTGCGATCATCCTTCATTTTAGACTTTAATTCTGAACTATCTGGTATAGTCTACTGTATGTTTCATGATTTCTGCTCTACCATACAGTTTGTCTTCAAGAGTAGTTGGTGTGTGCCACTTTATTGTTTCATTGTTTGTCTGTTTATTTGTTTGTTTGTTATGTTGGGGATTAAATCCTCTTTAAGCCTAGGCACGCCACTTTCAACCTTAGGATGAGCCTTTTATTGGTTATATCAGTCATTACCTCGATGAGAAATGGACAGATTTGAAGGGCGTGCATCTTGAGAACCACTTTATCTCTACATTATGCTACCACATTAAATGGTTCGGCCACATAAGCAGATTACCAACAGACAGGGCACCTCAAAGAGCGATGTTGCTCCGATACAATGGATACAAAACAAAAGGCCGGCCACGCAAAAGATGGATCTCAGAGATAACAGGCGACGAAAGACACTTTTTATAAAGCGCACACGAAGCCCCGTTCTAGAAATCTCTTCTTATCCTGACGCTGTGAATTAAAACAGGATTTGAGAAAAGAAAGAAAGAAAAATTATGCTACCAGTGCCAAACCTGGACCTGACATCAAACGATACAAAACAACTAGTCATGAGAGAGATGAAGTGTCTACGCAGAATGCTGGGAGTATCAAGAAGAGACCGGTTTAGAAATGGAAACAGGGGAAAAGTGGATACAACATCAGTGCTGAACTTAATCAAGAAACAGCAAATTAAAATGGTTCGGTCACACATGTAGATTATCTCATACAGCAATGCTACTTTAAAACAGTGGATACAAAACAAAAGGCCGTCCACGAGAAAGATGAACCACGGAAATAGCCTCACATAATAAAATTATCTTTTAAGGGACACAACCACATCTAAATCAAATGTCCAATTGTTAAGGCGTTTCCGCTATTATTGCCCTTGAGAAATGATTTCTTAAATCTTCTGTTAAACCAGAATCGCAATGTAATTTTTAGTTGCTTACAGTAATAATATTGGAACTTCTATTGTATTTTCAGTTTGAACATATTGTCTAAGGCCCGGGGGATTTGCCATCTAACAAGTTAAAAAGCCCGCCACTAGTGTGCACTTACAGAGATATTCTTCGCAAGTTTATTTAAATTTGTTTATGTTTTTTGACCTACACGCTCTAACATAACCATAAAGACTCGTTGTTAGGTTAAAAGTAGCGTGTCTCGGCTGAAAGAGGCCTTAATCTTCTACATAGCATACAATCTCTTACAAAGAAACATTAGTGACTGCCAGCTTTAAAAATTCAGTTTCAGTTTGACATCTTACACCCATCGTCTACGTCTACGAGGTCTTCCTCTTAATATTGTTATTTGTTTTGTATTTTATAAAACTACAGTACTTCATTTTTACTCGTTTCGCCATTGCGTCATAGTTTTACTGCAGTCTTCCCTTATATCGGTAATACGCCATTTACTATTCACCATTTTGATGCAACTATTCGTAGTGACATGTTACGTTAGATTTAGTAGTTATATTTGTTGTAGTCACAGATGTTCATTATATCCAGAGACCCCTAGGATTGTTGCTGGAGCTACGGAGTTCGTGCTTTGTGCAATGCTCTCGGCAGGTGGCGTGCCATATCTGCGGAGAGGGACCAGCCATATGGGGTAAAACCCGGTGCAATGAAGTCAATCCTTCGGCTTTAAACAGATGTTCATTTTAGGGCCGTTTGAAATGTATTGTCTGATTCTACAGGGTGTTCAAGATAATTGCAGCCCTATTGACAAATCGAAAGTTGCCAGATAACCTATCGCGTGGTGTTTATTTACTATTTAAACCGGTTCTGACTAGCTCGTCCTACGTCACATTTGTTCATCGCCCCTTCCCGCACTACAATTACACACCATCACACAACCTGACCTATACTACGTCATAACTAACCTTCTCATTTCCATACATATATGCCAGATTAGCTCCATTCATAGGCTGCTTTTAAGTTGAACACCCTGTATATGTTGTGTGCCGTGTTAGAGGTGAATTTTTTCACTTCTGTTGTAACCTTTGCTTGATAAGGGCAGTGCGTTATATTTTCTCAGTATGATGCAAGTCTGAAATGCCATCCCTTAAATCGTTTTTCTTTAAAATAACCTTCAATTGTGATTTCGCTGCTTATACCACCCCCCTTAAGGTGCCGCCTGATGCGGCCGCTTCTCTGTATCATAGCACGGCACTGGGAGTTTTGGTCGAAATGTTGCTGTATATTGTTATTGATTTTGTAAAACTACAGTACTTTGTTTTTCTGTGTTTCGCCATTGTCATGATAGTGTTGTTGTTTCTCATTGTTGCAGTTTAAGTGGCGGAGAGGAACATCTTGAGAAGTTGGCTGAACTGGAACGTCTTTTAGCTCAAGCGCAGTCTGAGAAAATGAAGTTGGTAGAGGAACAGGTCAGTTGTGTTGTTGATGTTGCTTATTGAGGTTGCTTTGTTTTGTTGTTGGTCACGTTTCTGCGATTTGTGCAGGTTGGAAATATTATGTCAATTTTCTTGACAATTTTAAAGAAATAAGATATACCAGATGTATCCACGGTGTCCGGGAGGGAGGGAACTTTAAGGTAAGGTGCTCACCTCTGCCTTCATAGTCACTAGCCCTTTCGCTGCTACATACTTTCAGAAGACGGAGCTAAAAATAGCTACTCTTTGTTTCTATTTCACAAAAGTGAATTTACGTCTATAGCAGTAACAGTAGAATTGTATAACGTGTTAACACGTCTTTAGCCCACAGAGGAGAGATATAACAGACGTGTTAATGCGTCTTTAGCAGTCAATGGGAAAAACGTCTATACACGTCCTTAGCAGCTAAAGGGTTAAGTTTGTTCACCGCAAGGAGCGATCGGGATATTTTCCCAGATATCCTTGATCTCCATGTAGGTGAGATTGAGTTTCTAGTTCTAACAGAGATGGAAGTAGGACGGATTAGGGGAATTCATAACCGTTCTCATATCGACTTGGACATAATTCTGTACTCAACGTTGCACGCATGAGAAAAGGAATTAGTCCTCCTACATACTAGAGCCTATAAATGGGAAGTGAAGTGACTTCATAGCCTAAGGTCTAAAAAGGCTCTGGAAAATTTGTTATGTATACCAACAAAGATCAGAATACTAAGAGCATGCATATTCCCAGTGGCAACGTATGGGTGTGAAGCATGGACATTTAATAAAGCAATGGAAAAACATATATGTGCTTTTGAATATAAGTGTTACAGAAGAGTCCTTCGTATATCTTGGACAGAGAAGAGAACAAATAGATCTATCCAGAAATAACTCAAAATCAAAGAAAACTGGCTGATGCTACAAATAAGAAAGAGAAAATTGAGATATTTTGGACATACAAAAAGACATGAAGGGCTGGAGAAGACCATCATGGAAGGAGGCATACCGGAACAGAGAAGAAGAGGAAGACCACAGAGAAGATAGATTCAGGATGTAACTGATAGTTTGAACATGACGGCTGCAGAGGCAGGACATCTGGCCTATGAGAGAGAGAAATTCCGGAGGACTGTTGGGGTGGCAAAGTTATGCTCAGGACAAGCTATTTGATGATGATGATACCAGAGATGGACAATAAAATGTTTGTTCTGTGTTCAAAGTGAGCATGTAAAAGAACCCTTGACAAATGAAACTTGTTAAGGGTAGGCTGCAAAGCTGCAGCCATGGGAAAATTAATATAATGATTAAAATAAAATTAGCACACACATTTTTACCATCATCAAAATTACATTGGGAACCCTCGCCGGTACTAATAGGGTTTTTTAAAAAAAGGGTTTAAAAGCCGAAGGATTTACTTCATTGCACCGGGTTTTACCCCATACTGCTCGGTCCTTCTCCGCAGAAATGGCACGCCACCTGCCGAGAGTACTGTACAAAGCACGAACTCCGTAGCTCCAGCAACAATCCTAGTGGTCTCTGGAAAACAAACTACACTCGTGAACAGAATGATGCTGTCCGGACTCGAACCCACGAACTTCGACTCAAAGGCAAAGGGCTTAGCCACAGAGACCCCCAATAGGGTGTACCCTGCTGCGGGGATCTTTCTGTGTAAGAAAGAGATCGAAGCATAATGATGGTCCTATCAACCAATCAATCACTATGACATGCCCCGTTGATGCCGGGCCCACAAGGAAGTAAAGAATAGTACCACTGTCACCTACAAGCATGTCGTAAGAGGCGACTGATGTAGGACCTAGGGAACTACTCTAGTAAATAAAAAGCATTGCAGAAATCGAATGTGCTGGCCTACTTGTAGGCGCATAACTGACACAATATACAATTGCTCGTAGGCTCATATCACATACAAATCACACAGAGTGGTTAACAAGTGGTCAATGTGAAGCCTTCGAAGAAGGAGAAGCCTGTAACATAGTTAAATTCATTAAAAAAATAATTTCTTGTATTCCTAACAGGTAAAAATTCGAGAGTCTGAAATGATGGCATTGCAGAAGAATGAGGCGCTAGAGAGAGAACTTGAACAGGTCAAGATGAGAGAAAAACATACACAGATGGTTAGTTCAAGTCAATGATTCTTCATTTACTCTCACTAATCTTGCTTCTGTTCTCCAACAGCTTGATAATGAAGAGAGTTGGCTATTAACTCCTTGTGGACAAAGTCATCTATGTGGCTTTGGGTTGAACTTTTCTTTACCAGGAACCATACTTTTTTTTTCTGAATCCTGTCATGCCTCACGCCATAAGGTCAGGAAGAGATTTCTAAGGGCCTTAGTATGCGCTGAGTAGTCTCTTGCGGATCGCTCTGTTATCTCTGAGGTCCATCTTTGCGTTCGCCTTTCTTTGTCCGTGTATCAACAGCTTGTTTGAGGGTGCACTGAACTGATAGGTAATCTGCTTACGTGACTGAACCATTTAATTTGTTGTTTCGAGAAGCAAGTACTGATGTTGTCCCACTTTTTCCTGATGTCTTCATTTCACCGGTCTCTTCTGTACACTCCAGCATTTGAGACACTTCATCTCTGTTGTGACTAGTTTTCTCTTCGTTGTTGTCAGTAGCTCCAGGTTTAGGACTGGTAACATAATGTGGAGAAAGATTGTGTTGAACATTGCTCTTTTGGTAGTTATGGTGAGCGAACCATACTAAAGGGTGTTTTTAATTCTAAAAACTAGTGGTGGGGTGAAACGTGACTTTCACCCTGGTCCACTAGGAGTTACAGAGCATGAAATCAAGTAAAATTAAATATGTCGAGCACATCAAATGACAGGAGTGACTAGAGATGATAATTTTGGAGGGAATGGTGCCTGGAAGAGGAATGAGAGGAATACCTAGATGCGATGGGTGCGCGATGTCATTGACAATCTGAGAATTACTGTTACTAACGCCGCCCAACTTGCACAGAACAGAGAGTTTTTCAGGACTGCTGTCATGGGAGTCAAGTTCGGGAAGGGACAAGCTACTTGATGATGATGTTTCTTGTGAATTTCTTTGCAGCAATGGTACCATTGTTCATTCAGAATTATACTATTCTAATGAGAGATGAGAGGGGGGGGTTAGCAAAATGCATGCACATTCACATATCCACTCGCACACAAGAAAATTGAGGGTTCGGTCCCAAACTCAGTGTTCTACATGTGAGGAAAGGAATTGCCCCTCCTGCATGCTAGGACTTAGAAATGTGAAATGAAGTGACTTCATACCATAAAGTCTGAAAAGACTACAGGAAATTTTATTTTATTTGTAAAGAAAGATTTTTGGAAAGGTTTTATGAACATGGTACAGTGATGACAAGATCAGATAGTTTTATCTTCAGTCTTGGAATAGTCTAATCTGAGTGTGTATTGGCAGTAGTGGTGTGTCGGTGGTAGTGATGTGTCGTGGTATATTGAGGTAGTGGTGTGTGGTAGTTGTGTTTCAGTGGTAGTGGTGTATCGTCGGTAGTGGTGTGGTGTAGTGGTTCGTGTGTGGTGGTCGGTGTAGTGGTGTGTCGGTGGTAGTGGTGTGTCGGTGGTAGTTGTGGTGGGGGTAATATACAGGGGAGAGATGTGATCAGAAGAATTTATTACCTACCTTTTAACTGTCTAATGTGATAGTGGTGGTGGCTGTTGCTGCTTCAGTGAAGACACATGATCAGGCGACTCTGTCACTGGTAGTTGAGCTGTCTAACATGATGATCAGGTGACTGTCACCAGTCTTTGAACTGTCTAGCATGGTGGTGGTGGTGATGAGGATGATGACAGTGGTAGTGGTAAAAGTGTACAGTGAAGAGACAGGATCTGTGAGCTTTGCAGCCAGTCTTCAAACTGTCTAACATGTTGATGTTGAAAGTGGAGAGATCTGATCAGACAACTTAGTCTCAAATCTTCAGTCTAACATGATGATGATGGTGGTGGCAGTAACGTAATCAGACAACTTTCCCCCCAAGTCATCAAACTGTCTAACCTGATTATAATTCTTCTTCTTTAAATGCTCCATATCGAACACTTGTTAACCACTCTGTGTGATTTGTATGTCATCTGAGCCTAAGAGCAATTGTATGTCAGTTATGCGCCTACAAGTAGGCCAGCACATCCGATTTCTGCAATGCTTTTATTTACTAGCGTAGCTTCCCTAGGTCCTACATTGGCCCGCCTGCCCTGCGTGTTCGTAGCGTGTTGGACTGCGGGTGACTAGCCCTCTGTGAATGCGGGTTTAATTCCGCGGCTGGCAGAAAACCACAAGTTCCCAGATTCACGTGTTGTGGCATCGAACCGAAGGGTTACGATGTCCATGGCACCGAGCTGAAAAGCTCAAGTGTTTCTGGATCGGGAAAAAAAAAAAGGTCCTACACTAGTCACCTCTTACGACATGCCTTGTAGGTCGCAGGGGTACTATTCTTTGCTTCCTCTGCGGGCCCTGCCACCACATGGGCGTGATTTTGATTCAATTTATATGCTAAAATTTAGTGTCAATATGAAACGTTTTAGCATCCTATTCTTCCAAAACTGTTGGCCATATCCTGAACTATTTCCTTATATATATATATTCTCATTCCCAGCAAGCACGACCAATGACTCGATTCCTGCCAAACACAAGTAAAGACTTTGATCTTCGAGCTCACATAGAAGGTTCAGGTCACCAACTGGACATGTGTCCCCATGTTATAATAACCAATCATAGCTGTCGTGGGTTCCTGCACAAAATGGGTGGCGATCAAGACCTGGAAAAAGCGATGGTTTATTTTTGACAGGATCAAGAGAAAGGTAAAAGATATTGCAAGACTGTCTCTTCTATTTTCATTAATTGACAGGATCATGATTATTGCACTTTGATGAGTAACCATGCATTCTCCGATCTCTTTCTTACACAGGAAGATGAGCTGCAGTGCACAAATTCCTTAGCACCGTGAATTATTCCTGATGTAATTTAGAAGATGGTGAAAATATTTTTGTAGAAATTTTTAATTTTTCTAATGAATTTTGCTCGAGCAGGGAATTTCCAGTCTGCTCTTCTAGATTTCTGAACTGCCAATGGTTATATTATGCACTCAACTTGAACATGAGACCTATGCTTTATCGCCTGTCTTCGATAGGACTAGGAACTTGATCTCACCTACACTGAAATCAGGAATCTGTGGAAAACATTTTGGATTACATGCAACACTATCTCTATTTGTGAAACATGCCCTTGAAAACGTAATCCTTCCTTCACAGTCCGACTGAAAGACTCTTGTTCTTTAGCCAGTTCTCCTGCTTCCTCTACTGTCATGTTCATCATTCAGTTCTCGTTGCTCCCAAGGGCACATAAGACAGAGACAAAGCATTTCCACTCAGTTCAATCTTGTGCCTTTCATTCCCCCTCAAACCTGGTTCTAAGCATGTCTTTCAACTCTGCTTCCAAAGTTCACATCAAAGTGTCTCTAGGTCTCCTTTGTGTCCACTGTTACTGCTGTGCTCACTGCATTACATGCCTTGGTCTCCTTTTTATCTCATCTTGAGGACGTGTCCAATCCATCGCCATCGTCTCTTTTGTATCTCATTATTTATGTGTTTTAGGCATCGTCATGTTCAAGACTTCTTTAATACCCTGTTGCCAGCATCATCTTGTTCGTTCCTTATCTCATCTTTGAAGAACGATGCCCTTCATTACTGTTCTCTCCAGACCACTGTTCTCTCCAAACCACTGTTCTCTCCAAACCACTGTTCTCTCCAAACCACTGTTCTCTCCAAACCACTGTTCTCTCCAGACCACTGTTCTCTCCAGACCACTGTTCTCTCCAGACCACTGTTCTCTCCAGACCACTGTTCTCTCCAAACCACTGTCTCTCTTCTCCAGACCGCTGTTCTCTCCAGACCGCTGTTCTCTCCAAACCACTGTTCTCTCCAGACCACTGTTCTCTCCAGACCACTGTTCTCTCCAGACCACTGTTCTCTCCAAACCACTGTTCTCTCCAGACCACTGTTCTCTCCAGACCACTGTTCTCTCCAAACCACTGTTCTCTCCAGACCACTGTTCTCTCCAAACCACTGTTCTCCAACCACTGTTCTCTCCAAACCACTGTGAAATTTAAAGAGACCATAGGATTCAGTTTCTGAGACATGTTATAGTTTATGAATCAATATTCCTCAATGTTCAGATCTTGTCATCATCATGTGTCATTTTTTTTTTTTCGATCCAGAAGTACTTGAGCTTTTCAGCTCTTGCCGGTGCCATGGACATTGTAACCCTTCGGTTCAGTGCCACGAACACCGTAAATCTGGGGAATCTGTGGTTTTTCTGCCATCCGCGAATTGAACCCGCACACACAGAGAGATAGTCACCCGTAGTCCAACAGCTAGAACACGCTGGGCAGACAGGCAAAATATTATTCCCATGCCGGGAATCGTGTCATAAACACATCAAAGGTTTGCTGCAACGGGCCTTCAACATCCCCTGAACAAGATATCAGCTTGTCACTGTTGTTTCTTCCTCTCTCCCCCCTGCCTTTCAAGCCATAGTTGGGGCTAGGCCCTCAACTAACTCATACTAATTCATGGTTAGCTAGATTTTGTAGCCAAAATATTTTACCGGATGAGGTAAATAATCTAAAATCTATCGTTACTGCCTGTAGTACCGCTTTTTTATGGCATTGTAGGACGAGAGCCTGTGTTTAATGGCCGCATGGGCCCGCGTGCCCAGCGTGTTCGTAGCGCGTTGGACTACGGGTGACTAGTCCTCTGTCTGTAAGTGCGGGTTCAACTCAGCGGACTGGCAAAAAAGATACAGGCTCCCCAGATTTACGGTGTTCGTGGAGCCGAAGGGTTACGATGTCCATGACACCGAGCCAAGAGCTTTCAGCTCAAGTGCTTCTGGATCGGAAAAAAAAATTTAAATGGCCGCATGGCTATTGCAGTCATCGCGAATCTGTTCAGGTTAGGATTTTTCATTTATGCCCACAACATTTTAAAAAATCCTTGGACTTGCCGTGAATTGAACACGGGTATCCCACATGGGAGCTGCTCTCTAATACATTTGACTAGATGCTCCTCCGGATGGGGTAAAAAAGGAACCCTTTCATACCTCGTGGTATATAGGTCAATACAGTGTTAGGCCTGTATTTTTCATTGACCGTCGGCACACAATGGGTGATGTGGTCAGCATCACGCCGGCCGCCTTTACTTTCCCAGAGCATGTCTGGTACCCAGTTGAGGCTGGGTCGACCTGAGAGCCGCCGTGGTCGGGAAAATTCCACGCGCATTGCGGGAGCTGAACCCAGACCACCAGCCTTGCGAAGCAAGTTCACTAACAACTACGCTACAGCGGCTCTCCTCCAGATGGGGTAGCCAACCCTAATTCGAACCAGACAACACTCAGGGGAACTGTTGTTTATATTATTTCACAAAACATCAATTTTCACTATTGTTTTTATTATCTAACAACACATCAATTTTTTTTTATATTGTTTTTATTATTTCACAAAACATCAATTTTTCACTATTGTTTTTATTATCTAACAACATCAATTTTTATATTGTTTTTATTATTTAACAAAGCATCAATTTTACTATTGTTTTATTATCTATCTAAACATATTGTTTTTCTTATCTATCAAAACATCAATTTTTCACCCTTATTTTCTTCTGCAGGTGTTTTATTTCACAGACAAATCAGAGACAAAGCTGAAGGGTTCTGTGTGTTTTCAAGCTATAGAAGAAGTCTATGTTGATCATTTACGAACTGTTAAAAGTCCGAGCCCAAAATTGACATTTTGTATGAAAACTTATGATCGGGTATATTATCTTGTGGCGCCCTCTCCAGAAGCAATGACCATTTGGATTGATGTTTTATTTTCTGGAGCAGAAGGATACCAGCAGTTTTATGATAGTTAGTGCGTTGTTTTACTTTCTGATGATGAAGGATGAATGGTTATCTTCTAAGTTGACAGAGATTGTTGTAATGGACAGACTGAAAGCTTGATATTACTTAAATCTTGTTATCAGATATAAGGAAATGCTTATATCAAATTGATATTAGAATATAAAACTAGCGGTTAGTGAGCGTCTGTGGCTTAAGCGATAGCGAGCTCGATCACAACCCAAGTGAACCTGATTCAAATTCAGCTGCCCGCAGTTTGGAAGCAAATTTGTTTCCGTCAATTTTTACGAACACTAAAAATAGACCTCACTGTTCAGAAAGCAATGGCAAACTACTGAATGTATAAGTGGTGCCTAGATAATCATCGCCTCATTGATGGTGACGTCTTGTAAAGGATATATCATGATTTTCATTAGCGGATATTGTTATTTTTTTGTTAAAGATTTACTGATCTGTTACTTTTAGTTATTCTACCGAGTAATGTAGATTTCAACTCAACAGTAGCAACTGTTCTTATGAGTTTTGTTTTTTCTTTTGCATTCTATACTTTGATTTTCAACTTCGACTTGACGTTCATTTTTGGTTTTCAAAGGATTTCAACAGAAAATGTTCATTTTTGGTTTCCAAAAGATTTCATTTTTATTTTTCAAAGCACCTCAATTTTAAAATGTCCATCTTTGATTTGTAAAACATTTCATGTAATTTTTTTGTTTTCAAAGCACATCAACATAAAATGTTCATATTGGGTTTTCAAACATTTCAACACATAATCTTCATTTTTGGTTTTCAAAGTCTTTCCACTTAACTAGACGCCCATGCTTAAAGTTTATGGGCACAAACTAATACAACGTAACTGCTTTGAACCATGGCACAATGTACTTACGCTCTTTGGCACTATCACATAATCACATTCAAATCACAAAGGTTGGTTGACAAGTGGTTGTTTTAGAATGAATGCCAACAAAAAAATTAAACTAAATGGTAAGTTTCAGTTTCAAAACTTGATTTGTTCATTTTTGGTTGTTACAACATTTTAGTTAAACTTTAGCGTTTTCCTTCTTGGTTCAAAATTAATTTTTATTTGACTTGTTCATTCTTCATCTTTTCTCTACCCTGTTTTACCTCACAGCGTCAGAATAAGAAGAGAATTCTAGAACGGGCTTCTATGTGCTCTTCATAAACAGTGTCTTTTGTCGCCTTTGTTTTCTTTGTGTCCACCACTTGCACGGACGACCTTTTGCTTTGTATCCACTGTATCGGAGTAACATTGCTCTTTGAGGCACACTGTCTTTTAGTAATCTGCTTATGTGGCCGAACCATTTAATTTGTTGTTTCTTGATGACGTTCAGTACTGATGTTGTACCCACTATTTTCCTGATGTCTTCATTTC
Source organism: Arion vulgaris (assembly GCA_020796225.1). Taxonomy (NCBI): domain Eukaryota; kingdom Metazoa; phylum Mollusca; class Gastropoda; order Stylommatophora; family Arionidae; genus Arion; species Arion vulgaris. The sequence continues at coordinate 14,200,027 of CM036768.1, forward strand.
TAAACTGGTCTATTCTTGATACACTTAACATTATGCATAGACACTTCATCTCTCTCGTTGGCTAGTTTTCTTCATCGCTCAGTACTGATATTGTACCCACTTTTTCCTGATGTCTTCATTTCTAAACTGGTCTATTCTTGATACACTTAACATTATGCATAGACACTTCATCTCTCTCGTTGGCTAGTTTTCTTCTATCGTTCAGTACTGATATTGTACCCACTTTTTCCTGATGTCTTCATTTCTAAACTGGTCTATTCTTGATACACTTAACATTATGCATAGACACTTCATCTCTCTCGTTGGCTAGTTTTCTTCATCGTCAGTACTGATATTGTACCCACTTTTTCCTGATGTCTTCATTTCTAAACTGGTCTATTCTTGATACACTTAACATTATGCATAGATACTTCATCTCTCTCGTTGGCTAGTTTTCTTCATCGTCAGTACTGATATTGTACCCACTTTTTCCTGATGTCTTCATTTCTAAACTGGTCTATTCTTGATACACTTAAGCAAATATGCATAGACACTTCAAAACTGCTTTGCAACCATTTAATGTTGTTTCTTTATCGCTCAGTACTGATATTGTACCCACTTTTTCCTGATGTCTTCATTTCTAAACTGGTCTATTCTTGATACACTTAACATTATGCATAGACACTTCATCTCTATCGTTGACTAGTTTTCTTCTATCGTTCAGTACTGATATTGTACCCACTTTTTCCTGATGTCTTCATTTCTAAACTGGTCTATTCTTGATACACTTAACATTATGCATAGACACTTCATCTCTATCGTTGACTAGTTTTCTCATCGCTTCAGTACTGATATTGTACCCACTTTTTCCTGATGTCTTCATTTCTAAACTGGTCTATTCTTGATACACTTAACATTATGCATAGACACTTCATCTCTATCGTTGGCTAGTTTTCTTCTATCGTTTGATGTCATCGTCCAGGTTTGGTACCGATAACATAATGTTGGGAGAACGATTATGTTGTACAATGCGCTTTTAGTCTTCATGGTGACATGTTTGTATTTTAAAATTGATGCCATTTGTCCTATGATTTGATTTGCTTTATTGGATGTGATACCATTTGGAAACAAACATTTGAAGAGAAGTCCAAGCATATTCATGACAAACATTAAAAGAGATGTGCTATGAACATATCACTAATATCGCTTTTTTCTTCTTAGAACGCTCCATATCCACCACTTATTAACCACTCTTTGTTATTTGTATGTGATCCGAGCCTAAGAGCGATTGTACATTGTGCCAGTTATATGCCTAAAAGTAGGCCAGCACATCCGATTTCTGCGACGCTTTTATTTACTAGGTAGCTTCCTAGGTCCCTACCTCAATCGCCTCTACGACATGCTTTGTAGGTCGCAGTGCTACTATTTTTTGCTTCTCTTGCGGCCCCGATAATACATGGTATATCACTGATACAATTCAACATTCTTCTTTTCTTCAGCATTCCGAGCTTATGAGTCCATTGCTACAGATATCAACCGCTTCCATCCATCTCTGTTCTTAGCTTTCTCTTCCCAGTTGTTGACTCTTGGCATTTTTAAGTATACTTTTATGTTATGCGATCAATGTCATGGCACATTGGCATTCCCATTCTTGCTCTATCTCCGCTGCAGCAGCCATCCCAAAGTCCATTTGCTCACCGTAGTTTTCCAATGAAAAGTTGATTAGTAATATCTTCAATTAGTAATACTACAATAATAATTAGTAATCAATTTTATTCCTCCATCTTTTTCTTGGTCTGTCTGAATTAGACACCACCTGTACACTAAATTCAAGATAGGCACCAATGACCTATGGCTTGGCGAGTATCACAACAGAACATATCCTACAGAACTGCCCACAATTTGCAGACCTGAGAAGAAAGAGGTGACCCACTTACACCATCGTCCAAGACAAACTGTATGGAGTGGCTGATAATCTGAGGCAGACGGCTGCCTAAATTAGAGAATCCAAAATCCCAGTCTAGTGAGAATGCAGAAGAAGAAGAAGGTCTGTCTTGTGGTCTCTTCCCCTTCATCTTTTTTATATATGCAAGTTTAGGCTCTGTTCTCTACCATTCTTTAAATGTACCCTCGCTATCATATTCTGTGAGTGATTACTGCTCTAAAAAGTCAAGAAAATGAATAACCTAATAGAACTGCAAGCATCACTACACCAAGTATGCAACATTTTCTAGAGAGTAGTAATACAATGGATACCATCCCACTGCGGAATACCTGCAGGTGGTGTGCCATTTCTGCCGACAGGGACAGAGCCATATGGGGAAACCTAGGATGTTTACAGGGTTTGTTTGGAAGTCTGGTATGCATTTTTGGTACAACTTTTCTTTACTCCGGTTTCATCCATAAACCAATGGAGTTTTTGTCATGTGCATTAATCATCTACTGCCTATCTTCTTCTTCTTTTGTCGTCACACTGCTACCGGGTTGTTGCCCAGGTCGTGGTTTTCTGTTTTTGTCTTGCGCTGTTCTGGTGGCTTGTGTGATTGTTATTTTTGCTCTTTCACAGGATTCTGCTACGCCATCTAACCATCTTTTCCGTGGTCTTCTTCTTGCCTTCTTTCCCGATGTTCTGTTGTAGAAGACTCTGTATACTGTGGAGTTTGGATGCATTCTTATTAAGTGGCCAAACCACGTCATTCTTTGTTTCTCTATGTAATTCAAGCACGGTTTTGTGCCAACTTTCTTTCTTATACTGATGTTGGTGATTCTATCTTTTCTTGTGTTGTTGGTAACTTTTCGCAGGCAACGCATTTCACATGTAGTTATTTTTGTGACTGCACTTTGCTCAATCTACTGCCTATGATGAATGTATAATAGAGATATCATTTAGTGATGCCAGGTCTACTTAAGAAAATTGATGTAAATGTCTGCCTACTTTATAAATTGTTTGAAGAAAATGTTATATTAGCTACGCACTGTTACGTTACTCTATAATAATGATAATATAATTAATTGTATTGTTACAATTGTCATTTTATTTACATATCTCATGTGCCATGTAGACTGTTGAATGGATCTCCACAAATGCCTGTCTGTAAGGATGTCAGCCAGTTCTCCTATTGACTTTCTTACACACATTGAGGTTATGATGTCCAGTATCTTTTCTTTTTGGTTATCCAGTCTCTTCATTCAAATTTTTGCTTTCTGCTGTTAACCAATTCTGTTTTTTTTTTTTACTTTCTTGACAAAATTAGATAAAGCTGTCTGATAATTTTCAGATGAGTATATGGAATATTTTTGTAAGGCCCGAACCCCAGGGAAAGCAATGGAAGCCAATGAGTATGATCAATAAATAGACAGTGTACAAGTATTAGATGCTTCTGGAAAAACAAGTTACCAAAGACAGGATTTGAACCACTTACCCTTATATCTTACAGCACCCATTGCCTAGCCCAGCAATGCGAGCGTTCTTACAAACACAATCAGTGAGCCATTCTTCTTCTTCAGCGATCTCTGACCATGCGCTTAGTTTCCTCTGGACCACAAACTGGGCAGTCAGCTTCAGGTTTCCCCAAAACTTAGTTTTTAGGTCAACTGGGTGTGACTACATGTTGCTTCTCAGCTCACACAGGAGAGGACAATTTTGCATGACATGCTCCGATGTCTGTTCAACGAACCATTCAGAGCTGATATTTTTCATGAGGGTAGTGAAAGACTTCCATTACTTATCTTAAAATTAGACAAAGCTACCCTTCTTCTTCGAATACTTCATATCGACCAGTTGTTAAACCTCTCTTTGTGATTTGTATGTAATCTGAACCTAAGAGCAACTGTACGTTGTGCCAGTATTGCACCTACAAGTAGGCCAGCACATCCAATTTCTGATAGTCTTTTTTTTACTGGGGTAGCGTCCCTAGACTCTTAGGGACTAGTAACGACTATAGCAAAGACTAGTAACATTGTGATCTACAAGGCATGTAGTAAGAGCGATTACGGCACGGGCCTAGGGGAAACTACCCAATTGAATAAAACATATCGCAGAAATCGGATGTGCTGGCCTACTTGTAGGTGTATATCGGACACAACATACAATCACTGTTATGCTCAGATCACATACAAATCACAAAGAGCCGTCAAAGCACTAAAAAGCTCAACTGGCACAGAGCTAAACGAGCTAAAACGATCCTCGGAGTATTAGCAAACTCATTCAACCGAACAGTCGTAACAGTGGATCCTATCACACTGCAATATAAGTGGAAACGAAGAGGCAGACAGGCTAACAAAGGCAGGAGGCGACTGCCGAGACTGATTATGAAATCAGCTAGAGGAGCTAAAACAACTATTGGATGGTGATATAGAGAGAAGTGGTCACAAGACCACCTCAACCAGCCGTCAAAGATGGGTACTATGGTCTCTCCCTTAGCAAACAAGTTGTCATACTCCGCCTATGTACCGGCCATAACAGACTCCTGTACCACCTGTACAACAAATTGGCACAACTAGTCTGTGCCAATGCGGGCTGGCTGACATGACGGCAGAGCACCTACTGCAAGACTGCCCACTGCTAGCAGGCCTGAGAAACGAAACCTGGCCAGAAAATATCAAATTAAATGAGAAACTGTACAGAAGGACAGAGTCCCTAAAAACAACAGCAGAATTTATGTGGAAATCTGGTACATCAGTCTAAGCGGTGACCGCGAGAAAGAGAGAGAATATAAAAAGTATCGCAGAAATCGGATGTGCTAGCCTACTTGTAGGCGCATTACTGGCACAACATACAATCACTATTATACTCAGATCACATACAAATCACAGAGTAGTTTAACAAGCGATCGATATGGAGCGCTCGATTAAGAAGAAATAAACCAGCCTTATCTAGAGATCTTAAAGACAGATCTAGCCTAAAGTAAATGTTTAATATAAATATTTTATAGTCAGTTGAACTTGATATATCGTCGTAATAACTTGATAACTGTTACTGCCTGTTATTGTTCTATTATGTCTTACTGCACTAATAAGTTGATGTTTCAAAATGTTCCGAATAATTTTTTAATAGAAAATACATTTTTGTAATCATAACTTGGCATGAAAAAAATGTGGTACAGTAACTAAATAAAATTTACTTCATTACCTTGTTGAGTCACCTGTAATTTTTACTATTTTGTTTTAAAATTTTGCAACACATGAAATAGCATGCCAGCCAGAATGAGTTAAAAAGCATTATTTCTTCACCTTTCAGCTCCCAACAGAGCACAGGTCTTCAACAAACTTCTTCCAGCTCTTCCTCTCTCTTGCCATCTCAATTCTTTCCTCGTCTTAACTATCCTTTTAATATCAGTCTCCAACTCTCTTCTCCAGGTAATTTTTGGCCTTCCTCTACTCCTAAGCTTCACTTAACTTGCTGGTTTTTCTTTTGTCATCAAACTGTTACCAGGTTGGAGCCTAAATGTTGTGGTTTTTCAGTATTTGTCTTGAATTTCTCAGATGAATTTGGTGATTGATTTCTGCATCTTTTGGTATAATTCTAGTATACCATAGTGATAGAGCCAGTGGCGGCTCGTCATTAAGGGCCAGTGGGGCCGGGCCCACCAAAATAAGGTGTAACGTGTATTTATCTTCTTCTTCTTCGCGTTCGTTCTTTACGACCAATTTTAGTCACTCTTTGTGATATGTTTGATCTTTGCCAAGAACGTGTATACGTTGCACAGTGGTTTGGTAAGCCCCTAAACGCATAGACTTCTACACATTTAGGACACATGCATCCGATTTCAGCCAAGCCTCCTTAGTTGCCTCTTACGACATGCGTGGCAGGTAACAGTGGTTCTATTCTTTACACCCCAAATTTAGGCCCTGTTAACCACTCGGGCGACGTGTATTTATTATTTTATACATTAAAATATAACCTAACCGAAACCATGATATTTCCGAAAATTTATGTCTGGCCCCACCAACAAAAATTATCACGAGCCGCCACTGAAAAGAGCCATTGCAGGACAACTATTTCCAATACGAGGATGAAGACTGTGCTTTTACTGCTTCCCTCCGGCGGCTCTCTGGGACTCCATTTACTGTGACCGTTTTTGTATTTGACAGTCGATGCTTCAGATGGTGCAGAATGCCAGGTATTGTATGATTAGATGTCATTATAGAGCTCTAAAAACCATGTACCAAACACAGGATTGGAACCAATTACCCTTATTTTTTACGACACCCATTGTCTAGCCCAGCAATACGAGCGCTTTTAGGAACACAACCGGCGAGCCATTCCTCTTCAGCGATCTCTGGCCATGCGCTTAGTTTACTGTGAACCACAAACTGGGCAGTCAGCTTCAGGTCTGTCAGGTTTCCTTCTTCAGCGATCTCTTGCCATGCGCTTAGTTTACTGTGAACCACAAACTGGGCAGTCAACTTCAGGTCTGTCAAGTTTCCTTCGTCAGTGATCTCTGGCCATGCGCTTAGTTTACTGTGGACCACAAACTGGGCAGTCAGCTTCAGATCTGTCAGGTTTCCTCAAAGCTTAGTTTTTAGGTGTGGCCACATGTTGCTTCTCAGCTCACACAGAAGAGACAGTCTTGAATGATATGCTCCTGTGTCTGTTTTGCAAGCCATTCAGAGCTGATATTTTTATGGATGTCCAACCTCCAGAGGCGTACGTGGATCTACTGTCCTGGACATGCATGTGTTCGCAGCAATGATGGATTAGACGGACCTGCATCAACATCATTGATCGTCCGGAAGTTGAGGATAGATAAGGAGGAAGTTCTTCAGTTTCTTTTCGACTTACTGTTTGGTGAGGACAGTAAAATTGATGTTGATTCGATCAATCAATTTAAACAGTTTGGAATTATACGTTGTTCAAGTAGAACTGGAGAGTGGAAGGGGGGAGGAGTGAAGAGTGTGTTTAACCAGCGAGCCACAGGAGCCGTCAATATGCATCCCATTCGACATCTGTTGGAGAAAACTGAATACATATGGTCTGCCCGAGTGCTATGACGACGGTTCAATTACTAATAACGTCACTATTCTCCATGTTAGCTAAAACGTGACCTCCGATAACATACAGTGTTCTATCAAACATATACAAAAACCAGCCCCATTAAACAGGAATTTTCGATTTCCCATCTGAGCTATTCGACATTATGTTGCCGGGGTCAGCTAAAACATAGTTACACTGTAGGCTAATCAGTATCACGTTGAAAGTAATAGTTATGAACAAATAATTTCAAAAATTAATAAGTACACTTTACTTAAATTTTGGTGGGGCCGGGTCCCACTGCCCTTAACTACGAGCCGCTCCTGTCTGTAGTACTACGACCAACTCGAGTAGAGTTGGTCGGATGTAACTGCGCATCCATCTTAACCTTCATTTTGCCCTCCTTCGGATGTTCATCACATAGTCGACCATATCTGTTAAATAGCTAACACCGGTGAAAGTGACAGTTTTGGGGGGAAAACTAAACGAATTTCTTTTTTGCCGACCATCGGGCAGTTATATCATCAACAGAACAGCTACAACCGTGGCCAACGTAACTACTGGCCTTCGCGCAATATTATTCAAGATGGAGGGTGAGGCGGATTATTCAAAATAGGGGGAAGACTGCAGTAAAACTTGGTAAATAGTGAAACACGAACAAACAAAGTACTATAGTTTTACAAAATACATAAACAGTGACGATAAACAGCAACGTTTCGACCAACAAGGCCTTTATCAAGCAAGCGAACAAACAGGAGTGACAAATTAAAATGAAACACAAATGGACGACCAAATACCAACGTATCTAAGGAAAATCTGGAATAAAACGAATAACGAAATAAATGTAACACAAAAACACACATAAAACTAGAAATAGAAAAGAAACAATGAAACATCTAGTAAATATATACTTGAATACATGCAACATATACCCATATAGATTATAAAGCATGGGAAGAAAAAGTACTAAGAAGCATAAGAATGTAATACATGCAACATATACCCATAGAGATTACAAGCATGGGAAGAGAAGTACTAAGAAGCATAAGAATGTAATACGTTGAGCCGCGTGGTGAAGGTACCATACAAAGAAATCAACCGATTCTCCAGAGCAAATCGACTACGATTATAATCTATATTGGTTTATGTTGCATGTATTCAAGTTATATATTTACTAGATGTTTCATTGTTTCTTTCTATTTCTAGTTTTTATGTGTGTTTTTTGTGTTACATTTATTTGATTATTCGTTTTTATTCCCAGATTTTCCTTAGATACGTTGGTATTTGAGTCGATCATTTTGTTTCATTTTAATTTGTCACTCCTTTTGTCTCGTTGGTTGATAAAGGCCTTTGTCGAAAGCTTGCTGTTTATGTCACTTTTATGTATTTTGAAACTATAGTACTTTGTTTGTAGGATTATTCAAACGTGTTTAGTAAACATATGGACATTTTAGTAAACATACGAACTCAAACAGACTGCTTTAGTAAACATAACAACAAAATAACGATGCCTAGTAAGTGATGTGTACCAAAATGTAGATCAAATTACGATTGTAATTATATATGTATAATATAAGTTAATTTAACAAGTACCTTCTTCAGTAAACCTAACTGTTGTCAGTGTTGTAAACATAACAATAAAATAACGATGCCTAGCTAGTAAGTAATGTGTACCAAAATGTAGATCAAATTACGATTATAATTATATTTGTATAATTTAACAATTACCTTCTTTAATAAACATAACAACAAAATAACGCTGCCTAGAAAGTGTTGTGTACAGAAATGTAGACAAGGAACATATTCTATTGTATAATTATTGAAAGCACCAGCTATAGGACTCAGTATTAAAATAGATCAAGACATGTCTTTTACTGTTCACCTAAAGAAAGTTTCCATAGATAAGAGTTCCTTTAACTGGCTGTCAAATAGTGGAAAAATTGAGAGATGGTTTCTTGTTGAAAACCTTTTGTCCATGCAAATCATGAAAAGATTTAGAAGAGCACCAACTATTGACTATTACATGACAATGGCACATGATAATCTGGTTGAAGCAATTAGTTTATCATCCACAACAAGCATTAGTTTTGTGCCAGAGAAAACACTCCAATTCCCAGTTGAGCAGTTGCATCTGGTCAGAACTAAAGATAACAGAAAATGGTATAACACTCAGTGTTTTGCATTTATGACATATTAAATTGAACCTGATCTGTCCTCATATCATCTGGATATGAAGATAAGTTCTTAGCCACGACAAACCATAAGGAGATTGTCATACAAATTGTAACTACCAGTTACATGAAATTCTCATTAGACAGTACTGTATGTTCTCGGAGCTCAAAAAGAAATATTTTATTGTCTGCGGTTCCAACATTTTCCTCAACAATGATATAAAATCAGGAATGTTCAATGCAATGTTCAGCAAGCTGCTTTTTCACAAAAAGGAAAGAAGCAAAATTCAGTAGTAGATAAATATATTTGTGTAATACTGTTTAGTTTATGTGCTAATCAAGTTGTAGTGTTGTGAAAATTGATTGGCACATCATTTGTTTTCCTTGTTATCCTGTATCACTAGTGATCTCTTCGGACATAATGTATCAAAAGTTGTCACATAGACTTGATCTCCTTCGACATAATGTATCAAAAGTTGTCATGTAGACTTGATTTCATTCGATATAATGTATCAAAAGTTGTCATGTAGACTATTGATTTCATTTGACATAATGTAATAAAAGTTGGTATGTAGACTATTGATTTCATTCGACATAATGTAATAAAAGTTGTCACATAGACTATTGATCTCCTTCGATATAATGTATCAAAAGTTGTCATGTAGACTATTGATTTCATTCGACATAATGTAATAAAAGTTGGTATGTAGACTATTGATTTCATTCGACATAATGTAATAAAAGTTGGTATGTAGACTATTGATTCCATTCTACATAATGTAATAAAAGTTGTCACATAGACTATTGATCTCCTTCGATATAATGTATCAAAAGTTGTCATGTAGACTATTGATTTCATTCTACATAATGTAATAAAAGTTGGTATGTAGACTATTGATTCCATTCTACATAATGTAATAAAAGTTGTCACATAGACTATTGATCTCCTTCGATATAATGTATCAAAAGTTGGTATGTAGACTATTGATCTCATTCGACATAATGTAATAAAAGTTGTAACATAGACTATTGATTTCATTCGACATAATGTAATAAAAGTTGGTATGTAGACTATTGATCTCCTTCGACATAATGTAATAAAAGTTGGTATGTAGACTATTGATCTCCTTCGACATAATGTAGTAAAAGTTGTAACATAGACTATTGATCTCCTTCGACATAATGTAATAAAAGTTGGTATGTAGACTATTGATCTCCTTCGATATAATGTAATAAAAGTTGGTATGTAGACTATTGATCTCCTTCGATATAATGTAATAAAAGTTGGTATGTAGACTATTGATTTCATTCGACATAATGTAATAAAAGTTGTAACATAGACTATTGATCTCCTTCGACATAATGTAATAAAAGTTGGTATGTAGACTTGATCTCCTTCGACATAATGTAATAAAAGTTGGTATGTAGACTATTGATCTCATTCGACATAATGTAATAAAAGTTGGTATGTAGACTATTGATCTCCTTGACATAATGTAATAAAAGTTGGTATGTAGACTATTGATCTCCTTCGACATAATGTAATAAAAGTTGGTATGTAGACTATTGATCTCCTTCGACATAATATAATAAAAGTTGGTATGTAAACTATTGATCTCCTTCGACATAATGTAATAAAAATGGTGTTTCATTTAACTACACATATTTAATAGATAGGTGGACTGACATACCTATCACAAGATCTCACTGTTCTCTGCTTCATATCATATATAGTTGTTCAAAAGCCGATATCATCTGACTATGAAGATAAGTTCTTGGTCACGACAAACCAGAAGGAGATTGTCATACAAATTGTAACTGCCAGCTACATAAAATTCTCATTAGACAGTACTGCATGTGTCTACGGAGCTCAAAAAAGAAAAACTTTATTGTCCGCGGTTCCAACATTTGCTAACATTTTCCTCAACAATTAAGGAAAAATAAGGAATGATCAATGCAATGTTCAGCAAACTGCTTCTTCACAAAAAGGAAAGTAGCAAAATTCAGTAGTAGATAAATATATTTATGTAATACTGTTTAGTTTCTGTGCTAATCAAGCTGTGGTGATGTGCAAACTTGTGACTGACTAATTTGTGGATTACTGATAAGTGATGTTAGTTTATGTGCTAATCAAGATGTGGTGTTGTGCAAACATGTAGCTTACTTATTCATGGATAACGGAAGAGAGACTACCATAAGCTGATGTAAGTACAATAGTTATCATATTTAAAATTAATCTAAGTATTCTGTATAAAATTAAACTAAAATAGTATGTGAGAGCAACAACTATAGCTACTCATCAGAAAACATCTTCTGTAATACACACATGCATCCAACAACAAGTTTCTAACATCTGCAAGATGTATTGTCTAGATCAGCGTTTCCCAATAGTAACAGTCAATAGTTAGTCTGTGAGACTACACCGCCTCAGCCTGTGACGTCACATGGCAATATTGCCGTCCGCGCTGTGGCTAGTTAGTAACGTTGGCCACGCTACAACACACTAACAGACTCCAGCTAACATGCAATGACTCATCATCATCAGGTGCCGGCTGGCATAACGATCTCCACAAATCTCTCTCGTTGGTGTTTGCTATCAACTCAGATCAGATGTTGACGTTCTACCGTATCATGAAGTCAGGCTATCCAAAATGTTATCTCTCTGTCTTCCTCTGTCTCGTCTACCTCGATTTTACCGGTTGTCACAATGTGTTCTAAACCTGCCCTCATCACATGCCCGAAAATGATAACTCCTCTTTCTTACATTGATGATAAACCTTCTCTGTGTCTTGATCTCATTCAACACCTCAACATTAGTCATGTGATGACTACAACAAGAAAATAAACAAAACCGAAGTACTGACATTTGCTAGAGAGGAAAGCACTAAAACAGGTCAAAGACTGCATATATGGGAAGCTTATTTTCATCAAATAGCTAATAGTCAGGAGAATAACTAACGAAATCCGACATAGGCGCAATACGGACAATGTAAGAAAACTAGTCACGACAGAGGTAAAGTGCCTGTACATACTGGGTGTATCAAGAAGAAATCGGTTTCAAGATTAAGACATCACAGAAAAAGTGGGTACGTCAGTACTGAACCTCATGAAGAAACGATACATTAAATGGTTGGAACACATAAACAGATTACTAACAGACAGTGTATGTCAAACGGCAATGCTGCTCGGATAGTCTCCATGTCAACTTTTTTTTAAAAGTTATAGTACAATGCGAAAATTATGTTGATGGACGATGGTTAAGAACAGGATTAGGGTTTACAGGTACTTAGTAACGAATACTGTTCAACATGAGAGTGCGGGCTTACAGGTACTTAGTAACGAATACTGTTCGACATGAGAGTGCGGGTTCAATTCCCCAAATAGGCGAGAAATTGTTCCGACCGTAACGGCTCTCCGGTAGATCCAGCCTCAAATGGGTATCAGTAAAATCACTGGAAAGTAAAGGCAGTCCACGTTATGTTGACCACATCACCCATCGTGTGACTGTGCTCAATGAAACATACGGATCTAATCACAGTATCACCCTATATACCACGTTGTATAAAAAAAGTTCCTTTACTTTTTTACTGTTCGACAAATTACCGATTTGCAGAAAAACGTATAATGCTTATAACTCTTCACAAAGAGGGAAAGAGGAAGACTACATAGAAGATGGAGTCAGGATGTAACTGATGATGTGAGCATGAGTGCTGCAGTGGCGAGATATATGACCTATGAGAGAGAGAAATGTCAAAGAACTGTTAGAGTGGAAAAGTTCTGCCGTAGCCTCCGATAAGTGTACGGCTAGCGGACTCGTGTAAAAATTATAGGAAATAAAACCACAACCATCACGTGACCTCGCATTCCAGTATTGTTGTATAAAGATTAATTCATTCTAAACTCAGCACACCATGCTAAATCAAGGTTATATTATGTAACAAGTTAACTTTAGCAATAATGAATAGTATTATTAATACTTTTCATCAATAAATAACCATAGGTTCATAGAATTGAGTAAAATTGCAAAAAAGCTTGCAGTGTTCTATCAAACATATTCAAAAACCAGCCCCCAACTGAAAACTAGCTGGCTCAGTGGTTTCCCTGTCAGTTATGCAGTTATTGGGGAGGGCGTCAGTGATCTGTGTGTGCTTGTTTTAAGGCACTTGTAAGCTGATATTTATTTTCTTAAGGCTGCTCTTGATGCCATCGCTCATCTTTTGCGTGGTCTTCCTCTTATTTTTTACTCGTTTTACTTTTTCTGTGTTGCTCTCTGTGGCAGGCGATACTAGAGCATTCTGGTCAGGTGTCCAAACCATTTAATCTGTTGTTCTTTTATGAATTGCATGACTGGTTTCACATCCAGTCTTCTTCTGATTTCCTCAATTATAATATTGTCTCTTATTGTCACACCTGTAGCTCTTCTAAGACACTTCATCTCTGTCGTTATGATTTTCCCCTTATTAGCTGCTGTTATTGGCCATGTTTGAACGGTCATAGGTAAAAATCGTTCTTATGAGATTTGCTTTAGTTGTTAGCGGTATCTCTTTATGTAACAACAGTGGTGTTAACTGTCCCAGTACTTGGTTAGCTTTTGTGCAACGATTGCTGATTTCGCTATCGATACTTCTGTCTGCGGTGAAAATTGCTCCTAAGTATTTGACCTCAATTGTTTGTTTTATGTCTACGTTCTGGAGTTTTATTGTAAGATTTTCTGGTTGTCTACTTATTGCCATTGTCTCTGTCTTTATTATATTTATTTTCATGTTGTACTCCTCACCCTTGATGTTAACTAAGCTCAAATGGTTCTGGAGAGATTCTTCGTTTTCTGCAATCAGTACTTGGTCGTCTGCAAATAAAAGTTCTGAAATATTATTTTCTTCCTCTAATTCTGCTTCTCTACTTATGGTGTCCATGTATGTTTAAATATCAGTGGGGAGAGCACACATCCCCGTCTAACTTCTGAATTTACCAAGAATGTTTTTGATGGTCCAGCTTTTGTTCTTATGTAATTTTTACTTGAAATGTTATGCTCTTGCAGACCTTGATGAGATATTTGCTGATTCCATACTTTCTTAGACAATCCCATAGTTTGTTTCTATCGACGGCATTTTCCTGGTCTATGAATGCCACACTACAGGTCTTGTTATGTTCGATTGCCCTTTCCGTCAGTTGTCTTAATGTGAATATTGCATCTAGATATCTGTACAGTATCTTCGGTAAGACTTTCGGTACCAGATAGTATTCGGTATTCGAGTACCGAACAGTTACTATTCGCACATTACTAGTTCAAGTTCTTGTCAACTTGTTGCTATGGGTTATGCAATAATCGTGTTACTTAAAAGTTCGTCAGGATGTCCTATCTACTAGCGTTTGTATTTAAAAGAACTAGCACCTACATCTGTAAGACACATATTGGTAAACAATACGTCTCTACTAGGAGGAAGAGGCAGGCAAGAACGAACAGCTAGCGTATAATAAACGTCGGTTGGTATCACTATCGCGGCGATCGCTATCGCTATATCGCTATCTGCAGTGTTTACGTTGTTTTCAAACTGAAAACACTAACAGCCTACTCTGTAGTAACACATCGTTGTGTGTAGTAATTGTAAACAAGTTCGTTTTACGCATATCCTCCTGGTGTTGGAAGATTTCTAGCAAATTTGTTCATCAAGTTTACAGTTGAGGTAAGGTAGGACAAATGCACACAAGTTTTATGCCTTATCTTATGACACTTGCTCTCGCCACGAACATTATTATGATAACAATCTCTAGAATGACAAGGTAGGCTGGTATGTTTAAAACCAAAAATAATCCACTGACTTCACTGCAGAGATATATGCGATTTCCTGTAAACATTATTCAATATCCTTAATTATTTCACAATTAGCTCATAATTGGTGAGATAGACTTTCAGATGTCATATTTTCTTCTATGATCTCTCTAGAAATTCTATATTCTCTGATAAAAGCTGCTGTCAGCTTCAGGTTGTCAGTCTCACCATAGTTTGTTCTGATGCTGGTGTGTGTGGGACCACCTCATATATATATATATATATATATACTATGGGTAGTTTTATATGACAGGCTCTAAGTTTAGTCATCATATCATCGTCATCCAACTAATCATTGCACATCGAACCAGTTAGCCAATAAGTGCACTGATCTTTTCCTCAGTATGTCTTAATGTGTGGTAATTAACAACAATCTGCTTTTAGACCTGGGAGATGCTGCTTATACCAAATAAAGGGGTTTTAAAGCCGAAGGACTGACTTCATTGCACCGGGTTTTGCCCCATATGGCATAGTCCCTCTTAGCAGAAATGGCACGCCACCTGCCGAGAGTATTGCACAAAAGCACGAACTCCGTAGCTCCAGCAATAATCCTAGGGTCTCTGGAAAAAACTGCACTCGTGAACAGAACGGCGCGGTCCGGACTCGAACCCACGACCTTCGACTCACAAGGCAAAGGGCAACACTTAGCCACAGAGACCCCGATACCAAATAATTACACTAAGACTAATCTTAGAGGAACATATTGAAAAGGAACAACCACTCATATTAAAT
The DNA here is from genome assembly GCA_020796225.1 of Arion vulgaris. Taxonomy (NCBI): domain Eukaryota; kingdom Metazoa; phylum Mollusca; class Gastropoda; order Stylommatophora; family Arionidae; genus Arion; species Arion vulgaris. The sequence goes on from CM036768.1 coordinate 14,215,712, forward strand.
TTCATCGATTTTAAAAAAGCCTTTGATAGTCTACACAGAATCTCCTGTGGAATATTCTGAGATGATATAGAATGCCGGACAGAATAATAAATATTATCAAGAGCCTCTAAGATGGTTCACTGTGTGCAGTTCGCATTGATGATGGACACAGCAACTGGTTTATGGTTGAAACCAGAGTAAAGCAAGGCTGTATTATATCTCCACTATTGTTTGGAGCAGCCATTGACTGGGTTATACGAAAATGTTGCAGGGCCGAAACTATATGAAAGGGTAACATTTATTGATGTTCTATTAGTCTAATGGACTGCTCTATTGACCTGACCCTTAAAGCGAAATTTTTTACTGTTCAAAATTGTTCAGGCTCTTGATACCATTATGCAATCATCCTATTCCCTAGCTGGTAATGCCCAGATGGAGTGGGACTTTTCCATACCCAAACGGCTCTCAGGTCAATCCAACTCAGTTGGGTACCAGAGAAACACTAGGAAATAAAGATGTCAGATATGATGTTGTCACTAGTCTCTGTTAGTCAAAAGATAAATATAAGTATAATGCCATATTCCCCATTATACAACACTGTTTGAGAACAGTACTTTATATGTTCTACTTTTATAATCACCTGATCTGTTTCTCTTTTTATAATATTTCTGTCCCTACTTCTGGGCTTGTTCTCAAGGATTGCTTAACCATGACCTCATTTTGTTCAAACACTCAACTAAGTATTTGTTGATTCATGTTTTAATTATTGTGTACACTCTTGTATGCCCTGTAATTTGTGTTCACAAAGGTCTTTTCAGAAATGCATGCATCATTGACTGCTGTATATATCTGCCATATTATCCCGTCTGCCCAGTGTGTTCATAGCGCGTTGGACTACGGGTGACTATCCCTTTGTGTGTGCGGGTTCAATTCGCGGATGGCAGAAAAGCCACGATTCCCCAGATTTACGGTGTTCATGGCACTGAACCGAAGGGTTACGATGTCCATGGCACTGAACCGAAGAGCTGAAAAGCTCAAGTGCTTCTGGAACAGGAAAAAAAAAATCTGCCATATTAACTGGAAAACCATGTCGCGTATTATATCTGCCATCTTTTCTCTAATCCTGTTTTGCCTCACAGCATTAGGATAAGAAAATGTTTCTAGATCTGTTTTTAGTGTGCAGTACATAAATAGTGATTTTTACTGCCTCTGTTATTTCCTAGGTCCACCTTGTGCATGGACAGCCTTATGCTTTGTATCCACTGTATCAGAGTAGCATTGCTCTTTGAGGCTGTTGATAATCTGCTTGTGTGACCGAACAATATAAATTGTTGTTTCTTGATGAAGTTCAGTACTGATGTTGTGCCCACCTTTTTTCCTCATTTCTAAACCTGTCTCTTCTTGATACTCCCAGTATTCTGCGTAGACACAGGAATGGTGAGATGAAACTGGGTGGAGGTACTAGTACAGACAGTGATCAGAGAAATCACCTTCATTTTTGTCCCTGGGCACGCAAGAGTCAGTGGTAATGAACGAGCTGATAGATTGGCTGGCTTGGCTACAACATCAGAGGGATCTGCCATGGACCAAAATGACATTCTTAACGCATTGAGAGAGTCTTTCCGAACAGAGGAGTTTCAGGGTTGTGAATTCCACTCACTGATCAGATTGAAAGAGATGGATGTCAATATTGGTGCAGCCGAAAAGAACGACATACTAAGTATGCAAAGAGATTGATTAATCAAAATCGAACTGGTGTGTTGGACCACTGGATTTGTTGAGGCGGAGATTGGAGCACCTATGGATGTGTCCGGAGTGCTATGATGATAGTCCTCATATAATTGATAGCTGATGTATACAAATTCAAGATTAGCAACTCAGTCATGGGGGCGCACATCAGACTGCAGAGCACATACTTTAAGATTGCCTCGAATATGATATACTGAGGCAAACTCATTGGCCTAGTAAAACAACGCTGGACATGAAACTACACAGACCTCTGTGTGAGCTACAAATAACAGTGAAGTTTATACACTAGACAACGTTGAGAGAATATTTCAAGCGAACGAAAGGACTTGGAAGATGGTGAAAATATTGTGTAAAAATGTTACTTTTAAAATCTTTTGAATGAATTTTGCCAGGCAGTGGCTTTCAATCCTGCTCTTCTCGATTTGGAACTGCCAAGGGTTCTTTTACGTACTCAACTTGAACACGGGACCTATGTTTTATCGTCTGTCTCTGATATGACCAGGAACTCAATCTCACCTGTACTGAGACCAGGGACGTCTGGAAGAATATCCAGATGGCTCCAAGAGGGAGCAAACTAAGTACCTTTGGAACGGGATGCGAGCATCTAGCCTGTATGCCAAAGAGACCCCTAACTGGGAAACTGTATATCTGCCATCTCTCTCTCTCTGCCTTTTACCCGGATTGGGGCATAGGCCCTCAACCAACTCATGCCAAGTCTTCCTATCTCTAGCTATCTCCTGCAGCTCCTCTCCAGCTCTTCTTTATATTGTTGATCTCGTCTCCATGTATTTCTCGGCCACCCCTTCTTTCGCTGTCCCTGCGGGTTCCAGGCAAGGACCCTTCTTGTTATATTCCTCTCCGGTTTTCGCAAAGTGTGTCCTATCCAGCACCAGCATCTTTTTTTAATCTGTTCGTTCACTGGAATCTGTTTTTGTTCTCTCCATAAGTTCCTCATTTGTGACCCTATCATGCCATCTTATTCCTCTATTCTGCGAGAATATCTGCCTTATTAAACTATTAATTGAGAAGCTACATGTAGATTGCCTCATGTCTTCATTGCTAAACCAGTCTCTTCATGATACTCCCAGCATTCTGGGTAGACACTTCATCTCTGTCGTGACTAGGCTTAGCTCAAGTTCTGTTTATATTTTTCCACACATGATTGTTTGTTTTGATATCAGAGAAGGAGGCCATAGTTTTTTACTCAAACATATAGATAAGATGAAGATATAATGATGACCTACCATTTTGATTGCTAAACAATCACTGTCTCCACCAGTGATGTGTACTACAGAACAACTGTTTGTTTATCATGTTTTGTTTCAAATATTGTTGACACCATGAGAATAGGGAGCTAAGTGGTTAAGCTTTGCCTTGCGAGTCAAAGGTCATGGGTTCGAATCTGGACCATGCCGTTCTGTTCACAAATGCATTTATTTCCAGAGACCCCTAGGATTGTTGCTGGAGCTACGGTTCGTGCTTTGTGCAATACTCTCGGCAGGTGGCGTGCCATTTCTACGGAGAGGATCAAGCCATATGGGGTAAAACCCAGTGCAATGAAGTCAATCCTTCGGCCTTTGCCTTGCAATCTGAAGGTCGTGGGTTTGGATCCAGACTGCGTCGCTCTGTCCACAAGTGCATTTTTTCCAGAGACCCTCGAATTGTTGCCGAAATTGTGGAGTATGTTTGTTTTGTTCATTCTTTCTTTCTTTACGACCAAATTGGTTATTCTTATTGGGATATGTAATGGATCTTTGCCAAGAATGACTTTAACGTTGTGCCCCCGTTAGGACCCTACTCGTGTAGGACAGGCGCATTCAGGAAAAAAAAATTTACCTATTGCGGAGTATGTGCTTTGTGCAATACTCTTGGCAGGTGGCGTGATACTTCTATTGAGAGGGACCAAACTTTATGGGATAAAACCCGGTGCAATGAAGTCAATCCTTCAGCTTTAGACTCTGAGAATGGTGTTTTTTAATGGTTGACCTTTTTTATTCTTCAGCTCACTTGCTGTTCCATATTTCTTTCATTTTAATTATATTACATTTTCCTCTTGTACTGTTATACATTACATAGGACCTGCGAGCAATTTCTCTATAACGCTCTATCCTGAACAATTTGCTTAATCTCCTCTATGGAATTTAGTCTGGCCTCTATCAGTAAAGTTCATTTCAGGGTTCATTTGAAAAAAGGTATGTATAATGATTTGGAGGAATACAATACATTCACTCTCCATCACTCTCACCTGAGTTTTTATATTTCACAGATGTATGCTCCATCATTAGACACTGTTTCAACTTGGCTGCTTGTTATCTTTGCACTATTGGCTGCATTCTATTACTACTCCACCAGTTTTGTGGGTGTTTTCAAAGCTGTCGGCATACCAGGTCCCACCCCTTGGCCAATAATAAACCACACACCAGAGCTTAAAAAGCATGGTCTATCCAAGATGCTGGATGAATGGAGGAGAAAGTATGGAAAAACATATGGGATATATGGTTTCTTTCCACGTAGCGCAACACTAGTGACCTTTGACACGCGACTACTTGAGCATGTGATGATCAAGGACTTCAGCAATTTTGTAAATCGTGCTGGAAGGGACACTACTCTTAGCTCAGTCATAGATGTAAGATTGTTTCAGATTTATTTAATTTTGAAACTGAATTTAATTTTTCAACAATAATTTTAGTCATTGAGGAAAGTCGCCAGATACAGCTTGTCAAGAACATATGGAGCTCAAAATTGATCAGGAATAAAACTAAGATAATATTTAACTCAAATTTCAAGGTAGCCCCGCAGTATGAAGTGGAGACAGGGAGAGCAACTAAGAAGAACACCAAAAAGTTGCAGAAATTCATCAATAGATGCCTGTACAGGATACTTCATCTCCGATGGTATGCCAGGAGTACACACAGGGAACTATGGTATAGAGAGAGACAACGGCAGATAGAACAAGAGATAAGGGGCAGAACATGGCAATGGATAGGACACACACTGAGGAGAACCCCAGACAGCATCACAAGACAGGCCTTCCGATGGAACCCCCAGGGTAATAGAGGTAATGGAAGACCCAGGAACACCTGGAGGCTGGAGTTAGAGACGGAATGCAAGAAAATGAGAAGAGAGATCTGGAAAAGATAGCCTTGGGTAGGAGGGTTTGGAAGGCCTTAGTTGCTGACCCATATCCCAAGGAGTGAAGTGTGAAGAAGAATTGAGTAAAGTGGCCAGATAAAATTTGCAGTATTATACATTTTTAACAAAAGATATGCACCAGTTAATTTAATTTTTTTAAATGATTAAATCAATCAAAAAGTAAACTAACACAGAAAAACTATTGAAACAATGTGTGCAAACCTTTTTTGGCATGTTCAGAAGAGAAACTTTATGTTACCAAACTGAGTCTGTTTTATTGTAGTTTTGACAATACTACTTGTCTGATATTTTGTGTTTGATGTATGCGGTTGATTAATATACATCGTAACCAGTTATCAATCAGCCCGGTTTGTTTCAAGTTACACCTATTCATAGCCTTGAGCTCTGCTTCACCTATACATATCTTTGAGCTTTACTTCAAAAGTTTGCCTGCATGTGCCCCTAGGCCTTCCTTTTCCGCTGTCCCTGTGGTTTCCACTTCTGTTGTCTTGTCTTGGCCGCCTTTATTTTCTTGTCCTGAGGATATGTCCAATCTATCTTCTCTTTTGCATCTCTATTCATAATCAGAGAGGACAGTGGGGCCTTCGAGACAACTGCAAGTAGTTTGGCAATAGATGTGCAGGCATTTGCAGAGACGTTGACTTGGTTGACACTTCATAACCACCTTCATTTTTTATACTCAGTGACTCCATAAGTGTGATTCATAAAGTCGAAACTGAAAGGGTAAGATGACTTTGAGTGAAATACTGGCACAAACTGAAATCTCAAAATCATTTTTTACCCGCGGCTCGGTGGAGTCAGAGTAACAGGCTAGCAGATTGACTGACATTGCTATAATATCAGAGGATACTTCAATGGACTCTGAACTCATTGCACTGAGCTAGTCTAATCGAACAGAGGAGTTTCAGGGTTGCGAGTCGCACACTACAGTGATACAACTAGAAAATAACTATACACTAAATATTTGGAAAAGATTGATTAATGAATGTCAAACTAGAGTATTGGACTGCTGGATTTGTTGAGGCATGGATCAGTACACTTATGGACAGGTCCAAAGTGATTTGATGATATTCCTCATTGAACTAACTAATAACTACCAAACTCTGATTTCTCATTCTGAATTTTATTTTTTAAACAAAGTTCTCATTCTGTGCCTTAAAACAGGGGACAGTCCACTCTGAATATTTCTAAGAGGAATATAAATGGTATTCTCTATCTCGGTTGCGCAAGTTATGCATGCCGAGAGGTGCGCAAGACGGAAAACCATGAGAGAAACCCCAGTAGACACATCAACCAACACAGAACGGGAGTTGTTAGTCTAAACACACTTATTTTTCTTTGAATGCTCCATATCAACCACCAGTTAACCACTCTTTGTGATTTGTATGTGATCTGAGCCTAAGAGTGATTATATGTTGTGCCAGTTACACACCTACAAGTGCACATCTGATTTCTGCTACGCTTTTTATTTACTAAGGTAGCTTCCCTAGGCCTCTACCTCAGTTGCCTCTTATGACATGCCTTGTAGATCGCAGTGTTACTATTCTTTGCTTCCCTTGGCAATACACGGGCTGTCTAAACACATTGAAGTACATGCTTGGGATGAGATCAGAGCAATTATGGACATGTCCGATGTAGATGATCCTCAAATGAACAATGGAAAATATTATGATAATGTAGCATATGAACGCAATACAATTTCAAATAAACACCCACATCATATATTCTCAATATTGTTCAAGATACTTGTTTACTATCACCTTTCATTTCTCACCAGGGTCTGTTCTTCCTGAAGAGTGATGCCTGGAGAAGATCCCGTCATGTGTTGACTCCGATGTTCACAGCTGGCAGACTTAAACAAATGCTGTTTCATGTCAGTACAAGCTCAACCAACTTTGTGTCCTTGATTAAAACGTAAAGGAGCAGGGAAGCTGATACCTTTAAAGGCGATAGCATGTATGTTTTCATAATTATTTAGTCTGTTATTTGGGTTATCCGATGTTAAGTTATTCAGTGTATGTGTTTTTTAATGAAAGACATGCTTTGCAATATATATATATTTATGGAGGGATAAAAGATACGATAGAAGTCTCCCCCTCCTTCTTTGCATTCGTTCTTTACTACCAATTTTAATCACACTTTGTGATATGTTTGATCTTTACCAAGAGCGTGCATACGTTGCACATTGGTTTGGTAGGCCCCTAAACGTATAGACTTCTACGCGCTTAGGACATGTGCATCCGATTTCAGCCAAACCTCCTTAGTCGCCTCTTACGACATGTGTGGTAGGTAACTGGTTCTATTCTTTACACCCCAAATTTGGGCCCGGTAACCACTCAGGCATACAATAGAAGTATGTCAGTCTATTTAGATATCTTTGGGATGTTTCAGTCTGAAAAGGAAGTATCATAAGGAGAGGAATAAGATGAGAAGAAGAGAGGCTGTGCATGTCATCACAATTTGACCATCATAGTATATATATATATATCACAGATTTCTGCGACACTTTTTATTGACTAGGTAGTTTCCTAGATCCTACATCAGTCACCTCTTACAACATGCTTTGTAGGTTGCAGTGGTACTATATATATATATATATATATATATATATATATATATATATATATATATATATATATATATATATCACCGTTCAGAAAGCAATGGTAAACTACTGAACGCGTAAGTGGTGCTTAGCAAATCTAGGACTCATTTACAGTGGTTGATGACAAAATCCTTTATAGGATATGCCAGATTTTCTTTTTATATATATATATATATATATATATATATATATATATATATATATATATATATATATATATATATATATATATATATATATATATATATGTCATGCAAAACTTGACCCAATCTTGCATTAACATTTTCTGTACATGTTTAGTTACCACCACCCCACTCCTTAAACTTTATAAGAAATGAGCCTATTTTTATTGGATTTAGTTTACACCACCCCCCTCTCCAAACGTTAGTCTGAAGTTATTCTATATTTTGTGCAGTTTTTGTATACAAATGAGCACAATATTAGCCTACCTGATGATCTACCATCTTGAATGTCTCTGGTCTACAAGGTGTATTCTCTGCATCCAGCAGAGTTGGGGTTGGCTAGTCTTTCTTAGGAAGGACCTTCTGATGACCCGTAGAATACACAAACTGACCTCACCCCCACCCCTCCATCCCAGTGGTGTCGACTGGGAAACCTTGACCGCACAATCAAAGGCTAACTGGACAATTGTTTGCTTTTTGGGATTGACTCCCTAGGATGGGTTGTTTTTTTTTGGCTCTGTCCTACAATGGGAGGCGAACTGAATAAAATAATTTGTAGAAACCGGAAGTACTGCCCTACAGGTCTGTAGGTATCTAACTAGCACAATGAACTCACCCTCTGAGGTACAAATCACATACCAACCATAAATAGTAGTTTAATTCCTTGTGGATCAAACGCCACGCTATGTGGCTTTGGGTTGGACACTTTTTACCAGGAACCACACCAAACAGTGTTTTTTGTTCCAAAAACAAATGGCTTGTAAAAACATGGCTTTGCCCTGGTCCACTAGAGTTAACAAGTCATTGATGGAGAGAGAATGATGAAGAAAGAAGAAGAATGAGTCTAGTTTGGTTTCTTGTATTTTTAAAACAATAATTTTATACTAGTTCTTTGTGACATTCTCTTAATTTTTCTGCCTCTAGCTAGATACACTTCTGATGTGATAGCAAGAGTGGGGTTCGGTGTGGACTCGAAAGCTTTAACAGAAGAAAACAGTGAGTTTGCTTACCATATAAGCAATTTCATTCGGATCCCAGCAACGAGGCTTCAAAGTATTCTCAGGTAGATATTTTGTTAGTTTGTTGGGAGTTTGCTCAGCAGATGAATGTCTTTGTTGTTGCAGCTATGTTGAAGATGTACTGCTTGAAGCATATACTCGGGATCTTCTAGTGTGACAAAGTAACAATAAGAAGATATGGAATATGGTGGGATTCCATTGCCTGTTCTTGATCCCTTCTGTGTCAGCCAGCCGACCCATTCGCATACTGCCCTCCATGCCCGATACAAAAATAAATGTTAAATGGAGTATTTGTGATGTGCTCAGTGTGTCGAGCAGTTTATGCTAACTTTGTTTCAGTTTGGAATATCTTCATTGACTCTGGGCGTGTCCATAGGTGATTCGATCTCCTTTGCAATATTTCCAACAGCATCCAGCGACTGACCGTACCAGTTCAATTTTGATTGATGAGCTGCCCATGTGTTGCCGGGCCCGCAAGTAGAACAAAGAATCGTAACACTGCGACCTACAAGGCATGTTGTAAGAGGTTACTGAGGTAGGGACCTAGGGAAGCTACCCTAGTAAATAAAAGCGTTGCAGAAATCTGTTGTGCTGGCCTACTTGTAGGCGCACAACTGTACAATCGCTCTTAGGCTCAGATCACATACAAATCACAAAGGCTGGTTTAACAAGTGGTCGATATGAAGCATTCAAAAAGAAGAAAATATTGATGAACCTACTCAGATACCTGTTATGCTGTTCTTTGCTGGCCGCTCCAGTCTTCAATCCCAACTCCTGCAATCTAGCAGTTGGCGTGTATTGGTTTCCGATGAAAATCGTTTATAACCATGCTATAAAACTTTTAGAAACACGTACAAACAAAGTACTATAGTTTTACAAAATACAGAAACAGTGACGATAAACAGCACGTTTGACAAAGGTTTTATCAAGCAACGACACAACAGGAGTGACAATTTCAGACTTACAAATGGACGATAACGAAACATGCAAATTTATCTAATCTGATAATTTATCTAATTTGATTAGATAAATTTGCATGTTTCGTTATCGTCCATTTGTAAGTGTTCTCTGAAATTCGTCACTCCTGTTGTGTTGTTTGCTTGATAAAGGCCTTTGGTCAAACGTGCTGTTTATCGTCACTGTTTCTGTATTTTGTAAAACTATAGTACTTTGTACGTGTTTGCTATTTACCAAGTTTTACTGCAGTTTTCCTCTTTTTCTATAAAATTTTTCTAAACATTTGCAAGAGAGGGGGCCATCGGTAAGATAGTTGACAACACACTGCGCTAGTGATATCGTGCCGTGGAAATTCCGCTGTTCGAGGCTAGCTTAGGCCAAAAATTCTAGATGTGTACACCGTAAGCGGTTGAACTACAGAAAACCCTGATCCTTTACTTGGAGACCTAAATTACAAGTACTTTTAAAGTCGAAGTACGGCTTGCCTGAATGGCGAGGGACACTGGTGATAAGTGAAGCAAGCCTTCATGCAAAAATCAGTTTGATATACCATAGAAGGCTGCATGACTACGCCTAAATTCATAGCGGCAATAAAAAAATTGGGGAAAAGTAGTAGTTTCCATTTCCAACAAGAACTTGGAACTTAGCTCCCTGTAATGATGGGTTCCACTCGTGTGGTGCCGTGACTCATAAGGAAAGCAAAGAATAGTACCACTGCGACCTACAAAGCATGTCCTAAGAGGCGACTGATGTAGGATCTAGGGAAACTATCCTAGTCGATAAAAAGTGTAGCAGAAATCGGATGTGCTTGTAGGCGCATAACTAGCATAGCACATAATCGCTCTTAGGCCCAGATTACATACAAATCACACAGAGTGGTTAACAAGTGGTCGATATGGAGCGTTTGAAGAAGTAGAAGAGGTAACAATGGGCTCAATTTGTGTTCATATTTATCAACACATTTGCCCGAGTGGTTACCAGGGCCCAAATTTGGGGTGTAAAGAATAGAACCACTGTTACCTGCCATGCATGTCGTAAGAGGCGACTAAGGAGGTTTGGCTGAAATCGGATGCACATGTCCTAAACGTGTAGAAGTCTATGCGTTTAGGGGCCTACCAAACCAATGTGCAACGTATACACGTTCTTGGCAAAGATCAAACATATCACAAAGAGTGATTAAAATTGGTCGTAAGAACGAACACAAAGAAGAAGATCAACACATTGTGCTCTACTATTTTCATGATATTTAGATTTTTAAACTACATGACATTTTACACAATAAAATCTTTTCCATGTCAGAACTATTGGAGAATTCTTCCCAGCTGTGATGAAAATTGGTCTGCGATTGTTCAACAAACAAGTGGATGCTATATTGCCAGAGACAGAAAGTTATTTTGTAAATTTTGTGAATGATGCTATCGAGAGAAAACAAAATGAAAGAAAAAACAAAGGTAAAGAAAACACAAAGTGCAATGTAATTAATTTCTTATTTATGTCATTATGTTTCATAGCGCCGCTGGTGCGGGCCCAAGGAAGCAAAGAATAGCACCACAGCGATCTACAAGCGACTGATGTAGGACCTAGTAAATAAAAAGCATCGCAGAAATCGAATGTGCTGGCCTACTTGTAGGCGCATAACTGGCACAACGATACAATCTCTCTTAGGCTCAGATTCCATACAAATCACACAAAGTGGTTAACAGGTGGTCGATATGGAGCATTCGAAGGAAGACTTTTCATAGCTAAATTGGTTGTTTGTGTTTCTTTTTAAAAAATAAGTTACATGCAGACTATCATAGCACTTTGGACATGTTTATAGGCTGTTCCGATCCCTGCCTCAATAAAATCCTGCAGCTTCCAGCGGGCCAACATGCCAGTTCAATGCTGAGTAAGCCTTTCCCTTTGTAATTGTTCTTATCTCAGGGCACATTTATATTCTTATTCTTCTATTTTCTCCCCTTCAAGCATTAAGACATCAGGCATCAACAAATTTCTTCCAACTAGATCTGTCATGAGCAAGACAACATAGTTCATTCAAGGTCTTTCCTTTCTCTTCTTTTTGCCTACATTTTGTCTCCATGTCTCTCTAGGTCACCCCTACCTTTTTTGCCTCCCAGATTCCATTTCATAGTTACTTGAGTGTCTACGAGACTGAAGGTTTTCTGTAGGCTGAAGATTTTAAAGACCGTTATGTCCCTGCTGACATGCAATGTACAGTGTAGGAATTTTATTTGTGCCCTGACATAAAAAAACCCATACCTTACTTGGGATTTGAACTCTTGTACTTATAACTGAAAGTTCGATGCTCTTGACACTCTACATTTCTATGCTTCTTGACACAGCACATCTTTTTCATGCTCTTATATATATATCTTCTTCTTCAAATGCTTCATATTGACAACTTGTTAACCACTCTTTGTGATTTGTATGTGATCTGAGCCTAAGAGCGATTGTACATTGTGCCAGTTACACGCCTACAAGTAAGTCAGCAGATCTGATTTCTGCTACACTTGTTATTTACTAGGCTAGCTTTTCTAGACCCCTCCCCCCCACCCTAGTCACCTCTTACAACATGCCTTGTTGGTCACAGTCTTCTTCTTCTTTGCGATCATTCTTTACGACCAATTTTAATCACTCTTTGTAATATGTTTGATCTTTGCCAAGAACGTGTATACGTTGCTCATTGGTTTGGTAGGCCCTAAACGCATAGAATTCGACACGTTTAGGACACATATATCCGAATTCAGCCAAACCTCCTTAGTCGCCTCTTACGACATGCATGGCAGGTAACAGTGGTTCTATTCTTAACACCCAAATTTGGGCACGGTAACCACTCAGGCAGTTGGTCACAGTGTTACTGTTCATTGTTCTTCTTGAGGGGCATGGTACCACACAAGCGTTATATATATATATATGTTTGACTATCATAAGATGAACCTAGGAATATTGATTCACTTGGCTACCCGCCCTCTGTTGTTCTTTGTAATATTACCTTATTTCATTGTTTGAATGGCTGTCATTTTACCTGTGTGTTACAGGGGCACGCAAGGTGAGCAAAAATTTGTATCATTGTGTGACCTACAAGGTATGTTGTAAAGAGGCGACTGAGGTAGAGGCCTAGGGGAAACTATCCTAGTAAATAAAAAGCACTGCAGAAATCGATTGTGCTGGCCTACTTGTGGGCGCATAACTGGCACAATGTACAATCGCTCTAAGGCTCAGATCACATACAAATCACAAAGGATGGTTTAACAAGTGGTCGATATGGAGCATTTGAAGAAGTGTTTTGAAATTTTGTCATTCAGTTTTGTGACGAAACAGGTAATAACAAAGTACTGTAGTTTTACTAAAACGATGACCATACACAGCAACATTTCAAGCAAAAGGTTGTTTTCAAGCAAACAATACATACAATTTTTGGTAAAACTACAGTACTTTGTTATTACGTGTTTCGCCATTTTACATAGTTTTACTGCAGTCTCACCCTATCTGTAAGTAATATTAAGTTTTAGTGACATCTACCTAATTATTTATATTTTAACATCCAGATTTATCCAAGAATCCAAATGTGGATATGCTGGATATGTTACTGGATGCTGAGATAGAAGGAGCCACGGCTGACAGCCTCAAAGCAGAGCACAAAAAGATCACCAGGAAGGAAGTCATAGGAAACTCCACAATTCTAATTTTAGCAGCCTTTGAGACCACCTCAACAGCTCTCAGCTCCATCTTGTATCTCTTAGCAAGACATGAGGAAATTCAGGAGAAAGTTATTGAAGAAATTGATAATGTCCTAGCTGGCAAGTCATCACCAAGCTACGAAGATTTGTCAAAGCTTGTTTATACCACACAGGTAAATATTGTCTTTGTTGTTCTTACAGAAACTGGGGTCTCTGTTGCTAAATGGTAATGCCCTTGCCTTGCGTTCCGAATGTTGTGGGTTCGAATCCAGACCGTGCCATTCTGTTCAGGAGTGCATTTTTTCCAAACCCCTAGGATTGTTGCCAGAGCTGCGGAGATTGTGATTCGTGTAATACTCTCTGCAGGTGGCGTACCATTTCTTCGGAGAGGGGCCGAGTTATATGGGGTAAAACCTGGTGCAATGAAGTCAGTCCTTGGCTTTAGACTCGCTGGTGTTGCCGGGCCACAAGTGGAACAAAGAATAGTGACACTGTGACCTACAAAGCGGCGACTGAGGTAGGGGCCTAGGAAAGCTACCCTAGTCAATAAAAAGCGTAGAAGAAATCGGATGTATTGGCCTACTTGTAGGCGCATAACTGGCACAACATACAATCCCTCTTTGACTTGGATGACATACAAATCACAAAGAGTGGTTAACAAGTGGTCGATGAGACGCATAAGAAGAAGACCCTTTAGAGACTGTAATGTAGATTTAATGTTTTTCTTCCTTCCTTTCATGTGCTTGAAATATTGTCTATATATTCAATGTTGTCTCCTGTATAAACTTCACTGCTTACACACAGAGACACATAAAAGAACAACAGATTAAATGGCTTGGACACCTGACAAGAATGCCCTGGTATCTATTAAGATCGCCAAATGTGGCGCTGTAACAACAAAAGAGGAACCCAATAGCTGAGAATCATCGTATTGTTGAGTCACAGAGAAAACGAGCAGCGCGAAAGACAGAGCACACAACACGCACATGTCTAACCTGATCATGTATGCCCCACCTGTGGTCGGGGATTCTGTTCTAGGATTGACTCTACAGTCACCTCCGCACACACCAGAGAGGTGCAACAGTACACGTCTGAGATTGTTGTCATAATCGCTTGCGATGGACGGCTATTATATAGGTATCTACTACCACAGAGAACCACACTGAAAAAGTACAACGATTACAGACCAAGAGGAAGTCCACACAAAAATGGAACGACTGCATGAAGAACAACCTTATTAAAATGAATAACGGCATACAAAGTGCCTTAGAACAAGCACAAACGCTGGTTGAAACCGGACACATCACCGAAGGATAAGCACCAGAGCTCCAAATGGTACTGAAAATTGTGAACGATCCACCCGTTCTTGCTGTTAGACTGTTTATATATCACAATAAGAATGATAAAAATGGCTGTAAAAGAACGATCGCGAGAGAGAGATAGAGAGAACAAGCACACACATGATCACTATGGTGTAGACTGAAGTGTGTTAAAGCAGTGAGCCACGGAAACCATCAGCATGCAAACCCCCATCATATGTTTATGGGTCTGACTAAAGTGCTATGATGTCTGCTGTACAGTAACTAATAACCAAACCACGGCTATCATTTTTAAAAAAAACGTCTTTACTGCCTGTAATACTACTTTTTAGGGTGGTTTAGTACGGGATGGGGAGGGGCATCAGCCTGAGAAATATAATGACCGCAGGACTAGTGCAGTGACTGTGAAACTGTTCAGGTTACAATTTTTTATTTATGGGCCTGACAGAAAAAAAACTACCTGACCATACTGGGGATTGAACCTGAGTCTATCGAATGGGAGCCCTATCTCTAATCCATTCTGCTAATCACTCATCCCAGTACCAAAAAAAAAAAAAAATCTGGCCAGCAATGGCGGAATGTGAGAGGGCCATTCAGAATAGGACTGTTTGATTCTGGACACGACTTTGCTAGCGCATTTCCGCCATGTTTAGTCGGGTATTTTCCGGTTTCTTTGCGAGCTAAAGAGTTAGTGCTTGAGCAACACTGTGAGCTATGAATGTTACATGGGATGCTTTTTTACTGTGTCAACCGTGCGTTTGTTGTGGGTATTCAGAAAATGGCGGACAACGGTTATGACGAACCAACTCAATCTGCCGTATGCAGTGATATTGCGTGTGCAGAAAGCTGGATTTTGTCGTGATTGATGTTCCTTCGACATGAATTGCAATTCAAGTGATGAACAGTTTTGTGTTGACACTTTAGCGCACCATATGCATTTATGCAGTGCTGGTTGCTTTTTGTGACGGTACAGCAGTTTCATTCTGGAATTAGTTCACGACACAGGAGACAGTTGTTAGCATTTTCGTTGGCACAGGAACAGAGCAATTATGGGGTGACCCGTTGCAGTGAAGTTGGAACCGTACATATGAACTCATCTCAGTCTAGCATACCATATTGTATTATTCTTCTTTGCTGATACTGAACAGGTCATTTATTACATTGTGTTGCAGTTTACATTGAAATTGTGATATCTAGTCCTTTTGATCTAGACACATCTGTTTTCAATGACCCTGATTTTTGTAATCTCATTCTCTCTCTCTCTCTGCCTTTTAACCCGGATTGGGGCATAGGCCCTCAACCAACTCATGCCAAGTCTTCCTATCTCTAGCTATCTCCTGCAGCTCCTTCCAGCTCTTCTTTATATTGTTGATCTCTCTGCCTCCAAATCTCGTCTCCATGTATTTCAAGACCTCCCTTTCGTTCGCTGTCCCTGTGGGTTCCAGGAAAGGACCCTTCTTGTTATATTCCCATCTGATTTTCTGAAAGTGGTTCCTATCCAGCGCCAGCGTCTTTTTTTAACCTCTTGGTTCACTGGAATCTGTCTTGTTCTCTTCATAAGTTCTTCATTTGTGACCATATCATACCATCTCAGTCCCTCTATTCTACGCAGACACCAGTTGCTGAATGTTTGCAGTTTATGCATTATTGTAGTCTCATTATTGGAAATCTCCGTATTGGAAACCCTTTACCTGCATCTTAAACTCAATCAGCCATCATGAAAATGTTTCATAGCCTTTACAGATTGTAGGATGTGAAATGACTGTCACTTCACATTTTTAAACCTAGCATGGAAGAGGCCAGGGGCCAGTTTCTTTCATCACTTGTGAAACGTTAGTTGCGTGAATTGAAACTACAGCCTGCTCTGCTCGATTTAAAAAGTGAACACACTTTATAGTTAAGTTATTCTGTCTCCGAGAAATTTTAACGATATTATTTGTATACGTTAAACTCGCATTGATGTGGGAGACAAAGGGTTCAAGAAAGAAAGGACGCCCTAGGGAAACACTGGAACGAACTTTACTGAGAGAGGCAAGAAATATTTTACTAAATTCCATATAGGAGATTTTACGAGTAGCCCAGGATAGAGCAGTATGGAGAAATTGCTTACAGGTCATGTGCAACGTATAGCGGTATGAGAAGAATATTTTTTTAAATAGCTCTTTTTATACCACATGGTTTATAAGGTAATACAGTGCTAGGCCCGTATTTGTTATTGACCGTCGGCACACAATGAGTGTTGTGGTCAACATTATGCCAGCCACCTTTACTTCCCAGTGTACTAGGACCATGTACGACGTCCCCAACCCCAAGGTAGTAGCTAACAGACTAGACAGGTAGTTAATAGATAGATAGGATGGTAGAAATGAGATAGGTAGAGACCATAGTGCTTGCACACCAAAGCTGCGCACTACGAGCAGAATAGCAGCACAAGAACGAGACTTTGACGTAGCGAAACTAGTTTGACGTAGATTAGTTAGTACTGCTTAGCGACGTAGTGACAACACGAGGAAAACGACATAAACAGTGGACACAAGCGGACGTGTTTTCGTCTAGCCATGTAATAACATCAATAAAAAAACACATATGAAGCCTACAAGACCGTGTTTGTCCTTATATTGTGCTTTATACCATCGTAGCCTCTACCACAATCATCACCCCCTACAACACCAGTACTTTTCCTGGTACCCAATTGAGGCTGTGTCGACCTGAGAGCCGTACTGATCAGAAAAATTCCATGCCCACTGTAGAATTGAACCCAGACCACTCGCCCAAGAAGTGAGTTCACTAACAAGCTCTCAGTATAATAAATAATAATATTTTATACTAAGATAATTTCTCATTCTAACATTTGTCCTAGGTGGTATATGAATCACTACGGATGTTTCCCCCATCACCAGACATCACACGCAGAGCACTGGAAACTCGTACATATAATGGAGTAACTATACCTAAAGGAACAGTGGTTTTTATTCCAATCTACAAGATTGTCAAAGATGAGGAGTACTATCCCGAACCTTACAAATTTGACCCAGATAGATTTTCAGTGCAGAGAAAGTCTGAACTAGATCCAGTTTCATTTTTGCCGTTGGTTATGGCGGAGACAGTGTGTTGCCAAGCGCCTTGCTTTGATGGAGTTGAAGGTTAGATAACTGTTGTTGGTCTGTGTGATTGCATTGTTAATTATAGTACTGTTTTTGTTGTGAGTTATTGATTGAGTAGCCGCCTGAGGGGTTACCAGGGCCCAAATTGGGGTGTAAAGAGTAAAACCACTGTTACCTACCACACATGTCGTAAGAGGCAACTAAGGAGGTTGGAAGTGGGGCTAGCTACCCCACACCATAAAAATACTAGATGGCTACAGAACGGAGAGCGAACCGAGTAACGCTGGCTGAAACCGGACACATCGCCAAGGATAAGCACCAGAGCTCCAAATGGTGCTGAAAATGGGACGAAACACACCAATGCTAAGGCTGCATGAATCAGATTTCCAGAGAAATAGAATTTATGGGGAGATCTGGTACAACGGTTCAGTGATCGCCGCAGAGAGAGATTGATTAGCATGACCACCATTGTACTTCAGTGAATAACCATGTGTGCTCCAATCTGGTTTTTTTTATAGTCCCATGTTTCCACTCACATATAGATCTGTCCGTTCCGGACATCCAGTATGCATATTAGCCGAGTAGGGCCCGTGTCGCCGACGGAACGCTGGTCGAGTTCCAACCCTACAGGTGTGTTGTTTGAATACGATCTAGTGCCATGTCTCCACTTATGCATACCTATCCATTCTTACTATTCTCTTCCGCACTTCATCCTTTGATAATACTTATAGGTTTAGTTTAGTTTAGTCGTCGGATCACCATCACTGCACGTCGAACAAATTAGTCCATAAGTGCTCCGATCTCTCCCTCAGTATGTCCATCACGTGGGCACTAACGACACCGGTTCTTTGTTGGTTTACAATTCTTCTTTTCTGCCAGCATAGCTCTTGTGAGCTACACCACACTTAACTTCGAGTTCTTGCAGTTGATAATACTTATAGGGGTTAGGGGTACAGATTGAGACATCTGACCATAGGGCTTTGGACCTCTGGACATTGGATTGTGTTCTTGCTCTCTGATCTTTCTTACGCAGGATTATCTTACCGCCAGTGCACAAACTCTGTAGCACCGACGAGGGTCCCCGATGTAATTTAAAAATGGTGAACATATTTTGTAGGATTTTTTTTTGAAATCTCAACTGACACTATGACATGGCATAACAAATACTTTTCACAGGACAAACAAATATTCACATATTTTCACATATTTATAAATCTTTCTGATCATCCGATCTCCCAACATGAGCTTCAGTTCATCTTTGGCTCATGTTGTTTATCTTGAAAAGTGGGACTGAATCTCAAGATCACTAGGCACTGGAAGCAGTTTTTTCCTTCGTAGTTTCTGTTACAATATAATTTTTTTCTATCTGCAGGTTGTTCTTTGCCAGCTGCTTTCAACCATGAGATTTGTACAGACAGAGAATACTATTCCAAAGAAAGGAAGCGATGCAGAGTATATTCATGTGGATGGATTCTTTGTAGCCAAGCATCCTATAGAGCTGGACATTGTCTTGAGGGACAAATAGTACAGTTGATATACTTATTGATTAGCATTACTAACCTTATTGCATTCTAGTTATGCTCATAGGTCCATAGTATGATTCCTTGGATAGAGAAGGATATTCATAGACTTCAGAAAAATACAAAGTAATTTTCTGATCATAACAACACAACTGTAATTTTTGTTTGTAAAAGAATCTGTCCACCTCCTACAGCTTTACCATGTTGATCGATTGATTGATATTGCCCGCTTGTCACCGGGCTGCAAGGAGAGCACAGAATAGTGACAATGCGACCTACAAGGCATGTCGTAAGAGGCGACTGATGTGGGACCTAGGAAACTACCTAGTAAATAAAAAGCATAGCAGAAATCACATGTGCTGGCTTACTTGTAGGCGCATAACTGGCACAACGACAATCGCCCTTAGGCTCAGATCACATACCAATCACACAGAGTGGTTAACAAGTGGTCAATATGGAGCATTCGAAGAAGAAGATTGATATGACCATCATCCTTTCACTTTGATGAGTAACTATGTGTTACCATGTTGCGAATAGAGAGCTTGAATGAACCAGTGAGTTATTCTGATGGAAGCAATTTTCTAGGCAGGGTCACCCAGGCTGGACAGGTCACTGGGTAGGAGAGACACACAAATTGCCAGCTGGTCCTACAGGTTAGAGGTTGAATGTTGTGCTAACAACTGTGCGATTGACAAAAATCATATAGTTACAGAAGCTACAAAGGAAAAACATTTCTCTCATTGTCTAGCAGTCTATTTTCCTACCGTAACGGTTTTCAGGTCAACTCAGCCTCAATTGGGTACCAGATAAAGCACTGGGAAGTAAAGGTGGCCGGCAAGATGTTGAGCACATCACCCATTGTGTCCCTAAAATGAATAATGTTGATGTGTTGAAAGAGGTCACGATACAGTGAAAACTATTGTCCGTATACGAAAGAGGCAGTTATCATATTTCAGACATTTAATAAGTGGGTCATTTAATAAAGACCGAGACCATGAAAATCAGCAGAACACCAAGCCAAGCAAACATACAAATAGATAACACCAGAGTAAAGCAAGTTTCTAAATTCAAATATTTAGGCAGCATTTTTACAGAGGACGGAAAACTAGATAGAGAAATAGAGACAAGGTGTCAAAAAGCAAATGCAATGACCTACCAGCTGGCACCATTACTACAACACCCAAAGATCAAGATGGAAGTGAAAGAATAGATGATAAAAAGTATTTTTCTACCAACACTTTGTTACCAGGGCCAAACTTGGTCTCTTACAGCAACACACCACAGAAAGCTCACCACATGTGAAATGAAATGCTTGAGGAAGGCAATGGGAGTCACCAGGAAAGACAGACTACGAAATGAGGACATGAGAAGCAGAGTGGGCCTAAACTTCATGCACCGAATACATTGAAAGACAACAAATGCAGCGGTTTAGACATTTAATGAGAATGAAATACAACCAACCACCAATAACAGCATACAATACAAAGAGCGAAGGGAAGACCAAGAAAAAGATGGATAGACCACACTACATAAACACGGATACAACACAACAAGGGCGACTCATCTAGCCCTAGAATGCAAATTAAAGCTCCCATCCCTACGCTGAACGGCAAGAGTGGACAGCCAACTACATCTTCCACTTGGGAATAGACAATAGATAGATAGAATAAGTGGGTGGCTTAAGCGGTAGTGAGCTCTCACAAACCCAAGCATACCTGGTTCAAACCCCACTGTGGGCAAGTTTGGAAGCAAATTCATTTCCGTGGGATTTTTACAAAGGTAAAAATAGTCCTCACCATCAGAAAGCAATGGCAAACTCATCATCACCTTTCAACTCCCATCGGAGCACAGGTCTTCAACAAACTTCTTCCATCTCTTCCTCTCTCTTGCCATCCCTTCCAATTCTTTCCATGTTTTGCCTATCCTCTTTATATCCGCCTCCAGCTCTCTTCTCCAGGTCTGCCTAGGCCTTCCCTACTCCTCTTTCCCTGCGGGTTCCAAAACAATGCCTGTCTCGCGATGCTTCCGGTCGGTCTTCTCAATGTATGTCCTATCCATCGCCAGCGCTTTTCCTGAGCTCTCTCTCCACTGGTATCTGTTTTGTTCTCTCCCTGAGTTCCTCGTTTGTAATCTTATCATACTATCTCAATCCCTCTATCCTACGTAAACATCCATTTACGAAGGTCTGCAGTTTTCTGATAGTTTCCTTTGTGGTCTTCCATGTTTCCGAGCCATAGAACAGCACTGACTTCACATTTGACTGGAAAATTCTCAGTTTTGTGTTTGTTTTGATCTCCTTGCCTTCCATATCTTACTCAATGCAATAAAGTTCCTCTGCTTTTGTATTCTTATCTTAACATCTTTGTTTGTTCCTCCTTCCGTGTCTATGTTGCTTCCAAGGTATGTGTATGATTCTACATCCTGCAGTGCTGTTTCCCCCAGCATAATCTGGTTTACATTTGCAGCATTTATTCTCATGACCTTGGTCTTCCCTCTGTGTATTTTCAAACCTAGTTGCTGAGACTTATTATTTAGGTTATTCATTTTGTCTTTAATCTGTGCGTGGTTGTGAGACAGCAAAGTCAGATCGTCTGCAAAATCCAGGTCCTCCAGTTGTTTCACAAGTGTCCATTGTATTCCCCTCTGTTATCCGTTGTTGATTTCATGATCCAATCTATGGCCAGCTACTGAACATATAAGTGGTGCCTAGAAAGTCAACGACTGCTCACTGTGGTTAATGGCTATGTCCTGTAAAGGATATGCCACGATTTTCATTTTTCATTCTATCAGATTGTCCAGTTTTCTTCATCATCATCATCATCAGGTGCCGTCTCCCCATCGAAGGTTGGCTGCAATGAATCTACAGCATCCTCTGTCTTTCGCCTTGGTGTTGCACACTGCCAGACTGTAACCTGTCCATTTCTTAAAGTTTCCTCCCACTTATCTCTCGGTCTTCCTCTTGCTCTTCCCCTCAACTTTCCCCTCTAGTAAATGTTTTATCATGGTGTCATGTCTTTTATGGGCCCAAAATACTTTACTTGTCTGAATTTTATTTCTCTTAATAATTGTTTCTTCATGCCTAGTTTTCCTAAAACTTGTTTATTTGTCTGTTTTTCTGTCCATGAAACTCTGCCTATTCTTCTATATATCCACATCTCAAATGCATCAATTCTGTCTTCTAACTGTTTTTTTCAATTTAGTATAAAATAATAAATATATATATGTTTATTTATTGACGAGTAGTTGGGATCGGGTTTTTTGTGTTTTTTTACCTCCCTTGAATTAACTGTTTAAAAATTGAGGAAATAACTCGGCATGGAAAGAGTTAAAACACATTGTGACAACTGGTAAAAGCAATGAAAGATGAGACAGGGAGAGAAAATTCTGTAGAGTCTGGCTTCATGACACAGAAGAAAGTCAACATCCCAACAGATAGTCAGCACCAGAAACGAATGTTTGTGTAGAACCATGACAACTTATGCCAGCTGGCATGGCAACATGATGATTCTTGTTAATATTATATAAATTTTATAATATATTACATTTTATATTAAATTACATATTATTTTAGAACATTTTTGTTGATTATTATTTACAATGACCTGCCCATGTAGTACCGGGGCCGAAGGAAGCAAAGAATAGTACCACTGCGACCTACAAGGCATGTCGTAAGAGTCAAGTGATGTTGGACCTAGGAAAGCTATCCTAGTAAATAAAAAGCATCACAGACATATCTTGAAGCCTGTGGTGGATATTTCCAACATCTGCTATAATCTACTTCTTCTTTGTGTTCGGTCTTTACGCCCAATTTTAATCACTCTTGTGATATGTTTGATCTTTGCCAAGAACGTGTATACGTTGCACATTGGTTTGTAGGCCCCTAAACGCATAGACTTCTACACGTTTAGGACACATGCATTTGATTTCAGCCAAACCTCCTTAGTCGCCTCTTACAACATGCGTGGCAGGTAACAACAGTGGTTTTATTCTTTACACCCCAAATTTGGGTCCTGGTAACCACTCGGGCGCTCTGCTATAATGAATATTTCATTTGTTCTTTCTAGTTTACCAAGAACAACAGTAGAATACACTGAAGAGTACACGAAACACATTAAAGCAAACTACTGTCGGAGTGTGTGAGGAGGTACTTGGAAGATCATCAAACAGGAATCCTTGGATCACAGACGAAACATGGCAAAAGGTAGAAAAAAGGAAGTAGTTGAAACAGAAAGTAAACCAGGCGGAACACAACATAAAAAACAAGCGACATTGACTAGATATAACGCGATGGCCAGAGATGTGCAAAGACAACTGAACGGGGGCAAAAGATCTTTCCTAAATAAAGTAGCAGAACAGGCAGAAGCAGCATCAAGTAAAGGTAACCTCTAGGCACTCATTAACACAACCAGATTGTTGGGTGGAGGAAAATAACCAGAACAGGCCAGTGAGAGACAAGACTAGACAACTTTTGACTAAAATAGAGGACCAACTGGGTGGATGGAAAGAGCATTTCCAAGAAGTGTTGCATAGATCTTCTCCAGAAAGCCCACCAGACCTGGTGTCAGTAGATTCCCTTGACATAAATTTTTCTCCAAAAAATACATTATAAAAACAAAGAAACATATAAATACAACAACGAAATTCATACATCAAAAGAACAAACATTTAACACATAAAGAAATGTCTCTCCATATCTATTCCTCTCTACCTGAACGTACCTATCGTTTCAATTCGGGCTTATCTCCACGAGAAAATATAAACACAACTTGATCTATTCCTATGAAAGTCTATTTTTCTAGTACTGATGGGATGATGCTGATGATGGAGACTTCAAAGTCATTGGGAGACAGTATGTGAAAGTTATATTCTTATGAAAGTCTATGTTTCTAGTACTGATGGGTCCCTGATGATGAGGCTGATGATGGAGGCTTCAAAGTCATTGGGAGACGGTATGTCTCAGCTATATTCTCATGAAAGTCTATGTTTCTAGTACTGATGGGTCTCTGATGATGATGCTGTTGATGGAGACTTCAAAGTCATTGGGAGAGTATGTCTCAGCTATATTCTCATGAAAGGCTATGTTTCTAGTACTGATGGGTCTCTGATGATGATGCTGTTGATGGAGACTTCAAAGTCATTGGGCGACGGTATGTTTCAGTTATATTCTTATGAAAGTCTATGTTTCTAGTACTTATGGGTCTCTGATGCTGTTGATGGAGACTTCAAAGTCATTGGGAGACAGTATGTCTCAGCTATATTCTCATGAAAGTCTATGTTTCTAGTACTGATGGGTCTCTAATGATGAGGCTGGAGACTTCAAAGTCATTGGGAGACGGTATCTCTTAGTTATATTCTCATGAAAGTCTATGTTTCTAGTACTGATGGGTCTCTGATGATGAGGATGGAGACTTCAAAGTCATTGGGAGACAGTATGTCTTAGTTATATTCTCATGAAAGTCTATGTTTCTAGTACTGATGGGTCTCTGATGATGAGGATGGAGACTTCAAAGTCATTGGGAGACAGTATGTCTTAGTTATATTCTCATGAAAGTCTATGTTTCTGCTTCTGTCTATCTTCTATATGATCAGACTGTATCTGTACCAGAGTTCTTCCTTCTGTCTTATTTCTCATCTGTTTGGTTCTCTTCTGGTTTCTGCCTCTCGTTTATTCTGGGCTCGATCAGGGTATATATCGCAGCACAACAACCCCCTCCTGCCCACGCATCTGCTTTGATATTCAAGTCAAAAGCTTCAATGAATTCTTTCAATATTGCGAGCTGGCGGTCAGCCAGTCTAGACTTCAGACTCCCAAAAGCTAAAATTGACCTCAATTTGACAGTTATTCGTCTATGAAATGAGATCAAACGACAACGCCACATCGCAACAATATGTCTGTCCAACTGTCAACACCCGTCATTTCTTGGAAGTCATGTTATGATTGCAATACTCCCTGATGGAGGAGATGGGAGAACTGGCCTACTAATAATAACCCTATCACACTACGACATGCCTTGTAGGTCGTAGTGTTACCATTCTTTGCTTTCATTGAGGGCCACGACACCACACGGGTGATCTATGTGTGCAAGTGTCATGTGTTCAATTCTCTGATTACCGGGGAAAACTATGTATAACTGAAAGTTAGTTAGATCACGATCTAGAAAGAAATGGCAAACTAGTGAACGTATATGTGGTGCCTAGAAAAATCGACGACCAGTTTACTGTGGTTGATGGCAAAAGTTCCGTAAAGGATATGCCACGATTTTCATTTTTCAGGTCTGTACTAACCACTCCTCAAACCCAACCTGACAATACAAACAAATAGTAATTCACCATGTCAAATCACAATAACAAGTCATGCATTATTTCAACCACTTAACCGCAATGTATCCGTTTTATAAAAAAAACAATGTTTACAAATGCATTAAGCGTGTCACGGTGCGTCAATAAAATAAATACACGAGTCCATCTAAGTACGCTAAGGTGAAAGGTCAGACCAAGGTGATGTGTGGAAGCCTACCAATCTGAACTGGTCAAATCAGATCAGATCTGGAGAAACCGAGGAGGCTACAGTGATACGTAATAAATTTGCGGGTTTTTGGTAGGTTTTTTCGATCCAGAAGTACTTGAGCTTCCAGCTATTCGGCTCGGTGCCATGGACATCGTAACCTTTCGGTTCGGTGCCTCGGACACCGTAAATCTGGGGAACCTGTGGCTTTTCTACCAGCCCGCGGAATTGAATCGCGCTCACAGGGGGCTTGTCACCCGTCGTCCAACGCGCTACGAACACGCTGGGTAGACGGGCTATGCGTTTAAGGACAAAGACACGTGGACATGCCAGACAGTGTCGTCTTCGTGGTAGAGAGAGAAGATATAGTAATCAACTTCTCATGGGTACTGTGAGCAAATGGACTTTGGGATGGCTGCTGCAACGGAGGACAGAGCACGAATGGGAATGCCAAATATGCCATGACGTCGATCGCATAACATAACATATGTATGGTATCACATAATAAAAATTCATAATAAAATAATAAATCTAACAAAAATTCAACGTATCGACTATAAGTCTTCTTCAGGGACATACAAAAGCACACAATGAATCCTAAATGAACTAAATCATGGATATAAATAGGATGGTTGTAGACGATTCATATGAATTACAAGGTAGAAGTCTTTTTCTTCACCGTTCAACTCCCAACGGAGCACAGGTCTTCAACAACCTACTTCCAGCTCGATCTCTCTCCTGCGATCCTTTCCAATTCTTTCCATGTTTTACCTATCCTTTTAATATAAGTCTCCAGCTCTCTTCTCTAGGTATGTCTAGTCCTTCCTCTACTCCTTTTTCCCTGTGATTTCCAAAACAGTGCCTGTCTTGCAATGCTTCCGGTCGGTCTCAATGTATGTCCTATCCATCGCCAACGCCTCTTCCCTAGCTCTGTCTCCATTGGTATCTGCTTAGTTCTTTCTCTGAGTTCCTTGTTCGTAATCTTATCATACCATCTCAGTCCCTCTATTCTACGTAAACAGGAAGGCTGTAGTTTTCTGGTGATTTATTTTGTTGTCTTCTATGTTTCCGAGCCAAGAATAGCACTGACTTCACTTTTAATTGAAAGATTCTCAGCTTTGTGTTTGTTTCCACCTCCCATTTGGTCAAACTACTAAAGAAGGGAGACATACATCCAGTGGTGGCTCGTGATCCTTTTTGTTGAAGGGGCCAGACACATATTTTCAGAAAAATCATGGTTCTGGATTAGGTTGTATTTTAATTTATTAAATAATAAATGCACGTTGCACATTATTTTGATGGGGCCTTGCCCCACTGGCCCTTAATGACGAGCCGCCACTGCATGCATCAATATACAAACTATAGAGGGATAATGCTATTATCAGTGCAACGCAAAATACTAAACAGGATTATACTTGATAGACTTAAAGAGACTAAGATTGAAGTTACCTGGTAATAAAGTTGAAACTAAAGTAGGAAAGTTCAAACAGGCTTAGACTACGAGAGATACGTAAATAATCATCAGGTGCCGTGTCTGCTCCTTCACAACGTTTTACAAGCTATCGTTTACATGAAAGATCAGACCACAACGGTTGTGAAATACCAGATGAAAGTTCCCTGCCGGTAAAGTTGGAACCAAGTAGGAAGTAAAAATAAACTTATACAATATGATAGTTAGATCGTCATCAGGTGCCGTACCTGCTGCTTAACAGTGTTCTGCAAGCTATCGTTTTCATGTAAAGTCAGAACAGAGCGGTTATGAAATACAAGATGGAAGTCACCTGTTAATAAAGTTGGAACCAAGTAGGAAGCTAAAACAGGCTGAGACTAGGAGAGATAGTTAGATCATCATCAAGTGCCGTGCCTGCTCATTCACAATGTTCTGCAAGATATCGTTTCCATGAAAGATCAGACCACGACGGTTGTGAAATAAAAGATGAAAATCACCTGCTAATAAAGTTGGAACTATGGTCGATGTTCAAACGCTGAAAACTACGACAGATAGGTAGATAATCATCAGGTGCCGTACCTGCTCCCTCACAACGTTTTTTAAGCTATCGTTTATACCAAACGTCGGGTCACAGCGGTTGTGAAATACAAGATGGAAGTCACCTGCCAATAAAGTTGTAATCGAGTAGGAAGTGTAAAACAAGCTGATAAAATACGATAGATCAGCGCGGAACCCGTGTAATGCATTCATGGGCCCTATTGTTCTCTGTCAGCTTAAACGTTAGTCAAATTTCAAGACAACTATTGTTCAGTTGTTTACGTAGCAATTCAATGAACACGATTTTCCCCCTTGATCGACAGCCCGCATTCTTCGATTTTCTTGTATGTGCTTAATTTGAACACAGAGCCTAGGGAAGTCTATGTGGTTAAGTGGTTAAGCCCTTTGCCTTGTGAGTCGAAGGTCGTGGGTTCGAATCCGAACCGCGCTGTTCTGTTCACGAGTGCAGTTTTTCCAGAGACCCTAGGATTGTTGATGGAGCTACGGAGTTCGTGCTTTGTACAATGCTTCGGCAGGTGGCGTGCCATTTCTGCGGAGAGGGACCGAGCCGTATGGGTAAAACCCGGTGCAACGAAGTCAATCCTTCGTCTTTAAAACTCTTTAAACAGTTTACAATTGAGGTACGTCTCCGATAGGACTGGACACACGATATCATCCAGGTCAGAAGTATAAAACGGTTATGGGTCGGGCCTCAGCCCCCGGTCGAATAGCTTAGCCTACAAATCGGAAATTCCTGTTAGATGGGGGCTGGTTTTTGTATATGTTTGAAAGAACACTACGCATTTTTTTCAATTTTACACAATTCTGTTCGTTCGTTCGTATTTATTGGTAAAAAATGTTAATAATACTGATATTCCTTAGTGTTAAACTTAACTGTTAACATAATATAACCCATGCTGCGTTGTTTTTAAAATGAATGAGTATACAACAACACTGGAATGCGGGGATCATGCGACAGTTGTGGTCTTACTTCCTATAATTTTTACCTGAGCCAACCGGCCGTATGTTTATCGGAGTCCATGGTCGGGCATACCCTGTGGAAAACACCGTCGAATGTGTCTAGACAAATACTTCACTGGAACCCGCAAGGAAAATAAAAGGAGACACCCTAAACAGACCTGGAGACAGTCTTCAAGGGGAACTAAAGAATGCTGAACTATCCTGGGAAACTAACGAAAACGGTAAGAGACCGGGAAGGTGGAGGACAACTGTTGTAGACCTATGCCCCAACGAGGAGCATAGAGAAATAAGTCAAATCATTACCAGAAGAGATAGATAGAAAAAGAAATACATAATAGAGAGCGTAGGAACCAGTCTGCTATACAATATATGTCGAGACAGAATATACCAGTGGCGGCTCGTCATTAAGGGCTAGTGGGGCCGGGCCCCACCAAAAATAATGTGTAACGTGTATTTATTATTGTATAAATAAAAATATAACCTAACCCAATACCATGATTTTTTTTGTAAAATGTGTCTGGCCCCACCAGCAAAAATTAGCATGAGCCGCCACTGGAATATACTATTGTCTCAGACTAAACGTTTTAGTTGAAATAGTATTATAGCTATAAAGGAAAACTGCAGTAAAACTATGTAGCAATGGCGAAACACGTAAAACAAAGTAATTGTAGTTTTACAAAATATATATATGGCCTTTTTCGTCTTTACAGACGGTCAATTGGCAAGTGTTTTACTGTGACAACTTCTGAGTTTTTGCTTTATCTCTTGTCGTTCAGCTCATATATAAGTCTCTTCTCAAAAGACTCTGCGCCCTTTCGTAATTTGACTTTCCACACAACTCTGTCATCAGCTAGTCCCTCCCATGTGCTGGGACCTATAGAAAAGTTTTTCATTGAGGCTTTGCAGACATCTTTATATCTGAGCAGTGGTCTGTCCTGGTGCCTCTTCCACTCCGAAAGTTCACAGAACAACATTTGTTTTGGTATGTGATAAGTTTCCATTCTTCTCACATGTCCCAACCATCTTAGTCGTCTACTGCTGATCATGCCCATGATGGAAGGCAGTTTTGCACGTTGCAGTACTTCAGAGTTGGTTATCTTGTCGTACCACCTGATGTTCATAATCTTGCGGAGACATCGAAGGTGAAAGATGTTAAGTCTCCTCTCGTGTCTTGAGTGGGCTGTCCATGTTTCTGAGCCATATAGTAAAGAACTAATTACACAGGCTCGATATATTTGAATCTTCGTCTGCAATGTCAGTTTTGTGTTGTCCCACGCTCGCTTTGATAGTATGCCGAATGTAGTAGCCGCACTCCTATACGAGCGTTGATTTCTTCATCAAGAGAAAGGCTAGCAGTGACCGTGGACCCGAGATAGCATAATTTGTGAACTGGTGTTAAATAATAATAATAATTCCTCTCGTACCGTTATACGTTACATAGGGCATGCAAGTAATTTCTCCATCCCGCTCTATCCTGAGCAACTCGCTCAATCTCCTCCATGGAACTGAGACCGATATTTCCTGCCTCTCTCAGCAAAGTTCTTTCAGGGTCTCCTTAGGTCGACCTCTCTTTCTTGAACCCTTTGCATCCCACTTCAATGCCTGCTTTGATATTCGTTGATCATTTCTCCTCAAGGTGTGCCCAACATATCTCCATCTTCTCTTTCTTATAACAGTTGTCACTAGTGGTTGACCAGACATGTCCCTGATTTCATCACTTCTTCTGAATTCGTTCCATTTTATATTCATTATTGTTCGCAGACATCTATTTTCAAATGCATTCAACTTGTTTTCTATATCTTTAGTCATTTTCCAACTCTCGCTGGCATATGTTAGGATTGATACAACATTTGAATTGAAAATTCATAATTTAGTT
Source organism: Arion vulgaris (assembly GCA_020796225.1). Classification (NCBI taxonomy): domain Eukaryota; kingdom Metazoa; phylum Mollusca; class Gastropoda; order Stylommatophora; family Arionidae; genus Arion; species Arion vulgaris. Next base: position 14,246,328 of record CM036768.1, read on the forward strand.
TTAATACTATATAACTTGCAGTTCCATATTTTATTTAGACTTTTAAAAGTTGATGTTGCTTTGCCAATTCGTATCATAATTTATTTTTAACATTTCCTGTGCAATAAAAATTCCTATCTAAATAGGTGAACTGCTCTGTTATTTTTATCATTTTAGATTCCAGGGTGATATCTGCATTATTTGCCATAGGTGTCTTCATTATATTTGTTTTTCATAGCTTATCTGCAGTCCAACTTTTGATGCTATAGATGACAAGTTGTCTGTTTTTCTTTGCATATCTTGGTTGTTTCTACTTAACAAGGCAATATCATCTGCAAAATCCAAATCTTCTAGTTGACTATTTTCTACCCAATCGATGCCAGTTTCGCCCCTGCAACATTTTCGCATCACCCAGTCAATGGCCACTCCAAACAATAGCGGAGATAGAATACAGCCTTGCTTTACTCCGGTTTCAACCATAAACCAGTCGCTGTGTCCACCATCAGTGCGAACTGCACATTGTGAACCATCATAGAGGCTCTTAATAATGTTTATTATTTTGTCTGGTATTCCATAGCATCTCAGAATATTCCACAGAGAGATTCTGTGTAGACTATCAAAGGCTTTTTAAAATCGATGAAATTTAGTATGAGTGGTTGTTGCTTCTCAATATGTTCCTCCAAAATTTGTTAGATGGTTGCCATTTAAAGTTATATTTGATGTGTTACCTCCCTGACATAATACAACTGTTTTGGAGACACTTATTGTCAGAGAAAATAGGTCGCATGCCTTTGACAAATTATTGATTAGACATTGCAGTGTAGTCTCACTGTGGGCGACTAAGGCAGCATCGTCAGCGAAAAGGAGGTCCTTGAGAAGAATTTCCGTCGTTTTTGTCTTGACTCTAAAGCGAGCCAAGTTAAAGAGTGAACCATCAGATTTAGTACGGACAAAATACAAAAACAGTAACACTATACAGCAACGTGTAGTGGATAGCCAGTCCCCGCCCCCGCCCCCAGGTGGCAGCTGAGGAACCAGACAGTTAGTTTTAGTGTGTAGTTTGTATATATTTCGATATTTTAATAGCAGAGACTTAGTGTTTGCACTCTCTAAGCAGATGGCAACACTAAAACGAGACATTGACGTAGTAAAAACTAATATACGTAGAGTTGTGTAGAAACGGTAGTAACGATATAATAGCTGGACAGACGACATAAACACTTGAGATGGACAGGCGTGTTTACCATGTCCATATAATATCCAAATAAATATACATCAAAATCATCTATAAGACGTTTGTGTTACTTTATAATACTCTGTGGATTGTGAGTGCTGTGGTCAGCATGTGTTCATTCACTATTAACCTCACTATTATTCAAGTGAAAGAAGCAAAGTATAAACGTAGGTGGATGTCTAAATATATCTCAATGGACTGGAAAGAATTGGAAAGGACTTAAATGGACAAGAAAGAATTGGAAAGGACTATGAGAGAACCACGAAGGATAAGAAAGAATTAGAAAGGACTAAGAAGGCTACCTGACAAGGAGGAAACCACAACAATGTATTCACACAAAAGCCCTAGCCCCTCGGCCAGAAACCCAACATGCTCTCAACGCACAGCCCCTCCTAGTAGGGTAGCCACAATAAAAGGACTGAAATCATACCTTCAATAAGACCGAAACTAACCCTACCAAAGCAATAATCACCATCCCCGAATAAGGAGGAACTTTAACAAACGTTTCGACCAAAAGGCCTTTATTAAGCAAAGGATACAAGAGAAGTAAAGAATTTCACTTCTCGCACAACACACATTATGTAGAGTCAAACAATAAGTTCCTAACGGCCCTAAAATAATACACAGCCACCAAGAAGATACAGATAGCGAACTCTATTGTCGGGTTTATTTATTGTCCACAACAAATCTGACAAAATGGGTCGTGTATGCTATGTTATGAACAGAACTACGACATTTTTCTATCTTTATACTTAACTTCCTCTTGGCTTTTTCGTTTGTTTGTTGTTGTTAGATCGCTCGTCATTGGTTGGATAATATTGAATACAAATATTGACCAATAGCTAACGGTATAAAGTAAGTAAGGTTCTCTTAAAGATAGTTAGATGTGTGTTCTGTCATGACCTTCGCTATTCAGTACAGTTGATACAAGCATTAACATGACAGTCAAACGACAACTGATAAACTGCATATTTATTCCAACTCTCAGCTATCAGTGCCAAACATGGCCCTGACTAAGACACAAGAAAGAAAGATTACAACATGTGAAATGAAATGTCTACGAAAAGCTGTCAACGTTACAAGGCGAGATAGAGTGAGAAACGAGAATATCAGAAGCATCGTTGGTACTATACCATGCATACAGTACATTGAGAAGCAAAGAATCAAGTGGTTCGGCCATCTAATGAGAATGGAACCACATTTACTACCATCACGTGCCTATAATAATCGACAGGGCGCAGAGCACGAGGCAGGTCAAGAACACGATGGATAGATAACGTCTCAGAATCCCTGCGAAAGCATGGACTGACAACGTCAAGCGCAACACCCCTGGCACAAGATAGAAAACTAACTCTCCCACGACGCTTCACTGCAAATGTGGTTAAGATAGATAAGATAAGTATTCTTGCATGGTGCGCGCGTGTCTGGTATTGTTTGCAGAAACACACAAATATGTATTGATTCGGTTGACAGTAGGACGGGAACGTATATCACATGATAGATAATACAAAGTATATAATATTCTCTACTACGCTGATAGTCTAGTAGCGATGATGCAGATTAATTCTAGTCGTCAGACAGCTGCCTACTTTCTTCTATGTTGGTAGTCTAGTAGCGATGATGCTGATTAATTCTAGTCGTGAGACGGTTGTCTAGTCTCTTCTATGTTGGTAGTCTCGCAATGATGTTGATTAATTCTAGTTATGAGACGGTTGTCTATTCTCTTCTATGTTGGTAGTCTAGCAGCAATGATGTTGATTAATTCTAGTCGTGAGACGGTTGTCTAGTCTCTTCTATGTTGGTAGTCTAGTAGCGATGATGTTGATTAACTCTTAGGATACGAAACGCCACCTGACAGACCATAAAGTTAGTTCCCATTTTACCCAAAGCCACTTCTCGAACCATATGGTTCTAACCAGTTGTTAATATATCGTAAAGGACTTTAATGCTTTAAGTGTATTTTTTAAATTCAAATACTGCAAGTTAGTTAGTTAGTCTTTCCTCTTGGGCCTGTGGGCGGCGTATAGGGCAGAGGTCATAGTTCTCCATGTCTCGCGGTTCGTTGCTATCTGTTTTAGGTCTTTAATGTTTACTAGGCCCATCGTTGAGCCTTTTCTGGTGATGGTTCTACGCAGAGTCTCTCTTGGTCTTCCTCGTTTTCTTTCCCTCTGGTGTCCATATGAGCAGTGCCGGATTAGCCTAGTAGCAGAAGTAGCAAATGCTACGGGCCCGCGCTTCTAGGGGGCCCCGCGCCTATGTGACAGAGATGAAAATGGAAAAAATAACCAGATGTTATTTCAAAAACACGCATTCTGTCTGCATTTTTTAATGTCGTATGTGATGGTGCCGAATCCAAAGAAATCGAAGCAGAAAATACAGAAGACGTGTCCCACTGTGTAGTGGATGAAAGCAGTGCTATAGAAGAATCATCATTACCAATACTACCATTAAGATCAGTAACTCTTCACGATTTAGCCACATTTTTCACAAGACAAACTGAAATCGAATGTACAGAAAGTCCTCCCAATTTAGCCATATCAACTTCAAGCCAAAGAGAGGCAGAAAGCACAGCACATGCTTCTAATGAAGCAACATCTTCTACAAGCCAAAACACTACGAAAGTAAAATGTACTCCAACGATATTGGTGAATGGCCAAACAATTTCAATCGAGATTATTGGATTGTGAAAGAAAGTAGCGAAGTGCAACATATGAACAGTGATTTCTTGTCTTTAAAAAAAACATACGATAAAGAAAACAATCCACGATTTTGTCGAAAGTCGTTTTTCACATACACACATACACCAACAAACAAAACTCACGTGAGAGATTGGTTGTGTTATACAGATACTAAAGGACAACTGTTCTGTTTTGTTTGCAAAGTTATTGATTTAGGCTGTACCATAGAGTGACTGGTGTATTTGGAATACTCCGGCAGTTAAAATCTATTACAGCAGAAGAGGTCTTGAAAAGAACTCCAAATATTGTCAGCTCTTACCAAGAGGATTTGGAAGAAAGCCTAGGCGACGAACTTATGCAGTTCACTGAACTTCTTAAAACTAATGTAGCTGCTGCTATTAGCAACGAAAAGCATGAGGCTCTTGAACTGCAATTTTATAAACTTATAATGGAAAATTCATTAGAGTCGTGTTTCCCAAATGTAGAAATAGTCTTACGAATTTACTTGTTTTTAATGATTACTAACTGCAGCGAAGAAAGCTCTTTTTCGACATATAAAAGCGTATTCGAGCGTATAAAAAGTGAGTTCAGGAACATGATGGGACAAGAATATAAAAATAACCTCACCTTAATGAACATTGAATGTAATTTACTTAGAGAAATTAATTTGTCTAGTATTATCTCTAAATTTGCTCACATTAAATCGAGACAAGTTTGTTTGTAAAAGTTGTGTTTTATTTTATTATCATACAAAATCTAGGGCCCGCGCTAAAATTTGCTACGGGCCCCGGCTAGCCTAATCCGGCACTGCATATGAGGGATTGGTAAGGGAGTCTCTCTCATCCATTCTAAGTGTGTGGCCGATGTAGTTCCAGCGGCGCTTTCTTATAAAATTTGATACATTTTCTTGCTTGGTCTCTTGTCTTATTTGTGTATTGGGTCTGCAAGTGGGTGTTTGTAATAGATTTTTCAATTGCGCACATTTTGGTGTATGCAGTTTGTCTCTGTTGTTGAATGTAAGAAAGTTATAACAAATTTTGTAAGGATATCTTTGCCTTAAAATTTGTTCCTCAAAAACAGTGCGTAAAAAGGCGGTTTTAATACGCGTATTGTAAGAGTTCATTCTAGTCGCGAGACGGTGGTCTAGTCTCTTCTACGCTGATAGTCTAGTATCGATGATGTTGATTAATTCTAGGTAACGCACCAACTTCATTATAAGAAAGAAAATTGGCACAGAACATTGCTTGAACTACATTGAGAAACAAAGAATGAAGTGGTTAGCCCTTTAATAAGAATGCATCCAAACTCCACAGTATACAGAGTCTTCTACAACATAACATCAGGAAAGAAGACGAGAGGAAGACTACGAAAAAGAAGGTTAGATGGCATAGCAGAATCCTGTGAAAGAGCAAAGATAACAATTACACAAGCCACCAGAACAGCGCAAGACAAAAACAGAAAACCACGACACTGTGCAACAACCCGGTGGCAGTGTCAGACAAAGAAGAAGAAGAACGTGGTACCCTATTAAACATAGAGCCAAGACTGACATAAGGATGCAAGTCGTGGACGATAAACAAACAGATAGAAACATATCTAGAGGCCACAGAGATATGGTTTTACAGAAGAATAGTGAGAATCCCATGGGCTACTAAAATGACGAATGTGGAAGTGTTGAATAAAGTCAAGACACAGAGAAAACTAATTATCGATATAAGAAAGAGACAGACATACTTTTTCGAACATGTAATGCGAAGGGGAGATTTAGAACATATTGTTACAGCCGTTAGAATCGCAGGGAGACGAGATAAATATTAGACAGCCTGACTTCATGACACGGAAGAGTGTCATATGAGATGATAGCAAATACCAGGATCAGAGAATTGTGGAGATCCAGAATCGCATACGTCAGCCGGCATCTGATGGTGGTATATATAGATATCATCAGCATCAGGTGCCGTGCTGACTGGCTTAGGCGATCATAGGTCTCCATACTCTATATAGGGGATATCGCCTTTGGGGTGCCGGGCCCGCAAGGGAAGCAAAGAATGGTACCACTGCGACCTACGATGCATGTCGTATGAGGCGAAATACGTACAAACAAAGTACTATAGTTTACAAAATACAGAAACAGTGACGATAAACAGCAACGTTTCGACCAAAAGGCCTTTATCAAGCAAACGACACAACAGGAGTGACGAATTTCAGAGAACACTTACAAATGGACGAAAACGGAAACATGCAAATTTATCTAATGAAAATATGGGAATAAAAACGAATATCGAAATGAGTGCAACACAAAACTAGAAGTGGAAAAGAAGAGAAACAATATACAATCAAGTGAAAATATAAATGATATATATGAAGCAAATACACATATAGATTACAAGGAATGAGATGAGAAAGTACTAAGAAGCATAGGAATGTAATGCGTTGAGTCCAAGAGGCCACAAGGTACCATATAACGAAATAAAACGGTTCTCCAGAGCAAATCGACTACGATCATCAGAGGAACATGATCGATGGCTGTGACCTGACATCGCAAGCTCCTGAATGGCCAGTATCATTGAAATGGGTAGCTACAGGGGGCACAGAGCATTGGCGTATATCGCGCAAGTGTTGGGCGAATCGGTCACTGAGTCTCTTGCCGGTTTCCCAATATAGGCCGTGTTGCACTGCTTGCAGATAATGGCATAGATAATATTTCGGGACTCGCAAGTGAAACTGTCTTCAATAACGAACGTGGCTTTTGGAAAAGACAGTGCGAGTCTGTATTACATAAGCACAGTGTTGCAGCGCCGACGGCCACACTGGATGGTGCCAAAATGACTTGATATTAGGCTTGAGGCGACTGTGAACCAACATATCCTTAAGACTTCTGTCCCGCCTGTACGCCACCAAAGGATAATGTTGGAAGATTGATCGTGTCTCAGGATCAGACTGAAGAATGGAGAGATGACGGAATAAGACTTTCTTCACAAGGGAACTATGAGGGTGGAATGTTAAGACAAGTTTCACCCTGTCAGAATTGGAAGTTCTATGCTGGTTAGAGAGAGCCTCCTGGCGAGAAATTAGTTGAACGCGCCGCATGGCAGATGCAAGCACCTTATCCGGGTATAAGGCTTAGGAAGATATCAAGCATCTCGTGAGCTCTATCTAGAAAATCATCGTCCTCGCTACAGAGGCGACGAAGGCGCAAGAGTTGAGAGAATGGTAAAGAGTCACGACAAGCCTGGGAATGGGAAGAGGTATAAAGAAGAAAACTATGTGCATCAGTAGGCTTGTAGTATACTGATGTAGTGATCGTGGATAGGCTGATGGTGATAGTGATGTCAAGAAAGTTGACACAAGAGGTAGAGATGTGAGATGTAAACCGAATAGCCGGATTGAAGACATTAATGAAATTAATGAAGCGTGACAAATCTGCTTCAGGCATATCGGTAATGCCAATACAATCATCAATGTATCTATGATACACAGACAGAAGAGGGCCATCATAGGAATTCCATACTAGGTGTTCAAGATGACACATGAATAGACAAGCATAATTGGGTCCCATTTTAGTACCCATGGCGACCCCACTGATCTGCTCAAAGAACTGGTCATATGAGGCGACTGATGTAGGCCTTAGGGATTATACCCTAGTAAATAAAAAGCAGCGCAGAAATCGGATGTGCTGGCCTACTTAGGAGCATAACTGGCACAACGTACAATGTGTATGTGATCTTAGGCTCAGATCACATACAAATCAAACAGAGTGGTTGACAAGTGGTCGATATGGAGCGCTCGAAGAAGAATATATATATATATATACCGAATCGTGAAGACATGGAAACACGTAAATCTGTACTTGTACTTCAAATTCCTATTTTAAAACCTTCATACCAAAGTAAACAGTTTTGCTATTTGCAGACTATAATGAATTCTACCTGAATTTTTAATTAAAATGTGCGTGTGAACTTAACTGTAACAATGGTGTGTGTTGGACTATCCCACGCGAACAACGTGTGCGCAGTGTCAGTATGTCCTTAGGGTTTAGTCACGGCCACTCTAGATAACTACTACACTCATAGCCACCGGAAGAATGTTTAACGGTGGCTGTGGTGCACTTGTTTCGACTAGACGCGTTGTTTCAGGGTCAAATTCCACAATATGAGTGTGATTTTTTTTTCGACAGTATCGTCTCTAATGTCGACCCAACCTCTATCGTCCACCAGTGAAACATTTAAAAGTGAAGGTAGCTGACGTGCTGTTAACCGCATAACACACCGTGTGGTCACAGAAAAATACGGCCTAACACGGTTATGTATTGGGCATTCCCATTCGTGCCCTGTTCTTCCGCCGCAGCAGCTATCACAAAGGCCATTTGCTCACCGTACCCATGAGAAGTTGATTAGTATATCTTTCTCTACCACGAAGACGACACTGTCTGTCATGTCCAAACTTGACGCCTAATTCTCAAATTCGCTCCAGTGTCTGAGACTTGCCCATGTAACATAACTGAGAGCGTACCGCATTGATGTTATCGGCTCTGTCCATACCCCTTTCCGATTGAGTCGGGGTATTGTTTGCGAGAAGTCAACACGCTCGCTACCCTGCACTCCAGCAGGCCCATGTGTGTACAGCCAAGTCATTTTCTGAAGATGTGATGGCCTAACACGATGTTCCCCAATATACCTCGTGATATGAAACCTTTTTTTCATTACTGTACTTTGTATTCGATTATCTTAGTATAGATTTCTGCTACTAATAACTCAATCAACCTTATATGCACCCACGCGCAAACCCTTGTAGTAGCCGTGAGCAGTCCTTACCAGCAGATATAGAATGGTATGTATCTAAAAAGTGGTTCAAAAGGAGAATGTTTGACTCATGCCACCTGCAGAGAGTGTTGCACGAAGTGTACATTTTTTAGCTTTTACAACAATCCTAGAGATCTCTTGAAAACATGTAGTCGTGAGCAGAACGGTGGGGTCAGGATTCGAACCATGACTTTCGGAGCGCAAGGCAAACGACTCAACTATTTAGCCACAAAGACCTCCTTAAATCTACAACATAATGGTTTATATATTGTTAACTTATAAAACATTCAGACATGTATCATAACTTTGAACCAATAGACGTTTGTCACATGGTCGAAAATGCGTCAAAGGTGAGCCCTAGTAGATCAAATTTGACTACGGAGTTGTTCAAAGATCATCATAGCATGCCTGCTGTGTCAATATTGACTAAAGCGTTGTTCAAAGATTCCGGAACATGCCTTTTGCGAATTGACCTGAGAGTGACATTTTTTCCTTTTATTGACTGTCAGCTACTGTGAATATCATGAAGAATGTTCACTGTCTCTAGGTAGTACATTACCACTAAATTTCCAGAATCTGTCCACTAATTGGTTATGCACATTTTGCTAGTTAATTAAAGTTAATGATGCGGTAACTAAGGAAACATTCGTCAAGATTTAAAGGCATCCATCCAGAAACGACAAAAGGATTCCTTCGCGATTTTACTGACGTAATTGTACGATTTGACCAATCGGATAATACTTCCGGGATTTACGTCGTTACCCCAGCGCAGGGCCACAGTGAAGACTAAGTTTATGTTGAAAAAAGATTTGTGTTCATACTCATACTACTGTTCTCTCGTTTTAGTTAATATTTTGATCATATAAACTGTTGTTTTAATTAAACAATGAATTGTTGCAACTAATAAGCAAAGTGTGTTTAAGGACGATAGTACCAAGGTCTATCTGTACAAAGAACGGTATTTACAGAGGAATATTTGGTAAGTTGGTCGTTTATTTACTATTTCCAGTTTGATCGTACAAAATCATTCAAAATGTCCGCACACGACACTCATGACTGATGACACACACTGTCAGCAGAATTGGATAGCTGCATACAAAGATACTGTTACTGATACATTAACTACCTCAGTACCTGTACTACTGATGCTATATATTAATATTGCATATATGTGATTTATTTTGGGGAATTCTTTTTATTCTGGGGAATACGTAGGAATATTTGTGTGCTCTAGCGAGCAGACCAAACCGTCGTATGACGGTACTTAATTTACAACTGACAACTCTGTCTATCCCTATGGCTGCTATGGTCACTATCACTATGGACTTATGACTTCCCTTATTTGAGTAATATGGCTGTCTTCCAGAGAGTTCTCTGTATATATCTGATCAGGTAATATATATATCTGATCAAGTAATGACTTAGATATCTATCGCGTATACCAGATGTGGAAAGTACTACTCATTGTCATTGTAATCATTCATTCATTGTTCATTTGAGGATCATCGAACATGTCCATAATTGCTCTGATCTCCTAACCATACATGTGTAAGGCATGTATTTCAGTATGTTAGACTACTAACAACTCTCGTTATGTGCTGGTTGATGTATCTACTGGGGTTTCTCTCACGGTTTTCCGTCTTGCCGCATCTATCGGTATGCATAACTTGCACAACGAAGATAGGGACTACACTTTATCTTCGTTGAAATCTACAGAGTGTATGTTTTCTCTTAGAGCATTGATGGCATCGATTTTGTCAATAGAAAACCCATTCTTGACCACATCATTACTCACCATTAAATCCGCTCTCTAATTGTCATTCACCCCAGAATAACCTGGGACAAAGATGAAGGTGAATGTCTGGATTGTCACGTTATGTATTCATTTCATCCACTGCCTTTGTACATAACTGGTCTTGGTCTTCTGTGTATCGTACTCATAAAGTTTCTGAGCATGCATGAGTGAATGTTTGAAGGAAAGCAATCCTTCAAAGAAAAGTCAGTCAGAGGCATCATATTAGGTTTCATGACTACACTTGAATTCATAGTTGACAAACTAAAATAAAAACTACTGTACATGATGGAGAGATTTTATTTGTTGTCCCACAAGACACCACAAGGTGGATCAGTCTCCTACTTTTTAGTAGGTCCATGTCCAGGGAAAAAATGAAGAACAAGATGAAAGAATCATACTTGAAGTAATTTATGTGATGATGTAAAAAGAAAAAAAATGTACTATTAATGGTCATTGTTGCGATTAAAACAAAAGTAAATATTTAACAATTTCTGGGTCTCTTTTGCGATATTAAGACAAGTACTAATCTATTGATAAAAGATGAACAGTGTACTCTCAAGTTGACTGTTGCACACGACTTCCGGTTACTATAACTGTGATGATCTTGTTGATTAGTGCTCATTTCCTTTCTAAAATTGAAGTTCTGTGTGACTTCCTGGTTAATCATTAATCAAAAGTTCTGACATCTACCAAACATTAATGGTTTTTTTGCTTATACTAAAAATGGTGTTTGCTACGTTGTCATAGTGTGTTACAGCGAGGCTTTGATAGCAGTTACTTTTGTCTCGGCATATCAATTTTTACTACAGCATTATTGAAACAGAGTGAGCATGTAACTGTGTAGATAAGAGCACTAGTCTCTTAGTTACGGGGATGCAGGTTTGAATCCCAAGTAGGGTGTGAGATTTTTTCTGTTAAAGGTATAAAATATATCACATCCTGTACACTGTGTAGTGACAGCTTTAGCATAGCAGCCTAAAAAATTTACAGTCTGTAGAAAACCCTAGTTACTCCTAACCGGGACACCAGTTATATGAGGGATATCATCATAGCACTTTGGAATGTCTATAGGTGCTTTGATCCCCACATCAACAAATCCAGCTGTGGCCCAACACACCTGTTCGATCTTGATTAATCTTTACCAATATCAACACCCAACTCTCTCAGTCTGGGTCAGCGAATGGGATTCACAGCTTTGAAACTCTACTGTTCTGAAAGACTCTCAGTGCGTTAAGAATGTAATTGCAGTTCCCTCTATCGTAGCCCTGCCAGTGAATTTATCAGCAAGTTCATGACTCCTGCATGTCCAGGGGTGAAAAAGAAGGTGATCTCTTATCCCTATCTGTACCAATACCTCTACCTAATTTCGTCTCACAATTCCTGTTTTGACTTTAGAAACCATACTCATGGAGTCACTGAGTATGAAAACACTGAAGTAATTATGAGATGTCAGCCCTGTAACCGCCCGTACATCCATTGTCAGACTACTTGGGCGGTCACATAGAGCCCACTGGCCTCTCTTATTATTTTTCTTACTGAACGTGCTGAAAAAGCCCACACGTTTTTGGCGAATGACTAAACCATCGGTATAAATAACTACATCTGTTTCATTGGTATTGTCATTTAAGGTGGCATCAACTCCGTGTTAATTATTATTATATTATTGTGTTCACAGTTTTTCTTAACGGATGTAATAACTGTAAAAGCAGTCTGAAATTGAGGGAACCCAGCAAGCCATTCCTCTTCTGGTTCAATCCCGGAAGGTTCACATATTTTCCCAAGAGTACCTTCTGCCTGACTCAGTCATGATCTGCCTCTTTTGAGTCTACACCCTTTCTCCTTAATGAGTTCTTCATGAAGGAGATGTTCCTTGTTTGCATTGGTTTTTAGATATGATCAAACCATCCAAGTTTCAATTCTGTGAGCAATAGTGAGGAGGTCAAGAAGAAATCTCAAGCCACTTCTGGTGTATCTTTGGTGCATCCCAGAATGATGCACATAGCCTCATTCTGAATCTTTCCAGTCTCACTATCTCGTGGACTAATCATTAGGATAGCGCATGCATATTCTATACTTGATAAGACAAGGCTTTGGTACAAGAGCACAAGAAGGCATTGTTCAATTTTAGCAACCGCCATGATTCTCAACACAGATAGTGCGTTGCAAGCCTTACCAATAATTTAGTCAATATGTTCCCTAATGCATAGACTGTGATCAAACTTTACTCATAGGTGCATTTCAAGTGATTGTATGTCTGTCTATTTTTACACTTGGTGTTTCAGAATTTACACTGTAATTATTTAGGGAGAATAATGATAGCACAGCTTTGGTATCGTTTATCATTGCATCAGAGATTTTGCACCAAACCATGAATGATGGTATCCAGTTCTTCCTGTAGCTTATGTCTGTACACCATGCTATCATCTGCAGATGACAGTGTCCTTCCCCTGTCAGATATTTGCTGCTTTGTAGTCTTTATGATGAATACGTTAAATAGTACTGGAGATAGTGGGGACACCTGTGGTAGTCCTAGTGAAAGTGTTGTAAGCACATATTACTAATTACCACACCTGAATGCCACTTTTGTCTTGAACAGTGCCTTTGGGATCCATCTTATGAACAACATATCGATATTGAGCAGCATGAGCATATGTATACGGTACAGGATTTAAACTTTATTATAGGCATCCTCAAGATCATCAAGTACAACAGCGCATGTCTCCAAACCAGCCTGGAAACTTTAAAAGACGTCATATGCAATGTTCGAACCATTGCGGCAAGTTTATTTATTCCGCCTGTATGCACAGATGTTGGATGCAACATCGTTCAAATCCCTCTCCATTCTGCATGCCATTAACTTTTCAGAAGCTTGCCCACTGTATTCTGCATTGCAATTATTTTAAAACCGCTTATATGTTTGTGGTTTTTATTATGTTTAGCCAGTGGTATTAAAGAGCTATGAACCTATTCCTCCATGATCTCGTCACTTTTTAAGCTGGTGATGAATTCTGTACTAAGCTCATTCATGTTATTGTCTGTTATCTTGCTTATGTCACTGTATTGGATACCATCAAGACCCAGTGCAGTATTATGTGATCTCTTGAGCATTGCATGGATTTCGTCACTCGTAAATTAAAGGTCATTGTTCCATTCTGTGGCCTCACATTGATCAGACAACAACGAAATCATATGTGAGTCTTGCCTCTCTATCATTTTGATTAGTCTGTTGACTGTAATGTTCAAGAAAGGCCATCCCATTATCGTCGTCGGTTTTCCACTGCACCATGTTATGATCTTAAAAGTCTGGTATGTTATGTCCATATGTTGAACGCTTCGATTCGCGTAATCTTACTTCTACCTGATGGACGCCTCTTGATCAAGACAACGCATTAGATAAGATTAACAATATCAGACTTCAAGAACTAACTGAGCTAGAAAACAGAAAAAGATATACAAAAGAGATGATGGCGATGGATTGAACATGTCCTCAGGATGGGAAAAGAAAAATGGCCAAGACTTGCAGTGTAGTGTGGAGCACATGGAGTTAAACTTTTTTAAAACAGAGCTCAAATCCATACATAAGACTGTGTTTGAGGTATAAGGGAAAGAAGCAAGCTTTCATGCAAAAATCAGTCAATGTATAAGTTACATGACTGGAACTTTGTTATAGGCATCTTGAAGGTATACATGACTTTGCCAGCTTTCATAGTGGGCAAACAAAACAAAATTCAACAGTTTGCAAAGTTGTCGTTTGACCTCTCTTTCCTTTGATGTCTATACTGAGGCAGTTCTTACTATGTTATTAGAGCCATCTCTTAATAAATGTTCAATTCATCTCAGAGGACATGGCTAATTCAATTCCCACATCTCTGTTGTGATACAAAAATCAAATACTTGATAACAAAGAAATGCTGTGGTTGATGAACTACAAACTAAAATAAAATCTATTTTTGTAAAGTGCTCTTGGTAACAATAGCATATCTTTTTAGTAGTTTTATTTTTATTGCCATTTTGTTAACATAACGTAGAAATATTACCGGTTAAAATATTCCATTAACCAATGTCTTTGTGTACTTAATAAACCATGGATTTCAGGTGATACCACCATAGACCGGTAAATAGCATCGTTAGCTCCGGATGTAGGTATCCTAAATAGGAATTGTGAAATATAGCCAGATTTAGCATGCAAGAGCAGACTTCATTAATTCACCTTTTCTTTTGTCTTATTTTTAAAAAATCTGTTCATTTTAGTTGTATTTGTGCAGCCCCCTTATCTTTTTTTTTTTTTTTTAATCTGATCATTTTAGTTGTATTTGTGCACACACACACCCCCACTCCTTCCCTAATCTCCTATTTCCCTCTTGTATGTCTTTTCAAATAAATATGGATTGGTATGAGACACCCAGAGAAGTCATTGTGTCATTTTTTTACATGTTGGATTTTATATGGTATTCGCAGATGTATTTTAAAAAACATATTTGAAGTGAATAATATTTCAGTATAAAATATGTTACATTTGGTTAACTTAAGACAGTATGTATAGAAAGTAATGTTACATTTGGTTAATTTAAGACAGTGTGTATAGAAAGTAATATGTTACATTTGGTTAACTTAAGACAGTATGTATAGAAAGTAATATGTTACATTTGGTTAATTTAAGACAGTGTGTATAGAAAGTAATATGTTACATTTGGTTAACTTAAGACAGTATGTATAGGAATATGTTACATTTGGTTAACTTAAGACAGTATGTATAGAAAGTAATATGTTACATTTGGTTAACTTAGAAGTATATATAGAAAGTAATATGTTACATTTGGTTAATTTAAGACAGTATGTATAGAAAGTAATATGTTACATTTGGTTAACTTAAGACAGTATGTATAGAAAGTAATATGTTACATTTGGTTAACTTAAGACAGTATGTATAGAAAGTAATATGTTACATTTGGTTAACTTAAGACAGTATGTATAGAAAGTAATATGTTAATTTGGTTATAGGCAGTATGTATAGAAAGTAATATGTTACATTTGTTAACTTAAGACGTATATAGAAAGTAATATGTTACATTTGGTTAACAAGACAGTATGTTAGAAGTAATATGTTACATTTGGTTAACTTAAGACAGTATGTATAGAAAGTAATATGTTACATTTGGTTAATTTAAGGCAGTATGTATAGAAAGTAATATGTTACATTTGGTTAACTTAAGACAGTATGTATGGCAAGTAATATGTTACATTTGTGAAGGGAACGCCTTGGGAACTCTTAAATGAATTTCATTTTTCAGACGTACTATCAATAATATCAACAACAGAGGCACAGCAACACATTAACAGACTCCAGTTAGCATGCAATGAATACAATGTGAGAGTAAACATTGATAAAACCGAAGTAATGACATTCGCTAGAAAGGAAAATGTTTACCAATATCTCCATCGATAAACATCACCTAAAGCAAATAAAAAAACTAATAAATCAAATCATAGAACAAATGGTATCCATTTTAAAATGCAAACGTGCCATCATGTACACTAAAAGAGGAATGTACAACACAATCTTTCTTCCAACATTATGCTATCAGTGCCACACCTGGATGCTGACATCAAATGATAGAACATGAATCACAACAGAGATGAAGTGTCTACGCGGAATGCTGGGAGTATCAAAAAGAGACTGGTTTAGAAATGAAGATTTCAGGGGGGAAAAGTGGGTATAATATCAGTAGTGAACTTCATCGAGAAACAACACATTAAATGGTTCGGCCACGTAAACAAATTACCATAAGACTGCATATCAAAGAGCAATTCTATTCCTATACAGTGGTTACCCAGCAATACACCGTCCATGTAAAAGTTGGACATCAGAAATAACATAGGTAGGAACAAATAATTCTATTTTTTTTTTTTTTCCGATCCAGAAGCACTTGAGCTTTTAAGCTCTTCGGCTCGATGCCATGGACATCGTAACCCTTCGGTTCGGTGCCATGGACATCGTAACCCTTCGGTTCGGTGCCATGGACATCGTAACCCTTCGGTTCTGTGCCATGGACATCGTAATTCGCGTGCCACGAACGCCGTAAATCTGGGAATCTGTGGCTTTTTCTGCCATCCCGCGGAATTGAACCCGCCACACAGAGGGATAGTCACCCGTAGTTCAACGCCTACGAACACGCTGGGCAGACGGGCGTTCTATTTTATTAACAACAACAGAATGAAACGATCAATTCTATTTTTAGCAACAAATAACATAATGGGTTAATACATATTCTCTGACGTATTTCACACGTCTGCATGTTGTAAAATTTTTTGTTTACTCGTGACAATAAGCGATGGTGTAGTTAAGTGCTATAATTTGCTTCTCCCCCCACCCCATTCGAAAATAATTTTAAAAAATCAAGACATTGAGTCGACCAAGCTGAGTATATATGTGATTCTTCTTCTTCTTCTTTGCGTTCGTTCTTTACGACCAATTTTAATCACTCTTTGTGATATGTTTGATCTTTGCCAAGAACGTGTATACGTTGCACATTGGTTTGGTAGGCCCCTAAACGCATATATTTCTACAGGTTTAGGACATGTGCATCCGATTTCAGCCAAACCTCCTTAGTCGCCTCTTACGACATGCATGGCAGGTAACAGTGGTTCTATTCTTTGCACCCCAAATTTGGGCCCCGGTAACCACTCGGGCGTATATATGTGATGATTATATCTCTTGAGTTTGTGAAGGAAAAAGTTATCGAGAACAAGTGCTGGCCATCTCGAGATAACAAAGTCTTGTAACCGTGTGATATTCAAAACTTCAGACATAAGTATATATATATTTTTTTTCCGATCCAGAAGCACTTGAGCTTTTAGCTCTTCGGCTCGTGGTATGGGCATCGTAACTCTTCGGTTCGGTGCCACGAACACCGTAAATCTGGGAAACGTGTGGCTTTTCTGCCAGCCCGCGGAATTGAACCCGCACTCACAGAGGGCTCAAAAGTATATATATATATATATATATATATATATATATATATATATATATATATATGTGTGTGTATGTATATCTCAACTCTCAAGGGATTTCTGTGGCGTAGAGGTTAGAGACTCGCCTCTCGTGCCAAAGGTAACCGATTCGCTCCCTCGTCATGATATTTTTCCAAAGATCCCTGATCTCAGTTTAGGTGAGATCGAGTTCCAAGTCCTGTTGGAGGCGGACGATAAAACGTAGGTCCCTTGTTCAATTTGAGCACATAAAAGAACCCTTGGCAGTTCAAAACCGAGAAAAGCAGGCTGGAAAGCCGCTGCTCGGGCAAAATTCAGTAGAAATAAATTTAAAAATAAAATTCCTACTAAATATCTTCAAAATTACATCGGAGACCCTCGCCGGTGCTACGGAGTTCTTGCACTGCCGCTGAAATCTTCCTGTGTAAGAGAGAGATCGGAGCACACATGGTTACTTACCGAAGTGCAATGATGATGGTCCTATCAATCAATATCTCAACTTTGCGACTAATCTATCTCCGCAGGCTACGGTGACAGAAGCTGCCGAAAGATTTTTTAAATGATTTTAAAATTCCTTCCCCCAAGTTTCAGACCATATGCGCCCGCACCGCTGACCACCCCCCTAATTCCGACTCTGGTATGACCCTACCTCCTCATTATCAACTAATCCGCCCAGATTTTTGTGTATCCTTATATCCGGCGAATAATTCTATGTCGTGACTAACCATGTAGCTTCCGGCATTATTGCCATAGCCAGCAGTCTTCGATTTCTCGTCTGCTACTTCATTACAAACACGCATTGCTTGTGTTCTATGTCATCAACCAATGACCTATTTGGGTTGAAGATTCCCCACCTTTCCATCTTGTAGTAGTAGTTCCAGTTTTCTTAACCTCAATCATCGGTCGTCGTCACTCGGTCTATTAACCCCGACGTTCTGAGTTCGAATCACGCTGCGGACAGTTTGCTTGCAAATTGTTTCCGTTGATTTTAACAAAAGGACGATGGCGCCACCCGTTCAGAAAGCAATGGCAAACTACTGAACGTATAAGTGGTGCCTAGAAAATCAACTACTTGTTTACTGTGGTTGATGGCTACGTCCTTTGGGATATGCCACGATTTTTTTCATCTTTCTTTCTACCTCAAATCTAGTTTTATATATATATATATATATATATATATATATATATATATATATATATATATATATATATATATATATATATATATCTTATAGCTTGTCCCTTCCGGAACTTGGCTCACATGACAGCAGTCCTGAAAAACTCTCTGTTCTGTGCAAATTGACCGGCGTCAGCAGCAGTCATTCTCAGATCGTCAATGACATCTTGCAACCATCGTCTTCTAGGTCTTCCTCTCATTCTTCTTCCAGTCACCATTACCTCTAAAATTTTCTTCTCTAGGCACTCATGTCGTTTAATGTGTCCGAAATATTTAATTTCCCTTGATGTTGTGCTCTTTAATAGCCAAACTCTCCTTAATATAAAGCTTGTGCAGAACAGAAGCATTTGTTATTTTCTCTGTCCATGATATTCTACGTACTCTTCTGTAGAATTTACATTCAAATGCATTAATGATATATATGATATATATATATATATATATATATATATATTCCAATGTACATTTATACGTTACACAAAGCCTGCAAGCAATTTCTCCATACCGCTCTATCCTGGACAATTCTCTAAATCTCATCTATGGAATTGTGTCCGATATTTCTCGCATATCTCAGTAAAGTTCGTCTCGGTGTTTCCTTAAGCGTATTTTCTTTCTTGAGTTCTTTGCCTCCAACTCCAATGCCTTTTTTTGTGATCCTTTGATCATTTCTTCTCAGTATGCCCAACATGTATAGAAAGCAAGTTGAATGAATTCGAAAATAGATGTCTGCGAAAAACAATGAACATAAAATTGGACGAATTCAGCAGTAGTGATGAAATCAGAGAAATGTCTGGTCAACCACTAGTAACAACTGTTATAAGAAAGGAAAGTTGCCCAGGACAGAGAACTTTTGGTCCTCCAGTGATATTATATATATATATATATATATATATATATATATATATATATATATATATATATATATATATATATATTTCTCAGGTAGTCAAAGGAAACAATTGTCTACAGCATAGATTCCCAAACTTTTTCGGGCCACCGACCACTTTGCACAACATAAACCTTATTCCAACTACAGATGTACTCATAATTTAGATTCAAAGAACGCTGAATTATTTTTTAGCATAAGCTGGCATTGAACCCCGAAATTTCCACACATCGGTATCAGCGATCTCATATATTACTTCCTAGGAGTGGCAGTGTAAATTCTTCTTGTTTCTCCACTGCCAAGAAAAACAAACAAATGCGACTGAAAATGTCGAATTCAACATCCTGGTTTGTTGTGGCTATGCTAAATCTTTTGAGTTGATATCTTTTAATGCTTCTTCTTCTTCGAACGTTCCATATCGACCACTTGTTAACCGCTCTGTGTGATTTGTTTGTGATCGGAGCCTAAGATCGCTTGTACGTTGTGCCAGTTATGCGCCTACAAGTAGGCAAGCACTTCCGATTTCTGCGATGCTTTTTATTTACTAGGGTAGCTTCCTAGGTCCTACATCAGTCGTCTCTTACGACATGCCTTATAGGTTGCAGTGATACTATTCTTTGCTTCCCTTGTGAGCCCCAGCGCCACACAGGCGATATCTTGTTATGCAGGTACGGACATCAACCCCCATCCCCTTGAGTCGAGCTAAGCAGGTAGTTCCCCGATTGTAGTTAATATGGGGGTGTCCGTTGAAGTTCCGTGCTCACATTCGATGAGAACAAGGACATTTTTTGTAAGAACCACAGCGGAAGCAACGAATATGATCAGTAAATAGACACTGCACAAGTATTAGGAGCTCCTGAAACCACAAATTATCAAACACGGGATTCGAACCATTTACCCTTATTTCTTACGGCACCCATTGCCTTGGTTAGCAATATGAGCTTTCTTATGAACACAACCAGCGAGCCATTTTAAAAATGGCGTTACCGAAGACTCTTTCACAAACGCTTATTACTTGGTATGTATCTTGAATAGAGCGTATCCTGACGACATCAGATGCAGAGTGGGCATAACTTCATGCACTGAAGACATTGGCAGACAACAAATGCAGTGGTTAGGACAGTTAATGAGAATGGAATACAACCAGCTCAATCTGCCGTATGCAGTTATATTGCGGGTGCGGAAAGCTGGATTTTGTCATGATTGATGTTCCTTCGACAAGAATTGCAATTCAAGTGATGAACAGTTTTGTATTGCTACATTAGCGACGGCCATATGCGTTTTATGCGGTGCAGGTTGCTTTTTGTGACGGTACGCGACTGTTTCATTCTGGAATTAGTTCACACAGGAAACATTTCACAGTTGTTGGCATTTCGTGTGATTTTCATTGGCACAGGAACGGAGCAATTATGGGGTGACCCGTTGCAGTGAAGTTGGAACCGTACTTATGAACTAGGAATATAACCAACCACCAATAACAGCATACAATAAAAAGAGATCAGATACTAGAGCCAAGGGAAGACCAAGAAAAAATGGATAGACAATATCAAGATCACACTAAATAAACACGGATATAACTAACACAAGAGCGACATTGAACGCAAACGAAACCTCTCACCCCTACGCTTAACGTCAAGAGGGAATAACCTATTCCATCATCTACCTGGGGAAAGGTATGGACCGAGTTAAATATCACGTCTTTCCAGACAATAA
The DNA here is from genome assembly GCA_020796225.1 of Arion vulgaris. Lineage (NCBI taxonomy): Eukaryota > Metazoa > Mollusca > Gastropoda > Stylommatophora > Arionidae > Arion > Arion vulgaris. Next base: position 14,267,582 of record CM036768.1, read on the forward strand.
TTACCCAGAACCCCTATCTTTAACACACGTGCAGCCATCTTTTTTCCCAGAACACCATTCTCTCCTGCACGTTTGCACATTGTTGTTATCAAATCTAAAAACTGCATAACAACATTTTTTTTTTAGTAACGAAACCATAATGAACAACCTTGCCACATAAAACATCCGTCATGTTTCCATCTCCCCTTTTCCCACACACCAGCGCTTTGTCAACACATTTGGCAGTGCGAATGTCAAGCTTGGCAGGTCCACATAGATAACGACACCGCGCGCGCTACTACGTGACGTTAGCACAACACGCACACGCAGGACAGAACTAAGACTACCCAACTATTATTTTATTTACTGGAGACATTTTCTTATTCGATGTGTCATGCTGGTAATTCATGACGGTGTGGTTGTAGATTTACAAAAATGAAGTGATTTTAATTGCAGTATTATGCTTATGTTCATGGGCGTCGCTACCGTAAGCAAAGGGTGAGAGACGGGCATTCCTGCTCCCTCCTCGAAATGACTTTTTTATAAAACAGTACTACTCGAACCTATAGTAAACTGGTGGGCGTCTGTAGCTTAGCGATAGTGAGCTCGATCACAACATAAGTTCAAACTTCGCGGCTAACAGTTTGGTTGCAATTTTGTTTGTCGTGGATTTTACGAACGGTAAAAATAGACCTGACCGTTCAGAAAACAAGGGCTAACTACTGAACGTATAAGTGGTACCTAGAAAAATCGACGACTCGTTTACTGGTTGTTGTTGGCTAAGTCCTGTAAAGGATATGCCACAAATTTTTCATTTTCATAGTAAACTAATAACAAATACAATTTCCCGTAGCCTTTTCAGACCTTAGGGTATGAAATTACTTTACATTACTAGACCATATGTGCAGGAGGTAGGAGGGCCAATTCATTTCCTCGCGTGTGGAACGTTGAGTGTGGGATTGAACCCACAACCCTCTTGTGTTCGAGACGATAGGTGAACGCTTATGCATTTCGCTAACGTCCCACTCATAGTAAACTACCGCCAACAATTTAAAAATTTTTTTTGCTTCCTCCACCCCCTTGGAAAAATTACGGTGGAACGCCCATGCTAATGTTCTTTCCTTCCTACTCCGCATTTATCATCAAAACTGACCTATATATTACAAGTGTGGGGGAATAAGTGGTGCAGACATATGTTTATTGTTCTCGTCTCTAAGTGTGTTATTAACCCAAAATAGTGATACTGTTGTATTGTTGAATCTTTTTGTCAGCCTACGGGTTTTGTAAGGAAGAAAATAAGGTTTAACAAGCAACGTACATTATACAAGAAGCCAGTTTCATGGCAATGGTAGTATGTATAGATGATGATGATGATGATGCTCGTCTATCACGGGTGATTATGACCACCATTTTCACCCAAGAGAATATAGTTGCATTATGTTTGTCTCTGTGTGTGCGTAGGTGAATAGTGAGACCGATGCGGGCTTGAAATATTCTTTCACGCTGTGGGCAAGGAATACTTGCACTTATGGGGAGTTTTACTGTCTTTCATGCCTGTAGTTTCTATTGCATCCGTGCAGTCCAACCTGCCTCGCAGACCGAAGAAGTGTGCCCCAGGCACTTATAGATATATTTATAGATAGCTACTCTTCAAAACAATAACACAAACTGCAAACATTCATCAACTGGTGTGTTAAAAAATGTCTTTAGCGTACATGTAATATCGGGTTTTAGTACAGCGTAGGACAGGGAGTACATGAACCTGAGGAATTTAATGGCTATTGCAGTCACAGTGAAACTGTTTAGGCTAGGATTTTTCTTTATGCCCCTTCCATTGCAATACCCAATTAAAATATACATTTGCAATATCCAATTAAAATATACCATTACAATTTCCAGTTAAATTCTCCCATTGCAATATCCAATCAAATTATCCCATTGCAATATCCAACCAAATTCTCCCATTGAAATATTCAATCAAGTTCTCCCCTTGAAATATTCAATCAAGTTCTCCCATTGCAATATCCAATCAAATTCTCCCATTGCAGTATCCAATCAAATTCTGCTAATACTAATAATAACAATAATAATAAAGCCCATAACCCATTAGGTTTGTAGGGTGCTATGGAGAAATCGCCAACACAAATATCTCTTTCCTCTGCAATGTGGGCAAGTGTGCAAAAATAATTTCCTCATCAATCCTTCAAGTCTGGTTTTTTAATTAGTTTAATCATTAAGCTTATCTCCCATGCTGACCTGTTATTGATCTTTTCAGATACAACCGCATTGAACAAAGAGATTCTCACAGATACAGACATGGGAATTAAGCAGGAGATAACGATGGTGAAGAGAAATGATGGAAAGAAGACTGCTTGTGTCAATGATATTGTCACCGGAGTGGAGATGTGCAAGATCGATGACAATGGACCCAAGGATAAAGATTTATCTGATATGCTTCGAAATATGAAACTCGGAGAGAGTAAAGCTAAAAAGGTGAATTTCTGATTTTTGTATTTCTTTTGTACTTTTTTTTGCAGAGAGGGTTTCAGTGCTTTGATGTAAAGAGCTCTCCTTTTGATCCAACGGTACTTGGTTCGTTCCCCCACAAAGAACAGTCTTGATATTTTTCCAGAGATCTCTGATCTCAACGTAAGTGAGACTTGGAGTTAAATGGCTCGCCTTTTGATTCAAAGGTTTGGCTGAAATCGGATGCATGTGTCCTAAACGTGTAGAAGTCTATGCGTTTAGGGGCCTATCAAACCAATATGCAATGTATACACGTTCTTGGAAAAGATCAAACATATCACAAAGAGTGATTAAAATTAGTCGTAAAGAACGAACACAAAGAAGAAGAAGAAGATTCAAAGGTACTCGGTTCATTCCCTCACAATGAACGATCTTGATACTTTTCCAGAAATCTCTCATCTCACTGTGAGATCAAGTTCCTAGTCCTATCGAAGATGGATGATAAAACATATGTCGGTGTTCAAATTGAGCACATGAAACAACCATTGGCAGTTGAAAATAGATCAAAGGTTTGCTAAGTTGCTGGCCTGGGAACATTCATTAAAAAATTTGCTTAATATTTCTACAAAAACTTTCACCATCTTCAAAATTGCATCAGGGGCATCGCGGCTCGGAGTTTGTTCTCTGCACCGCTGATATATTCCTGTGTAAGAAAAAGAGACGTGGAGCACACTGAAGTCCAGTGATGATTGTCTTATCAATCAGTCAATAACTGAATTGTTCTTCATTGCAGAATAAACTAAGACATCATCAACTATTCTCACATAATCAGATGTTTCATGGAACACATGCAGACGAGAGATAACAATATGACATACACTCATTTCTTTCATTTGAAGTTTTTTAACTTATATTTTATTATGTAGCCAACATTTTTGTGTGCAATAACCTGAATTACATATTTGATTGAAGTCTATTTTTAGTTGTTCTCTTCTAGTTATTTCGCCTTTATTTTGCTGATTATTTCTCTATCAATTTCCCATTCTTCCTTCTTCTTCACCTTTCAACTCCCAGCGGAGCACAGGTCTTCAACAAACTTCTTCCAACTCTTCCTCTCTCTTGCCATCCCTTCCAACTCTTTCTATGTTTTACCTATCCTTTTAATATCAGCCTCCAGCTCTCTTCTCCAGGTCTGTCTTCCCCTACTCTTTCCCTGCGGATTCCAAAACAGTGCCTGTCTTGCAATGCTTCTGGTCGGTCTTCTCAATGTATGTCCTATCCATCGCCAGCGTCTCTTCCTGAGCTCTTTCTCCACTGGTATCTGCTTAGTTCTTTCTCTGAGTTCCTCATTTGTAAACCTGGTCAACTAATCATCTTTTATTCCATAAAAATTACAGAAATTTGGGCAGCAACAACCACAGCATGAAGATGATGATGAAAGAGAGGATAATGGACCTAGATCTGATCAAACAGTAGGGTCTGATAATCTAATTAAACTTGAAGCTCCAAGTTCTGATGACAAAGAGGTTTGTGGATTGTTTTTGTCTCATGTTTTTAATTTCTCTTTTTCAATATGTCCATTTTTACAATTTTAATTTGTAATTTCCAATCTCGCCAGTGGTTACGGGCCCAAATTTGGGTGTAAAGAATAGAACCACTTTTACCTGCCGTGCATGTCGTAAAAGGCAACTAAGCAGGTTTGGCTGAAATCGGATGCATGTGTCCTAAACAAGTAGAGGTCTATGCGTTTAGGGGCCTACCAAACCAATGTGTAACGTATGCCCGTTCTTGGCAAAGATCAAACATATCACAAAGAGTAATTAAAATTGGTCGTAAAGAATGAACGCAAAGAAGAAGATTTACAATTTTTATTTTACTTTTCATTTTTTTTCCTCCCATGTGTACCGGGGCTCGCAAGGGGAGCAAAGAATAGTAACACTGCTACCTACAAGGCATGTCGTTAGAGCAGATGGTGGTAGGGACTTAGGAAGCTACCTAATAAATTAGTAAATAAAAAGCATAGCAGAAGTCAGATGTGCTTGTCTACTTGTAGGCGCATAACTGTTACAATGTACAATTGCCCATATGCTCCTAGCATATACTTCTTTATCACACTCTCCATACCGAATCACTTGTTAACCACTCTTCATAATTTGTATGGGATCTGAGGCTAAGAGCGATTGACGTTTTGCCATTTATGCACCTACAAGTAGGCCAGCACAACCGATTTCTGCTATGCTTTTTATTTACTAGGATACTTCCCTAGGCCCCTACCTCAATCGCCTCTTGTGACATGCTTTGTAAGTCACAGCGTTACTATTCTTTGCTCCCTTGCAACCCAGGCAACACACACATGTGCTATCATATACAGATCACAAAGAGTGGTCTAACAAATGGTTGATATGGAGTGTTCAAAGAAGATGCTATTTTTCCATGTCTTTAGCTACTTCTTAATAGTTACGTAAAGCATGTAAGGAGAAGTAAAAGACCCATTTTCATACCATGAGGTATTGGGGAATAAAACTTTATATCTACATTTTCTTTAGATACTCGCGTACTATTGGAGATATGGTCAACATTGCTGCAACCACCTTTACTTACTAGTGTTTCTCTGGTACCCAGTTGAGGTTACATGAGAACTGTATGCAGTCAGGAAAAATATAATTTAGCTGGAATTTGAACCTGGGAGCACCTGTCTAGGATGCAAGTGTACTACTAACATCTTTGTTACCATGATATCACACAAAGCAAATTATTGACAAAATATAATTAAAAATATGTTGTATATATAATTGGTTTTAACATCTATTTTTGTAATCTGTTTTTATCATCTGTATTTATAATCTGTTTCTAATCATCTGTTTTTAATCATCTGTTCTGTAATCTGTTTTTATCGTCTTCTTTGTAATCTGTTTTTATTTATCTCTTTTGTCATCAGTTTTTTTTTTCTGGTTTCTTAAATGTTTGTTATCTATTTTTTCAATCGGCATTCATTGTGATTTCTAGCATGATGAAGATGAACTGCAAATTAAACATGAGGAAGGAGACGCAGTTCTTGGTGAGAGAGGTCCTATACTTGGTGTACCTGTCAACTACAATATGGAACAGGGACACAACTACATTGCCAATAAGTCCTGCAAACCATATCAAATTCAGACTAATTATTCCACAGGTATGTCAAGAGAGTTGTTTTGTTAATGTTAACTTTGTTGTAGAACCGAATTACATTTTAGATGAGTATTTCGGAAACAGAGGATTTATCTAAATGTGTGTTCTATTAATGTGTGATACCCAATGTGAAATGACTAACCGTTCTAGTTTATTAAATAGTAAACAGTGTTCTAAATTCGGCTATTGGAATGTGAGGACTAGTAAAATGTTAAATAACGGAGACACGATGAAAGAAATAAACTCTCGTATTGCCATAGCAATAGAGATTTGGGGAGATTCATAATCGCCACGCCAGCCGCATGGCACCTGATGAGGATGATGATGATTGCTATAGCAGCTAGTGCCTTCACTAAGTTAACAAATATCTGACAATCTAAAGACCTTAGTATATGTACAAAAGTTAAATTGTTTAAGTCCAGTGTGATTCCTGTCCTGATCTACGGATGTGAAAGTTGGAAATCAACAAACAAAATTGATAAGAAACTGGACAGCTTTGAGAATAAGTGTCTCCAAAAATTACTAAATGTAAAATGGAGTGATTTCGTTTGGAATAATGCAGTGAGAGATAAAACACAGCAACAATTCGTATCAAATATTATATGGAAACAAAGGTGAAAATATTTAGGTCATGTTCTTAGATCAGATGAAGAGAGACTAATTCAACAAGTTCTTATGTAGCCACCAGTTAGAAAAGAAAACATGGAAGATCTAAGACCACTTTACAAAGAACAATCCTACAGGAAAGTAAATTATTGGGATGTAAAACCATACAAGATCTCCAACTGCTAGCAACAAACCGCATGGAGCTCTAATACCTCTGCCCTATGTACCGCCTTTGGCACGAAAGGAACAAACAAACTATAAATTAACCTTATGTTCATTTATTTCAGGGAACAGTATTCAGCCAGCATTGCCAGCAAATTTTCCTGATTACAGTTACAATGCCTCAAGAACTGCACAAGTGAAAGGATCAAAACGTGAGATAGATGAAAGGGAGAGATATAGTGAACCTCCAAAATGGATCAGGCCACAAAATGCCGGCATGATGGAGGTCAACAATCTGAGTGCTCCATGGAGTGTCCCCAACTCTAATGCAGCCAACACAAATGGCAAAACAGTAGGTTATTGTGTATGGGTGTAAACAAATATAAAAGTGATGTTTTTCTTTTTCAAACGCTCCATATCAACACCCTGTTATATCAAGAGACGAAGACCACTTGTTAAATCACTCTTTGTGATTTGTATGGAATCTGAGCCTAAGAGCAGTTGCATGCTGTGCCAGTTATGCCCTACAAGTAGGCCGGCACATCTGATTTCTGCGACACTTTTTTTATTTACTACAGTAACTTCCCATGGCCCCTACCTCAGTCGCCTCTTATGACATGCCTTGTAGGTTGCAGTGTTACTATTCTTTGCTCCCCTTGCAAGCCTCGGGAGCACACGGGCAGAAAGTAATCAAGTGGGTACATTTATTTGGCATGTGCCCGCTTATGGCGACAGAGCTGAAAACCATGTTACATATGACAATGCTTACTTCTGGATTCTTCCACTTCTGAATTCATCCTATCAGAGGTAATATCTTCTTCTTCACATGCACCATATCGACCACATGTTAACCACGCTGCGTGATTTGTATGTGATCTGAGCCTAAGAGCAATTGTACGTTGTGCAGTTATACACCTTACAAGTAGGCTAGCACATCCGATTTCTACGATGCTTTTTATTTACTAAGGTAGCTTACCTAGGTCCTACATCACTCGCCTATTACGGCATGCCTTGTAGGTCGCAGTGGTACTATTCTTTGCTTCCCTTGTGGGCCCCGGCACCACACGGACAAGAGGTAATATAAAATATAAGAATGCTCCAAAATGAGGCACATATACACATTTATACAGGGAAATAAACGTCAACTAGCGAAGGGAGACAACCAACATTATACACTTAAAAAATCACATCATTAGATCTCTACAAGAGTTCTCTGGAAGGAATTAATTATTATTGCTTTATGTTTGTTAGTCTATTATTATTATTATTATATAAGAAAGAGAAAATTTAGATATTTTGGACATATAAAAAAATATGAATGGCTGGAGAAGACCATCATGGAAGGAGGCATACCGGCAAAGAGAAGAAGAGGAAGACCACGGAGAAGATGGATTCAGGATGTAACTGATGGTTTGAACATGGCGGCTGCAGAGGCAGGGCATCTGGTTTACGAGAGAGAGAAATTCCGGAGGACTTGGGGTGGCAAAGTTCTGCTCAGGACAAGCTATTTGATGATTGATGAGTCTATTATTGCTTCATGTTTGTAAGTCTACATGCTCTAATATAACCCTATTCAACATAACAAACCAACAAAATAAGAAAAACAAATTGAGAATTTCTGTAAAAATTAGGGATAAAAATATCTTCTTCTTCTCTTCCACCATTTACTTATAGAAGTGTTGGGAGGGGGGGAAGAAACGTAGTGATCTTGTGTGTGCTTGTTTTAGGATCAACAAATAAACATGGTAAAGGTATTAAGAACTTCCGAAAAAACAAATAGACAAACACGGGACTCAAACCACTAACCCTAGTCCTTACGACACCAATCGCCTAGCCTAGCAATACAAGCGGTCAGTGTGCTCAGCTTGTTTTAAGGTACTTTGTAAGCTGATATTCATTTTCATAAGGCTGTTCTTGATGCCGTTGCTCCATCTTTTGCATGGTCTTCCTCTTGCTTTGTACTCATTTTACTTTTTCTGTGTGGCTCTCTATGAGAAAAATATAAATACTGAAAAATATGAAACTATTAGATACTCCGAGAGGAGTTAATTCTTATTTTTCATGTTTGTTGGTCTACACGCTCTGATATAACCAATAAAAGGCTTGTCATTAGGTTGAAAGGGTGTGCCTCGGCTTAAAGAGCCGTTAATGCCCTACATAACAAACAAATAATATTGAAAAAGACATTCATAATCAGGCAAGTCTTACTCTGACTCAAGAGGTCTATGAAATCTGATCTGATCAAATCAATTTGATCAGCCATTTGATAAATATGATCATGTGACATATCCAACTAGCGTTGTATTTTTACTGAGTCTTCTACAACAGAACATCAGGAACGAAGGCGAGAGGAGGACGATGAAAAAGATGATTAGATGGCATAGCAGAATCCTGTCAAAAAACAAAAAATAGCTATCACCCAAGCCATTAGAACAGCGCAAGACAAAAACAGAAAACCACAACACTGGGGGACTGCCTAGAGTAGTTGATAGTAACTTGGCCTGCTAGCTGTGAGACGCCTCATAGCTCGGGTTCGAACCTACTGTCCGGCATTTGTTCGAGTCCCTGGTCTTACTCAGGACGATAACTTGAGTACCTCTGAAGTCGGAGAAAATCTGCCTGTATGGCGAGGAATACTAATTACGAGTACATTGAACACACGGCTGCCAGTGTAAAGTAATTTACAATGTGCACGCTGCTGCCATTGTAAGAAATTGGAAAACGGATTTTCACGCAAAAATCAGTTTCAGAGATGAAACTCCGTCTGAGTTGAAAGCGGACGAAAGAGAAAAAAAGAAAGAAGAAAAAAACCACAACACTGGGCAACAACCCGATAGTAGTGTGACGGCTGCAGAAAGAAAGAAGTTGTATTTATAATAGTGGATTTGATAAAAATCTGTATTATACTTGCAAGTTTTTGTATAGGAAATTTAATTAGTTGTGTGATTGTCAAATGTGCAAGCATTGTTTGTTTCAGCCTGTAAGGATTCTTCTTCACCCCAGGAGGCATAGAACCACAACCAATGTTTTCCAAGCCCTCCTATCCAAGATAATTTTTTCCAGATCTCTCCACTCTCACATTTTCTTGTATTGCATCTTCAACTCACTTCTCCAGGTGTTCTTGGGTCTTCCATTACCTCTATTACCCTGGGGGTTCCATCGGAGAGTCTGTCTTATGATGATGTCTGGTGGCCTCCTCAGTGTGTGTCATATCCATCAACACCTTCTGCCCCTTATCTCTTGTTCCACATGCCGTTGTCCCGCTCTATCCCACAGTTACCTGTTTGTGGTCCTGTCATACCATCGCAGATGTAGTATCCCGTGTAGGCATCTATTGATGAATGTCTGCAACTTTTTGTTGTTCCACTTAGTTGTTCTCCATGTCTCCGCTCCATATAGATGAATACATTTGACAAATATAGACGAATACATCTTTACATTTGAGTTAAATATCATTATCTTAGTTTTATTCCTGATCATTAACTGTAACGATTAACGATCCCAATTTCAGGTCAGCCAGGTTTACAGGAAACAGATGTCTGGTGGAACTGTCTATACTCCTGAGGGCGCACCATATCCTGTGGAACAGTTCTTCAACAGCCATGACAACCGCGAACCATTAGAATTCCAAGACCTGTTTGAACTTGGTCTGGACGAGTCTGCATTTAATATTGCAGTTGATGCTGATGATTTTCTGCAGACATCTGGACCTCCTTCGCTGCAGCTCACAGGTACAGTCGACCAGAAAAACGGACAGATAAATAATGCACCAAATAAGATGAGTGTCAGTCATCAACAATGGCACAACTCACAGAGCTCTCTACCTCCTGTCAACCAGCGTACAAATTCATATCCCAATCACTTCCAGCAACAGCAGTTTGAAAATTACCATCAGCAAACACTGCGACAGTACCACGAAGTTCAGCGTGGGAAGAGAGGCAGCATAGGTAATGATGATTACAGCGATGGCTATGGAAGTGACCTTAGTCCATCACATGGAGTGCAGTCACCCCCAGAGCAAAGTCCTCGCTCAATAATGGATGCCTCCCCTGGGACATATAGTGGATCTCCACCACAAACCAACTGGTCACCACCTCCTTCGAACATGTCCGATTGCTCTGTTGACTCTGGTGTGTGCAGCCCAATGACTGAAGACCAGAATGGATACACATCAATGGTAAATTTATTATTCAACCTTATTCAATTCTGTATCATAATCTCTTTCATTCCAAAAGCACATGTCTTCAACAAACTTCTTTCATCTCTTCCTCTCTCTTGCCATCCCTTTCTCTCTCTTGCCATCCCTTTCTCTCTCTTGCCATCCCTTTCTCTCTCTTGTCATCCTTTTCTCTCTCTTGCCATCCCTTTCTCTCTCTTGCCATCCCTTTCTCTCTCTTGCCATCCCTTTCTCTCTCTTGCCATCCCTTTCTCTCTCTTGTCATCCCTTTCTCTCTCTTGTCATCCCTTTCTCTCTCTTGCCATCCCTTTCTCTCTCTTGTCATCCCTTTCTCTCTCTTGCCATCCCTTTCTCTCGCCATCCCTTTCTCTCTCTTGTCATCCCTTTCTCTCTCTTGCCATCCCTTCCAATGCTTTCCACATCTTGCCTATCCCTTTAATATCAGTCTCTAAATCTCTTCTCCAGGTATTTCTATACCATCCCCTACTCCTCTTTCCCTGTGGATTTCAAAACAGTGCCTGTCTTGCAATGCTTCCTATTGGTCTTCTCAATGTGTCTCCTATCCATCGCCAGTCTCTTCCATAGCTCTTTCCCCCATTATCTGCTTAGTTCTATCTCTGAGTTCCTCGTTCGTAATCTTATCATACCATAGTAGTCTCTCAATTCAATAGGGACTGAGATTCAATCTTCTATTGGATAGTAACTTTAAACACAACTTTTCTTCAATCATATATCATAATTCTCTTTCATTCCTAATCAAATAATCATCTCATAAGTTCCCCTTTTATTCCTAATTCAAACAATCTATATCATAATTCTCTTTCATTCCTAATCAAACAATCATATCTCATAATTCCTTTCATTCCTAATTCAAACAATCCTATATCATAATTCTCTTTCATTCCTAATCAAGCAATCCTATCTCATAATTCTCTTTCATTCCTAATCAAACAATCCTATATCATAATTCCCTTTCATTCCTAATTCAAACAATCCTATCTCATAATTCTCTTTCATTCCTAATCAAACAATCCTATCTCATAATTCCCCTTTTATTCCTAATTCAAACAATCCTATATCATAATTCTCTTCATTCCTAATCAAACAATCCTATATCATAATTCTCTTTCATTCCTAATTCAAACAATCCTATATCATAATTATCTTTCATTCCTAATTCAAACAATCCTATATCATAATTCTCTTTCATTCCTAATCAAACAATCCTATATCATAATTCTCTTTCATTCCTAATCAAACAATCCTATATCATAATTATCTTTCATTCCTAATTCAAACAATCCTATCTCATAATTCTCTTTCATTCCTAATTCAAACAATCCTATATCATAATTCTCTTTCATTCCTAATCAAACAATCCTATATCATAATTATCTTTCATTCCTAATTCAAACAATCCTATATCATAATTCTCTTTCATTCCTAATTCAAACAATCCTATCTCATTCTCTTTCATTCCTAATCAAACAATCCTATATCATAATTCTCTTTCATTCCTAATCAAACAATCCTATATCATAATTCTCTTTCATTCCTAATTCAAACAATCCTATCTCATAATTCCCTTTCATTCCTAATTCAAACAATCCTATCTCATTCTCTTTCATTCCTAATCAAACAATCCTATATCATAATTCTCTTTCATTCCTAATTCAAATAGTTCATTCAATCTTCTCTTTAAAAATAATTTTAAACACATCATTTCTTCCATCCAAAATTTTATTCAATTATCTACAATTTTATTGAATATTATCAACATACCTGTTCTCACTATTGTGAAACATGTCTGATACCTGTCTGATTCGTGGAGAGTCTGATCCAATTATTTCTTTATGTCTTGTCCTTCACATATCTGTCCGAAATTATCTAGTTTTTGTTTGAAAGCTGTTGTTGGGGTTGAAAAAATGGAGTGACATATGAATACTTAGAACTGTGTCCTGCTTTTCGAGATATGCCGGGCAAATACTTAATATTTGTTTACCATTAGTGACATTTGTCCAGGAAGTTTACATCCAGGGTTTAACTCTTATTTTTCTCCTTTTTCAGAAAAGCCCACGGCAAGGATATATGATGAGCCCACAGAGCATAACATCTTTGCCTGGAACCCCCCAGTCTAGAGCGATGAGCACCTCTCCACCTCATCATTACATGTCGCCAACGCTTACAAATTCTCCATCTTACCAGACAGTATCACATGAACAAAAGGTAGGGGGCACACATACACAAACATACATCCCCTACCCCGCCCCCTCTGTCTTTAACGTCAATTTTATGAAGGTTTACCTTACTGGGGAAATGTAGGGTAGGTTGAAAGAGATCGTTAGCTGGGAATGGTAGTATAGAAAAAAAATAGGGGGAGGAAAGGCTAGACGTAAATGCTAAATGTCATGCTGCAAGAGGTCTTAGATGCTAGGGGCTTAGAAGTCTCATCCAGTTGAAACAGCAGATAAAGGCTTAGATGTTTCATCCAATCGGCACCTCTGTCTGAGCATGAAGACATCAACACCAAGAGACTAAATAGCCTAATCGTAATTCTTCTCTGGTTGTCTTCCTGATGTTACAAAGTATCTAGCAGGAAGATTGACACACAAAAGTAATGAAACTGCACTTGAAATTAGGTTGTTTGTAATATCATTACTTAAAATATGTACAGCATCCAATGCCTTTTAACCCTGGACTGTCTCAACTAGTCTCAATAAGATCTAGTTTATTCCAATGTCAATTTAAAGTGGGTCTATGTCTTAATTGTAAATGGCAACACACGGAAGAAAGCAAAAAAAAGGATTATCATGTTTGTATATATGTAGGATATAGAAGTTTCATATCCAAAATGTTAATCATGCTTCATACAACGTTCTGACGGTCGTGTTTTTCTTCTGTTCATGGCACAAATGAATGATTCAGTGTTATTTTCATCGTTTGTTACCTGTACCTGGCGTATTCCAACAAAAGTAAGTTGTCGTAATAATATCCCATGCTTAGTAGCACAATACTCACATTTCAGATTGTAAACTAAATTTCAGACAGTCACCTTAATTTTAGACTATCACTCAATTTAGACTGTCACTAAATTGTAGACTTCTTAAATTTTAGACTATCACCTAAATTTTAGACTATTACTAAATTTTAAACTGTCTCCTAAATTTCAAATTATCACCTTAATTTTAGACCACTATTAAATTTTAGACTATCACTAAATTTCCAAATATTACCTTAATTTCAGAATATTATTAAATTTTAGAATATTACTAAATTTCAGACCATTACCTAAATTGTTGACTATCACCTAAATTTTAAACTATTACTAAAATTTAGACTATCACTAAATGTTAGAATGTCACTGAATTGTAAACTGTCACAGAATTTTAGACTGTCACCTAAATTTAAGAATATTTCCTAAATTTCAGAATATTACCTAAATTTAAAAATATTATTAAATTTGAGAAATGTACTAAATTTCAGACCCTTACCTAAATTTTTTGGCCTTGACCTAAATTTCAGACTATTATCAAAATTTTAGACCATCACCTACATTTGAGACTATCACCTTAATTTTAGACATCTAAATTTTAGACTATCACGTAAATTTTAGATTATTACAAAATTTCAGATTATTACCTATATTTCAAACTGTTACCTAAATTTCAGACTGTTTGTTACCTAAATTTCAGACTATCACAAAATATCTAAATTTCAGACTATCATCTTAATTTTAGACTATCACCTTAATTTTAGACTATTGCTAAATTTCAAACTGTCACCTAAATTTTTGACTGGTACCTAAATTTCATACTTAAATTTCAGACTATCACCTTAATTGTAGACTGTCATCTAAATTTCAGAATATTACTAAATTTAAGAATATCACTAAATTTCAGAATATTACTAAATTTAAGAATATTACTAAATTTAAGAATATCACCAAAATTTAAGATACAGAATCTTAACTGAATGTTAAAGTTGTGGTAAATTTGAGTCTTTTTTTTTAAAAGCGATTTTAAAAAAACAACCCCAAAACCAGCAAACTACAATCGTTGTGGTCCAAACTGGACACTGTAGACTAAAAGTAAATCTCTGCAAAATGAAGGTTGCAAGTGTTCATGCTGAAACATTTCCCAAAACACAGACATGCTTTAAAGGGTTTTAAAGCTGAAGGATTGACTTAATTGCACCGGGTTTTACCCCATATGGCTCGGTCCTCTCCGCAGAAATGGCACGCCACCTGCCGAGTATTGCACAAAGCACGAACTCCGTAGCTCCAGCAACAATCCTAGAGTTCTCTGGAAAAAACTGCACTCGTAAACAGAACAGCACGGTCTGGATTCAAATCCACGACCGTCGTCTGACAAGGCAAAGGGCTTAACTACATAGACCTCCTATAGACATGCTTTCTGCTTCTAGATTTGAGTGTTGTAACTTAGTCACAGAAGATGAGTTTGGAAAATAAATGGGGTTTAAAGATAAAGGATTACTTCTTTTGCAACTGGGTTTTACCATATGGCTCAGCCCCTCTCTGCAGAAATTATACACTACTTGCTGAGAGTATTGCACAGAGCATGAGCTCTGTAGCTCCTGCAGCAATTCTAGGAATCTCTGAAAAAAATTCACGGGCGAACAAAATGGTGAAGTTCAGATTTAAACCTATAAACTTTGGCGAACAAGACAATACAGCTGAGCCACAGAGATCGAAAGATAGATAGTATGTAGTACAATAGCTAGAAACAATTTAAAGGTTCTTTTGTTTTCATCTGATCTTTTTTTATTTTCATACCAGGTTCTTCAAAATGATGTCTATGTCAGCTCTTTTGTTGACGACCACTTAACCGACCTTGATTGTGCTTTAGAAATTGCAAGTGAAGACCTTATGGCAGAGAGACTTAGGAAAGGATACCAAGTGAGCTCAGTTCAGAGTAATGGTACTAATAACAACATCAGTCATGTGAATGGTGTAATCAACAACATCAACGTCTGTCTACATAATGGAACAGTCAATGCTCCACCGAGGAGCTTTGCGATGGCAGTTGCACCACCCAATGGTACCAAATTACAGGATGTTGTCTCAACCAAGCCTGTTACAAATTCAGTCATGAAGGAAGTAAGTTCAACATTTTTGCAATTAAAATTAGTTGTATTCTTCTTCTTTTCGTTCGTTCTTTACGACCAATTTTAATCACTCTTTGTGATATGTTTGATCTTTGCCAAGAACGTGTATACGTTGCACATTGGTTTGGTAGGCCCCTAAACGCATAGATTTCTACACGTTTAGGACACATGCATCAGATTTCAGCCAAACCTCCTTAGTCGCCTCTTCGACATGCATGGCAGGTAACAGTGGTTCTATTCTTTACATCCCAAATTTGGGCCCGGTAACCACTCGGGCGATTAGTTGTGTTGATTTGTAGCCCAATGTAGACTAGTTCACCTTCTTTTCTTTGAACGCTCCACATCGACCACTTGTTGACCACTCTTTGTGATTTGTAGGTGATCTAAGCCTAAGAGCAATTGTATGTTGTGCCAGTTATATACCTACAAGTAGGCCATCACGTCTGATTTCTGCAATGCTTTTTTTATTTACTATGGTAGCTTCCCTAGGTCCCTACATGTCGCCTCTTCATTGCCCCAGATTTTACCCCATACGGCTCGGTCCCTCTCAGCAGAAGACATACGCCACCTGTCGAGAATATTGCACAAAGCACGAACTCCATAGCTCCAGCGACAATCCTAGGGTCTCTGGAAAAAACTGCACTCGTGAACAGAATGGCGCAGTCCATACTCGAACCCACAACCTTTGACTCACAAGGTAAAGGGCTTAACCACTTAGCCATAGAGACCCCAGCAAAGAGACTTGTCGCCTCTTACGAAATGCCTTTTAGGTTGCAGTGTTACTAACGATACTACAGGCAGTAATGACATTAAAAATTAAAAAAAAAAAAAATTAAATTTTGTTGGCATTTCTCTCTGCAGAAGTCCCACGGTATCCCTAATCTGCCTATGACTGTACCTACTACGGTTACATTGTCCAACAAGAATATGATCATCTACCAGCAGATAACCAATGTGAATAGTCCTTCAAATAACCGGATGAATGCCATTACTAATAATAACATCAACAATGTGCAGGTATGTATGAGTGATATTTGATCTGTTTGTAGAGTTGTGGGGGCAGTAGGTATTACATGTATTGTTAGTCGATGGTCATGGAGGTGACCATATGTGTGACATAAGATTTGTGCATTGAATCATTTGTGTGATAGATAAGAATTGTGAAGTGGGTCAGGTATGTGATGAATAAGAATTGTAAAGTGGGTCAAGTGTGTGGTGAAAATAAATGTAAAGTGGGTCATGCTTTTGAGGAAAATAAATGTAAAGTGGGTCAAGTATTTGATGAAAATGAATCTGAAGTGGGTCAAGTATGTGATGAATAAGAATTATAAAGTGGGTCAAATGTGATGGATAAGTGATGTAAATTGAGTCAAGTTTGTGATGGATAACAACTGTAAAGTGTGTCAAAGTGGATTGATAAGAAATGTAAAGTAGGTCAAAGTTTATGATTGATAAGAAATGTAAAGTATGTCAAAGTTTATGACTGATAAGAAATGTAAAGTATGTCAAAGTTTATGACTGATAAGAAATGTAATGTATGTCAAAGTGTATGACTGATATACTTTTAATGTGTCCTCAGTCATCAATCCCAGGGCCATTCTATCTGACTTCAGCCACCACAAATACTTCACATCCACCTATCAACAACCATGGCAAGATTGCGATTGCACCGCTGAACCCCAAACCAACTCCACAAGTTCAGAGTCAGATGGTACCTGTCTTTGTGACAAGGGGTGGAACTATGGCAAATACTGTCATTATCATGCCCAATGGTCCACCAAATACTCCAACACGGTTGGTATTTCTTTGTTATGTCTTGTTTCTATGTTGTTTCATAATCTCTGTCGTGAATAAATAATTGATTTCATTACTTGTGTAACTGTTCTGAAATAAAAAAGAGAATAGGGATGGCCAAAAGTACAGTCAATAACATGGGGCAGAAAGTCGAAATCCTAATAATAATAATACTATTTCCTCTCGTACTGTTATACATTACATAGGGCCAGCAAACAATTTCTCCATACCATTCCATCCTGAGCAACTCACTCAATCTCCTCCATGGAACTGGTATTGATATTTCCGCGCTCTCTGCAGAAATGGCTATACCATCTGCCAAGAGTATTGCAAAAAGTATAAACTCCATAGCTTCTTCAATAATCCTAGGGGTCTCTGGGAAAAAATGCACTCAAGAACAGAACAACGAAGTCCGGATTTGAACCGATGAGCTTCGGGACGCAAGGCAAGGGCGTACCCACTTAGTCACAGAGACCCTTAAAGCGTGTCTTTAACCAACGAACCATAGAAACCATCAACATGCATACTCTTCACCATCTGCTTGTGGAGACTGAGAACCTATGTGTTCACAAGCAGTGCTGTTACCAGAAGTCCGTTCGATAACCAAGATTAGGGATTTATTATCTGACTATATGTTATTGGTTACTAAACTGACGTCATTGCACTCCGACAGACCCATAGGTGCTCAATCTTCCCCAACAGATATCGAAGAGTATGCATACTGATGGCTCCCGTGGCTTGCTGATTAAACACACTCTCTACTCTGCCCTCAGGCATCCAGTTCTACTTGTACAATGGGTAACTCCAAACTGCTTAAATCACTTGATCGATTCAACATCTATTTTAGTGTCCTAATCCAACAGACAGTCGCGAATAGACCGAAGAACATCCCCTTATCCATCTTCAACTCCCTAATAATCGATGCTGTTGATGCAAGCCTGTCCGCTCTATATGTTACATCTGCCGTATAGGAATTTCTTCATTTCTGTTGTATCCTTTGTTTGAAAAAAGCCTTTTGATCAAAACGTCACTGTATATTGTTTTTTGTATTTTGTAAAACTACATTACTTTGTTTTTTCATGTTTTCCCATTGCTACATAGTTTTACTGCAGTATTCCCTTACTGGAGCGTCTGGTCAAATGGATCAGAGTGCAGCTCCCATGCGGGAGACCTGTTTCTTTCCACGGTAAGGCCAAGCCATTTTTTTTGTCACGGGCATAAAGAAAACATCCTAACCTGAACAGTTTCGCGGCAACTGCATTAACCTCGCTGCCTTAAATTCTACATGCTCATGTTCCTCCTGTCTTGCACCGTCCAAAAAAGCGGTATTACAGACAGTAACGACAGTTTTTCCCTTATATCGATAAGCAAAGTACCAATAACCAGCTTCTATTGAACCGAGTTTTACTATTTACAATGCTAAAGAACTGCTTTACAGTGTTGGTTTTTTTTCAAATAGTAAACTGCCAGTCCTTATACCTAAAGAACCAGTAAAGCCAAAAGAATCAGTGCCAGAGGTCAGTGTGAAACCAAGTAATGTTGGTACCACTTCAACTAATGCCAGTAGTGCAGTTCAAGGGGAACAATCAACAAATGTATCAACTCCAGATGGGAAAATACCAGTGGCATGTAAGTAACTGTGTATTAATAAAACAGATTTATTAGTCTAAATACCATAACAAATGTGAAGCTTTTGAAACGAACAGACTGTGCATCTTTGGAGACCATCATTAAAAGACGAAATGGAGGTGGGTTGAACATGTATGTTGTATGCCAGTAGGGGCCTTGGTTAAGACTGCTTTTAGATGTGCAACGGAGGGAAAGAGAAGGCTTGGGCGTCCAAAGGAAAGGAAACATGGAGAAGAACGGTAGAGAGAGAGTTGAAGGAGTGTGTCCTGATGTTAGGGACAGCTGATAGAAAGGCAGCAGAACGGCAACAGTTTAAGTCTCTTGTGGAAGCCTTATGTGTCAATCGGAACACAAAGAGGATATAGCTAGATTAGTTTAAAAGGGTCTGAAGCTGAAGGATTAACTTCATTGCACAGAGTTTTACCCAATATGACTCAGTCCCTCTCCGCAGAAATGGCACACAACATGCCGAGAGTATTGCCCAAACACTGTAGCTTCCAAAATATAGATGTCTCTTGGTATTTTGTAACTCTTCTGTAAGAAGAATATTAACTGAAAATACACCTATGGTGTGCCTGGGCCTGCAAGGGAAGCAAAGAATAGTACCACTGCGATCTACAAGGCATGTCATAAGAGGCGACAGATGTTGGACCTAGGAAGGTACCCTAGTAAATAAAAACATCGCAGAAATCGGATGTGCTGGCCTACTTGTAGGTGCATAACTGGCATAATGTACAATCGCTCATAGACTCAGATCACATACAAATCACACAGAGTGGTTAACAAGTTAGTTGATGGGAAGCGTTCGAACATGTCGCCACACTCAGTCGACCTGAAAACTAAGCTTTGGGGAAACCTGAAACTGACTGCCCAGTTTATTGTCCACAGTAAATTAAGCGCATGACCAAAGATCGCTGAAAAAGAAGAATTCGAAGAAGAACCGGAAAGAAATACATTTTGAATTTGGAATACATGATTGATTTCTGTGATATATAGGTTCGACTTTTTTTTTCTAGAAGTAGATCGATTCCCGCATATCCCTCAAATCCTAATTTGAATGATATATCCTGAACATTTTTCTTTTAACCCTTTGAACCCTGGCCAACTATACCTTAAAACCCTCTCCCTGGGCTCCTGAGCATATATCAGAATTGTTTAAAAAAACAAGATAGATTGACAGAATTAAGTGTCCTATAATTTTTTATCGACTACCCCATCATCTAGAGTATTCCTGCTTACTATGCCAGTCTTCCCAACATGTAGATCCTTCCTTTAGACACATGAAATTTTGACAAAATGTGCACCAAAATTGTGTCTTAACTTTCTTGACTGGTCTGTCTTTGTAATCCATGTTTGGAAAGTCACTGACATGTTTGTTATATTTGAACATCAGTCGGTTCAAATAATTCTTCTTCTAAATGATCATCCAACTCACTTTTGATTTCGTTATCAGAATAATCATATTCTAAGTCTAATTCATCTTCAGAATCATTTAAAAGAAGTTCAACAGCTTGCTCTGTGGTTATCCTTTTAGAGTGACCATTTCCG
Organism: Arion vulgaris; assembly: GCA_020796225.1. Taxonomy (NCBI): domain Eukaryota; kingdom Metazoa; phylum Mollusca; class Gastropoda; order Stylommatophora; family Arionidae; genus Arion; species Arion vulgaris. Next base: position 14,288,235 of record CM036768.1, read on the forward strand.
AAATTTTCAGCGTGTCGTTTTATCTTTTTAAAATTAATAAACAAATATCAAATCACTATGTTTCAAAACACGATGCAAACCGCCATTTAGCTAAACCTTTAATGGAAGCATTTCCTGTGTTTGACGTCACACTAGTACACAAGTTATCGCTGAACACCGACAAATAACGAGGAGGGTTCTCATCCCGATATGTAGGCACCCGGGTATACGTGTACTAATGATAATACCGTAATATCGGAAGGGCGGGTTCAAAAGGTTAATGTTTAACATGATTACCCAACTTATCCTTGTTATCCATGAAGATTTATACGTCTTTTCTCATAATTTTAATTCAGCGTCAGATGTAAAGCTGCTTAATCTGGCTCGACGACTGGTTGCAGAAATGGAGACAAGTGATTTGAAATATCAGGATGAGGATGGGGACACGTATGTTACTGTTTTTTTTTTTTAGTTTCCACTTACCATTTTGTCACTAAATATTCTGTATACTTATTTGTATTATATGTGATATCCAGGTCACAGCCATCCAATCATGTTCCTCTGATGATCAAGGCAATTTGCTCTAGAGAATCGTTTTATATGTTTATGTGGTACCTTGCGACCTCATGAACTCAACACACTACATTCCTATGCTTATTAGTAGTACTTTCTCTTCTCATGCTCATTATTCTATATGTGTCATCAATAATAACCATGGACTCATAGAATTTAGTAAAATTAAAAAAAAAATCTCAGTGTTCTATCAAACATATATAAAAATCAGCACCATTAAACAGGAATTTTCAATTTCCCGCTTGAGCTAGTTCACAGTATGTTGTTGGGGGCTACAACCACACCTTGTTGTAGAAGAAAGATCTCTAAATAATTATTTTCCCTTTTTTTAAATGCTTTAACATCAGGGGAAATAACCTTGTTTATGTTTGAACTTTCTTTCTACAGTTACCTCCATGTCGCTGTGTGTAAGGCAGATAAATTCATGGTACAGGCCTTGTTGGAGCGTCTAGTAAGAGAGAAACTCACAGAAATGATTGACATGCAGAACTTGGAAGGGCAGGTGAGACTTTGTTAACACTTGTACTGCTACATGTTAAATGTAACTGATTAACCATTTCAGCCCCACACCATTTTTCACCAAATCACCCCCAAATCCCAGCAAAGGGAAATAACCCTGGACATCCCACAGCATGTTTTTGTTTTAAATTAGTTACAAAAAAAATATTGATCCTAGGACACTCAAATTTGTGTCAGTGAATAAGAAAATGGACATAGTTTAAAAAGAAACTAAATTAAAATGAATACAACCATAAAGGTTGATTGAAAAATGCAGTAGAAGTTGGTGGAAAAAAATTTTTTTTAAATGTACTCGACAGTTCAAGACAGTGTACTCACCCAATGTACTGAGAAATTATAACAAATCTATTTCTCAACATACATTTCGAAATCCCTACTTGATTCAATCGATCATCTCTGCTCCAGTACATTTTGTACTGTGGCAAAACAACAATGCCCATCAAGATATTCATGTGCAAATAAAGACGAATCTCAGAAGGCGTTACAGGTACCCAGTACTTATCAACATTACCTGTGGTTTCCTGACGTTGAACATAAGTTGGTCTGACCAACAGCTAACTGATAGAAGTCCTCATTAACTATCAGGCTAAAATAATTAAATGGCTCCGCATGCTCATCTAAGACGTGCACAGGCCCACAGTCTTCGACAAATAGCTCGACTTCAACTGGGGAGGTGGCATCACACCAACGATCACAGTTAAACACCGGCAAATTAACGGTCTTTTCATCAGAACTAGAAGCCTCGTGGTCAGAATCAGAGAAAGGAACATCTATGTCACTTTCAACGTCAATGACACAAGTATCCTTTTCTAATTCCATGAAATAACCGTCAAAAGAGATATCAGAGCTATCACTATCATTGCCATAATTCGCAGCCATTTAAAAAAAATTTTAGACATTTTTTCCGACGATTTTGAAATTCAAAATAAAATACACAACCTGTAGCTAGAGCGTCACAAGACAGAGAACGTGGCTTCGTTAGTAAATACCCGGATGGGAATTTCAGTTATTTGAAAGGTGAATTAGTTGTAATGTGTAGTGAGTTACAACATGACAGTATAAATGTAGTTTATGGGATACATGTTAACAAGGCAGAATTGTCAGTCTTGAATTGTATATACACGTGGCCACAGAACTGATTGTGTCTTGTTTTGATGCTCAGAATGAGAACTTGTTCAAATTCATTCATAGTTTGGTAGTTCTTTTATGTTAATGTTGGTTGAAATACAATAATTTTCATTATTTTGTTAGGAAGAAATAAAAAAAAAAAAATTCTTATTAATTGATTTGGACATCTGTGACTTAATGGTAGTTAACTCAATCACAACCCAAGAATACCTCGTTCAAACTCAGCATATGGCAGTTTGGAAGAAAATTTTTGACCTCGTGGAATTTGACAAACTGTCTTCTTCTTCACGTTCGTTCTTTACGACCAATTTTAATCCCTCTTTGTGATAGGTTTAATCTTTGCAAAGAACGTGTATACGTTGCACATTGGTTTGGTAGGCCCCTAAACGCATAGACTTGTACATGTTTAGGACACATGCATCCGATTTCAGCCAAACCTCCTTAGTCGCCTCTTACGACATGCGTGGCAGGTAACAGTGATTACATTCATTACACCCCAAATTTGGGCCCCGGTAACCACTCGGGCGGACAAACTGTAAAAATAGACCTCATCGTTCAGAAAGCAATGGCAAACTACGGAAAATATGAGTGGTGCCTAGAAAAATGACTCGTTTACTGTAATTGATGGTGACATCTTGTAAAGGATACGCCACGGTTTTCATTTCATTATTAATTTCATCAGTTATATAATTTGCCAGGTACGACATTTTCATCTAACTTTATGAAAATTGTAATCCCTCAGACTCCATTGTACCTGGCAGTGAGCACAAATCACACAGAAATGGTACAATTGTTGGTTGAACAAGGTGCAGATGTTTATCCCTTTGCCGAGGTTTGCTTATTTTTATTATTATGTATATTTGCTTGATAATATCGTTTTAGTGATCATATTATATGCAGACGAAGATTCAAATATGCCGAGCCTGTGTAATTACCTCTTTGCTACATGGTTAAAAAATGTGATCAGAATGTGTTAATGTCAATTCAAAAGTAATTTAACAAGAGCACAGTTGATCATGCAGTTTGCAATACATGGCTAACGGGACAGGCATGCAGGCTACAGCATTTAGAAGTTAATGTGATGAGAAATAATATTTGAAAAGGTACAAACTTTTGAAAATTATTTTATCTTGGGTTGAAGCAAAATGTATAATGTTTTTCAGTTGTTATGGACTCAAATTTTCAGATATATTTAGGGATCTACACACCTGGTAAGACAGGTATTAATTGTCATAAAATATCCGCGTATTAGCTGGAAAAGTTGCTGTTGTTTGAACATTAGATGCACCACGTTCTGATGTTTGACTGTTTATATATCACAATAGAATGATAAAAATGGCTTAAGAACGATCGCACACGAGAGAGAGATTAGATGCAGATATGCGAGATGTGCATAAATTAAATCATCTTTTTGGCTGAAATCGGATGCACCTGTCCTAAACGTGTAGAAGTCTAGCGTTTAGGGGCCTACCAAACCAATGTGCAACGTATACACGTTCTTGGCAAAGATCAAACATATCACAAAGAGTGATTAAAATTGCTCGTAAAGAACGAATGCAAAGAAGAAGAGATCATCTTTGAAAGGGATTAAAAAATGTTTACCTTGTAGCACAGCGGGTGGTGGACCCAGTTACGGTCTAACATGTAAAAACTCAGTTCGCCATCATTATTTCCACTCAGCTGCTCGGAATTTATTTAAATGTATTAAATTGTCTATTGCCTCTATGAAGGCTCTCACCCTTCGGTCGTGATCTAGTGGTCACTACATTGATCTTAGCCAAAAGACTGTTTGAAAGTGATGTTTTAAGAAATCTTTCAAATTGATGTCTGTTCTGAAGCATCAACTAAACTACTAAATTGTTTAAAATTTTGCCAGTGTGTTGTCGGTGCTCTCAAGGGAGCAAAAATAGTGACACCATGATCTACAAGGCATGTTGTAAGAGGTGAGGTAGAGGCCTAGGGAAGCTACCTAGTAAATAAAAAGCATCGCAGAAATCGGATGTGCTGGCCTTCTTGTAGGTGCATAACTGGCACAACATATAGTCGCTCTTAAACTCGGAGATCACAAAGAGTAGTCGATATGGAGCTTTCAAAGATGAAGGAAAAGAAGTTAAGAATTGCAGCTTTCGATTTTTATATTTCTGTTTAGGGTAGGGGTCGCCACAGCACTAAGCATAGTACTGCACACCTGTTGAAGACTTCTGGGTTTTCAAGAAAGTTTGGGTTCTCTCCCCCGCAAAACAGGGAAAAGGCGAAATAATCCCAAACTTCCTTGGGATTATGAAACCAAAAAAAAATATGTATGTCCTAATTTTTGCATTTAAAAAAAATCAACATTTGTAATAATAATGTTTACTTATTTGTCTGTATAAAGTCGATAACATCAAGCGGTTTAATTGAAAAGACTGCAGCCATTCATTGTGCATCCACCAAGGGAGAGACGTATCTTGACACGCTAAAGGCACTTTTAAAGTCTCCAGCAATCAACTTAAACCAAGTGAACTCTGATGGTAAGTTAGTATCCTCACTGCTGTTTGTGTTACTTTAGCTTCTTGTGTTCAGAAATTCTATTACTTTAATTGTTTTGTAAATATAAACTTCTATTACTTTAGTTGTTTTGTAAATATAAACTTCGTGTATACGTATAAAGAACGTGTATACGTGCACATTGGTTTGGTAGGCCCCTAAACGCATAGACTTCTACACGTTTAGGACACATGCATCCGATTTCAGCCAAACCTCCTTAATCGGCTCTTACGACATGTGTGGCAGGTAACGTTGGTTCTATTCTTTACACCCGAATTTGAGCCCGGTAACCACTATGGCACATGCAGTGATGATGGTCCTATCAATCAATCATTTAATTAATTTGACTTTATTTAACTTACCTGTATTATACACTGTTTATTAGATGTCAATAAATATATCTAATTCAATTAACTTTCATTGCAGGTCACACAGCTCTAAATTGTGCTATCCTTGCACATCGGAAAGTAACCACTAACAAAATTCAGTTGAACAGCATACCCATTATCCGGGCTCTGTTGAATGCTGGAGCCGACCCCAACCAACAGGTTAGTACTATTTGCTGGTCATGATATTATATTGTTTGTGGTAGGGGTATTAGAAGTTGTGTTATATTTTGTGATTGTAGTGGTTGTGATACTATTTGTGGTTGTAGTAGTAGTTGTGAGGTATGCTGCAGCAGTAGATGTTGTGATGTTTGTTGCTGTAGTTTTAGTAGTTGTGATGTTTGATGCGGCAGTAGATGTTGTGATGCTGTTTGTGGCTGTAGTAGTAGTTGTGAGGTATGCTGCTGTATATTAGTAGTTGTGATGTTTATTGCTGTATTAGTTGTGATGTTTATTGTGGCAGTAGATGTTGTGATGTTTGTTGCTGTAGTTTTAGTAGTTGTGATGTTTGATGCGGCAGTAGATGTTGTGATGCTGTTTGTTGCTGTAGTAGTAGTTGTGATGTTTGTTTCTGTATAGTAGTAGTAGTGATGTTTATTGCTGTAGTAGTTGTGATGTTTGTTGTAGCAGTAGATGTTGTGATGTTTGTTGCTGTAGTTTTAGTAGTTGTGATGGGGGGACTGCCTAGAGTAGTTGATAGTAACTCGGCCTGCTAGCTGTGAGACGCCTCATAGCTCGGGTTCGAACCTACTGTCCGGCATTTGTTCGAGTCCCTGGTCTTACTCAGGACGATAACGTGAGTACCTCTGAAGTCGGAGAAAATCTGCCTGTATGGCGAGGAATACTAATTACGAGTACATTGAGCACACGGCTGCCAGTGTAAAGTAATTTACAATGTGCACGCTGCTGCCATTGTAAGAAATTGGAAAACGGATTTTCACGCAAAAATCAGTTTCAGAGATGAAACTTCGTCTGGGTTGAAAGCGGACGAAATAAAAAAAAAAAAAAGTAGTTGTGATGTTTGATGCGGCAGTAGATGTTGTGATGCTGTTTGTGGCTGTAGTAGTAGTTGTGGTGTTTGTTGCGACTACAGCTGTTGTGATCAACATTACATGTGTACGCTGTAAACTGTAACACAACCTAACGATCTTATTTCCCTGAGAATGAAGATGAGAATAAAACAAGTCAAGATTTAGTCAGGTTTCCTAAGTTTTGTGCATCTTCATCTTCAGGTACAACAAAGTGGAAAAACTAGCCTTATGTATGTCTTAGAGACCCTAGATCTTGACCTCATTGAGAGCATCTTTCCATTGATTGATCAGCAGAAACTATCTGGCTTTCTGAAAACTCAGGTACACAAGATTAATTAGAACACATTAATTGGCAAATTGTGAATGTTACTTAACTCCTTGTGGATCAAACGTCACACTACATGGCTTTGAGTTGGATGCCTTTTTACCAGGAGCCACACTAAAGGGTGTTTTTATTATAAAAACAAATGGCTTGTAAAAACAGGGCTTTTGCCCTAGTCCATTCAGAGCTAAGATCAAGGGCCATGTCCACAAGGGGCCCGCCTGCCCAGTGTGTTCGTAGCGCGTTGGGCTGTGGGTGACTAGCTCTCTGTGAGTGCGGGTTCAATTCCGCTGGCTGGCAGAAAAGTCACAGGTACCCCAGATTCACGGTGTTCGTGGCACCAAACCGAAGGGTTGCGATGTCCATGACACCGAGCCAAAGAGCTGAATGAAGAGTCAACATTTTTATGTCTTTCGTTTTGATGATGGGTCAGAGCAAGTATCATCTTTACATCAAAGATCGGCTGTAATAGATTTTTGATATGTTCAGTCTATTGGTCAGATCAGATATCATTTCCACAGCAAAGATCGGCTGTAATAGATTGTCATGTTCATTGATCAGATCAGATCATGTAGCATCTCCACATCAATTGTCATCTGTGATAGACACCTGGCATTGTCTGTCACTTGTCTAGATCATCATCATCAGGTGCTCAGCCGGCTAGCATTGGCGATGATGGATCTCCACAGATGTCTGTCTTAGGTTTAGATCGGATCATCTACATATAAAAGGCTGGTTAATAATGGATCTTTTAACATTTTCTATCACTTGCCATAGATGTACATTTAGTTTATTAATAGATGTATAGAGAAATAGAGACAAGATGCCAAAATGCAAATGCAGTGACCTACCAGCTGACACCATTACTACAAGACCCAAGGATCAGGATGGAAGTGAAAAGAAAGATGATAAAAAGTATTTTCCTACCAACACTTTGTTACCAGTGCCAAACTTGGTCTCTGACAGCAACACACCACAGAAGGCTCACCACGGGTGGAATGAAATGCTTCAAGAAGACAGTGGGGGTCACCAGGAAAGATAGACTACGAAATGAGGACATTAGAAGCCGAGTGGGCATAACTTCATGCACAGAATACATTGAAAGATAACAAATGTGGTGGTTTGGACATTTAATGAGAATGGGATACAACCAGCCACCAATAACAGCATACAATAAAAGAGATCAGGTACTAGAGCTAAGGGAAGACCAAGAAAAAGATGGATAGACAATATCAAGACCACACTAAATAAACACAGAGATAACACAACAAGGGTGACTAATCTGGTCCTAGAATGCAAATTAAAGCTTTCACCCTACGCTAACGGCAAGAGTGGACAACCAATTCCATCATCCACGTGGGGAAAGACAATAACTATATTGCTGCTATGTTGCATCTCTGTTTGAACATAATGTGTAGTTGATCATAATACTAAGAGCATATGTATATTCCAGTGGTGAAGTATGGACATTTAACAAGGCAATGAATAGACATATATGAAAGCTTTTGAATATAAGTGTTACAGAAGAGTGCGCCGTATATCGTGGACAGAGAAGTGAACAAATAAATATATTCAGAAGGAACTCAAAAGTCATTGAAAACTGACTGATGCTACGAATGAGAATAGGAGGATTGAAATGTTTTGGATATTTCTTCTTTGAACGCTCCATATCGACCACTTGTTAACCACCCTGTCTGATTTTTATGTAATCTGAACCTAAGAGCGATTGTACGTTGTGCCAGTTATGCGCCTACATTTTGGCCAGCACATCCGATTTCTGCGATGCTTTTTATTTACTAGGATAGCTTCCTAGATCCTACACCAGTCACCTCTTACGCCTTTTAGGTCGCAGTGGTACTATTCTTTGCTTCTCTTTCAGACCCCGGTACCACACAGGCATTGTGGACATATAAAAAAACACAAAGTATTGATGAAGACTGTAATGGAACGAGACATCCCACAAAGAGAAGAAAAGGAAGACAATGGAGAAGATGGATTCAGATTGTAACTGATTGAGCATGCAGAAACAGAACATCTTGCATATGAGATAGAAAAGTTACGGAGTGTTAAAGTTGTGCTCAGGACAAGCTATTTGATGATGACTATGTAGAATAGAACTAGCGAAACCTGTTGCCTTGCATGTCGACTGGGGACAGCCAAAGGCTAACGAGCGAACCCAGTAAATGCTGGTTGAAATTAGACACGTCGCCGAAGGACGTGCAATAGAGCTCCAAATGGTACCGAAGATGTGACTAAAAATACATTCTTGACAAAGGCTGTTTATATATCACAATAAGAATGATCAAAATGGCAGAAAAAGAACAATTAAAAAGAGAAAAAGAGTGAAATACATAAAAACAAACACAGTACTGTAGTTTTACAAAAACAATAACAATACACAGCAACATTTCGACCAAAAGACCTTTATCAAACAAAGGATACAACAGAAGTGACGAATTTCAATTCTTTCACAGTACACTATATATATAGACTATGACAAAAACATCCTAATGGTAAAAATTACTACTGTATCCTCATGCATGTCATTAACAAAACTAGGAGATGTTGTCTTGCTATCACAAGCCCTGTTATGCCATAAACACAAACAAATAGCCACAGAAACAGACAGATAAACTCTCAAAACTACTCATAAAGATGTGAATGCTATATAGTAGTAGGATCAAATTAAGTGAAAATCTGTTGTCTCTGTCTTCTCTGCTCTTTGACTGCGATGAGTACTGATGATAGTGATAATTCACTTCTTCATTATCTTCAACTTTATTATTTTCAAATTATCATCATCAAGGTGTGTGTCCTTTATAGGACGTTGCTCTCTTTGCAGCACATCTGAAATTCACTCTGTCTCTAGTCAGTTCACCCACTTCGCAGATGGTCATATTCATGGTTTCTTTAATATCTTGTAACCATCTTCTTCTGGGTCTGCCTCTGCGTCCTGGGACCCTGCCCTCCAGTATTGTTCTCTCCAGGCCATCGAGACGTTTGATGTGGCCAAAGTATCTAATTTTCTGTATAGTATATTGTTTATCAGCCAATTGTCTTTAACATTCAGTTCTTTCAGGACATCAGTGTTCTTTCTTTTTCTGTCCATGATATTCGTAGGATCTTTCTGTAGCATTTAGTTTCAAGGAACTGAATTTTCGTTCTTGTTGTTTGTGTAATGGTCCATGATTCACAACCATAAGTAGCCACTGAAAAATGCATGTTCTCAGTATTTTTAATTTTAATTACTGTCATAGGTTTCCAAGGTTTAATTCAAATTACGGTCTGGAAATCCATTCATTCCCAGATTTTTCTTAGTTGTACTTTATTGTCATCCAAAGTTAATTAGTAATAAAGATTCTGATCACAAAATGAGTCAAAACTTTTTCATTTTATTTCTTGGCACAGGCATTTGATAGCTCGTCTTGCAACAAGATTGCAGAGTCTCTAAAAGCAAATTTAGATCCACTTGGACAACAGCGACTGTCCAACTGTTTGAAACCTATGAACAGTCGAGGAATCTTCATGTCAACTTCGTAATAGACATCTATATTATCTTCATGTCACCTTTGTAATAGGCATCTATTAACTTCATGTCTCCTTCATAATAGGCATCTATATTACCTTTATGTCATTATCACAATATTCATCAATATTACCTTCATGTCACCATCGTAATATTCATCAATATTATCTTCATGTCACCATCATAATATTCATTAAAATTACCTTCATAATATTCATCAATATTACCTTCATAATATTCATCAATATTATCTTCATAATATTCATCAATATTATCTTCATAATATTCATCAATATTACCTTCATAATATTCATCAATATTATCTTCATAATATTCATCAATATTACCTTTATAATATTCATCAATATTACCTTCATAATATTCATCAATATTACCTTCACGATTGTTATAAAACTGATGTTTGCCTATATTTGTGATTACTATAAAAAGTAAATTGTGATGTTTTGTTAATATTTGTGATTACTTTGAAAATGAAATTGTTATAATGGCAGAATTTTCTTAAATATTCATTTTGTTGGTTTCTTATTTTATTACTGTTGTCGTCTAATTGATTCTCTTTTTTCACAGTTTAAATTTGTATGTAACTGTCGTTACTGGCTTTTTAAGCCGGTGTAGGACAGGAGGGACTTGGTTGCAAACCTATGCTTCCCTAGGGCGCGGGTGAAAAGAAGTGGAAAGGAGGGAAGAGAGCTTGAATTTAATGGTCGCATGGCTAGTGCAGTCGCCGCGAAGCTATTCAGGTTTGGATTTTTAGGGTCTCCCATTTGGGAGCTGTGTTCTAATCCATTCGGTCATACGCTCCTCGAACTTTGTATGTGGAACTTTATTATTCAACAATTTTGTTTCTAGAGGCAATTGTTGTCAGGTGTTCTTATTTTATTTATTCTTCCTGGAAAGATCTTGTTCTTCTGCATTCGCCCGCTATGAATTCAGGCGTAGTCTGGTGCTTCTGACTGATTTTTGCGTGAAGTCCTGCTTTCTATTTTATCTGTATCCTTCGCAATGCAGGAGTGCCTTCTCTGACTTGGAGGTGAACCTTGTTCTGGATACCAAGAAAATTTAAGGTTTTTTTCTCTGTGAAAGCAAAATGTCAACCCAAAATTACCATGAATAATGAAAAGTATCGACTACAATGGATAGCTACACTGCAAAAGTAAAGTATAAGAGGAAGACCACGCAAAAGATGGAGCGATGGCATCAAGAACAGTGTTAACTCCTTGTGGACCAAACGCCACACTACGTGTCTCCCACAAAGAGCACTAGCACTCAACGGCAGCATACTAAGATGACTACGTAAACATTGGATTGACGGAATATCCGATGCACTAAATTCCACCTTGTACAAAAGGAGGCTTGCTACATGTGCCTCTTTTTTCAACCCGCCGCTAAAAAACCAAACAGGGTAGAGAATAGACAGAATAATGGAGTGCATGATTCCTGGAAGATGAGACGGGATGTTCAAGATGATGGTGTCAACAGGGTATTTAACCCTTTAGCTGCTAAGGACATATATATATACGTTTTTCCCATTCACTTCTAAAGATGCATTTACACGTCTGTTATTATCTCTCCTCTGTGGACTAAAGACATGTTAACACGTTATACATTGCTACTGTCACTGCTTTAGGCGTACATTCTCTTTTGTGACCTAGAAACAAAGAGTAGCTACTTTTAGCTCAGCTTTCGGAAAGTATGTAGCAGCGAAAGGGTTAAAAAACAGGCTAGAACGTGATGATTGAGAAGGTGGAAAACTGGATTGAGAAATTGAGCTTGTGAGGTAGTTCTCTTTTTAAATTGAAATTGTTTGCAATTCTACTATTTTTATTTTGCATATAAAAATGTTTTGTTTATAGTACATAAGTATATACACATATATATATATACTTAAATATTTCCACACAGTTATTTCCTCAATTTTTAAGCAGTTAATTCAAGGAAGGTAAAAAAAATAATTTACAATCCCAACTACTCGTCAATAAACAAACATATATATATTATTATATACTAAATTAAAGAAAACTGGACAATCTAATAGAATAACAAGGTTGAAAAGTACTATAAGTAAAACTAGGACTTCTTATAAGGGAAGCAACTCTATGGCGCAGGGTGCGGTTAATAGCGTGCAACAGACTTCCACCGTGGCACAGTGTGTGGCTTAAAGCGTGGAAAGAGTTAAGAATGTAGTCATTTGTATATGGATATCATTGTAAAATAAACATTTTAAATATATATTTGTGTTGAGGTCTGTGTTGAGTGTTGTATATTGGTGCTCATATTGAGGTGGACATTGATGAATGTTTTTGGAGACGCTGAGATCATGGATCTCTGGAAAAATATGGCTACACAAGGGAGCAAATTGAGTACCACTTGAACGAGAGGCAAGCACTTAACCTCGGCTCTACGCAGAGAACCCTTCACCCCACTCCCTAATGAAAATGTTACCATCGCTGGAGTTAGTCACTTACTTATAAGAAACCTGCATCAAAGCTTTCAATGTCCTGCTGTTGTAGAAGTGTTCTATGTAGTATTTTATTCTTACATACGGTTGTTTCTTCCATGCACTTATCATAATTTATCCTACACTCATGCATTGTTCATCTTTGTCCCAGTTTACCCAGTACTTTTAATTTTTTTTTCAATATTTCTTAATTTACTGAAAATATATTATTACCTTTGTCACAATTTACCCATCACTTTTTCCCCATTGTTTTCTCAAGTAACCCAACACTTTTTTGTTATCTTAACACTGGTTACTCAACACTTTTTTTTTTCATCTTTGTCACAATTTATTCATCATTTTTTCATCTTTGTCACAATTTATTCATCATTTTTTCATCTTTGTCACAATTTATTCATCATTTTTTCATCTTTGTCACAATTTATTCATCATTTTTTCATCTTTGTCACAATTTATTCATCATTTTTTCATCTTTCTCACAATTTACTCATGACTTTTTCATCTTTGACAATTTACTCAACACTTTTCTTCATCGTCACAATTTATGCGAAACATTTTTAATCTTTGTCACAATTTACTCAACACATTTTTCATCTTTGTCACAATTTACTCAACACTTTTTTCATCTTTGTCACAATTTACTCAACACTTTTTTTCATCTTTGTCACAATTTACTCAACACTTTTTTCATCTTTGTCACAATTTACTCAACACTTTTTTCATCTTTGTCACAATTTACTCAACATATTTTTCATCTTTGTCACAATTTACTCAACATATTTTTCATCTTTGTCACAATTTACTCAACACATTTTTCATTTTTGTCACAATTTACTCATGACTTTTAAAAATATTTGTCACAATGTAATCATCACTTTTCTATCTTTTTCACAATTTATACAGTTTCCAACTTTGTCACAATTTACCCAACATAAAAAAACCAAACTTTGTCACAATTTACCCAACATTAAAAAAAACAACTTTGTCACAATGTACCCAACATTTTTTTTCCCACTTTGTCACAATTTACCCAACATTTTTTTCCCCACTTTGTCACAATTTACTCAACATTTTTTCCCCATCTTTGTCACAATTTACTCATCCTTTTTCTCTCACTGTCACAATTTACTCATTACATTTTAAATCTCTGTCACGATTTATCCATCCCTTTTTCCACCTTTCTTAATAAAGATTTACACCACATTTCTCACAATTTAACACAACACATTAAAAAATCAGTCATAATTTGTTGAAACAATAGTTTGAAATGTTTTTTCTACAATTTACCCAACACTTTGTTTATTCTGCATCATAATTGAGCACTTTCTTATTGATGGAACCATCGTCGTTGTACTTTTTTACCGAGTTTTCAGAATGGTGACAATTTATTTTAATTTTTTTTAAAATTGACACGAGGGGTCTATGTGGCCAAGTCCTTGCCTTGCGTTCCGAAGGTCATAAGTTTGAATCCGGACCACGCCGCTCTGTTCATGAGTGCATTTTTTTTCCAGAGATCCCTAAGATTATTGCAGGAGCTACGGAGTTCATGCTGTGTGCAATACTCTCGTCATATGGCATGCCATTTCTACTGAGAGGGACTGAGCCATATGGGATGTAACCCATTGCAATGTTGTTAATCCTATATTCCATTTTTAGTTCTAGATTTGATTTCTCTTCTTTGCGTTCGTTTTTACGACCAATTTTAATCACTCTTTGTGATATGTTTGATCTTTGCCAAGAACGTGTATACGTTGCACATTGGTTTGGTAGGCCCTAAACGCATAGAATTCTACACGCTTAGGACACATGCATCCGATTTCTGCCAAACCTCCTTAATCGCCTCTTATGACATGCATGGCAGGTAACAGTGGTTCTATTCTTTACACCCCAAATTTGGGCCCGTAACCACTGGACAAATTTCCGAGTACTACGATGAAAGCTCCTCTTGCCTTCTGTATTCTTATAAAGATAATATGTATGCTAGTTATTATCATAATAAATTCCACAGTGGACATGGAATATTTTTCCGAACACAACAGCTCTCAGGCTGGTCCAACCACAGTTGGGTACCAGAAAAAGCAATGGGAAGTAAAGGTGGCTGGAATGATGTTGACCACATCAGACATCGTGTCCTGACGGTCAATAAAAAATACAGGCCTAAACAATGCATTCCCCAGTATACCTCGAGTTATGAAAAACGAGTGGTACCTCTGAAGTCGGTGAATGCCCGACTGCATGGCGAGGAACATCAGTCAAATGGTAAAACTGGATTTCACGCAAAAATCAGAAGCACCATATCGGGCAAATTCACAGCAGGCGATTGCAAAAAAAAAAAAAAAAAGTTCCTTTATTATATTAATGAATGTATCAATGTGTCCGGACCACGAAAGTGCTCTAAATGGGTCACAACTTGAAACAAATTCTCTACAAATATGATTAATGTGTATATACACTTGTATTGTAATCTTCGCAGTTTATGTAACTAACCTCATTGATGTTATACCAATGTCCATATTCAATTTTTGTAAACCTCTCATTTTTTCGTTAACTGTTTGAAATTAAAAGTAGTGGAACTATAGATATGTTTCTGTTACAAGTCTGGTATTTACTGAAGTTTATCTGATTTGGGTATTGCACACCACATTTTGGTATTGCACACCACGCAATATTCGCCCTCAGACAGTTAGTAGAAAGGACTATCGAATCCAACAAACATTTACATGTTGCATTTGTAGATCAGGAAAAAGCGTTTGACCGCGTAGATAGGCACAAGTTGTGGAAAATACTAACAACCTATGGGGTTAATGAACACCTAATCAACCTTTGCAAGAACATTTATACTGACAGCCAATGTACGATTAGAACAAATACAGGATTATCAGAAAAGTTTCACGTAGGGTCAGGAGTAAGACAAGGTTGCGTACTATCCCGCTGCTATTCATCACATACATTGACCACATTTGTAAAATAGCTAACACCAGCGAAGGAAACAACCTCGGAGAACTCTTAAATGAATTTCTTTTTGCAGACGATCAGGCAATCATATCAACAACAGAAGAACAGCTACAACAACACATCAACAGTCTCCAGTTAGCATGTAACGAATACAACATGAGAATTAACATCGACAAAACAGAAGTAATGACATTCGCCAGAGAGGAAAACACTACCAACATCTCCATCGATAATCACCTACTAAATCAAGTAAAAGATTTCACATACCTGGGGAGCATTTTTTCAGCAAATGGAAGAATAACTAATGAAATTCAACACAGATGCAACAAAGCAAATCAAATGATAGGGCAAATGGCGCCAATTTTAAGATGCAAACACGTCACCATGAACACAAAAAGAGCAATGTTCAACACAATCTTTCTCCCCACATTATATTACCAGTGCCAAACCTGGACGCTGACAACAAACGATAGAAGAAAACTAGTCACAACAGAGATGAAGTGTCTACGCAGAATGCTGGGTGTAACAAGAAGAGACCTGTTGAGAAATGAAGACATCAGGAAAAAGTGGGTACAACATCAGTACTAGACTTCATCAAGAAACAACAAATTAAATGGTTCGGTCATGTAAGCAGATTACCATCAGACAGTGCACCCCAAAGAGCAATGCTGCTCCGATACAATGGGTACAAAGCAAAAGGCCGCCACGCAAAAGATGGACCTCAGAGATAACAGAGGCGACTGAAAGAGACTATCTACGAAGCACATACTAGGGCCCGTTTTAGAAATATCTTCCTGACCTGACGCTGTGAGGCATACAGGATTCGAGAAAGAAAGAAAGAAAGACACCACATTTCGGTATTGCACACCACATTTCGGTATTGCACACCACATTTGTTGCTACCACATTTGGTATTGCACACCACATTTCGGTATTGCACACCATATGCACCTGCCGATAATGAGGAAGGAAGATTGCATTAAAACGATACCTGAATACCCTATGTCTTTCAATAATGAGAAAGTTAAGTGATAGATAAATACTTTATGCACCTGTGTGGTGCCGGGGCCCCCCAAGAGAAGCAAAGAATAGTACCCAACTGCGACCTACAATGCATGTCGCAAGAGGTGATTGACATAGGCCCTAGGGATGCTACCCTAGTAAATAAAAAGCAGCGCAGATATCAGATATGCTGTACAATCGTACAACCGCTCTTAGGCTCAGATCACATACAAATCACAAAGAGTGGTTGACAAGTGGTCAGTATGGAGCGTTCGAAGAAGAATACTCTGTCTTAGAATGATGAGGGAGGAAGACTGCAGTAAAATTATTTATGAATACCTGCCAATATATATAATGAGGATGGCAGTATTAAATTGGTTTATGAATACCTGCCAGTAATGAGGATGGCTGTATTAAATTGGTTTATGAATACCTGCCAGTAATGAGGATGGCTGTATTAAATTGGTTTATGAATATCTGCCAGTAATGAGGATGGCTGTATTAAATTGGTTATAATACTGCCAGTAATGAGGATGGCTGTATTAAATCGGTTTATGAATACCTGCCAGTAATGAGGATAGCTGTATTAAATCGGTTTATGAATACCTGCCAGTAATGAGGATAGCTGTATTAAATCGGTTTCTGAATACCTGCCAATAGGACTAATGAGGATGATTGTTAAATATATTTCTGAATACCTGCCAATAGGACTAATGAGGAAGACTGTTAAGTATGTTTATGAATACCCTGCACCTGCTGCTAATGAAGAAGCAGAATGAGGAGTATATTTAACTAGCAAGCTATGGAAACCATCAACCTGCATACCGTTCAACATATGCTAGGGAAGACTGAGCACCTATAGGTATGTCCATGATGCTATGACATCAGTTTAGTAACCAATACCTACTCGGCAGACTGAGCAAAAGAAACCATACTCTGGTTCAACGGACAAGACGTGTCTGCCATCAACGTGTTGCGGCACGTAGTGAGCACAGCCAGGCACGTAGAATGCCCTGGTCATCCGCTGCAACCCAGATCCTTCTCCAGTCGTCTTGACTTTGTCCTGCCACTGGACATAGACGAGAAGGAATTGAGCGAGAGAGAGAGTGAAATCGACAAACTTCGCAACTCTTTCTCACTTTAAACCAAATCATCGCGCAAGTCACCCTTTCAAAACGTCAAAATAGAAAGGCAGTAAAACTCCCCATAAGTGCAAGCATACCTTGCCCACACTGTACATGAACATTTCAAGCCCGCATCGGGCTCACTAGTCATCTACGCACACACAGACGAACATAACGCAACTACATTCCCTTGGATGAAAATTGTGGTCAACATCACTCGTGATGGACGAACATCATCAAACACTATCTAGGATATATATTAGTTTTCTTTCTTAACCTTTCATTCTTCTGTGCCGAGACACTGGCTCGATGTACTTTTTAAGATGGCACCGCCCGAGTGGTTACCGGGGCCCAAATTTGGGGTGTAAAGAATAGAACCACTGTTACCTGCACGCATGTCGTAAGAGGCGACTAAGGAGGTTTGGATGAAATCAAATGCATGTGTCCGCTAGGGAATGCTAACCCGAAACAAATGCTTGCAGAAAGCGGATGCACCAGGCCATAAGGCGCATAACATGGTGCAACAACCCCTCACAATGAGGAATGGGATAACGGATTCTCGACCGCCAATCTGCCTCGGAGATTTCGCTACGCAGTAAGAATGTCAGACCCACCATCACGAGGGTGGCCAAAACTTACTGCTGGAAGAGGTCGGCACAAACGGGAAGCAGAAATCATAGGAATTATATCCTACAGAACTGCCCTCAGTGTGCAGACTTACACTAGCGTCCAAGACAAACTGTATGGCGTGGCTGATAATCTAAGGCAGACGGCTGCCTTTATTAGAGAATCGAAATCCCAATCTAGTGAGAATGCAGAAGAAGAAGATGGCACAAAGCCGGTGTAATGGCTAGTTTAGTATACATTGCAAAATAAATGCTCTGAAATTTGCGGTGTGAAGGTGTTAATACTATTTAGCCTCACAGAATCAGGATAAGAAGAGATTTCTAGAGCATGCTTTTGTGTGTGCTATGTACATGGAGTCTTTCACCGTCTGTTATTTCTGTAGTCTACATTTTGTGTGGTCAACCTTTGGATTAGTATCCACTGTACCTGAGTAGGATTGCCCTTTGGACTAGTATCCACTGTACCTGAGTAGGATTCCCTTTGACTAGTATCCACTGTACCTGAGTAGGATTCCTTGGACTAGTATTCCCCTGTACCTGAGTAGGATTGCCCTTTGGACTAGTATTCACTGTACCTGAGTAGGATTGCCCTTTGGACTAGTATCCACTGTACCTGAGTAGGATTACCCTTTGGACTAGTATCCACTGTACCTGAGTAGGATTGCCTTTGGACAGTCTCCACTGTAACCTGTAATTTCATTTTACAACTGTCTGCTTTTGTTAAACCATTTAATTTAAATTATAATGTTTGTCGTATCATTCAGTCACTGCACCCTCATGACTGAACAAATTAGTCCATAAGTGTTCCGATCTCTCCTCAGCATGTCCATCAGCGTGTGGCGACTAACGACACCGGTTCTTTGTTGGTTTACAATTCTTCTTTGTCTGCCAGCATAGTGTTCTTGTCGAGTTACACCACACTTAACTTTGAGTTTTTGCAGTCTGGTTAGTGTTGTAGATTCACCAATATTACATGAATCATGTACACATTCTCTCTCCTTAGGAATTTATAATATCAGCCTGGTCCATTGCTCGCCGCTTTGTACAGCAGCCATACCTGCAAGCCTATCCGCACGTTCATTCCCCTTACACCTGCATGCTCTGGCACAAAAATAAAAGTGATTTTCATCAGCTTAGACCTCCCCAGCAACTCCATCCAATGTCTCCTAGCCCATCCTGTTTCAATCTTCCTGAACACACTCATCGAGTCCATACATGTGAAACAAGCTACAGCACATAAAACACCAAAATAACAATAAAACATATAAACATGAGCAATTTAACATTTATTATCTTCACCATAATTCTTAACAATGACTCCAGATAAAATGCATTGTATCAACAAAACCTAAAATGCATTGAATCAACAAAGCACAAAATGCAGTGAATCAACAAAACACAAAATGTATTGTATCAACAAAACACAAAATGTATTGTATCAACAAAACACAAAATGCATTGTATCAACTAAACGCATTGTATCAACAACGCACAAAATGCAGTGAATCAACAAAACACAAAATGCACTGTATCAACAAAGCACAAAATGCATTGTATCAACAAAACACAAAATGCATTGTATCAACTAAACGCATTGTATCAACAACGCACAAAATGCATTGTATCAACAAAACAATTCTCCAGTGGTTACCGGGCCCAGATTTAGGGTGCAAAGAATAGAGCCACTGTTACCTACCGCACATGTCGCAAGAGACGACTAAGGAGGTTTGGCTGAAATCGGATGTACTTGTCCTAAATGTGTAGAAGTCTATGAGTTTAGGGGTCTACCAAACCAATGTGCAACATATACACGTTCTTGGCAAAAATCAAACATATCACAAAAAGTGATTAAAATTGGTCGTAAGAACGAATGCAAGAAGAAGATCAACAAAACACAAAATGCATTGTATCAACAAAATACACTGTATCAACAAAGTACAAAATGCATTGTATCAGCAAAACACAAAATGCATTGTATCAACAAAACACAAAATGCATTGTATCAGCAAAACACAAAATGCATTGTATCAACAAAACACAAAATGCATCGTATCAACAAAACACAAAATGTATCGTATCAGCAAAACACAAAATGCATTTTATCAACAAAACACAAAATGCATTGTATCAACAAAACACAAAATGCACTGTATCAACAAAACACAAAATGCATTGTATCAACAAAGCACAAAATGCATTGTATCAACAAAACACAAAATGCATTGTATCAACAAAACACAAAATGCATTGTATCGTGGCCAACGTTACTAACTGGCCACAGCGCGGACGGCAATATTGCCATGTGACGTCACAGGCTGAGGCGGTGTATTCTCACAGACTAACTATTGACTGTTACTATTAGGAAACGCTGATCTAGACAATACATCTTGCAGATGTTAGAAACTTGTTGTTGGATGCATGTGTGTATTACAGAAGATGTTTTCTGATAAGTAGCTATAGTTGTTGCTCTCACATACTATTTTAGTTTAATTTTATACAGAATACTTAGATTAATTTTAAATATGATAACTATTGTACTTACATCAGCTTATGGTAGTCTCTCTTCAGTTATCCATGAATAAGTAAGCTACATGTTTGCACAACACCACATCTTGATTAGCACATAAACTAACATCACTTATCAGTAATCCACGAATTGGTCAGTCACAAGTTTGCACATCACCACAGCTTGATTAGCACAGAAACTAAACAGTATTACATAAATATATTTATCTACTACTGAATTTTGCTACTTTCCTTTTTGTGAAGAAACAGTTTGCTGAACATTGCATTGAACTTTCCCTGATTTTATATCATTGTTGAGAAAATGTTGGAACCTAGACAATAAAATATTTCTTTTTGAGCTCCGCAGACACATACAGTACTGTCTAATGAGAATTTCATGTAACTGGTAGTTACAATTTGTATGACAGTCTCCTTATGGTTTGTCGTGGCTAAGAACTTATCTCCATATCCAGATGATATGAGGACAGATCAGGTTCAATTTAATGTCATAAATGCAAAACACTGAGTGTTATACCATTTTCTGTTATCTTTAGTTCTGACCAGATGCAACTGCTCAGCTGGGAATTGGAGTGTTTTCTCTGGCACAAAACTAATGCTTGTTGTGGATGATAAACTAATTGCTTCAACCAGATTATCATGTGCCATTGTCATGTAATAGTCAATAGTTGGTGCTCTTCTAAATCTTTTCATGATTTGCATGGACAAGAGGTTTTCAACATGAAACCATCTCTCAATTTTTCCACTATTTGACAGCCAGTTAAAGGAACTCTTATCTATGGAAACTTTCTTTAGGTGAACAGTAAAAGACATGTCTTGATCTATTTTAATACTGAGTCCTATAGCTGGTGCTTTCAATAATTATACAATAGAATATGTTCCTTGTCTACATTTCGGTACACAACACTTTCTAGGCAGCGTTATTTTGTTGTTATGTTTATTAAAGAAGGTAATTGTTAAATTATACACATATAATTATAATCGTAATTTGATCTACATTTTGGTACACATTACTTACTAGCTATGCATCGTTATTTTGTTGTTATGTTTACAATACTGACAACAGTTATGTTTACAAAATTACTGAAGAAGGTACTTGTTAAATTAACGTATATTATACATATATAATTACAATCGTAATTTGATCTACATTTTGGTAACAGCACTTACTAGGCATCGTTATTTTGTTGTTATGTTTACTAAAGAAGTCTGTTTGAGTTCGTATGTTTACTAAAATGTCCATATGTTTACTAAACACGTTTGAATAATCCGCCTCACCCCCCATCTTGAATAATATTGCGCTGTGCAGTTAGTACGTTGGCCACGATTGTATCAACAAAACACAAAATGCATTGTATCAACAAAACACAAAATGCATTGTATCAACAAAATCTAAAATGCATTGTATCAACAAAACACAAAATGCATTGTATCAACAAAACACAAAATGCATTGTATCAACAAAACCTAAAATGCATTGTATCAACAAAACACAAAATGCATTGTATCAACAAAACCTAAAATGCATTGTATCAACACAACACAAAATGCATTGTATCAACAAAACACAAAATGCATTGTATCAACAAAACCTAAAATGCATTGTATCAACAAAACACAAAATGCATTGAATCAACAAAACACAAAATGCATTGTATCAACAAAACACAAAATGCATTGTATCAACAAACACAAAATGCATTGTATCAACAAAACACAAAATGCATTGAATCAACAAAACACAAAATGCATTGTATCAACAAAACACAAAATGCATTGTATCAACAAAACACAAAATGCATTGAATCAACAAAACACAAAATGAGAAACAATTTCTTCTTCCATGTAGTTACCGGATTGACACATTTGTTAAAAGTCATGCAAAAAAAAGCTTTGTACTGAAGTACAAAGTATTATAAAACAACAGACAAGAAGACTTTCAGTGATTCATTTGAACAAAAGAAACACAGTTTAGAAATTAAAATGATAAAATAAATGGTATATGTAAAGGATTGATTATTGCATGTTAGAGAACAATCAATCAATCAATCACATATAAAGTGGGCCACAGAAGTTATTGGCAGAGAAAACACTATTTATGAAGTGCATACAAATTCTGTCGCCTTGTCTGTTTAACATATATGCAGAAAACGTCATGAAGAATGTTACAGGAGATAGCACAAAAGAACAATACGATCGTTTTATAATCGGAGGAAGAGAAATACCTGAACTAAGATATGCTGACGATACAGTGTTACTGTCATAATCATCATCATCAAGTAGCTTGTCCCTTCCGGAACTTGGCTCCAATGACAGCAGTTCTGAAAAACTCTGTTTTGTGCAAGTTGACTGGCATCAACCACAGTCATTCTCAGATCGTCAATGACATCTTGCACCCATCGTCTTCCTCTCATTCTTTTTCTGGGCACCATTATCTTCTCTAGGCACTCATGTCATTTGATGTGTCCGAAATATTTAATTTTCCCTGATGTTATGCTCTTGAACAGCCAACTCTCTTTAATATCAAGCTGTTGCAGAATAGAAGCATTTCTTCTGTTAACATCGCAAAATCAACATCACTACACTTTTTCATTTAGGACATAACATACTCATCATAATCAAATAGCTTGTCCTGAGCAGAACTTTGCTACCTCAACAGTTCTCCGGAATTTCTCTCTCATAGGCCAGATGTCCTGCCTCTGCAACAGTCATGTTCAAACCATCAGTTACATCCTGAATCCATCTTCTCTGTGGTCTTCCTCTTCTTCTCTTTGCCTCCTTTCATGATGGTCTTCTCCAGCCCTTCATGTCTTTTTATATGTCCAAAATATCTCTGTTTTCTCTTTCTTATTTGTAGCATCAGTCAGTTTTCTTTGATTTTGAGTTCTTTCTGGATAGATCTATTTGTTCTCTTCTCTGTCCAAGATATACGAAGTACTCTTCTGTAACACTTATATACAAAAGTACATATGTGTTTTTCCACTGCCTTATTAAATGTCCATGTTTCACACCCATACGTTGCCACTGGGAATATGCATGCTCTTAGTATTCTGATCTTTATTTTCTTATCAGTTCCGTTCCATACTGTTTTAGTTGTTTAAAATCTTTGTTTAAAATAGTTTTCTTTGTTTTTGAGTTCTTTCTGGACATAACATATTCACATTAATTTCTCAACTACCTTGGAAATACAAACTCTAAACATTGTTACTGCATGTCAGATCATGCTTCCTGGCCCCATAACACAGAGCTTCGAGAAGTGTACGGAGGAACGGAGTCCCTTAAAAACATGGTAAAATTCATGATAAAAGTTGGTTCATCAGTCTAGGCCAGAATCATGAGAGAGAGATCATGCTTGAGGATCTAAACTTCAAGTACCTCTGAAGTCGTAGAAGGCACATCTGTATGGTGAGGGACACTGACAAAAAAAAGAAAGTAAGCCTACACACAAAAATCAACCAGATCACCATAACAGATACCCTGGCTACGCTTGAATTCGTAGTGTACGAACAATAGAAGTTAGTGCATTTTACATTTTCTGTCTTTAGTCATTTCAAACTGTTTCATCTCGATTCTACAACTCAATGTTAATAAATATTGAAATAAATAAAAGCAATAATTAAGCAATATTTACAACTACTAAGGGTGTAAACCATAGGGATAAAACAAAAATGAGCGCTTACTAAATGTGATAAAACTTGTGGTCGGAACATAGTTATAAATGATTCAGACAAGGTTTTTATTGTTTCCATACATGAATAATTCTTTTAATAACTGAATTATTCGTTGCCGTCTGTAGCTTAAGCGGTAGTGAGCTCGATCACAACCCAAGCGTACCTGGTTCAATCTCCACGGCAGACAGTTTGGAAGCAAATTTGTTAGCGTGGAATTTTCATCATCATCATCATCAAGTAGCCTGTCCCTTCCGGAACTTGGCTCCCATGACAGCAGTCCTGAAATTCTCTCTGTTCTGTGCAAATTGGCCGGTGTCAACAGCAGTCATTCTCAAATCGTCAATGACATGCTGCACAGAACAGAGTTTTTCAGGACTGCTGTCGTGGAGTTTTACGACGTTAAAAATCGACCTCACTGTTCAGAAAGAAATAACTACGGAATGTATAAGTGGTGCCTAAAAAATTGACGACTCGTTTACTGTGGTTGATGGCTAAGTCCTGTAAAGGATATGCCACAAATTCACTGAATTATTCACACAATAATGGAACAATCAAAGTAAGTAAAATGAAAATATACTGCAGTATTGGCAAACAATGAGGTACGAAATACTTGTCACTTTGCATTTCTAAGCTCCAAGTATGCAGAAGGTAGGCGGGCAAATCCCTTTTCTCCTTGTTAAACATTGGTTGTGGGACGGATTAGCGTAAGCGTTCGCCTATCGACTCGGACACAAGATGGTTGTGGTTTCAATCCCACACTTGACGTTTCACAAGTGAGGAAAGGAATTGGCCTTTCTACCACTTTGTGCACTAGGTGACTAGAAATGTGAAGTGAATTCATACGCTAAGCTCTGAAAAGACTACGGGATATTGTATTTATTATATGAACATCGGTTTCGTGAATTGAAACCACAACCTGTTTTTGTTAGATAAAAAAATCAGACGTCTATGCATTGTGCTATTCCGTCCTACATTATGAATAAGATTCAGATATGGTATTCACATTAATATCTTGTAATGAACAAAGAAGAAGTGAATTCTTCAGATTTATGAGGATTCTTGAGGGCACAAGAAAGAGATTTTTGTTGAAAGGTAATATGTAGGAACCATTTGGAATGTCATTGTAAAAGTAAAAGTAAAGGAACCCTTTCATACCTCGTGGTATATAGGTCAATACAGTGTTAGGCCTGTATTTTTCATTGACCGTCGGCACACGATGGGTGATGTGGTCAGCATCACGCGGGCCGCCTTTACTTTCCCAGAGCATGTCTGGTACCCAGTTGAGGCTGGGTCGACCTGAGAGCCGTGCGGTCGGGAAAAATTCACGCACATTGCGGGAGCTGAACCCAGACCACCAGCCTTGCGGAGCGAGTTCACTAACAACTACGCTACCGCGGCTCTAACGGAATGTCATTGTGGAAACTATTAATACACTATGGAGTTCCACCCAAGATTGCAAACCTAATAAAGAAAACGTATGAAGGAATGAAATGCAGAGTCATACACGAGGGCCAACTGACGGAATCCTTTGAGATAAGAACAGGGGTGAGGCAGGGATGCTTGTTATCACCATTCCTGTTCTTGCTGGCCATAGATTGGATCATGAAATCAACAACGGATAACAGAGGGGAATACAATGGACACTTGTGAAACAACTGGAGGACCTGGATTTTGCAGACTATCTGGCTTTGCTGTCTCACAACCACGCACAGATTAAAGACAAAATGAATACCCTAAATAATAAGTCTCAGCAGCTAGGTTTGAAAATACACAGGGGAAGACCAAGGTCATGAGAATAAATGCTGCAAATGTAAACCAGATTATGCTGGAGGAAACAGCACTGCAGGATGTAGAATCATACACATACCTTGGAAGCAACATAGACACAGAAGGAGGAACAAACAAAGATGTTAAGATAAAAATACAAAAAGCAAGAGGGAACTTTATTGCATTGAGTAAGATATGGAAGGCAAGGGAGATCAAAACAAACACAAAACTGAGAATTTTCCAGTCAAATGTGAAGTCAGTGCTGTTCTATGGCTCGGAAACATGGAAGACCACAAAGGAAACTATCAGAAAACTGCAGACCTTCGTAAATGGATGTTTACGTAGGATAGAGGGATTGAGATAGTATGATAAGATTACAAACGAGGAACTCAGGAGAGAACAAAGCAGATACCAGTGAGAGAGAGCTCAGGAAGAGACGCTGGCGATGGATAGGACATACATTGAGAAGACCGACCGGAAGCATCGCAAGACAGGCATTGTTTTGGAACCCGCAGGGAAAGAGGAGTAGGGGAAGGCCTAGGCAGACCTGGAGAAGAGAGCTGGAGGCGGATATAAAGAGGATAGGCAAAACATGGAAAGAATTGGAAGGGACGGCAAGAGAGAGGAAGAGATGGAAGAAGTTTGTTGAAGACCTGTGCTCCGATGGGAATTGAAAGGTGATGATGATGATGATTTGGAATGTAGTTTTTAGTCTGTACAAGTTAATGATTGATGTGTAACAGGAATAGTATGCAGGTGAATTAGAATAGAATAAATGTGGACTGAAGCAAGATTAATTGAGAACTAAAGTGAAGTGAGAATACAATAGTATTGGGATATAGTAAGAATACAATAGAGCTGGAGTGTAACAAGAATAGAACTGAGAGTGAGACAAGAATAGAACTGAGAGTGAGACAAGAATAGAACTGAGAGTGAGACAAGACTAGAACTGAGAGTGTGACAAGAATAGAACTGAGAGTGTGACAAGAATAGAACTGAGAGTGAGACAAGACTAGAACTGAGTGAGACAAGACTAGAACTGAGAGTGAGACAAGACTAGAACTGA
This sequence comes from Arion vulgaris, assembly GCA_020796225.1. Taxonomy (NCBI): domain Eukaryota; kingdom Metazoa; phylum Mollusca; class Gastropoda; order Stylommatophora; family Arionidae; genus Arion; species Arion vulgaris. The sequence goes on from CM036768.1 coordinate 14,315,438, forward strand.
GAGTGAGACAAGAATAGGAACTGAGAGTGAGACAAGAATATGAACTGAGAGTGAGACAAGAATAGAACTGAAAGTGAGACAAGATTAGAACTTAGAGTGAGACAAGAATAGAACTGAGAGTGAGACAAGAATAGAGCATACATACAGTGTGGGCCAAAAAAAATGAGAACATCGCGTAAAAAGTAATATAATTACATTTAAATTGTTTTAACTGTATCCATAATAGCTTCAATTATTTACTCATTTACTTACTTAACTATTTAGCTATATGATATGTTTATTTCAACAATTTCCTGGCAAAGTCTTTGATTTTTAATATGCCATTTGTTTACATCTGCAGGTTTAAATTTGTTACCAAGAATGACAAAAATTACTGCGGAAGACCGTATTCTGATTAAACGAGTGGCGTCGATGCTTAGAAAAATTGAACATGATTTCTAATTAGCTAAATACTTGGCAAACAAAATTACATGAAACAATATAATTAAATTAAATAACATTTCTAAATAACGCGTATGATACGCGATGTTCTCATTTTTTTTGGCCCACCCTGTATATGTGTGTGTGTGTTGAGAGACATAGTGACATTTGACCTCAAAAATCAATGATATGCTGTACATACAAGTAATATAAATAAACCTTTTAGAAAATGAACAAAAATTGAACATATGGTAAGACACAATAATAACAACAAATTTATGAACAACAGACAAAAGTCAATGTACAAAAAAACATAAATTAGTAAACAAAATGTAAGTGACATAATAAATTAAACAGCTACAATCAATACAGCTGTACAGTATTATCAACACAAGTAGAATGTAGTTACACCATTGTTGTAAATGTTACAATGAATAAATGAATTATATAGTTTATGAAATAATTCTTATTGTTGTAAATGTTACAATGAATAAATGAATTATATAGTTTATGAAATAATTCTTATTGTTGTAAATGTTACAAGGAATAAATGAATTATATAGTTTATGAAATAATTCTTATTGTTGTAAATGTTACAAGGAATAAATGAATTATATAGTTTATGAAACAATTCTTATTGTTGTAAATGTTACAATGAATAAATGAATTATATAGTTTATGAAACAATTCTTATTGTTGTAAATGTTACAATGAATAAATGAATTATATAGTTTATGAAATAATTCTTATGGTTAAATTCAGTGATCAGTTTTGTTGGTGGGGCCAGACAGAAATTTTCGGAAAAATCATGGTTTTCGTTATGATATATTTTAACTCTTTCCACGCTTTAGCCGCACACTGCGCCATGGCGGAAGTCCGTTGCACGCTTTAAGCCGCACACTGCGCCATAGAGTTGCTCCCTTATAAGAAGTCTTTCTAGTTTTACTTCTTCTGTTTTACTTATAGTACTTTTTAACCTTGTTATTCTGTTAGGTTGTCCAGTTTACTTCAATTTAGTATATAATAATATATATATGTTTATTTATTGATAAGTAGTTGGGATCGTCATTTTTTTTTTTTTTTTTTTACTTCCTTGAATTAACTGCTTAAAAATTGAGGAAATAAATGGGCGTGGAAAGAGTTAATGTATAAAATAATAAATACACGTTGCATCTTATTTTTGGTGGGGCCCGGTCCCACTGGCCCTTAATGACGAGCCACCACTGGTTAAATTATTCACTTTGAAAAATATACCTTAATGAATTTATGTGTATTGTAAGACGACATTGGTTTCCAGTAACATCAGAGTACGGCAAGGATGTGTTTTATCACCTCTCCTCTTTATTATATAGATGGATAGTATCACCAAAATAGATGAAGCATTACTCAGCGCAGACCAACAAAATGAACTGCTCTTTGCTGACGACCAGTGTTTATTCCATAATACAAATACAGCGCAAGCTACAGTTTCAGACAACTACATACAACACAAATCACACAACATGAAGAACACGCTTAAAGCTCTCACCATAGGCGCGTGGAACGTGCGAACACTATTAGATAACAACAAAGCTGAAAGACCTGAGAGACGGACTGCACTCGTGGCTAGAGAACTGGCACGCTACGATATCGACATAGCTGCCTTGAGTGAGACCAGACTCCTGACGAGGGTCAGCTGTCAGAGGTGGGCGGAGGTTACACTTTCTTTTGGAGTGGGAGAGCCAATACAGAACGTCGGGAATCTGGTGTAGGGTTTGCTGTCAAATCTCATCTTGTCGCGGCCTCACCAGACTCCCAAAAGGTGTCAGTGACAGAGTGATGACTCTTCAGATCTCACTAGGAGAAAAAAGAGTGCCACTTTACTCAGCGTCTACGCCCCGACAATGACTGGCCAGAGTCCTCCTCAATCGATTAATCGATCACCTGGAACAGGACTTACTCCCTGAGACCCAATGTGGCTTCAGAGCAGGTCGTGGAACAGCAGACATGATATTTGCTGCTCGCCAACTACAGGAGAAATGCCAAGAGCAGCACCGTAACCTCTATATGGTCTTGGTCGATCTGACAAAGGCTTTCGACACGGTTAACAGGAGGGTCTATGGAAGATCATGGAAAAATTTGGATGCCCAAGGAAATTCATCAAGATCGTTCAACAGTTTCACGAGGGCATGATGGCACGTGTACTTGACGAAGGAGAGCTGTCGGAAGCCTTCCATGTCACCAACGGCGTCAAACAGGGCTGTGTACTGGCCCCAACACTCTTCAGCATGATGTTTGCTGCCATGCTCACGGATGTCTTTTGGGAAGGCGACAACATGGGGTAAAGATTAGATACAGGACAGACGGTAACCTATTCAATCTTCAGAGGTTAAAATCCTCCACCAAGGTAAAAGAATCAACTATCTCAAACCTGTTGTTTGCTGATGACTGTGCCCTCGCTACCAACTCTGAGGAAGAAATGCAGACTTACATGGACAAGTTCTCAATGGCCTGTGATAGGTTTGGCCTCACCATTAACACCAAAAACAGAGGTCATGTTCCAGCCCGCCCTAGAGAACAGTATTACGATCCAGTCATCAACATTAAACACCAGCGTCTCCAGTCAACGGACAACTTTGCTTATCTTGGCAGCCTCCTATCCAGATCGGCAAACATAGATTCTGAGGTCCACAGTAGGATATCCAAAGCCAGTGCTGCGTTCGGAAGGTTACGTGTCACTGTGTGGGAACGGAAGGGGATAAGCATAGTCACAAAGCTGAAAGTTTACCAGGCCATAGTGCTAACCACGCTGCTGTACGCAAGCGAGACATGGACAGTGTATAGCAGACACGGAAGAAAATTAAACCATTTCCACACAAGCTGTCTACGCAGAATACTAAAAATAAACTGGCAGGACAAAATTCCAGACAGCGAAGTCCTCACAAGAGCAAAGATCCCAAGCGTCCCAAAACCCTGTTGCAGAAGGCCCAACTAAGATGGGTCGGTCACGTTGCTCGAATGCCTGATAAACGCATCCCAAAACAGTTGATGTATGGCGAGCTTGAAGGGGCAGACGTTTAGCTGGTGGACAGAAAAACGCTTTAAAGACACTCTTAAAGTGTCTCTGAAATGCTTCGATATAGACAATACGTGCTGGGAATCCCTTGCACAAGATCGCCAAATGTGGCGCTGTAACAACAAAAGAGGAACCCGAATAGCTGAGAATCATCGTATTGTTGAGTCACAGAGAAAACGAGCAGCGAAAAGACAGAGCACACAACACGCACATGTCTAACCTTGATCATGTATGCCCCACCTGTGGTCGGGGATTCTGTTCTAGGATTGGACTCTACAGTCACCTCCGCACACACCAGAGAGGTGCAACAGTACACGTCTGAGATTGTTGTCATCATCGCTTGCGATGGACGGCTATTATTCCATAATAATATTGAACAGCTTCAAGAACACATAAACTTACTCAACAATAGCTGCCTCAAATAGAACATGAAGATCAACATTCAAAAGACAGAAGTCATGACTATAAGCAGAGAACATAAAGATATCAACATAAAAATAAATGACCAAACGCTAAAGCAGGTGAGAGAATTCAAATACCTTGGAAGTATCTTCACATCTGATAGTAGACTGGACAGAGAGATCGAAACTAGAATCCAGCAAGCCAACAACATTACATACCAGCTTACCCCAATTTTGAAACACCCAGCTATTCCAGTAGTGACTAAAAGACAGATTATAAATTCAATCTTTATACCAACACTGTGCTACCAGAGCCAAACATGGGCACTGACAAAAGAACAAGAAAGGAAAATTACCACATGCGAAATGAGATGCCTGAGGAAAGCAGTAAATAAAACAAGAAGAGACCATATAAGAAATGAGGAAATTAGAAGAACAGTCGGAACAACACCTGCTATTAGATTTATTGAAAAACAGAGACTCAAATGGTTTGGCCACTTGGTCAGAATGAACCGAATACACCAGTTGCAAGAGCGTACAACCTGAAAATGGAATCATCAAGAGGAAAGGGCAGACCAAGAAAAAGATGGGTTGATGGAGTTACAGACATCTTAAAACTCCACAATACCACACCATATCAAGCGACCGGCGAGCATTATCTCGAAACCGATCATCAGTTAAACCTGCTACGCCTAGCGGCAAAAAAGCAGAGAAGGACAAAAGAAAGAAAGAAGAAAGAAGTAAGACAACATATGCATAAATGATTAGAATTGCAATAGGCCGAAATGACATTATTAACGCAGTGAGAGAATATTTCCAAACAGAGGAGTTTCAGTGTTGTGAATGTCAGTCACTGACCAGATCGAGAGAGATAGGTGTCGATATTGGTCCAGTACAATAAGAAACGTCTTACCAAATATGCAAAAAAGATTGAATAATAAACATCAAACTGACATGTTGGGTGTAAGATCGCTGTATGCTGCTGGATTTGTCGAAGAGGAGATCAGAGCATCTATGGTGATCTCCGGAATGCTATGATGCTGGTCCTTATATAACTGATAATTAATTAGGGCTCTCTTTTGTGTAGCTGAACAACAGGTCAAGTATACGATTATCATATTAGATTATCATATTAGATTATCATATTAGATTATCATATTAGACTATATAAACATGCTTCAACATTTCAACAAAATTAAACAAATTTTTCAGTTGTGTAGACTAGACAATCAACTATGAAAGGAACTGAGCAATGTATATATATATATATGATACAAAAAACTATCACAGTAATACTAAATATATATTATATTATTAAAATAATGTATATGATTTCAACAATATTAATACATAAACCTTATATTGATGTAAACAAACTATCACTATACCATAATATTATATTGATGTACAAACAAACTGTCACTGTAATACATAAACTCTGTATATTGATGTACAAAACAAACTATCACAGTAATACATAAACTCCATGTATATTGATGTACAAAACAAATAACTTACTGTAATACATAAACTCTGTATATTGATTACAAAACAAACTATCACGTAATACATAAACTCTGTATATTGATGTACAAAACAAACTATCACTGTAATACATAAACTCTGTATATTGATGTACAAATCAAACTATCACTGTAATACATAAACTCTGTATATTGATGTACAAAACAAACTATCACTGTAATACATAAACTCTGTATATTGATGTACAAAACAAACTATCACTGTAATACATAAACTCTGTATATTGATATACAAAACAAACTATCACTGTAATACATAAACTCTGTATATTGATATACAAAACAAACTATCACTGTAATAAACCAAAAAAACTTTCCCAAATGTATATTGATGTACAAAACAAATAACTTATTACTGTTTTTAAAACATAAACTCTGTATATTGATATAAGAAACAAACTATCACTGTAATACATAAACTCTGTATATTGATAGAAATCAAACTATCACTGTAATACATAAACTCTGTATATTGATGTACAAAACAAACTATTACAGTAATACATAAACTCTGTATATTGATGTACAAAACTTTGGCCTCCGATATCATAAGGCTGGCTAGCTAGATGGGAAAACCGTAATTCTATTTAATGAGGCTGGCTTTTATAAGTGCTTTAAAAGAACACTAAGATTTACTGCAATTTTACACAATTCTATGAGTCTGTGATTATTTATTGCTGAAATGTTAATATATGATATTTCTTAGTGTTCAGCTTAATTTGTAACATAATAAACATTAATTTAACATGCTGTGTTGATTTTAAAATGTATTTATCTTTATCTAACAATACTGGAATGTGAGATCAAGCAACGGTTGTGGTCTGATTTTCTAAAGTTTTTACCAAAGCTCGCTAGTCTTATGTTACGGGGCCACAACAAAACAAACTTATTACCACTGTCATCCGAGAATTTCAACTTCTTTATAAAAGAAATTTATAACAAATTTTAAAAGAACGATGAGAAATATATAGTGAGAAGGTTTTTTTTTTAGTACAATTCTTATAATCTTTAACACACTAACTACCAAATGCAGCAGACTGTGCCTGCTTGTCTGTCTCATGTGACCATGTATCACAAACTGGACCACGATTTGTTTCTGTGTCAAATTAGATCTACATTTACGTCAGCACATTCTGATCGCTGTTGGTACATAATTTATTCTTTCACCTTCTATTTGCTTATGATAAAAACACAATCATTTATCTATAAAAAGACATGTCATTCAATAAGCTTTGATAGAGAAAATAATAAAAACCACAGCTTAATTTGTACATGTACCTGCAGTGTAAAATAATAAGCAAGTTTAGTTTAGTTTAGTTTGCTATGTAGGATTCACCATCACTGCAGCTCGGAACAAATTAGTCCATAAAGTTGATCTCTCTATGTCCATCAGAGATGGCTACAATGTGACCCGGTTCTTTGTTGAGTTTACAATCTTCTTTGTCTGCCAGCATAAGTTCTTGATTGAGAGCTACACACACTTAACTTTGAGGTCTTCAGTGGTTAGTGTTGTGGATTCCCCGTATCTACCTGAGACTCAGCTGTATAAATATAATAATTCATTCAGTCACAGCACGTTTTTCGAGGACCTCTGTGGCATATAGGTTAGGTTCTCGCCTCCTTGGAAAGCCATCAGGATATTTTTTCAGAGATTCCGGTCTCAGTGTAGATGAGGTTGAGTTTCTAGTCCTATCAGAGATGGACAATAAAATGTAGGTCCCTGTTGAAGTTGAGCGCGTAAAAGAATCCATGAGAGATTAAAATCAAGACAAACTGCTGCCCAGAACAAATTCATTCGAAAAATTTGAAGGAAAAAAAATTCTACAAAATATTTTCAGAAATTACATTTTGGACCTTCACAGTGTTGTGGAGTTTGTGCACTGTCACTGAGATCTTCCTGTGTAAGAAAGACATCAGAGCAGATGGTTACTCACTGAAGTGTAATAATAATAACGGTCGTATCAATCAATCAATATTTTTCAATGTTGTTGTGAATATATAAAGAAGTAAAAACATCAAAGAGTAATAAATAGAATAATCCACATACGAGTACTTATCTCCGTTAATTAAAATGAAAACAAAGAATAAAATAATTTTTTAAAAACCCATTATGATATTCAACAAATTTCTGTTATCAAAAATACAATAAATTAAATATGATCTAATAGGGTATAATTCATGATCATAATATATTCTGTACAATCAATTTTAAATAAATGTTTATACAAATTAACATATGAAGATTAACCTGCAGCGTTGCAGGTCGGATGGGGACAGTCAAAGGCTGACGGAGAGTGAACCCAGTAAACGCTGGTTGAAATCAGACACGTTGCCGAAGAACAAGCATCAGAGCTCCAAATGGTACTGAAGATGTGAGTAAAAAAACCGGTCTTGGCAAAGGTTGTTTATATATCACAATAAGAATGATAAAAATGGCGAAAAGAACGAACGCGTGAGAGAGATATGAAGATTAAATGTGCTACATCAACAATAAAACATGACTATCAACATTCAACTCTTATATAAATTAAATCTTTCTTTGTTGGTTTTTTTTGTGGAGTATCTTCACAGCATTGAATTATTATATAAATTATATCTTTCTTGATTTTCGTGTATCTTCTTGCCAATAACATAAAACCATGATGGAATATTTTTCTGGTGATCTTTGGAGCGCGGTGTAACAGTCATTGTGGGATAGATATCCTATTTCAAAAGATGCACCACTACCTCCAGTCCAAATGTGCATCTTGTAATACAGTGTGAATATGAAGACACTTTAATTACATGTGCAGTTTTAAGTGCCTGGTGGAGAGGAGCTCGGGAGAGGAGCTCGGAAGAGCTAAAGGAGTAAACCCTATGGGAAATCCCCACTGCCTTGTGGGTCAGCATGGTAATGAAGACACTTTAATTACAAGTGGAGCTTTTAGTGCATTGTGGAGAGGGCTCGGGAGAGCTAAAGGAGTAAACCCTATGGGAAATCCCCACTGCCTTGTGGGTCAGCATGGTAATGAAGACACTTTAATTACAAGCGGAGCTTTTAGTGCATTGTGGAGAGGGGCTCGGGAGAGCTAAAGGAGTAAACCCTAATGGAAAATCCCTACTGCCTTGTGGGTCAGCATGGTAATGAAGACACTATAATTACATGTGGAGCTTTTAGTGCATTGTGGGAGGGGCTCGGAGAGCTAAAGGCTAGGAAGTAAACCCCATGGGAAAATTCCAATTACCTTGTGTGTCAGCATGGTAATGCAGAAGGCTAAACGAGTAAACCATGACAAAAATCCTTAGGAGAAATCCTAAGGCAGTTGATGGTTAAGTGTGTATTCCATTTCATCCTCTGGCATCTCCTGCAAACCCTGCTTGATTCCAAATGTATAGACTTTGTTTTTCCTTTGGGTGAAACAGTAGGGTAGAGGGTTTGTGCAAAATGGGCAAGGCACATTCTCCATTTCAGCTGCCCAGGCTAGGCACAAAGAGAGGACATTCATCTTTGTTTGCTCAGGCACAGAACAACTATAGTTACATGTAAGCTTGAGTCTTGTAGCACAGGTAATATGAAGACACTATAATTACATTTGAGTCTTCTAGTAGTACAGTGTAAATATGAAGACACTATAATTACATGTAGCTTTAGTCTTGTAGCACAGTATAAATATAAAGACACTATAATTACATTTGAGTCTAGTAGTACAGTGTAAATACGAAGATACTATAATTACATGTGGAGCTTTGAGTATTGTAGCACAGTATAAATACGAAGACACTATAATTACATGTGGAGCTTTGAGTCTTGTAGCACAGTATAAATACGAAGACACTATAATTACATGTGGAGCTTTGAGTCTAGTAGCACAGTTAAATAGAAGACACTATAATTACATGTGGAGCTTTGAGTCTTGTAGCACAGTATAAATACAAGACACATATAATTACATGTGGAGCTTTGAGTCTTGTAGTACATGTAAATATGAAGACACTATAATTACATGTGAGCTTTGAGTCTTGTAGCACAGTAAATATAGAAGACACTATAATTACATGTGAAGCTTTGAGTCTTGTAGCACAGTATAAATATAAAGACACTATAATTACATGTGGAGCTTTGAGTCTAGTAGTACAGTGTAAATACGAAGAACTATAATTACATGGGGAGCTTTGAGTCTTGTAGCACAGTATAAATATGAAAGACACTATAATTACATTTTGAGTCTAGTAGCACAGTATAAATATGAAGACACTATAATTACATGTGAAGCTTTGAGTCTTGTAGCACAGTATAAATATAAAGACACTATAATTACATTTGAGTCTAGTAGCACAGTATAAATATAAAGACACAATAATTACATGTGGAGCTTTGAGTCTTGTAGCACAGTATAAATATAAAGACACAATAATTACATGTGGAGCTTTGAGTCTTGTAGCACAGTTTGGAGATTTATATTACATGTGAACTTTTTTGTAACAGTAAAATACAGATACTACATTCATGAAAGCAATAGACAAACTAACTATAATTTACATTGGAGCTATGAAGTCTTGAACCCAAGTTAAACATTCAAGAACTATAATTACATGTGGAGCTTTGAGTATTGTAGTACAGTGTAAATATGAAGACACTATAATTACATGTGAAGTTTTGAGTCTTGTAGCACAGTATAAATACGAAGATACTATAATTACATGTGAAGCTTTGAGTCTTGTAGCACAGTATAAATATAAAGACACTATAATTACATTTGAGTCTAGTAGCACAGTATAAATATAAAGACACAATAATTACATGTGGAGCTTTGAGTCTTGTAGCACAGTTTGGAGATTTGTTTGCGTGGAACTTTCTGAACGGTAAAATACAGATCTCACCATTCAGAAAGCAATGACAAACTAACTATGAATAACATTGAACTAGATGAAGATCTTGAATCCAAGTTAGGAACATTCTAGAATACTAGTTCTATAGTAAATCAGTATTGGGTTAGATCAGTGTTTCCAAAGTGGGCGTTGAAGCGTCTGGTGAGGGGTGGGGTGGGGGTGTGATCAGAAGAATTGGGTGGGTGTTCAGGCGATAAGGGGTCGGTGGCTCCTGAAAGAGGAAATTAATAATAAATATTTTAAAATAAACTATTTTCGTGATTTTGTGATTGAATAATCATCTAAAATTTGAATTCTGCATTTTAATTCATCTTATGCCCGTCTTACACTATCTATTTTTCCATCAATTTTTTATTTCATGCATATAATCATTTGAAAATTGACCATGTACGACAGAAATATATATCAATTTTCTATGTCAAAGAGAAAATAGAGCATGTATATATTTGGGGGACGTTGGCAAACTGTTATAATGGGAAGGGGGGCATTACAAAGTTTATATCGTGCAAAGTGGGCGATGGGCCAAAAAAGTTTGGGAATCTATGGGCTAGATGTAGTGTGCTGTGACATTCGCCACTTTTGTTGTATCGTTTGCTTGATAAAGGTCTCTTTGGTAGAAATGTTGTGTATTGTCACTGTTATTGTATTTTGTAAAACTACAGTACTTTGTTATTACGTGTTTCGCTACTGGTCTAGATGAAGATCTTGAATCCAAGTTAGGAACATTCTAGAATACTAGTCCTATAGTAAATCAATATTGAACTAGATGAAGATGATCTTGAATTCAAGTTAGGAACATTCTAGTGTACTTGATTCTTCACAAAATCCAAATCTGAGTAATATGATGCACTGAAGTTCTTGGTACCAATATAATAGTCTCTGGTGTCATTAAATATTCTCTCCTCTAGGCATCCAATAACAACACGGTCATTGTTTAGATAAAATTTATTAGCGAAAAGTTGTTTGGCCTGCAGCAGGGATGGTAGATCACCTGAGGAGAAACAAAAATAACAATCAGTTATATGAAAATGTGGATTGGTTATTGATAACTAGCACCTCGAGCTAACCCATAGGTTCTCAGTCTCCTCCAACAGATGTCCAGGGGTTATCAGTTATATGAGGACTATCATCACATCACTCCGGACATGTCCATAGGTGCTCCGATCTCCGCAAATCAAGCAGCATCCAGCGGCCCAATATGCCAGTTCGATGTTGATTAATCGAGCTGAAAAATGGCAAACGCTAACGGGGGGGGGCCAGAAAAAGCGATTCAAAGATACACTCAAGAACTCGATCAAATCTTGTGGCATAGATGTCAACAACTGGGAGAATGCTGCTCAAGACAGATCAGCCTGGCGCACACTTCTTCGACACGGTTCCTCGGCTCTGCAGGCAGATAGAACAGCACGGATGGAGCAAAGACGTCAAAACAGAAAGGCAGTAAAACTTCCCACAAGTGCAAGTATACCTTGCCCACACTGTACACGAACATTTCAAGCCCGTACCTGGCTCACTAGTCATCTATGTACACACAGACAAACATAGCGCAACTACATTCCCTTGGATGAAAATTTGTGTGGTCATCATCACCCGTGATGGATGAGCATCAATCAATCTCTTTGCATATTTATGGCGTATACATACTGATGGTTCCTGTGACTCACTGGTTTTAACACACTGCCCCCAACAAGAATCTAACTCTACTTGTACAACGTAAAGTTCCTTCTTCTTCCTTGTCTCTAATCCTGTTTTGTCTCACATCGTCAGGATAAGAAGAGATTTCTAGAACAGACTTTTGTGTGCACTTCATAAAGTGTTTATCGTCACCTCTGTTATCTCTGAGGTCCACCTTTTGCATGGACAGCCTTTTGCTTTGTATCCACTGTATCGAGCAGCATTGCTCTTTGAAGCGCACTGTCTGTTGGTAGCCCGCTTATGTGACCGAACCATTTAATTCATTTTTTCTTGATGAAGTTCAGTACTGATATTCATCATCATCATCATCACCTTTCAACTCCTATCGGAGCACAGGTCTTCAACAAACTTCTTCCATCTCTTCCTCTCTCTTGCCATACCTTCCAATTCTTTCCATGTTTTGCCTATCCTCTTTATATCCGCCTCCAGCTCTCTTCTCCAGGTCTGCCTAGGCCTTCCCTACTCCTCTTTCCCTGCGGGTTCCAAAACAATGCCTGTCTTGCGATGCTTCCGGTCGGTCTTCTCAATGTATGTCCTATCCATCGCCAGCGTCTCTTCCTGAGCTCTCTCTCCACTGGTATCTGCTTTGTTCTCTCCCTGAGTTCCTCGTTTGTAATCTTATCATACCATCTCAATCCTTCTATCCTACGTAAACATCCATTTACGAAGGTCTGCAGTTTTCTGATAGTTTCCTTTGTGGTCTTCCATGTTTCCGAGCCATAGAACAGCACTGACTTCACATTTGACTGGAAAATTCTCAGTTTTGTGTTTGTTTTGATCTTCCTTGCCTTCCATAACACTGATATTGCACCAACTTTTTTCTTGATGTCTTTATTTCTAATCTGGTCTCTTCTTGATACTCCCAGCATTCTACGTAACAAGAAGAGACCGGTTTGGAACTGAAGACATCAGGGGAAAACAGGGTACAACATCAGCATTGTAATTCCAGACTCCCTAAACTGTTGTATTGACTCAACCTCAATTCTAGTGAGAAAATATGGAGAAATATGATAATTGATCTATGCATAACATTAGGTATTGTCACTTCTTCTTCAATCTGGTAGAAGATGGGATCTGGCTTCAATAAGAATCTACACAAAAACTACTAGTATTAAGTTAATTGCATGCCCGCCTGTCCAGCGTGTTTGTAGCGCGTTGGACTTCGGGTGACTAGCCCTCTGTGAGTGCGGGTTCAATTCCACGGGCTGCCAGAAAAGCCACAGGTTCTCCAGATTCATGGTGTTCACAGCACCGAACCGAAGGGTTACGATGGCCATGGCACCGAGCCGAAGAGCTGAAAGCTCAAGTGCTTCTGGATCGAAAAAAAAATTTATTGCATATCCTTTACAGGACTTTGCGAATCAACCCCAGCTTTTAAATGCTGTTTGTGATTTTTCTAAGCATTATTACGTTCAGTAGTTTGCCATTGCTTTCTGAACATTGTCCTTTTGTAAAATCCACGAAACAATTTGCAACCAAATTGTCTGCAGCGTGGTTCGACCTCAGAACGTCAGGGTTAATAGACAGAGTCACTATCTCCTAAGCCACACTCGCTACCAGTTGTATTAACAACCACAAAATATGATAATTAACAAAACAGATGAAGAAGTCAAAAATAGATATAGGAATAAGTGAACAAGTTAGGACCTCGCTGGTGCTACGGAGTTTGTGCACTGCTGCTAAGATCTTGCTGTGTAAGAAAGAGATTGGAACATACATGGTTAGTCCCCGAAGAGAAATAATGATGGTCTTATCAATCAATCAATCAATCAATCAATCAATCAACGTGAACAAGTAAAAGATATCTGATATCTTGGTCTATATAATAAATGATTGAATATATGAAACAGAAAATCACAAAGAGAATATCCGCCCGTGTATTGCTGGGGCTCTCAAGGGAAGCAAAGAATAGTAACACTGCGACCTACAAGGCATGTCGTAAGAGGTGACTGAGGTAGGGGCCTAGGAAGCTACCCTAGTAAATAAAAAGTGCCGAAGAAATCGGATGTGCTTGTAGGCGTATAACTGGCACAACATACAATCCTTCTCAGATGGTACAACGCTCAGATCACATACAAATCATAAAGAGTGGTCGATATGTGGTTAACAAGTGGTCGATATGGAGCGTTCGAAGAGGAATAGGTTGTATCAATCCATGCCAGCGAGAGTCGGAAAATAACTAAAGATATAGAAAGTAAGTTGAATGCATTTAAAAATAGATGTCTGTGAAAAATAATGACGTAAGAACTTCAGTGAATGACTGGTTACCTGTTGAGAGAATGCAGATGTTCCGGATATAAAAACCAGCACAGAAAGCAGGTTCCCAGTTCTTGTAACGAGCCATGAACGGTCTTGTTGAAGTCATCTCAGGATCTCCTAAAAATGGATATTGGATAATTTGATGAGGGAAATTCTGCTGATTGCAATCGCAAATTGAGGTTACAATTTCTATGATATGTGGGAGTGTTCATTAGAAAGATAACAGAGGGTCTCTATAACTAAGTGGTTGTCCTTGCCTTGCACTCAGAAGATTATGGGTTTGAATGCTAACTGTGCCGTTCTGTTCACAGGTACTTTTTTCCAGAGATCCCTAGGATTTTACCAGAGCTACTGAGAGTTTATGCTTTGTGCAATACTCTTAGCAGATGGCATGCCATTTCTGAGGAGGAAAACTGAGCCATGTGGGATCAAACCCGGTGTATTGAAGTCAATTCTTCGGCTTTAGGCCCGTCAGATAGAATAAACTGAATCAAAGTGGAGCATCTAGCTGAATGGATTAGTGTGCGGCTCCATGCGGGAGACTGAGCCATATGGGGTCAAACCCGGTGTACTGAAGTCAATTCTTCGGCTTTAGACCCGCCAGATAGAATAAACGGAATCAAAGTGGAGCATCTGGCTGAACGGATTAATGTGCGCTCCATGCGGAGACCCAAGTTCAATCCCGTAAGGAGATTTTTCTGTTTGAGGTATAATGAAAACATCCCGAGTGGTTCCCGAGTGGTTACCGGGGCCCAAATTTGGGGTGTAAAGAATAGAACCACTGTTACCTGCCATGCATGTCGTAAGAGGCGACTAAGGAGGTTTGGCTGAAATCGGATGCACATGTCCTAAACGTGTAGAAGTCTATACGTTTGGGGCCTACCAAACCAATGTGCAACGTATACACGTTCTTGGCAAAGATCAAACATATCACAAAAAGTGATTAAAATTGGTCGAAAGAACGAACGCAAAGAAGAAGAAAACATCCTAGCCTGAACAGTTTCGTGGCGGCTGCACAAGCCATGTGGCCATTAAATCCCACAGGCTCATGTCTATCCTGTCCTATACCACCTAAAATGTGATATTACATGCAGTAATTATAGTTTTTTTAACGAGAGATAAAATAAAACCAATTCAAACAAGAACCAAAAAACATACCTTTGTATGTACCCCTAATACCAAGCTGGGGGTTTGCATTGAGTACAGGGAAAAAAGTTTCATCCGGAATGTCAGTGATTTTAGTCCAGTCCAAAACATCCTGGGCTGTTTCATTGTGTAGTGCATAATCAACAAAATCCCTGTGATTACAGATATAATGAGCTTTAATGACTTTTCTTGGTAAAAAGAGAGTAATTAATTTGTTGTTATGATTAGTGCAGGTAACAGTGTTACTGTCAACATCACAAAAAGGGACTGAGAATTAATAATGGAAGTGCAAAGCGAAAAGCGAAATACAAAATCTATATCTTTCTCTCTTTTCTCGAATCCTGTTTGCCTCACAGCGTCAGGTCAATCTATATCTCAATGTGGTAAAAACAAAATTAATGACAACGAACAAAACAAACATGACAAACAATATTTTTTTCAACGGAGAGAGAAAATAGAAAATGTGAACATCTTTGAAAATCTCAGTTCACTGCTAACTAGAGATGGAAATGGGAGGACGGAAACTTAAAGAAGAACAAACATGGCTTTACAAATAATAAAACTAAAAGCAGTATAAAATGAACTGATAATAAAACAAATATCAGAATACTAAGAGCATGCATATTTCCAGCAGCAATGTATGAGTGTGAAGCAGGGACATTTAACAAGGCAGTGGAAAAAACATATATGTTCTTTTGAATATAAGTGTTACAGGAGAGTTCTCCGTATATCATTGACAGTGAAGAGAAGAAATAGTTAAAAAAACAAAACTGGCTGATGCTACAAAAAAGAATGAGAAAATTGAAGTATTTTGGACATATAAAAGACATGAAGGGCTGGAGAAGAGCATTATGGAAGGAGGCATCCCAGCAATGAGAAGAGGAAGACCACGGAGAAGATGGATTCAGGATGTAACTGATGATTTGAGCATGAGGGCTGCAGAGTCGGAACATCTGGCCTATGAGAGAGAAATAATTCTGAATAAATGTTAAGGTAGAAAAGTTCTGCTCAGGACAAGCTATTTGATAATGATGATGATGAATACAGATATGCTTGTAAAAGAAGATGGCAAAAATATTTTTGGTAGGAATTTTTTATTTTAAATCTTTTTTAATGAATTTTGCCCGGGCAGCGGCTTTCCAGCCTGTTCTCGATTTTGAACTGCCGAATGACAATCTGAATCACAGCTGGAACACAATACAGAGCACAGTGAATAGTTATTGGTTACTGAACTGATGTCCCATCAATCCAGGAAGACCAATAGGTGCTCAGTCTTCAACAGATGTCGAAGTGTATGCATACTGATGGTGGTGTCTGTGGTCTAGTGGATAGTGACTCTGTCTATTAACCCCAATGTTCTGAGTTCGAATCACACTGCGGACAGTTTGGTTGCAAATTGTTTCGCATGGATTTTTACAAAGGACGATGGCACCACCCATTCAGAAAGCAAGGGCAAACTACTGAACGTAACAATGCCTAGAAAATCACAAACAGCGTTAAAAGCTGGGGTTGATTCGCATAGTCCTGTAAAGGATATGCAATTAACTGTTTATGTATACTGATGGTTCCTATGGCTCAATGGTTAAGCACACTCCTCCCTCTTGCATCCAGCTCTAATTCTACGTGTAATTTGAGACTCCTTAAATCGCTGGATTGAATCAATTTTAGTGTCCACATCCAACAGTCAAGCGATCAAAGAACATCACCCTTATCCATCCTAAACTCCCCAACAATTGATGCTTTCAATGCAAGCCTGCCTGCTCTCTTAATGCCACGAACACCTACATGCTCAGGAAAGTAGATCCCAATGAGTCTCTGGAGGTTGGAAACCTCTTTATAAAGCATCCACTCATACTTCAAACTGCATTTCTGGATGGCCAATAACATAGAATGGTTTGCATTTGTTGATGCCCTAATCGTTAAGGGCATCACAGATAAAATCATAAAATGCATTTCTTTATGTTATGTTATGCGATCGATGTCATGGGACAATGGGCATTCCCAATCGTGCTCTGTCCTCCGCTGCAACAGCCATCCTAACGTCCAATTGTTCACCATACCCATGAGAAGTTGATTAGTATATCTCCACTCTCTACAACGAAGACGACATTGTCTGGCATGTCCAAACTTAACTCCTAATTCTCGCAGCACTTGTTCCAGTGTCTGAGACTCGCCCATTTCTTTATGCTTGGTGTAGCTTATTACCTGTTGATGTCCGCCTGCCAAGCGTGTTCGTAGCGCGCTGGACTGCGGGTGACTAGCCCTCTGTGAGTGCGGGTTCAATTCCCGGGCTGGCAGAAAAGCCACAGGTTCCCAGATTCACAGTGTTCGTGGCACCAAACCGAAGGGTTATGATGTCCATGGCACTGAGCCGAAAGCTTAAGTGCTTCTGGATCGAAAAATTACCTGTTGACAACAACATGTATGGATCCTTTAACAGGTCGTACACCATGTGGAGGTAGCACTTTTTTCCATCGTTCTTCTTGAGCTCTGAAAATGAGGAAGAAAACAAAAGGAGAGTTGTATTGTAAAAGTTTAACAAAATTTGCAAACGGTTCTAGCTAATGTTTGTGGTGAAATGAATGAAAATCGTAGCATATCCTTTACAGGACGTAGCCATCAACCACAGTAAACGAGTCATTGATTTTTTAGGCACCACTTATACGTTCAGTAGTTTGCCATTGCTTTCTGAAAGATGAGGTCTATTTTTACCTTTAGTAAAAATCCCACAGAAACGAATTTGCTTCCAAACTTGCCCACTGTGGGGTTTGAACCAGCTAAACACGTAAAAACAAGTACTACAGTTTTACAAAATACATAAACAGTGACGATAAACAGCAACGTTTCGACCAAAAGGCCTTTATCAAGCAAACATTACAACAAGAATGACGAATTTCGAGGAACACTACAAATGGACGATTACATGTGGAAACATAAACCTATCTAATGAAAATCTGGGAATAAAACGAACAACGAAATGAGTGCAACACAAAAACCGAAAGTGGAAAAGAAGAGAAACAATAAACAATATAGTGGATAAATGACACATATATAGAGCAAACACACATATAGATAACAAGGCACGAGATAAGACAGTACTAAGAAGCATAGGAATGTAATGCGTTGAGTCCAAGAGGTCGCAAAGTGCCATAGAATGAAATAAAACGGTTCTCCAGGGCGAATCGACTGCGATCATCGGAGGAACATGATCGGATGGCTGTGACCTGGACATCGTCAACTCCTGAATGGCCAGTATCGTTGAAATGAGTGGCCACAGGAGTCACAGAGCGTTGGCGAATATCGCGTAAGTGTTGGGCGAATCGGTCACTGAGTCTCTTACCGGTTTCGCCAATATAGGACTTGTTGCATCGTTTGCAGGTGATGGCATAGATGATATTGCGGGACTCACACGTGAAACTGTCTTGAATGGCATACGTAGCTTTTGGAAAAGAGACAGTGGGGTCTGTATTACATATGCACATGTATTACAGCGCCGACGTCCGCACTGGATGGTGCCAAAGTGACTCTGGATATTAGGCTTGAGGCGACTGTGTACCAACAAATCCTTGAGGCTTCTGTCCCGTCTGTAAGCCACCAAAGGATAGTGTTGGAAGACTGAACGTGTCTCAGGATCAGACTGAAGAATAGGGAGATGATGGAATAAGACCTTTTCACCAGGGAACTATGAGGGTGGAAAGTTAAGATAAGTTTAACCCTGTCAGACTTGGGGTTCTATGTATGTGAGAGAGGGCCTCCTGGCGAGCAATTAGCTGAACCAGGTACGCTTGGGCTTGTGATCGAGCTCACTACCACTTGAGCTACAGACGCTCACAATGTTTGTGGTACTGAATGAAAAAACACACCTATTTCTCTGTGGCTAAGTCCTTGTCTTGTGAGTTGAAGGTCATGGGTTCGAAACAAGACCGCACCGTTCTGTTCACAGGTCCATTTTTCTCAGAGACCCCTAGGAATGTTGTCGGAGCTACAGAGTTCATGTAATACTCTCAGCAGGTGGCGTGAAATTTCTCCGGAGGGACAGAGCCATATGGGATAAAACCCATCGAAATGAAATCAATCCTTCAGCTGTGAATTTGTTTTTAATAAACACCTATTTCAGCTACCCTAGTAAATAAAAAGTGTAGCAGAAATGAAATGTGCTGGCCTAACTTGTAGGCGCATAACTGGCACAATGTACAATCGCTTTTAGGCTCAGATCACATACAAATCACAAAGATTGGTCGATACAGTGCGGTCGAAGAAGAAATGCTCAAACCAAAACACAAATTATCATAAACAGATGGTAGCAATACTTTAACGAACTCCTCAAGCTACAACAAAAAGACTAATTCAACACTCAAATAAATAATAAACATTAATACAGAGCTAGAACCAAGTATAACACTTTCAGAGATTAGAAAATGCTGTACATAGGGCTCCTTCTAACAAAACACCAAGCCTTGACAATATCCCTGCCGGCCTACTCAAAGCGAGAGCAGCAGTAGCGTAGTTGTTAGTGAACTCGTTTCTTAGACTAGTTAACCAGGTTAAATTCCACAGCGGCTGTGAAACCCAAAGTAACGGCTCTCAGGTCGACCCAGCTCAGATGGTACCAGAAAGTACTAGAAGTAAAAGTGTTAGGATGTTAACCACTGAAATAAGGACCAACACCATATTACCCTATATGCCACGGAGTATAAAAAGTTCCTTTTTTAAAAACATACTCTAAGAAACGATCTGAGCATCTGTAGCTTAAGTGGTAGCGAGCTCGATCACAACCCAAACATACCTGGTTCGAACTCTGCGGTGGTCAAGATTGGACGCAAATGAGTTCCTTTGGATTTTTACAAGCGGTAAAAATAGATCTCACCGTTCAGAAAAGAATGGCAAACTACTGAACATGTAAGTGGTGTCTAGAAAATCGACGACTCGTCTTACTGTTGTTGATGGATACATCCTGTCAAGAATATGCCACCATTTTTATTTCAAGCAATGATTGATTGATAGATTGATAGGGTCATCATCATTGCACTTCGGTGAGTAGCCATGTGTGCTCTAATCTCTTTCTTATACCGGACGATATCAGCCGCAGTACACGAACTCCGTAGCACCGGTGAGGGTGACCGATGTAATTTCAAGGATGGTGAAGATATTTTGTAGGACTTTTATTTTTAAACTATTCTAATGAATTTTGCCTGGGCATCAGCTTTCAAACCTGCTCTTCTCGATTTTGAACTGCCAAGGGTTCTTTTACATGATCAAACTGAACAAGGAACTCCAAAGAGGTTGGAATAACCTGGTCTTAGATTTGAACCCAATATAGCATCTTTTGAATGAACTTTTGGTCAATGTCTGTGCTAGCACCAACCACTGCTGCATAATTTCTCATATCATAGCGCAGATGTGGGTCGTAGTACACACAGTAAGAATTGATCGGCTGCCCAACTCACATGGCATCATGTTTGCATTGATAAAACACTGTTTAAGTTCATAAAAAAATGATACTGTATATCTTTTGTTCGTCCCAATCTGAAGAGTCCCATTGTATTAAACGAGTGAATCCACTTCTTCTTCGAACGCTCCATACGGACCACTCTTTATGATTTGTATGTGATCTGAGCCTAAGAGCGATTGTACATTATGGCAGTTATGCGCCTACAAGTAGGATAGCACATCTGATGTCTGCAACGATGGGTTACTAGGGTAGCTTCTCTACCTCAGTCGCCTCTTAAGACATGCCTTGTAGGTCACAGTGTTACTATTCGTTGCTTTTCTTGCGAACCTTGGCAACATACAGACGAAGAGTGAATCCACTAAGAATGTGGTCACCATAATTTGCAACAATATAATGTACACTGTATGTCTTTTTTAAAAAAAGGATAAAAATTCTCAATAATATGTGACATAATCTACTTCTTCTTCTTTGCGTTCGTTCTTACGACCAATTTTAATCACTCTTTGTGATATGTTTGATCTTTGCCAAGAACGTGTATATGTTGCACATTCGTTTGGTAGGCCCCTAAACGCATAGATTTCTACATGTTTAGGACATGTGCATCCGATTTCAGCCAAACCTCCTTAGTCGCCTCTTACGACATGCATCGCAGGTAACAGTGGTTCTATTCTTTACCCCCAAATTTGGGCCCCGGTAACCACTCGAGCGACATAATCTACTGAACTTGGATATTTTGTTATTATTCGGTAAGTATAAGTGATTTTTATTGATATTTTTTTAGAATAAAGATCAGAATACTAAGAGCATGCATATTCCCAATGGCAACATATGGGTGTGAAGCATGGACATTTAATAAGACAGTGGAAAAACACATATGTTTATTGAATATAAGTGTTACAGAAGTGTCCTCTGTAAATAATAGACAGAGAAGATAACTAATAGATCTATCCAGAAAGAACTCAAAATCAAAGAAAACTGGCTGATGCTACAAATAAGAAAGAGAAAATTGAGATATTATGGAGATATAAAAAGACTTGTAGGGTTGGAGAAGACCATCATGGAAAGAGGCATACCGCCAAAGAGGAGATGAAGAAAACCACAGAGAAGATGGATTCAGGATGTAACTGATGGTTTGAGCATGACGGCTGCAGAGGCAGGGCATCTGGCCTATGAGAGAGATAAATTCCGGAGGGCTGTTGGGGTGGCAAAATTCTGCTCCGGACAAGCTATTTGATGATATGTTTTTAGAAGATCAGTACCATAAATTAGATGTTGAATCGTACCACTAAAATTATTGTTGTATCGTTCCAACGAATTAAGCAGTTTGGACTTATACCAGTTGCACAAGTATAACTGGATATCTGTAGGGCAGAGTGAGGAGTGTTTAACCAGTAAGCCACAGGAACCATCAGTATGCATACTTTTTGATATCTGTTGGGGAGACTGAGCACCTATGGGTCTGCACGGAGTGCAATGATACCAGTTTAGTAACCAATAAAAGGTACAAGGCGCACAAAAGCAATGTTTCGGTTACATTTGTTTTCACAGTTATTTCCTTTGTTTATCTTTCTTCTTTGCATTCTTCTTCTTCTCTTTTGTCGTCACACTGCTACCGGGTTGTTGCCCAGTGTCGTGGTTTTCTGTTTTTGTCTTGCGCTGTTCTGGTGGCTTGTGTGATTGTTATCTTTGCTCTTTCACAGGATGCTGCCACGCCATCTAACCATCTTTCCGTGGTCTTCCTCTTGCCTTCTTTCCCGATGTTCTGTTGTAGAAGACTCTGTATACTGTGGAGTTTGGATGCATTCTTATTAAGTGGCCAAACCACTTCATTCTTTGTTTATCTATATAATTCAAGCACGGTTTTGTGCCAACTTTCTTTCTTATGCTGATGTTGGTGATTCTGTCTTTTCTTGTGTTGTTGGTAACTTTTCTCAGGCAACGCATTTCACATGTAGTTATTTTTTGTGACTGCGCTTTGCTCAATGTCCATGTTTGGCTCTGGTAACACAAAGTAGGTATAAAAATGCTGTTGATCATTTGTTTCTTAGCTGCCTGTGAAATTTGTGGGTGCCTTAACAATGGGGCTAGCTGGTAGGTTACAGCATTTGCTTTTGTACTCTAGCCTCTATCTCTCTATCTAGTTTTCCGTCTTCTGTGAATATGCTTCCTAAGTATTTGAATTCTTTCACTTGGTTTATTTTAGTACTATTGACATGGATGTCTAGATTATTATGTTTTCTTCCCATATTCATTATTTCTGTTTTAGTGTTGTTGATTTTCATGTCATGTTTCACACAATTATTGTTCAAAGTGTCAATATGATGTTGTAGATCTTGTTCATTTTGATATTTTGATTGTTCATCTTGATTGTTCATCTTGTTCTTTTGCATTCACCCGCTGTAAATTCAGGCAGAAGCCTGGTATTGTGCTTCTGACTGAGTTTTGCGTGAGGCCTGCTTACCATTTGACTGGTTTCCCACAACATTAAGGCAAACTTTCGCCATCTTCAGAGGTAGTTGAAGTTTACATCCTTCAAGTGTGCTATATTGCTTGATTCCTCTCTGCAGAAATGGCACGCCATCTGCATAGAGTATTGTACAAAGCACGAACTCCGTAGCCCTGACAATAACCCTAGCAGTTTAGCAACAAATCTAGCAGAAAAAATACACTAGTGAACAGAAGGGTGCGGTCCAGACTCGAACCTACGACCTTCGGAGCGCAAGGCAAACCACTTAGCCACAGAGGCCCTATGAAAAGTAATAGTAATATTACCAATGGCAGCAATAGTAGCAGTAATAATAATAACAATCTTTCATCATCAAATAGCTTGACCTGAGCAGAACTTTGCCACCCCAACAGTCCTCCGGAATTTCTCTCTCATAGGCCAGATGTCCTGCCTCGGCAGCAGTCATGTTCAAACCATCAGTGGCGAGCCATCTGGCCTATGAGATAGAGAAATAACTGTCTTTGCTGCCTATAATACAGCTTTTTAGGGCAGTGTAGGGCGGAATGTGCTGAAACTGAGGAATTTAATAATAACCATCCATCGCAAGCGATGATGACAACAGCCTCAGACCTCCCTGGTGTGTGCGGTATACATGATCAAGGTAAGACATGTAGATGTTGTGTGTTCTGTTTTTTTCATGCTGCTCGTATTCTCTGTGCCTCAACGGCACGAAAATTCTCATCTATGCAAGCACCTCTTGTGTTTTTACAGCGCCACATTTTTGTGATCTTGCGCCATGGATTCCCAGCACGTAGTGACTATATCGAAGCATTTCAGAGACACAAGAGTATCTTTAAAGCGTTTTTTCTGTCCACCAACTGAACGTCTGCCCTCAGACTGAGGAATTTAATGGGTGCATGGCTAGTGTAGTCGCAGCGAACCTGTTCAGGTTAGGATTTTCTTCTATGCCACAGAGAGAAAAAACCTTGGCCGTACAATGGATTGAACACGAGTCTCCCATAGTAATAACGCCTGTAGTCATACTGGTTGCAGGTATAGTAGTATGCAGCGGTGGCATGTGATCATTTTTCTTGATGCAGCCAGACAAATATTTAGGAAAATTCATGGTTTTTGGAGTATTTACTATTTGTCTATTTCTGGTAGTTATTCCCTTTCGAAAAAACAAATACTTCTGTTCTGCAACAGATTGATATTAAAGAGACTTTTCTATTAAATAACATAAAGTCAAGGACAATTGAATATTCAGGAAACATCAAACGACATGAGTGCGTAGAGAATATTTTTTTTAAACGTGGCCGTAACGTGAATTGAACATGTGTCACCCGCATGACAAACCACATACTTATGAATTAGGCCACACGACTATATACATATCAGATGATTTTGTAATATATAATCTCCTCGGTAAACTTGTGAACTGTACGAAAGGATTTTATTGTTGTATTCTATTGTAGTGTGCTGTGAAAGAAGTGAAATTCACTTCTGTTGTATTCTTTGCTTGATAGAGGCAATTTGGTAGAAACGTTGCTGTGTATTAGAAATTAGGTATACTTTGCCATATAAAAAAAAAACCATAGTCATTTTAGACCTTAAGGTCGCCCGAGGGCCCAAATTTGGGGTGTAAATAATAGAACCACTGTTACCTGCCACGCATGTCGTAAGAGGCGACTAAGGAGGTTTGGCTGAAATCGGATGCACATGTCCTAAACGTGTAAAAGTCTTTGCATTTAGGGGTCTACCAAACCAATGTGCAACGTATACACGTTCTTGGCAAAGATTAAACATATCACAAAGAGTGATAAAAATTGGTCGTAAAGAACGAACGCAAAGAAGAAGAAGATTGTCATTGTATTTTGTAAAATTACACTCACTACTCACTGCACTGTAGCCTACAATATTTGTTTTATGTGTTTCGTGAGCTAACTGTGTACGAAACAAAATTGCTGTCGACAAGATGTATTGATCATTGATGCAACGGGCAAATAATTTTAGTCTATGATGGTTTGTTACTTATTTCTATTATTTTCTATAATTTTATACTATTTTTATATACATTTCGGGATTCAATCCATAATGAACCGAACTATTTAATCAAGAGTTCTCGATTGTCTGTGAAATGGGTTGACCGTGTAAGAATGAATATAGTTACCGGTTGAATGAAAATGACTAATTGTTTTGACAATTATCATAGCAGGTAGAGGTCAAAGGTTTGAGGTAGCAATGTTACATTGTAGATAGACACCTTTTAAAAAGACCCGAAAAATAGTGCTCTGCAATATGCATGTAGCATTAGAAGGAAAGACACTGAGTTTCAGACTGTATATATTTTTTAAAAGGATATTTTATATAGTATTGTGGTTGTTATATTATTATGATATAATATTTATATTTTAGTGTTATATATTCAACTTTCAAAGCTAATCAGTGTCAAGTTAAAAGTTATTATGAACAATTAAGTTATACAATAATAAGTACACGTTACTCATTTTTGGTTTGGTGTGGCTGGGCCTTCCTGGCAATTAATGACCAGGGACGTAGATTCATTAGGGAGGAAAGATGCTGAATTTCAGACTGCGTGTGATATTTTAGCGTTATATATCGACTTTCAAAGATAATCAGTATCACGTTAAAAGTAATAATTATGAAAAATATTTTAAAATAATAAGTACACGTTACTCAATATTTTTAGTGGGACAGGCCCTTAATGACGAACCGCCCCTGATAGTAGGAGTAACCGTAGCACAATATGTTGACCGTGCTAGTCACAAGTGTCAATGTCATTGATTGTACATTTTAACCCTCTTAAAGAGATAACTTAAACGCATAAATGCCTACAACGCCGCATGCGAGGTAAGAGTAGAGTAGGGTACGGTTCGGCTTGATGCTACCTACCGCATCCAGTAAAAAAAAATGTTAGCTGTAAAATCCAACCAAATATGAACAAGTCCATTTAGCCTGAGTTGGTTGAGGGCATATGTCTCCAGCGAGAGAGAGAGAGAGAGAGAGAGAGAGTATTAGTTAGCAAGACGAGTAAATCACGGTTAGAATATGTTGTCATCATGGGCGTCCACATAAAGTTATCTAGGGAGGGGCGAAATAAATGTAAAAAAATTACAGTTGGTAGTTTACTGCACGGAAATTAGTAGATCGATTCATAAAACTATTTATTTTTTAAAAGTCATTTTCCAAGTGGTGACACTTCTGTGACGACCCCCTAATAGATTAACAAATGGATGCTCACGGTGGTCGCGTTACCATTTTGATATCAGATTGATTGATAGGACCACCACCATTGCACATCAGAGAATAACCATGTGTGTACCGATCTCGTTCTTACACATGAAGTTCTCACAGCGGCAGTGCACAAACTTCGAAGCACCAGCAGAGAGAGGTTCCTCGATACTTTCTTTACTACCTGTAGTACCGATATTTAAGGCGGTGTAGGACAGGTGGGACGTGAGCCTGCGGAATTTAATGGCCGCATGGCTAGTGCAGTCGCCGGAAAGTTGATCAGGTTAGGATTTTTCATTTATATGGTTCCTCGATGTAATTTTTAAATGGTGATCATTATGAAGGAATTTTATTTACACCTGTTAAATGAATTTTTCACAGGCATTTGTATTGGCTTTGCAGCCTACATTTATCAATTTTTAACTGTCAACGATTCTTTTAGAGAGCACAACTTGAACATTGAACCTCCATTTTATCGTCCGTCTCCGATAGGACTAGGGACTCCATCTGACCTACATTGATATAAGGGATCTCAGATAATATCCCGATCAGTCCAAGCGCCGAACGAATCAGGTATCTTTGAAGTGAGAAGCTTGCACCTTACCTGCACGTTACAGAGCGGGTAGGCTAATTATAATATATTTCCTTTCGTACCGTCATACTTTACATATGACCTGCATGCAATTTCTCGATACAGCTCTATTCTGAGCAACTCATTCAATATGGAATTGAGTCCAATATTTCTCGCCACTCTCAAAACAGTTTGTTTCAGGGTTTTCCCAAAGGGCCCGTTCTTTCACTAAAAAAAACTCTTTGCCTCCCATTTTATTGCATGCTTTGTCTTCTTCTTCTTTGCGTTCGTTCTTTACGACCAATTTTAATCACTCTTTGTGATATGATTTGATCTTTGCCAAGAACGTGTATACGTTGCACATTGGTTTGGTAGGCCCCTAAACTCATAGACCGCACGCTATGTAATTCTTTGATAATTTCTTCTCATAGTATGCACAACATATCTCCATCTTCTCGCCAGTGATTAATTTAGCATAACATGGTGCATATGGCATGAGAGAGAGAGAGAGGGAAATTCCGATAAACCTTGTATGGCGACAAAGTTCTATTTAGAACGGGACACTGCGGTCTCATAGCACACCTCCATAGAATGGGTCTCATCTGCCTGCACCTGTGGAGCATCAAAACAGGCACCATATAGCACATCCTGCAAGAATGCCTCAGCCTGAGAAGCGTGAGAATGAAAATCTAGCCAACATAAACAACCCTTAAGAACAAACTATGGGGGGCGCACGGCGGAGAACCGGTGCACCGTCCTGTTTATGACACATACCAGAGTAGTCGCATCGCAGAAGCTGATCGCAGAATAAGATACAAAACTAACAAATAATGCAACTAAAAGTTTGGATTCAATAAGTTTGGTAAGAGAATCATAACAAAGGATTATAAAATAAGAAAGAGAATTTTATGGTAAGAACAATAAGAAAAAACAGAAAAAGAAGATGAATATGTACAGTGAGATAATAAGTCATCAAAAGAACAGATACGTATATTGTCACGCACTTCGGTAGCTCCAACCTAATAAGACAAGAAATAAAGTATAGAATTATTCCCCCGATCCAGAAGCACTTGAGCTTTTCAGCTCTTCGGCTCGGTGCCATGGACATCGTAACCCTTCGGTTCGGTGCCACGAACACCGTAAATCTGGGGAATCTGTGACTTTTTCTGCCATCCCGCGGAATTGAACCCGCACACACAGATGGATAGTCACCCGTATTCCAACGCGCTACTAACACGCTGGGCAGACGGTCATAGAATGAATTCAAGAAATAAGGTATACTTTATTGCCATACCAAAAAAAAAACCATAGCCGTTTTAGACCCTAAGGTCGCCCGAATAGTTACCGGGGCCCAAATTTGGGGTGTAATGAATAAAACCACTGTTACCTGCCACGCATGTCGTAAGAGGCGATTAAGGAGGTTTGGCTGAAATCGGATGCACATGTCCTAAACGTGTAGAAGTCTATGCGTGTAGGGGCCTACCAAACCAATGTGCAACGTATACA
The DNA here is from genome assembly GCA_020796225.1 of Arion vulgaris. NCBI lineage: Eukaryota > Metazoa > Mollusca > Gastropoda > Stylommatophora > Arionidae > Arion > Arion vulgaris. Next base: position 14,344,054 of record CM036768.1, read on the forward strand.
CATTCTTGGCAAAGATCAAACATATCACAAAGAGTGATTAAAATTGGTTGTAAAGAACGAACGCAAAAAGAAGAAGAAGAAGAACCGTAACAGTGGAGCTCAAGGTATAAGAAAAGTAACGTACATACAGATTTATGTGTCCCATGTAATGAAGTAATCGTAATAAGTAGTGAAAAAGAAAAACCACATTGTTCGACCAATTACGAGAAACCATTAGTAAAGTCAAAGACACTGACAACATATATGTCATTGGAGATTTCAGCGAGAGAGTTGGCAAGTGAAGAACACAGAACACCATGGGAGGCATACCTAGGACCATCCAGGGAAAGTGGAGAACAAGTGTTAAGTCAATATGTTCCACGAGGAGCGGAATAAGAAAAGTAATAATTGAACATCCGAAGAGGGTCCTTGCCTGGAACCTGCAGAGACAGCGAAAGAAGGGGAGGCCGAGAAATACATGGAGACGAGATTTGGAGGCGAGATCAACAATATAAAGAAGAGCTGGAGAGAGCTGCAGGAGATAGCTAGAGATAGGAAAACTTGGCATGAGTTGGTTGAGGGCTTATGCCCCAATCCGGGTTAAAAATGCAGAGAGAGAGAGAGAAAGTATTAATAAAATTAATCAATAGAAGTGCTTGAATTACATAGATAAACAAAGAATGAAGTGGTTTGGCCACTTAATAAGAATGCATCCAAACTCCACAGTATACAGAGTCTTCTACAACAGAACATCGGGAAAGAAGGCAAGAGGAAGACCACGGAAAAGATGGTTAGATGGCGTAGCAGAATCCTGTGAAAGAGCAAAGATAACAATCACACAAGCCACCAGAACAGCGCAAGACAAAAATAGAAAACCACGACACTGGGCAACAACCCGGTAGCAGTGTGACGACACTGGGCGACAACCCGGCAGCAGTGTGACGACACTGGGCAACAACCCGGTAGCAGTGTGACGACACTGGGCAACAACCCGGTAGCAGTGTGACGACACTGGGCAACAACCCAGTAGCAGTGTGACGACACTGGGCAACAACCCGGTAGCAGTGTGACGACACTGGGCAACAACCCGGTAGCAGTGTGACGACACTGGGCAACAACCCGGTAGCAGTGTGACGACACTGGGCAACAACCCGGTAGCAGTGTGACGACACTGGGCAACAGCCCGGTAGCAGTGTGACGACACTGGGCAACAACCCGGTAGCAGTGTGACGACCACTGGAAGATTAATGGCGTAGCAGTGTGACGATACAATGGGAACAACCGACGCAGCATGCACGACACTGGGCAACAACCCGTAGCAGTGTGACGACACTGGGCAACAACCCGGTAGCAGTGTGACGACACTGGGCAACAAACCCGGTAGCAGTGTGACGACACTGGGCAACAGCCCGGTAGCAGTGTGACGACACGGGCAACAACCCGGTAGCAGTGTGACGACACTGGGCAACAACCCGGTAGCAGTGTGACGACACTGGGCAACAAGCTGGTAGCAGTGTGTGACACTGGAAAAACCCGGTAGCAGTGTGACGACACTGGGCAACAACCCGGTAGCAGTGTGACGACACTGGGCAACAACCCGGTAGCAGTGTGACGACACTGGGCAACAACCCGGTAGCAGTGTGACGACACTGGGCAACAACCCGGTAGCAGTGTGACGACACTGGGCAACAACCCGGTAGCAGTGTGACGACACTGGGCAACAACCCGGTAGCAGTGTGACGACACTGGGCAACAACCCGGTAGCAGTGTGACGACACTGGGCAACAACCCGGTAGCAGTGTGGCGACAAGAAGAAAGAAGAATAGAAGAACATATAAAACGTCATAAACGCAAAGGAACCATTTTTTCCTACCTCCAGGTATATAGGGTAATATGGTGTTAGGCCCGTACTTTTCATTGACGATCGGCACACGATGGGTGATGCCTCAATGCAGGTCACCTACACAGTAGTACCCATGAGACTTCGAAATGAGGCCGTTACAATAAGAAAACAATTCCACGCCCACTGTTGAATTGAATACAGACCACTAGCCTAAGAAGCCAGTTCACTAACGAATGCGCTGCTGCAGCGTTCAATAATAATAACAGTAATAATAATAATAACGAAGTAATAATGGAGTAACAACAGCGGTAATATAACAAATACCAGAAGAACATAAATGAACAATAACATTGAGCAACTTACAATTTGATGGTACTCATTACGTCATTTGCTCCATTGTAAGCAGTAAGAATCCTTACAAGTTCAAGGTTATTTTTCAAAGGGAACTCTTGTCCGGTCAATGTGAAGAAATACTTCCAATTGGGGAATCTCCATAGATCTTCCATGCACAACAGTTCTGGTTCTAGCACGCTGAACTTTCCCCACTGGACATTGATTCTCCTGCTAGCGATTATAACGTTCGGGAAACAGTTGGCTATATCGGTTACAGCTCTGGAAAAGGAATCTGACGACTTCTGGTCCACGTGGATGCAGTAGTAGTTCTGTGGGCGGTAAATAGCTCGCAAAAGGCGTTCAATCATCTCGACATCTTTATATGCAACAAATGAGAACGCTAGAGGAAAATTTCTTCTTCTTAGTCAATGGGGACATTATGTAACCTCTGTATGCTTGAAAGACAGGGCAATCTGTAGTTAAGTCTATATACGTTTGATCACATATAGGGCTTTCTATCTGTTGGGCTATTGCAATAGCTCTGTCGGTTTCATGTTTTGAACCAGTGAAAATAGCTAAACAGTTGACCTGTTCTACTTGAATCATCGACGCAATCTGTGTTAACGTCTTCACAATGTTCTTATTTGAGAATGAGCGGTCAGGCTTAGGATGATCCAATAATGACTCTCTGTGATGAAGAGTCCTACCAGATTTCTCGAATTTTTCACGAATGGATCGAAGAACTTCCACTCCGTTAACACACTGTGGTAAGCTGCTGTTATCTCGACTTTTAGGGGTGAAGATGATGAACGACTGCATGTTCGTTATTAAAATGATGCTAGCGAATACTACAATGATTAGGGCAATCACTGAGCGTAGTAACGTTTTCCTTGAGGTTACCCTTGAAGTTACGGTCAACAGTAATCTGGACATTCTGCTGATGAGAACCAAGACGGTTTCTACCCATCGAACAAATATATTCCAAAACTGGAATGAAACTGTTGAACCTGGTGGTCAAAACAAACAAACAAAAGTGAATTATGAGAAGGGTAATATGACAGCAGAAAACAAATATACAATGAATTAATCAATAAAGTGTCATATCTGCCGGCATAGGCGATCATATCTCTCCACAACTCTCTCTCTGCTAAGTGCACGTAATCAGTTCTGACGTCGATCTTTTGTCGAACCATGATGTCAGGCTATCCAACATCTTCTCCCTCAGTCTTCCACGATCTATCCTTCCCTTAATTGTACCTGTAGTCACCAAATGTTCTAAACTTTTTCTTCACATTATGTGCCCCAAGACCCTTGATTGTCTGATTCTTATTCTTTTGATGTTTCTTTGTGTGCAGGTCTGATTTAAAACTTCATTTGTTTTCTTCACTGTCCATGGAATTTACAACATTCTTCTGTAATAGAATGAATACCTACGTTCAGATATTTGAATGAATTTCCATTCTCCAGAAAAAGAGAATAATCTTCCTTCTTCTTTTCTCTAACCATGTTTTACCTCACAGCTTCAGGATAAAAAGAGATTTCTAGAACGAGCTTTTGTGTGCGCTTCATAAACAGTGTTTTGCCATCTCTGTTATCTCTGATGTCCACCTTGTGTGTTGACGGCCTTTTGTCACAATAATAATAATATTGAAGTAGAAAACGAAAAAAATTAATACATGCATTATCTCTCTCTCTCTCTCTCTCTCTCTATGTATGTATTTAAAGTTGAATCTTCTTCTTCAGCGATCTCTGGTCATGCGCTTAATTTACTGTGGACCACAAACTGGCAGACAGCTTCAGGTCTGTCAGGTTTCCCCAAAACTTAGTTTTCAGGTCGACTGGGTGTGGCCACATGTTGCTTCTCAGCTCACACAGAAGAGGACAGTCTTGCAGGATATGCTCTGGTGTCTGTTATGCCTGCTGACACTGGCAGTAAAGTTGAATGAAATTGTATATATATCTGTTGACATTTATTGGAGATATACTAACATCCTACGGCTTTTTGAGCGGTGTAGGACAAGCAGGAACATGAGCCTGTGAGCATGGCTAGAGCAGTCACCGCCAAACTTTTCAGGTTAGGATGTTTTCATAATACCCTCGACAGAAAAAAAAACTCTTTGGCCTTACCGCGAGGTGAACCGAGTCTCCGACAACACAGGGGCGAAATTATGGGTATTGAAACAAGGCAAACTACACAATGCATAATACTAGGTAAAGACTATCGATCTAAGATGCAAAACTAAGATAACAGACGCGTTAAGACATGTATATAGTTGTAGCAATAATACAGATATTAACATAGTAACGGAAAACAAAACATTCATCAACTGGTGTCTACGCCGAATAGAGGGACTGAGATGGTATGATAGTGTCCCAAATGAGGAACTTAAGGAGAGAACAAGACAGATTCCAGTGAACCAAGAGGTTAAAAAGACGCTGGATAGGACAACACTTTGAGAAAACCAGATCGGAATACAACAGAAGGGTACTTTCCTGGAATCCACAGGAGAGCGAAAAGGAGGCCTAGAAATATATATAGACGAGATTTGTAGGTAGAGACCAACAATATAAAAGAAGAGCAGGAAGGAGCTGCAGGAGATAGCTAGAAATAGGAAGACTTGGCATGAGTTGGACCATATGCCCCAATCCGGGTTTAAAAAGCAGAGAGAAAGAGAGCGAGAGACAGAAAGGCAACACACTATTACATTCCTCTCGTGGATGGTCGAGGCAGAGGATGTTATTAAACAGGTCTATACTCTAGATGAGCTGAGGCATGGTGAAGAATAGATGTCTATATCAGAGGATATGACTGCTTACACCAGGGTTGTCAGTGCACCTGGACGCCGCTGTAGAGAATAGGCCCCGGGCGTCGTCAATGCGGAGATCCTAGCACTCGTGGATCAGCACTCCCATCCAGGTGATATCATTATCTACACCGATGGCTCTGTCAAACGTGGTACCAGATCATCGTGGGTTTACTCGGCACAACGAAACGGTCGCACACTTCATGAGGACTGCAGGGCTTTCGAGACAACGATATCGAGCATGACTATGGAGATCACTGCTGCCTCCAGGGCTCTGTTATGGGTGGCTGAGCAACAGGTTGCCCATACGATTATCATACCAGACTCGATGAATATGCTTCAAATGATTGAATCTGGAAGTATGTGTGTGGAATGGGTGGACATCCTTCGGAGATCACATCTCAAGAAAATGACTTGACTGTACACGCCTGGACATGCTGGAGTGCGGGGTAACGAGCGTGCTACCTCTCTTGCAAACAATGCCCTGACTCAAGCGCGCAGAAATATGGACAGAACCGCTATCATCAATGCGGTACGCTCTCAATTATGTGACATGGACAAGTCTCAGACACTGGAACATGTTCGAGAATTAGGCGTTAGGTTTGGACATGCCAGACAGTGTCGTCTTCGTGGTAGAGAGAGAAGATATAGTAATCATATATCATGGGTACTGTGAGCAAATGAACTTTTGGATGGCTGCTGTAGCGGAGGACAGAGCATGAATGGGAATACCCAATGTGCCATGACGTCGATCGGTTAACATAACATACCTCTCGTACCGTTATACGTTAAATAAGGCTCTCAAGCGATGCCTTCATATCGCTCTATTATGGACTACTCGTTTAAAAGCTAAAGGTTTACTGACAGTTCAGTGCCCCAGTTAGTCGCCTGCATGGTTCTCTAAATGTATGCTAATTTACTAAAGGTTTACTAAAGGGTTTAAAGACGATGATTGATTTTATTGTGTTAGGTGGCTGTATTGCATATGACCGATTATTTCTCCGTTGAAATCACAAGCCACTTGCTGAAAGTATTGCACAAAGCACGAACTACGTAGCTCCGGCAAGCTTAGGAATTTCAAGAAAAATATATACTCGTGAAATTAACGATTGAAACACATGCCCTTTAAAACGCAAGGTAAGGGCGTAACCACATAGTCAACTAATCACTGGCAAATATGTACTCGTGAAATGAACGATTGAAACACATGCCCTTCAAAACGCAAGGTAAGGGCGTAACCACATAGTCAACTAATCACTGACAGTAAAGCTCGTTTGAGGGCAACTTAAAAGACATAAAAGGTAAATCTTTTCATGAGGGAAAATCGACACTTCTGAAATATGAACTGGGGTGCGACAGGTATACGTTCTACAACCTTTTGTTGTTCTTACTGAGTATATACTGGATTATAATGGTGACAGTAACTAAAACCAGAAAGGGAAATCCGTGGACTCTGATAGCGAACCTGCACGATCTGGACTTAGCTGAACGTAGCCAGATATAGAATAAATTTAACACACTTGATCGGAGATTAAAATAATGAATATAAAATGGAACGAATTCAGGAGAAGTGATGAAATCAGAGAAATGTCTGGTCAACCACTAGAAACATCTGTTATAAGAAGGAGAAAATGGAGATATGTTGGACACACCTTGAGAAAAAATTATCAAAGAATATCAAAGCAGGCATTTAAGTGGGATGCAAAGGGTTCAAGAAAGCGAGGACGACCTAAGGAGACCCTGAAACGAACTTTGCTGAGAGAGGCAAGGAATATCGGTCTCAGTTCCATGAAGATTAAGCCAGTTGCCCAGGATAGGGCGGTGTGGAGAAATTGCTTGCAGGCCCTATGTAACGGTACGAGAGGAATTACTATGATCGGAGATCACAACAACTAGAACGAAACATTCATAGAGAAAAAGATAAGGATGATGAGAATTAACACACAAAAAAACGACAATCTTTCTTTCGGTGTTATGCTATCAGTGCCTAGCTAACCTGGAAACTGACGATAGAAGAAAACTAGTCACAACAAAGATGATGAAAATACGCAGAATGGTGGGAGAACCAAGAAGAGATCGGTTTAGAAATGAACAAATCAGGGAAAAAGTGGGTACAACATCAACAGTAAGCTTTATCAAGAAACACACACATTAAATGCACCGCATAAATGCATATGGCTGTCGCTAAAGTGTCAACACAAAACTGTTCATCACTTGAATTGCAATTCATGTCGAATGGAACATCAATCACGACCAAATCCAGCTTTCTGCATACACAATATCACTGCATACGGCAGATTGAGTCGGTTCGTCATTACCGCTGTCCGTCATTTTCTGAATACCCACAACAGACGCATGATTGACACAGCAAAAAGCATTCCATGTAACATTCATAGTTCACAGCGTTGCTCAAGCACTAACTCAGTAGCTCGGCAAACGAAACCGGAAAATACCCAACCACGCATGACGGAAATGCGCTGGCAAAGTCGTGTCCAAAATCAAACAGTCCTGATTCTGAATGGTCCTTCCGCATTCCGTCATTGCTGGCCGGATTTTTTCCTTACAATGTCGTAACAAGAACGTATGTCGTTAAAAAAATGAATTGGGTAAGACAACAATGATGAAATTATTACGCATGCACACAATTATTGCCTACATCTTCTTCGTCACCCTTCGCCCCTAGGGAAGCATAGGTTCGCAACCAAGGCCTTCCACGCCCACCTATCCAAGGCCATTCTTTCCAGATCTCTCCACTCTCTCCCATTTTCTTGCATTCCGTCTCCAACTCCCGTCTCCAGGTGTTTCTGGGTCTTCCACTACCTCTATTGTCCTTTGGGGTTTCATCGGAGAGCCTGTCTTCTGATGGTGTTAGGGGGTTTCCTCAGTGTGTGTTCTATCCATCGCCCCCTTCTGATCCTGATATCTTGTTCCACCTGTCGTTGTTATGTTCTCTCCCAGAGTTCAATGTTTGTAGTCCTGTCATACCATCACAGATGGAGTATCCTGCGCAGGCATCTATTGATAAATGTCTGCAACGTGTTGGTGTTCCCCTTAGTTGTTCTCCATATCTCCGCCCCGTATATAGAAGGACAGCCTTGACATTTGAGTTAAATATCATTATCTTAGTTTTATTCCTGATCATTCTTGAACTCCATATGTTCTTCAGAATGACAAAGGCTGATCTTGCCTTTGTATTCTAACTCTAACATCTTCATCTGAGCCACCTTGAGTGTTGATTAACACTTCCCAGATATGTAAATGTGTCCACCTCCTTTAATGGTGATCCTCTCATTATGATTGGGTCTCTGGAATTAGCATTTAATCTCATGATCTTTGTTTTCTCCCATGAATAGTCAGACCCAGTTGTTGTGAGATTGTTTCCAGTTTAGTTGTATTCTCTTGCAGTTGTTGATGGCTGTGGGAGAGGAGTGCTAGATCGTCTGCAAAATCTAAATCCTCCAATTGACTCATCATGGTCCACTGTATTCTATCTCTCCTTGGCTGTTGTTGATCTCATTATCCAGTCAATAGCCAGCACATAAAGGAAGGGTGATAAAAGGCAGCACTGTCGCACACCTGTCTTTATTTAACCCTTTAGCTGCTAATGACGTATATATACGTTTTCACATTCACTTCTAAAGACGCATTAACACGTCTGTTATTATCTCTCCTCTGTGGGCCAAAGACATGTTAACACGTTATACATTGCTACTATCACTGCTATAGGCGTACATTCCCGTTTGTGACCTAGAAACAAAGAGTAGATATTTTTAGCTCAGCCTTCAGAAAGTATGTAGCAGCGAAAGGGTTAAAAGGCCTCTGTCAGTTTTCCTTCATGCAGTACTCTACCCATTGTCTCCTCATACATTTATTTCATACATGTGTGATTGTAATTTCGAATACAATTGATTCCAAAGTTAGACAATAGATGATGACTTCAATATCTTTATCATTTCTGCAACATTTGAAACTTGCTTAGCGCAGGAAATCAATGACGCGTTTTAAAAGTCGATTAATTTGTAATTATATTATATGACATGGGGAGCGACGGGCCGACTGGATTAGAGCGCGGTTCCCATGTGGGAGACCCATGTTCAATCCAAGGTGAGACCAAAGATTTTTTTTTGTTGTGTGCATAAAAGAAAAATCCGAACTTGAGCAGCTTCGCGGTGACTACACTAGCCATGCGACAACTAAATTCCGCAGGCGCGCGTCCCACCTTTCCTACACCGCATTTTTTCTGATCCAGAAGCACTTGAACTTGCCACGAACACCGTAAATCTGGAGAACCTGTGGCTTTTCTGTCAGCCCGCGGAATTGAACCGCACTCACAGGGGCTTTGCCTACACCGTCTTAAAAAGCGGCACTACAAAAAATAACAAGAGTTTTTGTTTTTTTTAAATTATATTATAAAACGGCAATTTTCATTTTTTTTTTAAATTTGCTGTGTCTGTTCACATGACACGAACTAAGTTCTTTGAATATCTTTGTAGGCATTGTTCCTTTTCTTGTGTCCATATGCAGCGAGTGTTTGTAAGCTTATCGACCCAAGCAAATTCAACTTCTCAACTTTGGAATACAGAAATATAATAGACTGAAGCACGCTATGCAAACATTGCTGGTTTGTATAAAGACAAGAAGTGAAATATCATACACATATAGCAAATATTATTTGACTGAGTTCGAGATATGGCATATATACACACACACATATAGGAAATATTACTTGATTGAGTTCGAGATATGGCATATATACACACACACACATATAGGAAATATTACTTGATTGAGTTCGAGATATGGCATATATACACACACACACATATAGTGCGAGGTTAAATATTGCTCGAGTTTATTGATTAATATCGATTATATTGGTTTGTTGAATGTGACCAGTGCGTCTGTACAAAGAGAGTCGCATGCAGCTTCTAATATTGATAGAGATATGTAGGCGGGCGGAATAATGGACAAAAAGGCGAGCGGTCGGAGAGAGAGAGAGACAGACGGTCAGAGAGGCATGCATGCATGCAGACGGACGGTCAGGCGGGCGGATAGATAGATAGATAGATGAAAAACAGGGTGTGTAAGATAGTTTGTAAGAAACATAGATTAACACATTATGGGTGTATGTAGGAAAGAGAACGCGTGTAAGAAGAGAGAGACTCTATAATAACAACCAGACTTGAAATTCTTGACGAACAAGCCCATATCACAGTTTGTTCCACACATTATATGTGCGTTCTGCCAATGGTTATATACAATCATATTTCTCAGCACTACTAGTGGCCTTCCACGCGGGACACCAGTCACCACATTCGTCAATAGAAACTCTCACCGAGCTAGCACTAAACCCGAGTAGGGTGGAACTACAAGTGTGTGTATATATATTCCATACAAATAATACAGGTGATAAAGGGACATTTTCACTGGTGTTTACAATAATTCGCGTAACCTCATATCTGGGAGTATAAAATTTTAGGCAGAAAATTGTGATAGACATTTCGGAAAAGTTTATCTTATGAAGAAATATTTTGGAAAATTGTGGATGTAACTACGCACTGGTAAGTCATTTTCAAGTTTTTTTTGTGTGTGGTTATAACTCATGATTACAACTCACCCTATTATCAGTAATGACCAAGGCTTTCTGCAAAGTCATTTTTAATAGAATCAAAGGAGCAGTGAACAAAACCCAGAGAGAAGAACAAGCTGGTTTTAGACCTGGGAGAAGCTGCTTAGACCAAATAATTACCATACGACTTATTTTGGAGCAGCATATTGAGAAGCAACAACCACTTACACTAAATTTCATCGATTAAAAAAAAAGCCTTTGATAATCTACACAGGATCTTCCTGTGGAATATTCTGAGATGCTATGGAATACCAGACAAAATATAAACATTATCAAGAGCCTCTATGATGGTTCACAGTGTGCAGTTCGCACTGATGGTGGACACAGCGACTGGTTTATGGATGAAACCGGAGTGAAGCTGTATTTTATCTCCACTATTGTTATAAGTGGCCATTGACTGGGTGATGCGAAAATGTTGCAGGGGCGAAACTGGCATCGATTGGGTAGAAAATAGTCAACTAGAAGATTTGGATTTTGCAGATGATATTGCCTTGTTAAGTAGAAACAACCAAGATATGCAAAGAAAAACAGACAACTTGTCATCTATAGCATCAAAAGTTGGACTGCAGATAAGCTATGAAAAAACAAATATAATGAAGACACCTATGGCAAGTAATGCAGATATCACACTGGAATCTAAAATGATAAAAATAACAGATCAGTTCACTTATTTAGGTAGCAATTTTGGTTGCACAGGAAATGTAAAAAAGAAATTATGATACGAATTGGCAAAGCAGCATCAGCTTTTAAAAGTCTAAATAAAATATGGAACTGCAAGTTATATAGTATTAAAACTAATTTACGAATTTTCAATTCAAATGTTGTATCAATCCTAACATATGCCAGTGAGAGTTGGAAAATGACTAAAGATATAAAAAGCAAGTTGAATGCATTTGAAAATAGATGTCTGCGAAAAATAATGAATATAAAATGGAACGAATTCAGGAGAAGTGATGAAATCAGAGACATGTCTGGTCAACCACTAGTGACAACTGTTATAAGAAAGAGAAGATGGAGATATGTTGGACACACCTTGAGGAGAAATGATCAAAGAATATCAAAGCAGGCATTGAAATGGGATGTAAAGGGTTCAAGAAAGAGAGGTCGACCTAAAGAAACCCTGAAACAAACTTTGCTGAGAGAGGCAGGAAATATCGGTCTCAGTTCCATGGAGGAGATTAAACGAGTTGCCCAGGATAGAGCGGTATTGAGAAATTGCTTGCAGGCCTTATGTAACGTATTACAGGCCTTATGTACGAGAGGAATTACTATTATTATTATAACTCATGATTCGCGTGATTTTTGACACTCATTTTGGGGGTGTCGTCTCTTTAAGAAGTTTGCCTGCTGTTATGAAGGTTGTTGGTTCCAGTCCGGATCAAACGAAGTGTAACTTTTTCATGAGTCCCTAGGATTGTTGCTGAAGTTTTAAAATTCGTGCCTTGTGCCACACTCTCAGTCGATGGCGTGACATTTCTGCCCACAGGTTCAAGTTGTATGGGAAACTCGAGAAATATGGGGAAATCCGAGAAATATGGGGAAACTCGAGAAATATGGGGGAAATCCGAGAAATATGGGGGAACGAGAAATATGGGGGAAATCCTAGAAATATGGGGAAACTCGAGAAACATGGGGGAACTCGAGAAATATGGGAAAACCCGAGAAATATGGGGAAACTCGAGAAACTTGGGGGAACTCGAGAAATATGGGAAAACCGAGAAATATGGGAAACTCGAGAAATATGGGAGATCCTAGAATATGGGAAACCCGAGAAATATGGGGAAACTCGAGAAATATGAGGAAACCCGAGAAATATGGGGAAATCCTAGATATATGGGGAAATCCCGAGAAATATGGGGAAATCCGAGAAATATGGGGAAATCCGAGAAATATGGGGAAACTCGAGACACCTTCCTTAGTGTCAGTCACAACGTGAGGGCCTCAACGTTTCAAACGTAAACTCATAATTCTGTCGCATTATTTTCGTCACATCCTGATTGAGGTAGTGTCATTCTTGGCTGGGATGCCTGATACTTCAACACGTTGATTTACCGGAGAAGACTGTGGTCATAATTGTAGGATGTGTTTAATGACAAAGACACGTATGTATTGTATCACATAAGCAAGCAATGTGGAAAAGGTTAAACCAGGATTTCTCCCACTTCGCTCATGTAATTTAGCAAGTCAGCGCAAATTGTAGTTCGAGATATAGCACAAGGTGTCATATGTGAGCTAGTTGAGTAGAAGTGGACAAAGTGGACATAACTACCCCCTCCCAGTTGAGAAGACGTGGGCCAAGTCACAGCCAACTCTAGATAACTAGACCAGACAACTGACGGGAATCCCTGACCTAGATCAGAGAAGTGGGCTGGAACTATATATGTTTGATAGAACACTGCAAGTTTTTTTTTGCAATTTTAACCAATTCTGTGAGTCTGTGGTTATTTATTGGTGAAAAATATTCATAATATTTCTTCTTCTTTGCGTTCGTTCTTTACGATCAATTTTAATCAATCTTTGTGATATGTTTGATCTTTGCCAAGAACGTGTATACGTTGCACATTGGTTTGGTAGGCCCCTAAACGCATAGACTTCTACACGTTTAGGACATGTGCATCCGATTTCAGCCAAACCTCCTTAGTCGCCTCGTAGGACATGCGTGGCAGGTAACAGTGGTTCTATTCTTTACACCCCAAATTTGGGCCCCGTAACCACTCGGGCGATTCATAATATTGATATTTCTTATTGTTAAACTTAACTTGTTGCATAATATAACTTCGATTTAGCATTGACTTTAAAATGAAATCGTCTATGTACACCAATACTGGAATGCGAGGTCACGTGGTGTAGTTGTGGTCTGATTTATCATAATTATTACCTGAGTCCGAAGGCCTATAAGTTTACTGTTGGCTCTGGCCAAGTCGTCACGACTATACACAAGTATGTATGGATGTAACTTTAAATTACATACTACCTCCTAGCTCCCCACTCATCATTCAGCCGGGCTGGGTTGAAAGCAACATTTTGCAAAGGCCACGCAGCTCAAAGATACGATTATAAAGAAGAAAATAACAGTAAAAGATAGTACATGTATATTTTATGTCGACACCGCGACTAACAGATTACAGATTTGTACACCCGTGTGGTGCCTGCGCCCGCAAGGGAAGCAAAGAATAGTACCACTGCGACTTACAAGGCATGTCGTAAGAGGCAACTGATGTAGAACGTAGGGAAGCTACCCTAGTAAATAAAAAACATCGCATATTTTTTTAATGGCATATCATGGGGATTATCATGGTAATATAGTATTAAAACTAAATTACGAATTTTCAATTCAAATGTTGTATCAATCCTAACATATGCCAGCGAGAGTTGGAAAATGACTAAAGATATAGAAAGCAAGTTGAATGCATTTGAAAATAGATGTCTGCGAAAGATAATGAATATAAAATGGAATAAATTCAGTAGAAGTGATGAAATCAGAGAAAGGTCTAGTCAACCACTAGTGACAACTGTTATAAGAAGAGAAGATGGAGATATGTTGGGCACACCTTGAGGAGAAATGATCAACGAATATCAAAGCAGGCATTGAAGTGGGATGCAAAGGGTTCAAGAAAGAGGTCGACCTAAAGAGACCCTGAAACGAACTTTGCTGAGAGAGGCAGGAGATATCGGTCTCAAGCGAGTTGCCCAGGATAGAGCGGTATGGAGAAATTACTTGCAGGCCCTATGTAACGTATAACGGTACGAGAGGAATTATTATTATTATTATTATTATTATTATTATCATGGGGACGGTTAAAGAACGAAATTATTCAGTCTGTCATGTTCAAAAATTAAATAAAAGAAATAAAACAATGATATTGTTTCGACTCAGAACGACACAATAGACTGAACAGACACCTACACAGACTAAGACTGGTTCTATCACCCACATGTGCATGGGAACAGACAGCTGAACACATCCTGCAAGATTGTCATCTAATGAATCAACTGCGGAAAGAACACTGCCCAACAGAGAGAAACATCCATGCAAAGCTGTTTGGAAGCCTTGATGAACTAACAAACACAACAACATACATCCAGAGAACCGGACTCACTGAGCAGACATTGAGCAACAGAGAACGAGAAGAAGAAGAAGAAACAATTACAAATAATTTCCTGATCAACAAAACAAAAAAAGAAATGAAAAACTCAATAATGTCCACTGATTAGATTAAAGTATTTGTAATTATGTGAGCATCTGTAGCTCACGCAGTAGTAAGCTCGATCACAAACCCAATCAAACCTGGTTCAAACCCCGCGGTGGGCAAGTTTGGAAACAAATTCGTTTCCGTTGGATTTTTACAAAAAGTAAAAATAGACCTCACCGTTCAGAAAGCAATGACACACTACTGAACGTATACGTGGTGTCTAGAAAATCAACGTTTATTTACTGTGGTTGATGGCTACGTCCTGTAAAGGATATGCCCCGATTTTCATTTGTAATTGTACCAATAAATATTACAACACCCAAAGATCAAGATGACACTGAGGCAAACTCACTGGCCTAACGTAAAAACAGTTGACAGAAAACTACACGGACCTCTGTGTGAGTTACAAAAGACAGTAGGGGGACTGCCTAGAGTAGTTGATAGTAGCTCGGCCTGCTAGCTGTGAGACGCCTCATAGCTCGGGTTCGAACCTACTGTCCGGCATTTGTTCGAGTCCCTGGTCTTACTCAGGAAGATAACGTGAGTACCTCTGAAGTCGGAGAAAATCTGCCTGTATGGCGAGGGAATACTAATTACGAGTACATTGAGCACACGGCTGCCAGTGTAAAGTAATTTACAATGTGCACGCTGCTGCCATTGTAAGAAATTGGAAAAACGGATTTTCACGCAAAAATCAGTTTCAGAGATGAAACTTCGTCTGAGTTGAAAGCGGACGAAAGAAAAAAGGAAAAAAAAAAAAAAACACAGTGAAGTTCATACAAGAGACAACATTGAATATATAGATATATTTCAAGCGAACGAATGGAAGTGAAATAATAGATGATAAAAAATATTTTTCTACCCACACTTTGTTACAAGTGCCAATTTGGCCTCTGACAGCAACACACCACAGAAAGCTCACCACGTGTGAAATGAAATGCTTGAGGAAGGCAGTTGGGGTCACCAGGAAAGATAGATTACGAAACGAGGACACCAGAAGCAGCAGAGTGGGCATAGCTTCATGCATCGAATACATTGAAAGACAAGAAATGCAATGGTTTGGACATTTAATGAGAATGGAATACAACCCCAAAAAGCATACAATAAAAAAGATAGCAGGTACTAGAGCCAAGGGAAGATCAAGAAAAAGATGGATAGACAATATTAAGATTACACTAAATAAACACGAATATAACACAACAAGGGCGACTCATCTGGCCTTAGAAAACAAATTAGATCTCCCACCCCTATGCTTAACGGCAAGCGTGGACAACCAATTCATCATACACCTGAGGAAAGACAATAGATTAACTAAGGAAACCTGCAACGGCTGCTACAACTTCCCTAACCCCACAAAATAACCCGCCTGTCCAGCATGTTCGTAGCGCGTTGGACTACGGGTGACTAGCCCTCTGTGAGTGCGGGTTCAATTCCACGGGCTGGCAGAAAAGCCACAAGTTCCCCAGATTTACAGTGTTCGTGGCACAGAACCGAAGGGTTACGATGTCCATGGCACCGAGCTGAAGAGCTAAAAGCTCAAGTGTTTCTGGATCTGGGCAACAAAAAAAACCCCACAAAATCCGCACTCATTTATCTCAAAGTTTGCCAAGAAGTTAAAAAAAAAAGTTAATTGCATATCCTTTACAGGACTTTGCGAATCAACCCCAGCTTTTTAAACGCTGTTTGTGATTTTTTAGGCATTATTACATTCAGTAGTTTGCCATTGTTTTCTGAACGAGTGCCATCGTCCTTTTGTAAAAATTCACGCGAAACAATTTGCAATCAAACTGTCCGCAGCGTGATTCGAACTCAGAACGTCGGTGTTAATAGACTGAGTCACTATCCCATAAGCCATAGACGCCACCTTGCCAAGAAGGCACATATAATTTTCCCAACTATCAGTCATCTCTCACAAAGTTCAATAACTATAGAATCGCAAATCAATAAAGATACCAGTCGGAATAAGAACCGGCTAGGTGGGTTTCTGTTCCAACTTTACGCAAGTTAAAAGCTCTACATAAAGAGATTATTTGAAGTGCAGTCAAAACATAGCTTCTACTGTGCATATATGAGGACTGTGTGTGTAACCAGAGAGAAACGGGAACCATCAGAGTGTATACTATTCGATATCTGATGGAGATGATTGAGCAGATAATAACCTACCCAAAGCGATAAGATGTTGGTTTAGTAATCAATAATCGATTTTATAACTAATTAGAAAAAGTGGTGAGTTATTTTTAACTTATGACACATAAGACTTTTGGTGTCTCTATGGTGAAATTTAAATGCTACAGAAGAGTGCTTAGAATATCATGGACAGCGAAAAGAAAAAAATGCTTCTGTTCTGCAACAGCTTGATATTAAAGAGAGTTGGCTATTAAAGAGCATTAAATTCAGGAAAAATAAATATTTCGGACACATCGAACGATATGAGTGCCTAGAGAAGATAATTTTGGAGGGAATGGTGCCTGGAAGAAGAATGAGAGGAAGACCTAGAAGACGATGGGTGCATGATGTCATTGACGATCTAAGAATGACTGCTGCTGACGCCGGTTAACTTGCACAGAATAAGATTTTTTCAGGACTGATATCATGGGAGCTAAGTTCGGGAAGGGACAAGCTACTTGATGCTGATGATGGTGAAGTGGTTAATACGTCTACCAGTCGATCTGAATGTTGTGGGTTTGAGTCCCAAGTGCAATTTTTTTTTCAAGAGATCACTAGGATTGTTACTGGAGCTATGGAGTTTGTGCTTTGTGCAACATTCTCAGCAGATGGCATGCCTTTTCTGTCGAAAGGGAAGGAGCTATATGGGGGAAACCTGATGCAACGGAGTCAATCCTTAAACTTTTGGCCCCTTTTCGACGTACTGCTTACTGCCATATTAGTTATAAATATCCTCCCTTTGTGCGGATGCCTGATAAACGCACCCCAAAACAGTTGATGTATGGCCAGCTTGAAGGAGGCAGACGTTCTGCTGGTGGGAAGAAAAACCGCTTTAAAGACACTCTTAAAGTGTCTCTGAAATGTTTCGATATAGACACCACGTGCTGGGAATTCTTGGCGTAAGATCGCCAAATGTGGAGCTCTAACAACACAAGAGGCCCGTCTGCCCAGCGTGTTCGTAGCGCGTTGGACTACGGTGACTATCCCTCTGTGTGTGCGGGTTCAATTCCGCGGGATGGCAGAAAAAGCCACAGATTCCCCAGATTTACAGTGTTCGTGGCACCGAACCGAAGGGTTACGATGTCCATGGCACCGAGCCGAAGAGCTGAAAAGCTCAAGTGCTTCTGGATCCGGAAAAAAAAACCAAACAACACAAGAGGAACACGCATAGCTGAGAATCATCGTGCCATTGAGGCACATATAAAACGAGTTGCGCGAAAAGGCAGAACACACTTCACCCACATGTCTAACTTTGATCATGTATGCCCCACATGTGGTAGGGGACTATGTTCTAGGATTGAACTCTACAGTCACCTCCGCACACACGAGAGAAGTGCAGCAGCACACGTCTGAGTCTGTTGTCATCATCGCTTGCGATGGACGGTTATTGTTATTAGATACGTTGAATCGCCCGAGTGCTTACCGGGGTCCAAATTGGGGTGTAAAGAATAGAACCACTGTTACCTGCCACGCATGTCGTAAGAGGCAACTCAGGAGGCTAGCTACACCACACCGTAAAATATACTAGATGGCTACAGAACGGAGAGCGAACC
Organism: Arion vulgaris; assembly: GCA_020796225.1. Lineage (NCBI taxonomy): Eukaryota > Metazoa > Mollusca > Gastropoda > Stylommatophora > Arionidae > Arion > Arion vulgaris. The sequence goes on from CM036768.1 coordinate 14,362,554, forward strand.
GAGTAAACGCTGGCTGAAACCGGACACATCGCCGAAGGATAAGCACCAGAGCTCCAAATGGTGCTGAAGATGTGACGTAAAACACACCAATGCTAAGGCTGCATGAATCAGATTTTCACATGAATAGAATTTATGGGGAGGTCTGGTACATCGGTCTGGACGGTGATCGAGAGAGATACGTTGAATTGTATTTTATTCTAGTATTCGTACTTTAGTCAAACCTCCATTCATCTATTTCCGTACTTATAACAAATACACGATGAACAGTTTCGATTGCGCACCAAAAAATCGATGACAGATTTCCACAACAACAGCACTGTTATTGAACGACCGATACCAAATATCGATTATCGAAGTATCGATTATCTTGTTGATTGAACTAAGTAGAAAATATGATAACCACTTTACTGTGACCTGCCAATGATAAGATAAAGTGTTACTCTTCTTCTACGCGTTCGTTCTTTAATGCGACTAATTTAATCATTCCTATTGTGATATACAGGGTGGTCAAGATAAAAGTAGCCCGAATGACAATCAAAACTTGCCAATCAGACTACTTTTATCTTGAACACCCTGTATAATTGATCTTTGACAAAAACGACTAACATTAAACCCCGGTTCTGAGACCCCTACTTGTATATGGTACCATACACCTGTAGGGCAGGGCTTCCGTTTTTATCCTACGGGAAATGTTGTGAGTCTGTCTCGCTGACAGTCAGTCCCCTACACTTTCTATTACTTGGTGTATTCATTGCTCTTAAACGATCATTTTTCGCTGTATATTTGGGCTTTATGATCTACGCCTAAGAGTACCTCTACACTGTGCACCCTTTCTGACTAGGTGAGGTCGTTCCAAATGTTAACATGTCCTACCAATGAAAGGAATAAATATTACCAAGTCCTAACAACGATGAGATGCCAAGTCCTACAAATGATGAGGTAGGAGACTAGGGAAGCTACCCTAGTAAATAAAAAGCGTCGCAGAAATCGGATGTGCTGGCCTACTTGTATGCGCATAACTGGCACAACGTACAATCGCTCTTAGGCGCAGATACATAAAATCACACGTTTTTTTTTTTAATTCGTCACTCCTGTTGTTCGTTTGCTTGATAAAGCTCTTGTTGGTCGAAACGTTGCTGTATTTTGTCATTGTTTTTGTAATTTGTAAAACTACGATTACGTTTTTTTTAAATCACACAGAGTGGTTAACAAATTGTCGATATGGAGCGATCGATGAAGAAGATGTTAAATTGTTTAGGTCATGTGTGATTCCTGTACTGACCTACGGTTGTGAAAGTTGAAATCAATAAAGAAAATTGATAAAAAACTGGACAGCTTTGAGAATAAATGTCTCAGAAAATTATTAAAAGTAAAATGGAGTGATTTCGTTTCTAACAACACAGTGAGAGATAGAACACACCAACAACCCATATCAAATATTATAAGGAAACGAAGGTGGAAATATTTAGTCATGTTCTTAGATCAGACGAACAGAGACTAAATCGACAAGTCCTTATGTGGTCACCAGTTGGGAAAAGAAAACGTGGAAGACCTAAGACCACTCTTCGAAGAACAATCCAACAAGAAAGTAAACTATTGGGATGTAAAAACATACAAGATCTCCAACTGCTAGCAACGAACCGTATCACATGGAGATCTAAAACCTCTGCCTATGTGCCGCCTTTGGCACGAAAAGAACAAACTAACTAACTATATATATATTATATATATATATATATATATACACATATATAATACTTAGAAGAAAGGAAAGGGCGCCCACGCAAACGATAGAGAGTAAACATATCAGAGACGGTAGAAAATACAATATAAGAGGCGCACACTGTTGCACTTGCCAGAAGTCTTCACACACTTTGAACGCTGAAAGGGAAAAAAAAACCAGAGGTAACAAAGGAAGAAGGTAGAGAAAAGAAAGATATAGAAACATTTTCTTAGAAACCCTAATTATATGCAGTGGCGGCTCGTGATCATTTTTGTTGGTGGGGCCAGACATTTTTTCTGGATAAATCATGGTTTTTGGTTGCTATATTTTCATTTATAAAATAATAAATACACGTTATACATTATTTTTGGTGGGACCCAGCCCCACTGGCCCTTAATGACGAGCCGCCACTGCTTATGAGTTTAGAAGTCTACATAAACACAAAGGCAGCAAATTTATATTTTGAATATTTAGTTTATTGTGTCCCTGAAATGGTGATACATTCTTCTTCTTTACACTTCACTCCTATGGAGGCATAGATGCCCAACCAAGGTCTTCAAAGCCCTTCTATTCAAAGCCAGCTTTTCCAGATCTCTCCACATTTTCTTGCAATCCATCTCCAACTCCCGCCTCTATGTGTTCATGCGTCTTCCCTTACGTCTATCACCCTGGGGTTCCATCGGAAGGCATGTCTCACGATGCTGTCAGGAAGTATCCTCAGTGTGTGTCCTATCCATCGCCATCTTCTACACCTTATTTTGTGTTCCACCTGCCGTTGTCCCGCTCTATCCCAATTTCCTGTTTGTAGTCCTGTCACTTAACAAAATTTAGAGCAGGATTTCCAAGAACATTAACATACTAAGCCCGCCTGCCCAGCGTGTTCGTAGCGCGTTGGACGACGGGTGACAAGCCCCCCCTGTGAGTGCAGTTCAATTCCACGGGCTGGCAGAAAAGCCACAGGTTCTCCAGATTTACGGTGTTCGTGGCACCGAACCGAAGGTTACGGTGTTCGTGGTACCGAGCCGAAAGCTCAAAGTGCTTCTGGATCGGAGAAAAAAATTAACATACTAAACATCCACCTCGTTTCGCAGGATTTCAAAATAACATGGTCAAATGGTTTCAACACCGTCAGGAAACTCTTTAAAAAAAATAAAACTCTGCTCGACCGCCTTTTGTCTGTTTGGGTACACTGTTTACTAGTTACCATGGTGACAATTGTCACGTTTCATGTGCTATTTACACAGACATTTAACACTGGCCAGTTCATGTATCGTATTCCTACCCTTAATAGATAACCAACCTTATTAGCCTCTACTTGTGTCATTAATATTTTATGCTGCTACGCCCATGTCATTCATATTTTTCGCTGTGAAGTCAAGCGTTCCTCAAAAGCTGTTTGTTTTCCTATTTGCTTTCCTTACGATTTGTATTATTAAAATGAGTGAACGTTTATTTGGCAGTTCTTATTTTTAATCACCCAATAGACTCTACCTGAGTAGGAGTATCCGCAGCACTAAGCCACAGCCAGGCTCTATCACAGGCCAGACAACTGGCCGGGTATTCCCTGACCTAGATAAGAAAATGAATCTGGAAATTACAGATGTTTGATATAACACTGCACGCTTTTTTTGCAAGTTTACTCAATTCGGTGAGTCTATGGTTATTTATTGGTGAAAAATATTTATAATATTGATATTCCTTATTGTTAAACTTACTTGTTGCATAATATGACTTCGAGTTAGCATTTTGTGTTGATTTTAAAATGAATTCGTCTATACACACTAATACTGGAATGCGAGGTTACGTGGTGTAGTTGTGGTCTGATTTCCCACAATTCTTACCTGAGCCCGAAGGCCCAGTAGTTTATAGTTGGTTCTGACTAAGCACTACACGCCTAGAGATGTTGGATGTTTCTGGGTCTGAAAGAAAACCAGGTACTTCCCCGCAACGCACATATAGGAGAAAAGAGTAAAAACTCATAATTTTTTATGTTCAACAACAAAAACAACATTTTTAATCACCTTTTATTTTTTATTTTGCTTTTCTTTTTTGCTCTTGGAGAGGGCGTTTGGTCGAATGGATTAGAGATCGGCATCCTGGGTAAGATCAATGAGTTTTTTCCTGTCGGGGCATAAAAATCATAACCTGAACAGCTTCGCGGTGACTGCATTAGTCATGCGAGCATTAAATTGATCAGGTGCATGACCCCCTGTCCTACACTGCCATAAAGAGCGGTATTACAGGCAGTAAAGACTATTTTTTTAGTTTTATAATTTTTTCTTTTGTTTGTTTACAAAACAAAATAAAGCGGTAAACTTGAATCTCATGTCACACAAAAATGTCTCGGTAAACTATACATCAGTATGTACGAGGGGAAGTCAATAAGTAAGCCACAAAGTTATGTGAGATGGTAGGTAAATGTAGTTGGTGTTTTCTAAAAGTGTCATTAGGTGACAGCAACATCCAACTTTATATTCCAGTTCGCCAGGTGGCGCTATGTGTATCATGCGCATGCGCAGCGCATAAACAAAATGGCGACTGTACTTACGGAGAGTACAACCAAAGAGCAACGTGCTGTTGTGCGTTTTTGTGGGCAAAAGGGCTGCCTGCAAAGGACATTCATAAGGAAATGCTTCCTGTTTATGCTGACAAATGTTTGTCCCGAAAACGGTGCATAGTTGGGTAGAAAATTTTTCTCAAGGACGCTCTAAAATTGTTGATGAAATCCAATCTGGTCGTCCTGTTGAGATTGCAACAGAAGCATCAGTGCAACGGGTGGAGGAGATGATTAGAGGTGACAGACGAGTAACGATAAACTCTGTAGCATCTGCATAGGGTGCTCACATGGTTCAGCATACAGCATAATGCATGATCGATTGAAATTTAAGAAAGTGTGCTCAGGGTGGGTACCCAGACAATTGAAAGAGGAACACAAAATGAACCGATTTGGCCTGTCCTTGCATCATCCCTGTCGATACGAAGATGAAGGAGAAGAGATGCTGAACAGGATTGTTACTGGGGATGAATCATGGGTGCATCACTACCACCCGAATCAAAGCGTGCTTTAATGCAGTGGAAACATCCTTCTTCGCCTTGTGTCCAAAAATTCAAGGTTACGCCATCAGCAGGGAAGGTTATGTTGACGGTGTTCTGGGATTGTCAGGGAGTGCTTTTAACCAATTTCATGAAGAAAGGTGACAATGTGAATTCCGAATCGTGCTGTGAAGTTCTATCGATGCTTCATGGTGCAATTCGAAAAAACGTCCAGGGTTGCTGACTAGAGGAGTGTTGCTTCTTCATGACAATGCCAGACCACATACAGCTCGATTAACTCAAGAGAAAATTAACCAACTAAAGTTCTGGAACATCCACCTTACAGTCCCGACTTAGCCCTAGCGATTTCCACCTCTTTGGTCCACTGAAAACCCACCTCGGCGGGAGACATTTCGTGAATGACGCCGAAGTTGAATGTGAAGTGAAAACGTGGTTTAGAAAACAGAGCCCGCAGTTCTATGCAGCCGGTTTGGGAGGATTGATAAAACGATGGGATAAGTACATCAATGTTGGTGGAAATTATGTTGAGAAATAAAGGGACAATGTATGTATAAAAATAAACTGGTTTCAAGTTGTTATCATGTTTAGTTATTTTTCTACAGCCATTAGTGGCTTACTTATTGACTTCCCCTCGTATGTCTTTCTTTCTTTCTTTCTCGAATCCTGTATGCCTCACAGCGTCAGGTCAGGAAGAGATTTCTAAAACGGGCCCTAGTATGCGCTTCGTAGATACTCTCTTTCGTCGCCTCTGTTATCTCTGAGGTCCATCTTTTGCGTGCCGGCCTTTTGCTTTGTACCCATGTACTCGTATGTCTACTCTTCCTATTCTATCTATCTTTGACATATGGCATGCAGAAGTCACCGTAAGAGCCAATTCTTCTTCCAGCGCTCCATATTGACCACTTGTTAAACCACTCTTTGTGATTTGTATGTGACCCGATCCTAAGAGCGATTGTACGTTGTGCCAGTTATGCGCCTACAAGTAGGCCAGCACGTCCAATCTCTGCGAAACTTTTTATTTACTATGGTAGCTTCCCTAGGTCCTACATCAGTTGCTTCTTACGACATGCCTTGTATGTCGCAGTGGTACTATTCTTTGCTTCCCTTGCAGGCCATGGCACCACACGGGCGTATAAATATGTAATATGTTAGTCACGGTATCAACATAAAATATTTGCATGGATTTGGGTACTACAGGGCGTTCAAGATAATTGCAGCCCCATTGACAATTCGAAACTTAACTCGTCCTACGTCACATTTGTTCATCGCCCCTTCCCGCACTACAATTACACACCGTCACACAACCATGACCTATTCTACGTCATAACTGAACCTTCTCATTTCCATACATATATGCCAGATTAGCTCCATTCACGGGCTGATTTTAAGTTGAACACCCTATACTTATGTACGATGCTCAGTCTCTGGAACGGGACATAAGTCGCTATGCATGATATGACAGGTCAACGAGCCAGCCCAAATCGTGCCTGCCTACGCCTTCAAAAAGTGACACTATAAACAATTTACATTACTCTAATCTGTTCAATGCAAAGAAATACAGACAACTTGTCAACTATAGCATCAAAAGTTGGACTGCAGATAAGCTATGAAAAAACAAATATAATGAATACACATATGGCAAGTAATGCAGATATCACACTGGAATCTAAAATAATTTTAAAAAATAGCAGAGCAGTTCACCTATTTATGTAGCAATTTTGATTGCACAGGAAATGTTAAAAAGAAATTATGATACGAATACTTTTCTTCTTCTTCTCTCGTACGCCCGCTGTTAATTCAGGCGGAAAGTCAAGACGTCTGGTATTGCGCTTCTGACTAATTTTTGCGTGGGCCTATATTACCCTTTTGCATGCATCCCTCAACCATATGGACAGCCTCGTCGACTTCAGAAGTACTTAAAGATTAGATCCATCAAGGGAAATCGTTGCAGGAGACATGTTGTCCTTGTAACTCTTTCTCGGACAGAGTTAGTTAGTGAAGGCAGAACGGATGACTTCTCTATCGGTTTTCTTGCCTTTGGTGAGGTCGTTCCGTACGCATCGTAAGATAAACACTCTTTAATGATCTTTTTGTGCCGTAATTTGGGCTTTGATCTACGCCAAAGAACATAGCTTATTTTGCGTTGACACCCGATAAACACCCGAGCGATCTCGACCCTTCTAGTGATAGTCACAGGAACTGTCACCTTTCTTGTATTCATTGCTCTTTTACGATCATTTTTTCGTCGTATATTTGGGCTTTTTTTTTTATCTTTGCCAAAGAGTATGTTTACAATATGCGCTCTTTCTGACTATATGAGATCCTTCATGATTAGGAACATTCTCAGTCATTGGAGACGAATGTGTTTTGTCAAGCAAACGATCATATGTTGGCGGTATGCTTAGCCTTTATGTGATCTGAGCCATGGTGTTTAGACGTCATCTAATACGAATTGGCAAAGCAACATCAGTTTTTAAAAGTCTAAATAAAATATGGAACTGCAAGATATATAGTATTAAATCTACATTACCAATTTTCAATTCAAATGTTGTATCAATCCTAACATATGCCAGCGAGAGTTGGAAAATGACTAAAGATATAGAAAGCAAGTTGAATGCATTTGAAAATAGATGTCTGCGAAAAATAATGAATATAAAATGAAACGAATTCAGGAGAAGTGATGAAATCAGAGAAATGTCTGGTCAACCACAAGTGACAACTGTTATAAGAAAGAGAAGATGGAGATATGTTGGGCACACCTTGAGGAGAAATGATCAAATATCAAAGCAGGCATTGAAGTGGGATGCAAAGTGTTCAAGAAATAGAGGACGATCTAAAGAGACCATGAAACGAACTTTATTGAGAGAGGCAAGAAATATCGGTTTCAGTTCCATGGAGGAGATTGAGCGAGTTGCCCAGGATAGAGCGGTATAGAGAAATTACTTGCAGGCCCTATGTAACGTATAACGGTACGAGAGGAATTATTAACTATTTTTAATCTGGTCGATGTGAATATGGATCAAAGAGGAAAAAACCACGCAAGGACAGAAATAAGCCGCGTTCAAAACAGGTGAATTGAGCTGAAAAGCGCCACACGCACACGTACATTTATGTAGTATGTTCTGCATGATGACATTCCACAGAGAAACAAACACACACAAATATAAATAACACTGGAGATTATACGAAAGAAGTTAGAAGAAGACTATCCATGGCTTTCCAGAGCTTGGTTAACATGAAGAAACTATGATACCAAACGAGCAAAGAAACAAAAGACTTCTGAGAACATGCATATTTCATGTAACTATAACAAAAACATCAAAGAACAAAATTGAAGCTTTTAAAACAAGGTGTTACAGAAAAGTTCTTAGAACATCCTGGACAGAGAAAATGAAGAAAAGACGTCTGCTTATCGAGGAGAATTGGCTTATTAATAACATCTTGTTCCGGAAGATGAAATAGTTTGTCCATGTTAAACGTCAGTGGTTTTGAGAGGGTTTGAAGGGGTTTTTTTAAGATCCAGAAGAACGTGATCTTTTAGCTCTTCGGCTCGGTGCCACAACACCGTAAATCTGGAAAACCTGTGGCTTTTCTGTCAGCCCGCGGAATTGAACAGCACTCACTGGGGGCTTGTAACCCGTCGTCCAACGTGCTACGAACACGCTGGGCAGACGGGCTTTGAAGGGATTTAAAGACTGAAATGAGTGTTAGACGGGTATATGAATCTGTGATTCCTATTATGTTGACAGTGTTGTGGTTTTAAGTCGTGTAACAAATGTTACCGTTTAACCCATTTCTCATTCTTTTGACGATGGTGTCCCAATGTGGTTTGCAGGGTAGCGTAGAATAGAACCACATCTTTGCCCGCGTGCCCAGCGTGTTCGTAGCGCGTTGGACTACGGGTGACTAGTCCTCTGTAAGTGCGGGTTCAACTCCGTGGACTGGCAGAAAAGCTACAGGTTCCCCAGATTTACGGTGTTCGTGGCACCGAGCCGAAGGGTTACGATGTCCATGACACCGAGCCGAAGAGCTTTCAGCTCAAGTGCTTCTGGATCGAAAAAAACCAAAACAACCCACATCTTTAACAACCACCTGTGTAATGATGGTGCTCTCAAGGGGAGCAAAGAATAGTAAAACTGCGACCTACAAGGCGACTGAGGTAGGGTCCTATTGAAGCTACACTAGTAAATAAAAAGCGTCGCAGAAATCGGATGTGCGCATAACTGACACAACGGACAATTGTTCTTAAGCTCTGATCACATACAAATCACAAAGAGTGGTTAACAAGTGATCGATATGGAGTGTTTGAAGAAGAAGAACCTCAATGACCTTCTGGGCCGATGTACTGGCTTTCATTATTTGTTAAGATGACGTAAAATGCAGTGCACTGTAAAGTAGTATGTATTGCAATATAAAGTGTCCGAAGAGAATACATTAAGGGGGAAAAGGTTAAAGCAGTGGTTCTCAAAGGGTGTGCCCGATGACATTTCTAGATGCGCCCTAGGAAATCCGAGATCTGGTGTCGGCAACTCGGTGCAAGCGGACACCAAGTGTAGAAAAATATCAGACACATCAGGCCCATACTTCACATAGACAGAAATTAAATGATGAATAAAGGCACATAGAATTTTCCAAATATTTCTCTAATTCTTTGCGTCTTATTTATTGTGGGTTTTTTTTTAACAGTGCGCCGTTGCCCCCAGCAACATAAGGCCGACTAGCTCAGACAGGAAAAAAAAAATTCCAGTTTAATGGTAGCTGGTTTTTATATGAAAATCGTGGCATATCCTAAAGGACGTAGCCATCAACCACAGTAAACGAGTCATTGATTTTCTAGCACCACTTATACGTTCAGTAGTTTGCCATTGCTTTCTGAACGGTGAGTCTATTTTACCTTTTATTTTGTAAAAATCCCACGGAAACGAAGTTGTTTCCCAAACTTGCCCACCGTGGGGTTTGAACCAGGTACGCATGGGTCTGTGATCGCGCTCACTACCTCTTGAGCTACAGACGCCCACACGACGTGGGGTTTTTATATATGTATGATAAAACACATATATTTTGCAATTTTACTCAATTCTTCAAGTCAGTGGTTACTTATTGATATCATGTGTTAATAATACTGATGCGACTTAGCGTTAAACCTAACATGTAACAGAACACAACCATGATTTTAGCATTAAGTGTTGTTTTTAAAACGAATTAGTCTTCCCGTCTGCCCAGCGTGTTCGTAGCGCGTTGGACTACATGTGACAAGCTTCCTGTGAGTGCGGGTTCAATTCCGCGGGCTGGCAGAAAAGCCACAGGTTCACCAGACTCATGGTGTTCGTGGCACCGAACCGAAGGGTTACGATGTCACGGCACCGAGCGACGAAGAAGTGCTTCTGAATCGGTATAAAAAAAATATATATATATATATACTGGAATGCAAGGTCACGATACGGTTGTGGTCTTGTTTGCTATAATTTTTACCTGAGTCCACCGGCCTTAGGTTATCGGAGGCCACGAGTGTGCCTACGATTTTTTGTTGAACTTCAAAGTACGCCACACCTTCAAAATGTTTGAGAACCTCTATGTTAAAAGCATACCACAGTCAATGAACGAGAACGCCAGCTTCCCATACCTAACACTTGTGTTAATATTTAAACAGTCTACATTCAGATGTTTAGGCTTTGTTAATGTATCGATCACGAATGTGACACATGTAACTAATATGTGGTCGAAGTTTTAGTTGAAAACGTGCTAAGAGTTTATATCGTTGATTAGCGGGACTGGATGACTGACTAAACTCTATAGTATGAGAAAGCCGATTTTTACGGTTAGTGAATTTGATCAATATTGTTCTCTGTTGGTTTCGATAGTTGCTATTCATTTACTGTGAGCAATAATTTCAGCACAGATCATAAATAACACATTTATAAGTACCTAATGTTTATCATCCAAAAGGTTGTCCTGGACAGAAATGTACCATCAACCTCGATTGCATAAGGGATACACCATGTGTGGCGATGAGGTTTCTTATGGATTTCCAGGCCAGGGAGCATAGACTCAAGATAGCTAAAGCACGTGCGTATTTAAAAGAAAAGTACTAAAAAGGATCACACATTGGACGAACTGCTCAGCATCAGTATTGGAAAACGGTTAAAGCGGCGCAAGTCGTGGGTTGGTCGTGCTGCAGACACTATTCAGTTGGTATGCGGGCTCACAAATATCAACTATGGGGAAGAATGAATACCAGAGCCTTCAATATACGGGAACACCTTATCAACTATCATTAAATTCAACAAAGATTGCAGAGAGAGGAATCCCGTAGCGTTGGATATAGATGTTAATGTCATCATTAATGTAAACTGCAATGAAGGTGGCGTGATTTACACGAATGGATAGGTGGTTCCCCAAGAAACGTCCGCATGAGCCTTCTCTGCAAGCTCATACAGCAGAATGGTCAAGGAAACCAGTGGTGTATTTAGTACGACAATAAGTAGCATGAGATTTGAAGTATTGGTGGTGACTAAGGCAATACTCTGGCTAGAGCCACAAAACTACACCCAGGCGTGCATTATGAATGATTCATTGAGTATGATGCGAAATGCACAGGTAATGGACTGAGTCATTATAAGCGTAACAATGTGCAGAATTACACTTATTTTCGTTCCGGGGTACATGGGTGTCGTTTGCAATGAGAGAGCAGACAGTCCAGCTGGCTCTGCCACCATATCACGGGGTCAGCCAATGGAGAGAGGTAAATTCAGAGTGCCAAATGAAGTTAATCAAAGAAGGGAAACATTAATCAGCACGCTAAACACTTGATTTGTACAGGGTTACTGGGCCAAATTTGAAGATTGAAGAATAGAACCACTATCTGCCAGAGTCGTAAGGCGACTAAGGGTTTGGCTGAATCGGATGCATGTAAACGTGAGAGTCTATCATAGGGCCTACAACCAATGTGAACGATACTTTGGCAAAATCAAACATATCAGAGTGATAAAAGTTAATCAAAGACGTGAAAAAAAATTATGTGATCAGCTTACGACCGATGGTACGTCGCAAAAACATCCGATTCCCGCTTTTGATTTACTAGAGGTAGTTCATTGCTCTACCAGCCCTCTACGACAAGCTTGAGTCGAATTTACTATTTGATCCTCTTCCGGACTTTCACTGAGCGATCCTAATTTTAAGGATATAAGAGTGAGTCATAGATAGACCAACTTTACCCGCCAGTTTGCAAGACATAAATGTTTGCCTCCAATACGATGATTGTCTCTTGAACGTTTGATATTTTGACGTAATAACAACTAAACAAGTTCAAGTTGATTATGCACGTTTTGCCATAAATTCAACGTCCTTCGATAGAGATGATGCCATCTAAAGACATTGCACAAAGCACAACTCGTAGCCCTGCAACAATCAGATAAAAAATTGTATGTATCTCGGCTTTGAATCACCTGATGGAGTAAACGACAAAAACACTTCTCGATATCCTCAAGCAACGTCTCCTTTTCATGATCTCACTAGCGACTATATCATGGCCACTTCTCCCTTGATCTACGACAAGCACTTTGATACATGACTGTTATTTAACTTTACAACAACACTTAACCACTTCTCTCATTGAGATCCTCACATTGAAATGATACAGATGTTATGTTGTAAACTATCAACATAGCAAACGCAAACTTCTTCGCCCACGACCCTAATAGCAACAGACATGACTGTATGTTGTAAATTATTCAACACACACTTACACTATTTATGGATCCTCACATGAACTATGATACTTTTATGTGTAAAACTATTCAACAAAGCAACGATTACTTCACTTCGCCATGGACCATCAATTTATCGCTATGATGAAACTATCCAAAACGACTAACCCTGTTCGATAGAGACAATGCAACAATGCATGACTGTATGGTAAACTATTCACAAGAAAACGACAACCATCTCGCTAGACTCCAATAGCAACTAATGATAGGTATTGAAACTATTCAACAAAATGCTTAACATTTCTCGCCGGATCAAATAGCAACATGATACAACCTTATGTGTAAACTATTCACAAGCAAACGACTTAACCACTTCTCGCCATTGAGACCTCCAAATAGCAACAAATGATACATGACTGCTTATGATGTAAAACTATTGAAAAGTAGTGGCCAATATGTGCTTCATCTTGAACACAGTTATTGCTATTAAATTAAAACACCATCAAATTTATTACAAAATTGCTGCTTTCGAATTTACAAAGTAAAAATACTAAGAAAAAATTACACATTAATGTGAAGGATGAGCCTGATGCTTTCTTAAAAGCTTGTTAATATCGAGTACAATTTTCGTTAAAAACAGTCATAAATCGCCACGATCATTTACATGCAATCGGTTCCTATTCTTAGATAGTAAATTCGCTACAGCACTAAACCAAACTCAGCCAAATAAGAAGATGGAAATGCAATTAAACATTTCTGCACTATTTTCCATAATTCAGGGTACAGTGTCGGTATTGATTTTTGAAGCCAGAACTATTGGTATCCACTTTTGAATTGGATTGTTAATTCTTCGTTTGGTGTGAGTTCTATAAGTTCCACTTCCAAATATGATTATTCTGCTGTGTCTACATGTGAGAATTGATCTAGAACTCAAATTGGTATATTCATGTTTAAACTCTCTTTGAATCGCCCATTGAAATCAGCATGGAGAACCTCCAAGTGTCGGCAGTATGAAAGTCAATCATCCTTTCTGAGAGACACTGCTGATAAATTTGAAAAGTAACTATATTCCACTCGGCCTAGATTCCGCTTGAACAGAAAAGTTTCCCCGCAAAAGCGGCAATAATATTTTTCATTTTAATTAAATTCAAATCATCACCTTGTAATTGTAGATTGACTTCATTAAATAGTTTATAGAGGTCTGACAAACAAGCTATGTCATTTTTGGATGCAATCAGGTTGGTCCGCAATCCGTTGGCATCGTTTTCTAGAAACTCTAGTACTAAATCATATAAATTGTAAAATCAATTCAGACAAATACCGTTTGAAAGCCAAGAGCTTCTGTGTGAAGCAGCAAACGATTGAAATCTTCATCGTTTTCACTACAAAGTTGGCTAAACAATATGTCACTCAGTGGATTGTTTCTAATCTTATTGACTGCTCTAATATCATAATAGATGCAGACGACGAATGCAGACGTTCACTTAAATTCCTCGCCACCAAATGTTGACGATGAAGAACGCAATGAATAGTAAGTACATTTAGTCGTGTTTGTTTTAAATGCGCTATGAATCCCTTGTGGTGTTCTATCATTTCTAGAGCACCATCAGTAGCAGCAGACAAAAAAAAATATTGCGAATAGGAATGGCTTTCTCTTGAAAAAAACTTATTCATGGCATTAAATATTGATTCTCCTTTTGTATCCGCTTCAAAATATTTAGCAAATAATAATTCTTGACACACTTTTTCTTCTTTTATGAATCGAACATATGATAAGAACAGTGCTTCATTATTTGTAAGAGTTGATTCATCAAGTTGAATGGAAAATTTATTTGTCTTCAAATAATCGTATAACGATTTTTCAACGTTTTCAACCATTTCATCTATTCTTCTTTACACTGAATTATTGCTCAAAGGAATATCTGACGCTGGCTTAAGAAGCATAGTGTTTATGACTTCTTTTACAGCCGGCAAGATTAATTCCTCACCAATTGTGTCTGCTTTCCCAGCTTTTGCAATTAATAATAAAATATTATAAGAAGCTTGTAATCCATCATTATCTTGTTTAGTGGACAATACAAAAACTGTTGATATTTTTTTCTAGTACTTGAAAATAGGACAAATCTTTATCCTTTTGAATGAATTTTAGTCAAATGCTCTTGTAACCTAGAAGGTTTCATTGCTTCATTTGAAAATACGTTTTGGGAAATCAAGCACATTGGTAATAAATTGTTGGTAGGAAACTAAATAAAGACGTATTTCAAATACTCAATTCTGTACTATCGACATTACTTCTTAGATTCAGACATAATGAAGTCATACAGTTGGCAACAATATTCACAAAATAAAAGATGTAATTTACACTTTGTATGTCTTCACTTATATATTCACTTTGTATGATGCCACTTATATATTACACTTTGTATGTCTCCACTTATATATTCAACTTTGTATGATGCCACTTATATATTGCACTGTCTCAACTGATGATTGTTGACAAAGCACACAACATATAATGAAGCTTATTACTATATTAAGTTTCATTATAAAACAAAACCACTGGTGTTTATAGATTTGACATCCCACCGGAATATACCAGTAGGAGTATTAGGTAAAGATGTCCAAAGAAAGCCAAAATTCTTTGTTCCCAAATCGGTCATTAACCTATGAAAGTCCAACCACTTCACTCTTCATTGTTTAAAATTATTTATATATATATATATATATATATATATATTTGCTGTCACGCTGCATTTCATTCCCACTAAAATCCCGCAGTCTGACCAACTGCAAATCATCCCCCAGAACTACAATTTATGTTAACCCAGATCTCAAAAGACATCAAAACCAAATATTTGACTTTTCTGAATGTTCCTATATCCTCTCTTTCAACAAAGGTGAAACACGTAATAACACATATTGTTATTGTTTTTGTAAAACTACAATACTTTGTTTTTACGTGTTTCGCCATTGTTACATAGTTTACGTATCTTCCTATATTGATAATACTCTTTCAACACAATCCTTGTCATAATCGATTTTGTCAACGTGAACAATTTCTGTTCGTGTCTGTATATCGGATGTTTATGGTCATTTAAGATTCGTTCAGTTCTATCGATGTGTTTATCGGGCATTGTTTATAGATTTTCAATGTCTGTATATCGGATGTTATCGGTCATTGTTTGTATGATTCGTTCGTGTATGTAATCGATGTGTTTTCGGGCAGATCAGATTTCCGTTCAGTGTCTGTGTATATCGGATGTGTTTATCGCATTGTTGTCAATTTATTTCAATTCTGTATATCGGATGTGTTTACGTCATTGTTTCAGTTTATAAAAGTGATAGTCAAATTTGGCAAATACAGTGTCTTTTAAGTTCAGAACAGGTAAATAGCCATTTAGGTAAAGAATCACTTTGAGCATCCTATAACTGTTTAATGACAACGTTATATTCTTAAAATGTTCTGTTTTAATGTTGTTAGTACATTACTTGCTACATAATTTGATCAAACGCAGTATTTGATTATTAATAGGGAGCATTACTTATATACATTTTTCCTAAATGATCGATATAGATGTTAATAATTAAGTTAATCTTATTCAATTAAAAACTAACATTATTAAATTTCTTGAGCCACCGACCCCTAGATCGCCTGAACGCCCCCCAAATTTTTCCAAGCCCGCTACGCCCCCTAGAACGCTTCAGCGCCACAGGGGCGGTACCGCCCACTTTGGAAACGCTGGTCTATAGCTAAGCGATAGTATGCTCGATCACATCCCAAGCGTACCTGGTTCAAACTCCACGACGGGCAAGTCTGGAAGCAAATTAGTTCCCTTGAATTTTTAACGAACAATAAAAAAGACCTCACTGTTAAGAAGGCAATGTCAAACTACTCAACGTATAAGTGGTGCCTAGAAAATCGAACTCGTTTAATGTTGATGACTAAGTCATGTAAAGGACATGCCACGATTTTAATTTGACGATGTAGGTTAGAGGGCGTACCCTCTGAATACAGGAGACTGGATCTTGCTACAGGGTTTGTACACACTTTTATCAAACGTTGAATTGCTTTGTAATAACTGCATGCTATTTATCTTCTTTCTTCTTCTTCTGCGTTCTCACTAGATTAGGATTTCGGATTCTCTAATAAAGGCAGCCGTCTGCCTCAGATTATCAGCCACGCCATACAGTTTGTCTTCTGCGTTTTCACTAGATTGGGATTTCGGATTCTCTAATAAAGGCAGCCGTCTGCCTCAGATTATCAGCCACGCCATACAGTTTGTCTTGACGCTGGGTAGGAACTCTCTTTCTCTAGCGATTGGGCAGTTCGCGACATAATTCTAGATTTCGGCTCCGTTTGCTCAGACCTTTCCAGCAAGTTGCCATCGTAGTATCTGCATTCTTACTGCGTGGCTAATCTCCGAGTAGATTGGCGACTGTGAATCTTATCCCATTCAGGAGGGCGTCGTTGCACCATGTTATCGCCACGCCTGATCATCCGTTTTCTGCAATCATGTTCGGTTTTAGATTCTAGGCACGTGCATCCGATTTCAGCCAAACCTCCTTAGCCGCCTCTTACGACAAACGTGGCAGGTAACAGCGGTTCTATTCTTTACACCCAAAATTTGGGCCCCGGTAACCACTCGGGCGGGTTTGACGAGTATGACGACAGAGCATATCATACAGAACACCCCCCCAGTATGCAGACATGAGACGAAAGAGGTGGCTCACATACACCAGCGTCGAAGACAAGCTGTATAGCGTGTGGCTGACAATCTGAGGCAGACAGTGGCCTTTATTAGAAAATCGGGAATCATAATCTAGTGAGAACGCATAAGATTTAAAGAAGGAATATATATATTATACACTTCTCTTCACCCTTTGCCCCTAGGGAAGCATAGGTCCGCAACCAAGGCCTTCCAAGCCCGCCTTTTCCAGATCTCGTCATCTCTCCCGTTTTTTCGTTTCATCTCTAACTCCCGTCTCCAGGTGTTTCTGGGTTTTCCCTTACTTCTATTGCCCTGGGGTTCCATCGGAGAGCCTGTCTCACGATGCTGTCAGGAGGTTTCCTCAGTGTATGTCCTATCCATCTCCACCTTCTGCTCATTATCTCCTGTTCCACCTGCCGTTGTCCTGCCCTATCCCACAGTTCTCTGTTTGTGGTCTTGTCTTACCATCTCAAATGGAGTATCCTGAGTAGGCATCTATTGATGAATGTCTGCAGCTTTTTGGTGTTCACCTTAGTCGTTCTCCATGTCTCCGCTCCATACAGAAGGACAGACTTGAATTAAATATCATCTTAGTTTTATTCCTGATCATTCTTGAACTCCATATGTTCTTCAGAATGGCAAATGCTGATCTTGCCTTTTGTATTCTAACCCTAACGTCATCATCTGTGCCACCTTGAATGTTGACGACACTTCCAAGATATGTAAATGTGTCAACCTCTTTTAGTGGTGATCCTCTCGGTAAGATTGGGTCTCTGGAACCAGTATTTAATCTCATGATCTATGTTTTCTCCCCGTGAATAGTCAGGCCTAGTTGATGTGAGACTGTTTCTAGTTTTGTTGTTTTCTCTTGCATCTGCTGATGGTTGTGAGAGAGGATTGCTAGATCATCTGCAAAATCCAGATCCTCCAATTGACTCATCATGGTCCATTGCATTCCATTTCTTCCCCTGGCAGTTATTATATATTATAATTTGTTATTATATATATATTATATATATATATATATTATACACTTACCCATTGTATTTTTACAAAGAATTATACACACATAGCATCCGATGAATCGTGTAAATAATTATGTTTCATTCTTTTGTCAACAGACTCATTGAAATGTTTACACATAGACGAGCACGTGCACACACGCGTCCGCGACAGCGCGATATTTGTGTAAGATTTTCACAGTAGTTTGCTGGCAAAGAACAGTTTTCGCTGGTAATGTACTGCCTATAAATTAAACCCACAAACGTTGGGAAATTAGTTTTAGTTTTTAGTTTTAGTCATCACTGTACGTCGAATCAATCAGTTCATACGTTCCCCGATCTCCACCTCAGTATGTCCCTCAGCGTGTGGTGACTAACGACACCGGTTCTTTGTTGGTTTCTCTCTTGCGTTCCCGGCCTAGACTGATGGACCAACTTCTATCATGAATTTTACTGTTGTTTTTGGGACTCCGTTTCTCCGTACAGCTTTTCGCGAAGCTCTGTGTGTTGTGGCCAGTACTCTTTCCTTATACCTGCTAATCGTTGACAGTCTTGCAAGACATGTTCTGCCGTCATGTCTGCCATATTGCAGGGGCACAGGCTAGTTGTGCCAATTTTAAATTTATGGAACATGTGGGCTCGGAGCTTGTTGTGGCCGGTACGGAGGCGAAGTATGGCAACTTGTTCGCGTCGAGAGAGACCATAGTATCCGTCACTGGCTGTGTGCTGAGGGTGGTATTTTGCCCATTTGCTTCTATAGTGCGAACCGATGGTTGTTTTGACTTCCTCATAACCGATCTCGAGATCAGTCTGAGGTAGTCGCCCGCCCTCTTTGGCCAGCTTGTCGGCTGCTTCGTTTCCCCTAACGTTGCAGTGTGACGGTATCCATTGGATGACGGTGCGTTTGAGTGAATTTGTTAGTTCAGCGAGGGACGTTTTGAGCTCATTCATCTCTGTTTTGCCAACGCATTTAAGTGCCGTGATGACCGATAGAGCATCGGTGAATATCACGACCTTGTTACGTGTAGTGCTTCTTCTCTCCAAGATCATTTCGGCCGCCTCTTTGATTGCCTCTGCCTCTGCTCGGTAGTTATTCAAGTATTTGCCAGTTGCAATCGCTTTCTTGACCGTTACTTTCTTTGAGATTTTAAGCACTATTCCTCCTCCGCCATCGCTTATTGCGTTATTTGCCTATCCGTCCGTGTAGACGTGCGTCCACTCATTTTCAGGGTACTCTGATTCTATGTACTCTTCTGTTGCAATTTTTCTCTCGAGGTTTTGGGCCCCTTTGTTCAGTATGCCTGGGATTGATTCCCTTAGTTCTGGCATTTTGGTCTTCCATGGCGGGCACTTGTCGATTGCCAGGATTGGTTTGGGTGTGCATTTGGAAAGGACTGGATGGTCCATGGTCAGTGCTTTAGAGATTCTAACGAAGTTAGATCTCTGTATTCTCCACTTTCCGAATTCATACATTCTTTCATGCATTGGATGAGATTCGAGCCGTTTGAGTTTTTCTGCAAGTACTACTACTTTTTGTCCCTTCGGTCAGTCATTGGTTGGATGCCGGAGATTGTCTCCATCGCCTTGATGGGCGTGGACTTCATGATGGCTCCAGTGATGATGCGTAAGGCCCGGTTTTGACTGCTGCTCACTTTTGCAAATTGCTTGTTAGATGCATTGCTCCACGCTGCCATGCCGTACTCTAGGATCGGTCGCACTCTACCAGAGTACAGTGTCTTGAGAATTCTGGCGTTTGCTCCCCATGTGGAACCTGCGAGTTTACGCATCATTGTTAGCCTGTGCCTCGCTTTTGCCGTAGCATTTTCGATCTGGGTGCACCAATCAGCTTTCTGTCAGTGTGACTCCTAGGTACGTTGGGGTTTTGCTCACTGGAAGGATCTGCCCGTTGACTTTAAGCGTTATCTTGTAATCCTTGTTATTCTGGGAGAACACAGTGTAAGTGGTCTTTGAAGGATTTATTTTCATATTCCACTTTGCTGACCACACTTCAAGGTTATTTAACGTAGCTTGCAGTCGATTTTCTGCTGTGGGCATTGACTCTTCTCGCGCCCATATTGCCAAGTCGTCGGCATACATGGCAGAGTGAACTCGTTCTGGGAGGCATGTTGCGATGTCATTGACGAGACTAGAAAGAGTCGGTGAGAGCACTCCTCCTTGGGGACTCCTTGTTCCAGTGTGGCCTTCATGCTTTTGAACCCCTGAACCTGAACCCTTGCTGTTCTGTTCTCTAGGTATATGTCTAGCCAATTGTACATTCTTCCCTTTACGCCGAGGTGAGGGTTTGAGCCTTAAACCTTCTTTCCAGACTGTGTCAAATGCCTTCTCCATATCTACCAGGACCGCCAGTGTCTGTTTCTTTTCTTGGAAACCATCCTCGATTTCCTGGACAATGTAGGTTACTTGATCCTCTGTGGATCTGTATCTCCGAAAACCGCCTTGTTGTGCCATAAGCAGCCCTTTGCTTTCCAAGTGCCAGGATAATCGTTTGTTCACCATGCGCTCCATAAGTTTGCCCGTGCAGCTTAGGAGGCTTATTGGTCTGTAACTCGCTGGGTCGAGTTTATTTTGCCTGGTTTTAGGATGGGTACCATGATTGCTTCTTTCCATTCATGTGGTACTATGCCTGTTCTCCACGACATGTTGAGAACGGACAGTAGAGCGACCTTTGCTCTGTTTCCCAAGTTTTTAAGCATCTCATTGGTGATCCCATCTTTTCAGGGCGACTTTCTGGGTTTCAGGTCCCTTAAAGCCTCTTCCAGCTCGTTACTGGTGAATGTGTCCGTTAGGTGACTATCTGCTTTTCTTGGCTCGCCTTGGAGGCCAGCTTTTCTCTTGGTGGCATCAACTTTTCCTTTGCTATGCTTACTCTGCTGACTTCGGTATATTGTTGCATCAGGATGTTTGCTGCTTCCCTACCCGAAGCCATCTTCTTGTCTTGTTCGAGGACTATGGGTGGTCTGCTGGTGTTTTCATCGCTCAGGGTTTTGGCCAGCTTCCACAGTTTATGGCCGTCCCTATCGAGGTTCAGGGATTCGGTTGTTTTGACCCAACTCTGTCTCGCCGCTCGTTTGACCTCTCTTCTGTATTTTGCTGCTGCCACCTTGTAAACAGTATTTGTCTCCACTGACTGTGCCTGTTCTGCCTCACTCCTTGTCTTCTCAAGGTCTTTTTCAAGCTTCTGAACCTCTGCTGTCCAGTATGGCTTGTAATCCTTTCGTGCGCCTCTAGGAATGGTTCCCCGTGCCGCTTTCAGGATTGCTTCTGACAGTTCCTTTGCCACGATTCGCATGTTTTTTTTTCATGCATGTTGATTCGTTCAACATTTGCATCAGTCAGTGCTCCATACTGTTTCCAATTGGCTCTCTTATAGTTCCACCTGTGCAACCACATTTTGGGCTCAGGTACGAAATTGAGGTCTACTTGCAATTTGACTGGTCTATGGTCACTATCCCTAGTTGGTGGGTAACCGTACGGACTACTTTGGTGGATATGTCGCTTGTTGCAAAGGCCAAGTCAGGGGTACTCGTTGTGTGCCACGTTCTCGAGTAGAAAGTTGGTGGATCGTCTGGAGCGTTGATGAGGAACAGATTGTTCTCGATCTCCCAGTCTTCCACCTCTACGCCTCTACTGTTTGTTTCGGTACCCCATCTCTCCGAGCGGCTGTTGAAATCGCCGACCACAATACATGAATTCTCACTGCTTTGTTGGTTTATTATTCTTCTGTGGCTACCAGCATAGCGTTCTTGTCTAGCTACACCACACTTGACTTGGAATTCTTGCAGTCTGGTTAGTGTTGTAGATTCACCACTATTACATGAATCACGTACACGTTCTCTCTCCCATAGGGAATTTGTAATATCAGCCTGGTCCATTGTTCGCCTGCTTTGTACAGCAAGCCTATTCGCACGTTGGGAAATATACGGAGATGTACGAAAACCTACTGTTATAATGATAGAAGAAAACGGGTCACGACAGAGATGAAGTGTCTACGCAGAATGTTGGGAGTAACAAGAAGAGACCGGTTGAAAAATGAAGACATCAGGAGAAAAGCAGTTACAACATCAGTACTGAACTTCATCAAGAAACCACAAATTAAATGGTTCGGCCACATAAGCAGATTATCAACGGACCTCATAAAGCAATGTTGGTTGTTCCGATATAATGGATAACAGAGGCGATGAAAGACACTGTTTATGAAGCGCACACAAGGGCTCGTTCTATAAATCCCTTCTTATCCTGACGCTGTGATGCAAAACTAGATTTTAGAAAAGACAGAAAAAGAAAGATCAGTTATCGGAGGACTATCATCATAGCACTCCAGACATGTCCATATGTGCTCCAATCTCCGCCTCAACATATCTAGCAGCGTCCAGCGGCCCAACACGCCATTTCGATGTGGATTAATCAATCTTTTCGCAATTATTGGTATATTGCTCTTTTCTAGCTGTACCAATATCCACACACATCTCTTTCAATCTGGTCAGCGACTGGGATTCACAACCCATGAAACTCCTCCGTTCGGAAAGACTCTCTCAATGCGCTAAGAATGTCATTTCGGTCCATTGCAGCTCCTCTGAAATCGTAGTGTACATATTGAGACCTACAGATCTGCGGTGGTCAGACCGGATCAGATCAGATCTGGAGAAAACCGTGAAAAAGCTGCGGTAACACCGAGTAAACAAACGATATGGACTCGACATGTATATGGCAGATTTACATAATTAAATATGAAAAATTACAACATGACGTTTCGACAATAGGCGTTTAGCAAGAAAGCAACTACACACACGAAATATGAAATAAACTAAAACATAGATCTTACGTAAAAGGCTGATATTAATCAGATACTATATACGAGCTGCATCCCAGGTACTCGCACGTGTGTGAACAATATAAATATGATCGATGGTAGCATGTAAGGCCTATGATATAGAAAAAATATAGGAATGGTGACCCGCTTAACTGAAGCCAATCAGAACGGTTTTCATTCCTGTTGAGTAAAGTATTGAGTATAGATTGGCTGGCTTGGCTACAATATCAGAGGGAGCTACCATGCATCGAAATGACATTCTTCACGCTTTGAGAGAGTTTTTACCGAACAGAGGAGTTTCAGGGTTGTGAATCCCACTCGCTGACCAGAATGAGAGAGATGGGTATCCATATTGGTGCAGCCCGAAAAGAACGACATACTAAATATGCAAAGAGATTGATTAATCAACATCGAACTGGCGTGTTGGGTCGCTGGACGCTGCTGGATTTTCTGAGGCGGAGATCGGAGCACCTATGGACATGTCCGAGTGCTATGATGATAGTCTTCATATAACTGATTGAGTAGAGTTGTGGGAAGAGTGGTTGACTAGAAGGGAACAAGAGGGTGTGAGGGAATGGATGTTGCTGAGAAGATAATTATGCACGTATTAGATATAAATGAGGATAAGGAGTTTTATGTAAGAACCCCAGGGGAAGCAACGGAAGTCATGAAAATGATCAATAAATAGACAGTGTACAAGTATTAGGGGCTCCGGAAAAAGACAAATTATCAAATACAGGACTCGAACCAACTTAACCTTATTTCTTACGGCACCCATTGCCTAGCCTAGCAATACGAGCGTTCTTACGGCACCCATTGCCTAGCCTAGCAATACGAGCGTTCTTACGGCACCCATTGCCTAGCCTAGCAATACGAGCGTTCTTACGACACCCATTGCCTAGCCTAGCAATACGAGCGTTCTTACGGCACCCATTGCCTAGCCTAGCAATACGAGCGTTCATATCATACAGGAAACGGGTGTGTGGGAAGGAGTTAGACCTATATAACCTCAAAAGACATGAGTCTGCCTCTCTCTCTCTCTCTCTCTCTTTGCCTTTTACCCAGGATTGGGGCATAGGCCCGCAACCAACTCATGCCAAGTCTTCCTATCTCTAGCAGCTCTCTCCAGTTCTTCTTTATATTGTTGATATACGCCTCCAAATCTCGTCTCCATGTATTTCTCGGTCTCCCTTCTTTCGCTGTCCCTGCGGGTTCCAGGCAAGACCCTTCTTGTTATATTCCCTCCGGTTTTCGCAAAGTGTGTCCTATCCAGCGTCTTTTTTAACCTGTTCGTTCACTGGAATCTGTCTTGTTCTCTTTAGAAGTTCCTCATTTGTGACCCTATCATACCATCTTATTCCCTCTATTCTGCGCAGACACCAGTTGATGAATGTTTCCAATTTATGCGCTATTGTTTTAGTTGATCTCCATGTCTCTGACCCATACAGTAGAACTTGAGTCATGCCTGGCTAATATGAATTCTAGACGCCCCGAGAGCACCGGCGAGTACAGATTCCAATGTTATAAAGTGTGTGGTCCAGTGACATCACAACGTAAGTATACCCCATGGCGTAGGGGTCTCTGAGGTGTAGATGTTAGGTGCTCGCCTCTCGTGCCAAAGGTAATCGGTTCGCTCTCTCCTGAAGTCATCAGGATTTTTTTCCAGAGATCCCTGATTTCAGTGTAGGTGAGATCAAGTTCTTAGTCCTATAGAAGACGGACGAAAAAAAGTAGGTAAAGTTCAACTTTAGCACATAAAAAAACCTTGGCAGTTCAAAACCGAAAAAAAGAGGCTGGAAAGCTGCTGCCGAGAAAATTCATTAGAAAAAGATTCAAAATAAAATTCCTACAAAATATCTTCATCTTCAAAATTACATCGGGGACCCTCGCCGGTGCTACGCAGTTCGTGTGCTGCGGCTGAGATCTTCTTGTGTAAGAAAGAGATCAGAGCACACATGGTTACTCACCGAAGTGCAATGATGACGGGCCTACAAATCAATCAATCAATCAATCAATCAATCAAGCCACTCTGGCAGTGCCATACTGGCATCTGTGGTCAAGTGTACGTTATTATGACAACTCCACTCGCAATTCGTATACTGCTTACAGTTCCTAACTCACGCACAACTCTTTTTCTCTTACTTCACTGAAGCTTCACCATTTCAATGTTCGATCCCTACTCACTTATCCAGCCCTGCAGTGTTTCAGGGATGTCATGGTGAGGTTAAGTAGGATCTTAGTCATTGCCGGATCATTGACATTAGCGCTGAATTGGCCCACCATTGACCACGCCTATGACCTGACATATGCACATACAAGCATGCATATACAATGAAAGGAAATGGAGTGGTTAGTGAGAATTATCATTATTGTATCCCGGACAGTTTCATAAATGCTCAGATCACAGTCTATTAAAAAATGTGTTTTAAGAAAAGTAGGAGAAATGTGTGGTTTAGACGGACGTATAGCAAGAGTTTCTTAGCGTCTGTAGCTCAAGGGGTAGTGAGTTCGATCACGAACCCAAGCGTACCTGGTTCAAACCCAACGGTGGGCAAGTTTGGAAGCAAATTCGTTTCCGTGGGATTTTTACAAAATGTAAAAATAGACTTCATCGTTCAGAAAGCAATGGCAAACTACTGAAAGTATAAGTGGTGCCTAGAAAATCAACGACTCGTTTACTGTGGTTGATGGCTACGTCGTTTAGGATATGCCACGATTTTCATTTCATAACAAGAGTTTATATGGATGAAATAACTCAAAGAGTCAAATTCAGATAATGATGAAATAAATGAACTGCTTTTGCAGATGACCAAAAGTCCCTGATACATCAAAATGAACAAGATCTACAACAACATATTGACGCCTGAACCAAAATTGTATAAATCATGACATGAAAATCAATAAGACTAAAACAAAAATAATGAATATGGGAAGAAAACATAATAAACTAAACATCCATGTCAATGGCACTACAACCAACCAAGTGCAAGAATTTAAATACTTAGGAAGCATATTCACAGAAGACGGAAGACTAGATAGAGGTAGAGGCTAGAGTGCAAAAGCAAATGCTGTAACCCACCAGCTAGCCCCATTGTTAAAGTACCCAAAAATTTCACTGACAACTAAGCAGCAGATGATCAACAGCATGTTCATACCTACTTTCTGTTACCAGAGCCAAACATGGACAATGAGCAAAGCGCAGTCACAAAAAAACCATGTGAAATGCTCTGCCTGCGAAAAGTTACCAACACCAGAAGAGACAGTCACCAACATCAGCGTAAGAAGGAAAGTTGGCAGAGAACCTTGCTTGAATTACATAGAGAAACAAAGAATGAAGTGATTTGGCCACTTACTAAGAATGCATCTAAACTCTAGAGTCTTCTACAACAGAACATCATGAAAGAAGGCGAGAGGAAGACCACGAAAAAGATGGTTAGATGGCATAGCAGAATCATGTCAAAGAACAAAAATAACAATCATCCAAGCCAACAAAACAGCGCAAGACAGAAACAGAAAACCACGACACCGGAGAACAACCCAGTAGCAGCGTGACCACACAAGAAGAAGAAGATAGCAAGAGTTAAAAAATGAAGAAAACAAATAATAAAATATATTCAACATCATCAAGTAGCTTGTCCCTTCCAGAACTTGACTCCCATGACAGCATTCCTGAAAACTCTCTGTTCTGTGCAAGTTGGCCGGCCTCAGCAGCAGCCATTCTCAGATCGTCAATGACATCCTGCACCCATCGTCTTCTAGATCATCCTCTCGTTCTTCCAGGCACCATTCCTTCCAAAATTAATTTCTCCAGGAACTCATGCCGTTTGATGTGTCCGAAATATTTAATTTTCCTTGTTTTTATGCTTTGTAATAGCCAACTCTCTTCAATATCAAGCTGTTGGTTGCAGAACAGAAGCATTTGTTCTTTTCTCTGTACATGATATTCTAAGTACTCGTCTGTAGCATTTGCATTCAAAGGTATTAATATATAAGATATATTAGTACGCGATTTATTTTCGTTATTCTGGCGGTCTTTCACCTCGCATTTAACAACGTCTTATTGCCGCAGCTATTAATGCTTTGTCAATTTTTTAAACCACTGCCCAGCGTGTTGGTTGCGGGTGACTAGCCCTCTGTGAGTGCGCGTTCAATTCCGCGGGCTGGCAGAAAAGCCACAGGTTCCCCAGATTCACGGTGTTCGTGGCACCGAATCGAAAGATACGATGTCCATGGCACCGAGCCGAAGAGCTGAAAGCTCAAATGCTTCTGGATCAGGGAAAAAACAACAACAAAAACCACGACACTGGAGAACAACACGGTAGCAGTGTGACGACAAAAGAAGAAGATAGCAAGATTTAGAAAATGAAGAAAATAAATAATAAAATTATAGTATATTATTTATTTCCGTTATTCTGGCGGTCTTTCACCTTACATTTAACGTTATCTTATCGCCGCAGCTATTAATGCTATGTCAATTTTTAAAAGGATTTTGTGTTGCTCCATCAATTATATTATTAACTAATTGATTAAGTGTCATCTCAATATTTATGATTGACTGAAATAGATCCTTAATACTTCTTGTCCAGAGCCAACTATAAACGTATGGGCCTTCGGACTCAGGTAAGAATTATGGGAAATCAGACCCCAACTACACCACGTGACTCCGCATTCCAGTATTGGTGTATATAGACGAATTCATTTTAAAATCAATACAAAATGCTAAATCGAGTCATATTGCAACAAGCTACGTTTTTTCCGATCCAACATTAGCTTTTTCAGCTCTTCGGCTCGGTGCCATGGACATCGTAACCTTCGGTTCGGTGCCACGAACATCGTAAATCTGGGGCTTTTTCTGCCATCCCGCGGAATTGAACCCGCACACACGAGGATAGTCACTGTCAACCCTACGAACACGCGGGCAGACGGGACAGCTACGTTTAACAATACATCAATATTATGAATATTTTCACCAATAAATAACCATAGACTCACAGAATTGAGTAAAATTACAAAAGAGCTTGCAGTGTTCTATCAAACATCTATATTTTCCAGCCCTATTTTCTGCTCTAGGTCAGGCAACCCCTTGTCAGTTGTCTGGCCTAGTTATCTAGAGTTGGCTGTGTCTTGTCTCTTACCTTGGTCATGCAGACTAGCAAACTGTTTATGTTCAGCTCTTAATGTTTCCTTCCCAACTATATCACAGAGTTTCTCTTACCCGCTTCCTCACACCATTTCTAACCAGTACAATTACGTTTTTCACATGAAGGAAAATAGTAGCATATCCTTTACATGACTTAGCCATCAACAACAGTAAACGAGTCGTCAATTTTATGGGCACCACTTATACGTTCAGTGCTTCCTAAACGATAGCATACGGGAAATTCGATCACAATTTGCGCACCTTTACCAATGAAAGAAAATTGGGAAAATTATGTGCATGCATAGATATAGCGTGAGCGTCTGTAGCTTAAGAGGTAGTGAGCTAGATCACGACCTAAATGTACCTGGTTCAAACTTCGCAGCGGGCAGTTTGGAAGTAAATTTATTTCCGTGGGATTTTTACGAAAGGTAAAAAAAGACCTCACCGTTCAGAAAGCAATGGCAAACTACTGAGCGTATAAGTGGTGCTTAGAGAATCCTCGACTCGTTTACTGTGGTTGATGACTAAGTCATGTAAAGAATATGCCACGATTTTCATTTCATAGATAGAACGGGGAGACCCGTGTTTAATTCACGGTAAGGCCAAGGATTTTTTGTTTGTTGTGGGTATACATTTAAAATCTATGGCAAAGTGGTTACAAATATTTGCCTTTCACTCTGAAGATTGCGAATTCGAATCTGCGCCCAGTTATATGTGCAATTATTTTCTGAGATCCCTATAATTGTTTCTGGAGCTACAGAGTTCATATTTTGTACAACACTCTCTGTAGATGGCGTGCTATTTCTGTCTACAGTCAAAGCTGGTCTTAAACCGTGGAGCTTCCACAGCACGCAGTCGTTAGCGAAGGGTGTTATCAGCAACGCTATTAGCAACCCATGGCTACATGATGACTAAAGACATATTTATATTTCCAGTTTTTTCTTGTGTTTGGTATCTCTCTCGCGATCACTGCCCAGACCGATGTACCAGATCTCCTCATAAATTCTATTCATGTGGAAATCTGATTCATGCAGCCTTAGCATTGGTGTGTTTACGTCACATCTTCAGCACCATTTGAAGCTCTGGTGCTTATCCTTCGGCGATGTGTCCAGTTTCAGTCAGCGTTTACTCGGTTCGTTCTTCGTTCTGTAGCCATCTAGTGTTTTTACGGTGTGGGGTAGCTATCCCAACCTCCTTAGTCGCCTCTTACGACATGCGTGGCAGGTAACAGTGGTTCTATTCTTTACACCCCAATTTGGGCCCCGGTAACCACTCGGGCGGTGTTTGTATGTCTCTAAATAGAAACACTCAACATCATCTGATGCTCAAACGTAAACATAAGTATATACAGAATGTCAAGATAATAATACAAAAAGCAAGGGAAACTTTATTGCATTGAGTAAGATATGGAAGTCAAAGGAGATCAAAACGAACACAAAGTTGAGAATCTTTCAATCAAATGTAAAGTCAGTGCTGTTCTATGGCTCGGAAACATGGAAGACAACAAAAGAAACCATCAGAAAATTGCAGATCTTCGTAAATGGATGTTTACGTAGAACTGAGGGACTGAGATGGTATGATAAGATTACGAAAGAGGAACTCAAGAGAAAGAACAAAGCAGATACCAGTGGAGAAAGAGCTCAGGTAGTGACGCTGGAGATGTGGATAGGACATACATTGGGAAGACCGACCGGAAGCATTGCAAGACAGGCACTGTTTTGGAACCAGCAGGAAAAAGGGAGTGGAAGGCCTAGACAGACCTGGAGAAGAAGCTGGAGGCTGATATTAAAAGTATAGGTAAAACATGGAAAGAATTGGATGGCAAGAGAGAGAAAGAGCTGGAAGAAGTTTGTTGAAGACCTGTGCTCCGCTGGGAGTTGAAAGGTGAAGAGATATACAGAATGTTTGATATCTAAATCTAAACATGAAATTTTGGGGTACTGTGGCGAAGAGATTAAGTGTTCGCCTTTCGTTTCAAAGGTCTTCGGTTCGCTCCCTTCTGTCGCAATCGGGATATTTTTCCAGAGATCCATGATCTCAGTGTAGGTGAGATCGAGTTCCTAGTCCTATCAGAGATGGACGATAAAACGTAGGTCGGGAAACATTGAGCATGTTAAAGAATAACATCTTTTTCTTTTGTCAGCACACTGTTACCAGGTTGTTAACACAGTGTCGTGGTTTTATGTATTTGTCTTGCGCTTCTCGGTGACTTGCGTTGTCAGCACACTGTTACCAGGTTGTTAACACAGTGTCGTGGTTTTATGTATTTGTCTTGCGCTTCTCGGTGACTTGTGTATGTTATTTCCGTAGATTCAACTTGTTGACTTCGGTTGTTAACCCAGTGTCGTGGTTTTATGTATTTGTCTTGCGCTTCTCTGGTGACTTGTGTTGTCAGAACACTGTTACCAGGTTGTTAACACAGTGTCGTGGTTTTATGTATTTGTCTTGCGCTTCTCTGGTGACTGTGATGGTTAGTCAGTTAAACTTGTTACCTTACGTTGTTAACCCAGTGTCGTGGTTTTATGTATTTGTCTTGTGCTTCTCTGGTGACTTGTGTTGTCAGCACACTGTTACCAGGTTGTTAACCCAGTGTCGTGGTTTTATGTATTTGTCTTGCGCTTCTCTGGTGACTTGTGTGATGGTTTTCTTAGTCCCTGACAGAATTCAACTACATTATCTATCCACCTTTTCCTCGGTCCTCCTCTCGCCTTCCTTCCTGATATTCTGTTGTGGAAAGTTTCATAGGTAGTTTGGTCTGTTCGCATTCTTACTAAGTAGCCAAACCACTTCATTCTCTGTTTCGCTATATAATTCAAGCACGGTCTTGTTCCAACCTTTCTCTGATGCTGGTATTCGTTACTCTGTCGATTCTTGTGTTGTTGGTAATCACATGACAGTTCCAAAATCGAGAAGAGCATGCTGGAAAGCCGCTGTCCGCGCAAAGTTCACTAGAAAGGTTAAAAAATAAAATTCTTACAAAATAATTTTAATCATCTTCTAAGCTACATCGGAAAACCCTCGCCAGTGCTACAGTGTTCGTGCAATAATGATGACATCTTCATGTGTAAGAAAGAGATCAGAGCACACATGGTTACTCCCCGAAGTGCAAATGTTAGTACTATCAATCAATCAAATGAATAAATAATTATACACCTTTAATCTTCTTCTTCTTCACCCTTTGCCCTAGGGAAGCATGAGGTCCACAATCAAGGCCTTCCAAGCTCGCCTATCCAAGGCGATCTTTACCAGATCTCCCTACTTTCTTGTCATGAGTTCGTCCTTGCAGGGGTCTCTCGGCTGGCAAGCTATGAATTTTCCAGGTTGTGGTTTCTGTAGCTATCTAGTGAATTTTACAGGGTGGGGTATACCTTTATTACCACTGTTATATGTTAACTGTATTTCTTTGTATTTCCAGAAAAACTTCAGATACTTTCAAGATGAGCAAATCTTATCAGAAAGTTGTACAATCTGTATGTGTCTTTCTTGGTATCAACAAGAAAGCCAGTTTAATGTCGTGCTGCATTTCATGTCTCTCAAGTTGGTACAATGTAAAATTCACATTGATTGATAGACGAAAGCAGACAAGAAAGGGGAACCCGTACCAACCTACAGTCTTTCACTTTTATTTAGAGTTATTGATTTGTTTGAACTTTCTCCATCTCGTGTCAAGTAAGTATTATTCAAATGTTTTTTATCTTCATTTTTCGTGCATGAGAAACAATTATTCATTGTTTATTTGAGGATCATCTTTATCACCCATCAGACATGTATTTCAGTGTGTTTAGACCATAGATTCCCAAACCTTTTTCGATCCACCGCCCACTTCGCATAATATAAACTCTGTAACGCCCCTCCACATTATAAAAGTTTACCAATCCCCCACAATATAGATATTTTCAGTTCAAATGTTGTATCAATCCTAACATATGCCAGCGAGAGTTGGAAAATGACTAAAGATATAGAAAGCAAGTTGAATGCATTTGAAAATAGATGTCTGCGAAAAATAATGAATATAAAATGGAACGAATTCAGAAGAAGTGATGAAATCAGAGACATGTCTGGTCAACCACTAGTGACAACTGTTATAAGAAAGAGAAGATGGAGATATGTTGGGCACACCTTGAGGAGAAATGATCAACGAATTTTAAAAGCAGGCAATGAAGTGGGATGCAAAGGGTTCAAGAAAGAGAGATCGACCTAAAGAGACCTGAAACGAACTTTGCTGAGAGAGGCAGGAAATATCGGTCTCAGTTCCATGGAGGAGATTGAGCGAGTTGCCTAGGATAGAGCGGTATGGAGAAATTACCTGCAGGCCCTATGTAACGTATAACGGTACGAGAGGAATTTATTATTATTATTATTATTATTATTATATATATATGCTCTATTTTCTTTTTGACATAGCAAATTGATATATATTTCTGTTATACATGGTCAATTTTCAAATGATTATATACATGAAATAGAAAATTGATAAAAAAATGGATCGTGTAACACGGGCATAAGATGAACTAAAATGAACAATTCAAATTTTAAATGATTATTCAATCGCAAAATCACGCAAATAATGTATTTTAAAATATCTATTATTAATTTCTTCTTTAAGGAGCCACCGACCCCTAATCGCCTCAACACCACCCAAATTCTTCTGAATCGACTATCGCCTCCCTGGAATGCTTCAGTGCCCACTGGGAGGCGTTTTGAAACGCTGGTTTGACCATAGGTTCCCAAACATTTTCGGTCCACCGCCACTTTGCACGACATAAACGTTGTAACGCCTGATTACATGCTTACATGCATGAAATAGAAAATTGATGAAAAAATCGATCGTGTATAACGGGCATAAGATGAATTGCAGAATTCAAAATGATTATTCAATCGCAAAATCACGAAAATAATTTATTAATTTATTGTAAAATATATTTTATTAATTTTTTCTTTAAGAACCACCGATCCTAATCTATTGAACGCCCCCAAATGCTTCTGAACTCACTATCGCCTCCCAGAAGGCTTCAACGCCCACTGGAGAAGAAAGGATACCGTCAACTTTGGGAACCTATGGATATACTAACTCCTCCCGTTCCGTGTTGATTGATGTATCTACTGGGGTGTCTCTTACGGTTTTCCTGTCTTGCCGCCGCAGCTATCGGTACGCTTAACTTGCGCAACCAAGATAGAGAATACCAGTGGCGACTCGTGCTCATCTTTGTTGGTGGGGCCAGACAAAAATTTTCGGAAAAATCATGGTTTTGTGTTAGGTTATATTTTAATTTATAAAGTAATATGTGCACGTTACACTTTATTTTTGGTGGGACCCGGCCCCAAAGGCCCTTAATGACGAGCCGCCACTGGAGAATACCATTTATCTTATTCGTTGAAATCTTCAGAGCGCATGTTTTCTGTTATAGCGTCAATGATGTTGCTTTTGTCCATGAGGACCCATTCCCGATCGCAACATTGCTCGACAGTGCATCCGCTCTCATTATCTTTCACCACAGAATGATAAATAAAGAAAGCATTGAGTCAGAAGGAGAAAGTGAGGAGGGGACGAGTCTAAAGCCGAAGAATTGACTTCATTTTTCCTGGGTTTTACCCAGTGACGGATTGTGGTCATTTTTCTTGGTGGGGCCAGACACAAATTTTCGGAAAAATCATAGTTTTTGGAGTATTTAACTATTATCTGTCTATTCGGGAAGTTATCCCTTTCGATTTTGGTGGGGCCGGGCCCACTGTCCCATAATGACGAGCCGCCCTAATTTTCCCATATCCTTAGTCCCTTTCCGCAGAAATATCACGTCACGTGCCGAGTATTGCACAAGCACAAACTCCATAATCTATCTATTCTCTATCCCTGTTTTGCCTTTCAGCACCAGGTCGTAAAAAAAACACCTGCTTGCGTTCTTTGTACAAGGTTGAATTTAGTGCCTCGTATATTCCGTCGATCCATTATTTACGTGGTCGTCCTCCGGTAATAATCCTAAGAGTCTGGGGGGAAATGCACCAGTGATTTCAGTTTCTCCGTTTAACCTCCAAATGTATTAATTTCTACCTCATTCTCTCTCGCCGTCTGTGGCTTAGTGGTAGTCAGCTCGATCACAACCCAAGAGAACCTGGTTCAAACTCTGCGGCT
This sequence comes from Arion vulgaris, assembly GCA_020796225.1. Lineage (NCBI taxonomy): Eukaryota > Metazoa > Mollusca > Gastropoda > Stylommatophora > Arionidae > Arion > Arion vulgaris. The sequence goes on from CM036768.1 coordinate 14,396,848, forward strand.
GGAGATTTGGAAGCAAATTTGTTCCTGTGAATTTTTACGAACTGCAAAAATAGACCCGTTGCAGACATTCATCAATAGATGCCTACGCAGGATACCCCATCTGAGATGGTACGACAGGACCACAAACAGAGAGCTGTGGGATAGGACGGGACAACGGCAGGTGGAACAAGAGATAATGAGCAGAAGGTGGAGATGGATAGGACACACACTGAGAAACCCCCTGACAGCATCGTGAGACAGGCTCTCCGATGGAACCCCAGGGCAATAGAAGTAAGGGAAGACCCAGAAACACCGGGAGACGGGAGTTAGAGATGGAATGCAAGAGGACGGGGAGAGAGTGGCGAGATCTGGAAAGGATGGCCTTGGATAGGCGGGCTTGGAAGGTCTTGGTTGCAGACCTATCTTCCCTAGGGCGAAGGGTGAAAAAGAAAAATAAACATGTATTGTATATCCCCAGGTGGATGATGGAAGTGGTTGTCCACTCTTGCCGTTAAACGTAGGGGTGGGAGCTTTAATTTGTTTTCTAGGGCCAGATAAGTCGCCCTTGTTGTGTTATATCCGTATTTATATAGTGTGGTCTTGATATTGTTTACCATTTTTTCTAGGTCTTCCCTTGCCTCTAGTACTTGATCTCTTTTTATTGTATGCTGTTATTGGTGGTTGGTTGTATTCCATTCTCATTAAATGTCCAAACTCTGCATTAGTTGTCTTTCAGTGTATTCGAGTGCATGAAATTATGTCCACTCTACTTCTGGCATTCTCGTTTCGTAGTCTATCTTTCCTACCAGAAAGCAATAGCAAACTACTAAACGTATAAGTGGTACCTAACAAATCAACAAGTCGCTTACAGTGGTTGATGACGCTGCCCCCTAAATGATATGCCACGATATTCATTTTCATATTGTCTTTCACAAGTTTATATTTCTTATGTACATCATTGCAACTCTAACATATTTTATTTAAGCCAAACACTTTTAAAAAGGCCAAATGTCTCTAATCTGGCTTTAAAAGGCAAAATTGGCAACTCTGTTTCTTACGTTCATCATTGCAACTACAGCACATTATTTTCAAACAACTCCCAGGTCAAAATGTACCAACAGTAAGTATCACACCATCCTCCCAGTATCTCGAAGAACTGAAACCAGCTGGCCTTATCTGTACAATGAGTACAACAGTTGGAGCAGCATCTACCAACTCCCCACTATCATGGTACCGTAATGGAGGATTTCCAAACGTAACAACAACGAAGACTTCACAACAAAGCAACGGGGTAAGATATGAATAAGAAGTGAGTAAGATTATAGCAATGTGAGTAAGATATCAATTAGAAGTGAGTAAGATTATAGCAATGTGGGTAAGATATGAATAAGAAGTGAGTAAGATTATGCAGTTGGGTAAGATATGAATAAGAAGTGAGTAAGATTATAGCAGTGTGGGTAAGCTATCGATAAGAAGTGAGTAAGATTATAGCAATGTGGGTAAGATATCGATTAGAAGTGAGTAAGATTATAGCAGTGTGGGTAAGATATGAATAAGAAGTGAGTAAGATTATAGCAGTGTGGGTAAGCTATCGATAAGAAGTGAGTAAGATTATAGCAATGTGGGTAAGATATCGATTAGAAGTGAGTAAGATTATAGCAGTGTGGGTAAGATATCGATTAGAAGTGAGTAAGATTATAGCAATGTGGGTAAGCTATCGATAAGAAGTGAGTAAGATTATAGCAGTGTGGGTAAGCTATCGATAAGAAGTGAGTAAGATTATAGCAATGTGAGTAAGATATCAATTAGAAGTGAGTAAGATTATAGCAGTGTGCGTAAGATATCGATTAGAAGTGAGTAAGATTATAGCAGTGTGGTTAAGATATCGATTAGAAGTGAGTAAGATTATAGCAGTGTGGGAAAGATATCGATAAGAAGTGAGTAAGATTATAGCAATGTGGGTAAGCTATCGATAAAAAGTGAGTAAGATTATAGCAGTGTGGGTAAGATATCGATTAGAAGTGAGTAAGATTATAGCAGTGTGGGTAAGCTATCGATAAGAAGTGAGTAAGATTATAGCAGTGTGGGTAAGATATCGATAAAGTGAGTAAGATTATAGCAGTTGGGTAGAGATATCGATTAGAAGTGAGTAAGATTATAGCAGTGTGGGTAAGATATCGATAAAGTGAGTAAGATTATAGCAGTGTGGGTAAGATATCGATTAGAAGTGAGTAAGATTATAGCAGTGTGGGTAAGATATCGATTAGAAGTGAGTAAGATTATAGCAGTGTGGGTAAGATATCGATTAGAAGTAAGTAAGATTATAGCAGTGTGGATAAGATATCGATAAGAAGTGAGTAAGATTATAGCAGTGTGGGTAAGCTATCGATAAGAAGTGAGTAAGATTATAGCAGTGTGGGTAAGATATCGATTAGAAGTGAGTAAGATTATAGCAATGTGGGTAGCTATCGATTGAAGTGAGTAAGATTATGCAGTGTGGGTAAGATATGAATAAGAAGTGAGTAAGATTATAGCAGTGTGGGTAAGCTATCGATTAGAAGTGAGTAAGATTATAGCAGTGTGGGTAGCTATCGATTAGAAGTGAGTAAGATTATAGCAGTGTGGGTAAGCTATCGATTAGAAGTGAGTAAGATATCGATTAGAAGTGAGTAAGATTATAGCAGTGTGGGTAAGCTATCGATAAAAGTGAGTAAGATTATGCAGTGTGGGTAAGCTATCGATAAGAAGTGAGTAAGATTATAGCAGTGTGGGTAAGCTTTCGATAAGAAGTGAGTAAGATTATAGCAGTGTGGGTAAGATATCGATAGAAGTGAGTAAGATTATAGCAGTGTGGGTAAGCTATCGATAAAAAGTGAGTAAGATTATAGCAGTGTGGGTAAGATATCGATAAGAAGTGAGTAAGATTATAGCAGTGTGGGTAAGCTATCGATAAGAAGTGAGTAAGATTATAGCAGTGTGGGTAAGCTATCGATAAAAGTGATGACGATTATAGCAGTGTGGGTAGATATCGATAAGAAGTGAGTAAGATTATAGCAGTGTGGGTAAGCTATCAATAAGAAGTGAGTAAGATTATAGCAGTGTGGGTAAGCTATCGATAAGAAGTGAGTAAGATTATAGCAGTGTGGGTAAGATATCAATTAGAAGTGAGTAAGATTATAGCAGTGTGGGTAAGATATCGATAGAAGTGAGTAAGATTATAGCAGTGTGGGTAAGATATTGATTAGAAGTGAGTAAGATTATAGCAGTGTGGGTAAGATATGAATAAGAAGTGAGTAAGATTATAGCAATGTGGGTAAGATATCGATTAGAAGTAAGTAAGATTATAGCAGTGTGGGTAAGATATCGATTAGAAGTGAGTAAGATTATAGCAGTGTGGGTAAGCTATCGATTAGAAGTGAGTAGATTATAGCAGTGTGGGTAAGCTATCGATAAGAAGTGAGTAAGATTATAGCAGTGTGGGTAAGCTATCGATTAGAAGTGAGTAAGATTATAGCAGTGTGGGTAAGATATCGATAAGAAGTGAGTAAGATTATAGTAGTGTGGGTAAAATGTAGATTAGAAGTGAGTAAGATTATAGTAGTGTGGGTAAAATATAGATAAGAAGTGAGTAAGATTATAGTAGTGTGGGTAAAATATAGATTAGAAGTGAGTAAGATTATAGCATGTGGGTAAAATATAGATTAGAAGTGAGTAAGATTATAGTAGTGTGGGTAAAATATAGATTAGAAGTGAGTAAGATCATAGCATGTGGGTAAAATATAGATTAGAAGTGAGTAAGATTATAGTAGTGTGGGTAAAATATAGATTAAAGTGGTAAGATTATAGTAGTGTGGGTAAAATATAGATTGAAGTGAGTAAGATTATAGCAGTGTGGGTAAAATATAGATTAGAAGTGAGTAAGATTATAGTAGTGTGGGTAAAATATAGATTAAAAGTGAGTAAGATTATAGTAGTGTGGGTAAAATATAGATTAGAAGTGAGTAAGATTATAGCAGTGTGGGTAAAATATAGATTAGAAGTGAGTAAGATTATAGTAGTGTGGGTAAAATATAGATTAGAAGTGAGTAAGAGTATAGTAGTGTGGGTAAAATATAGATTAGAAGTGAGTAAGATTATAGTAGTGTGGGTAAAATATAGATTAGAAGTGAGTAAGATTATAGTAGTGTGGGTAAAATATAGATTAAAAGTGAGTAAGATTATAGTAGTGTGGGTAAAATATAGATTAGAAGTGAGTAAGATTATAGCAGTGTGGGTAAAATATAGATTAGAAGTGAGTAAGATTATAGTAGTGTGGGTAAAATATAGATTAGAAGTGAGTAAGAGTATAGTAGTGTGGGTAAATATAGATTAAGTGAGTAAGATTATAGTAGTGTGGGTAAAATATAGATTAGAAGTGAGTAAGATTATAGTAGTGTGGGTAAAATATAGATTAGAAGTGAGTAAGAGTATAGTAGTGTGGGTAAAATATAGATTAGAAGTGAGTAAGATTATAGTAATTGTGGGTAAAATATAGATTAAAAGTGAGTAAGATTATAGTAGTGTGGGTAAAATATAGATTAGAAGTGAGTAAGATTATAGCAGTGTGGGTAAAATATAGATTAGAAGTGAGTAAGATTATAGTAGTGTGGGTAAAATATAGATTAGAAGTGAGTAAGAGTATAGTAGTGTGGGTAAAATATAGATTAGAAGTGAGTAAGATTATAGTAGTGTGGGTAAAATATAGATTAGAAGTGAGTAAGATTATAGTAGTGTGGGTAAAATATAGATTAGAAGTGAGTAAGAGTATAGTAGTGTGGGTAAAATATAGATTAGAAGTGAGTAAGATTATAGTAGTGTGGGTAAGGTATCAATTAACAGCTAGGTAGGACACAGCAGTGTAGTAAGATTTCAATTAACAATGAGACAGGTCACAGCAGTGTAGTAAGATTTCAATTAACAATGAGACAGGTCACAGCAGTGTAGTAAGATTTCAATTAACAATGAGACAGGTCACAGCAGTGTAGTAAGATTTCAATTAACAATGAGACAGGTCACAGCAGTGTAGTAAGATTTCAATTAACAATGAGACAGGTCACAGCAGTGTAGTAAGATTTCAATTAACAATGAGACAGGTCACAGCAGTGTAGTAAGGTTTCAATTAACAGCGAGGCAGGTCACAGCAGTGTGGTAAGATTTCAATTAGAAGTTTGGTACGCCACAACAGCGGAAGCTAATTATGCTTAAGTTAATTGCATATCCTTTACAGGGCTTTGCGAATCAACCCCAGCTTTTAACGCTGTTTGTGATTTTTTAGGCATTATTGCCATCTTCAGTAGTTTGCCATTGCTTTCTGTATCAGGAGCTTCAGGTTAAATATCTGCTATAACTTATATCTATTGTATTTTTCTACAGCCTTGCCTCTTAGTTCTTTTGTTTGATAGTCTTAACATTGATGTTTGTTACTTGCATCTTCTATCATATCTTCTATTTTTTGTTGGCTCAGACTACTATTCGATGAAATCTTGATACTATTTTAGTTCTGTCCTTTAAGTTAGGTCTATTTCTTATTCTATCTGTCTATTCTTGAGTCTATCTGTCTGTTTCTTAGTCTATCTGTCTGCTTCTTATTCTATCTGTCTGCTTCTTATTCTATCTGTTGCGTCTGTCTATCTGTCTGCTTCTTATTCTATCTGTTGCTCTGTCTATCTGTCTGCTTCTTATTCTATCTGTGTTTCTATTCTATCTGTCTGCTTCTTATTCTATCTGTGTCTTGTTCTATCTATCTGCTTCTTATTCTATCTGTGTCTTCTGTCTATCTGTCTGCTTCTATTCTATCTGTCTGCTTCTTATTCTATCTGTCTACTTCTTATTCTATCTGTCTGCTTCTTATTCTATCTGTCTGCTTCTTATTCTATCTGTCTGTTTCTTATTCTATCTGTCTGCTTCTTATTCTATCTGTCTGCTTCTTATTCTATCTGTCTGCTTCTTATTCTATCTGTCTGCTTCTTATTCTATCTGTCTGCTTCTTATTCTATCTGTCTGCTTCTTATTCTATCTGTCTGCTTCTTATTCTATCTGTCTGCTTCTTATTCTATCTGTCTGCTTCTTATTCTATCTGTCTGCTTCTTATTCTATCAGTCTGCTTCTTATTCTATCTGTCTGCTTCTTATTCTATGTCTGCTTCTTATTCTTTCTGTCTGTTTCTTATTCTATCTGTCTGCTTCTTATTCTATCTGTCGGCTTCTTATTCTATCTGTCTGCTTCTTATTCTATCTGTTCTTCGATTCTATCTGTCTGCTTCTTATTCTATCTATCTGCTTCTTATGTATGTATCTGTCTGCTTTTATTCTATCTGTCTGCTTCTTGGTTCTATCTGTCTGCTTCTTATTCTATCTGTCTGCTTCTTATTCTATCTGTTACACTTCTCTATTCTATCTGTCTGCTTCTATTCTATCTGTCTGCTTCTTATTCTATCTGTCTGCTTCTTATTCTATGTCTGCTTCTTATTCTATCTGTCTGCTTCTTATTCTATCTGTCTGCTTCTTATTCTACAGGTTTTCAACTTCAACAGCCTGTGAATGGACTAATCTGCTCTATTTATGAAATGAAGGTTCTGTTGTATCTTATGTCAGGTCTGTGTTTTATGATGGTGTGTAATTGTAGTGTGGGAAGGGCGATGAACAAATGTGACGTAGGACAAGCTAGTCAGAACCGGTTTAAATAGTAAATGACGAGATGCAATGCGTACCTGGCAAATTTCTATTTATCACTGGGGCTTCTTTTAAGATGAACACCCTGCATCCGTCTGCTTCTTATTCTATCTGTCTGCTTCTTGATGTACCTATCTGCTTCTCAATAGTGTACCTTTGTGCGTCCTATTCTTTCTGCATGTTTTCAGCCTGTCTGCTTCTAAATCTATATGCATCTTAGTCTGTATGAATCTTATTCTGCCTGCATCATATTCCATATCATATACTGAAGTTGGCGAATGTCCACTTGCATGGAGAGGGACACCAGTTAAATGGTAAAGCAGGCTTTCCCCCAAAAATCAGTTAGAAGACTATACCAGGCGTCATGGCGAACGCCTAAATTCACAGCTGGCGAACGCAGAAATAGAAGAAGAATTCCGTGTCTGTTTCTTGCTCTATATTTCTGCGCTCAAATAAATTCAAATTCTTACAACAATACAAACTGTTGTATTTCATATTTCACAGAGCACGACAACGTACCAAACGATACTCACCTTCACACCCACAGCTCTAGACAACGAGGTTGTTATCGTTTGTAACTGAAGTTATGGGACTTCCACAGGTTCAGCAAGTTATTCCCCTTTAGTTATCAGTGAGTATTACTGATTTCTTTTCTGACAAATTGGGAAAAAATATTTTAAAATAAACATACAATGTATACGTACTTCTCATGGAATAAATAATGATTCGGGGGATGAGATAATTAACATAAAACCATATTGATCATTATACTCTCATCAGTTAACTCTTTTCACGTTTTTGCCACTCTGCCCCACAGCAGAAGTCTGTTGAACGCCATTCGCAGTACACTGCGCCATGAGAGTTGCTTCCCCTATAAGAAGTATTTCTAGTTTTACTACTTCTATCTTACTTCTACTACTTTTTAACCTTGTCTCTTTCTTCTTCTTCTTTGCGTTCGTTCTTTACCACCAATTTCAATCACTCTTTGTGATATGTTTGATCTTTGCCAAGAACGTGTATACGTTGCACATTGGTTTGGTAGGCCCCTAAACACATAAGACTTCTACACGTTTAGGACACATGCATCCGATTTCAGCCAAACCTCCTTAGTCGCCTCTTACGACATGCGTGGTAGGTAACAGTGGTTCTATTCTTTACACCCCAAATTTGGGCCCCAGTAACCATTTAGGCGTTTAACCTTGTTATTCTATTAGGTTGTCCAGTTTTTCTTCAATTTAGTATCTAATAAGAGAGATATATATATATATGTTTATTTATTGACGAGTAGTTATTCATTTAAAAAAAAAATGTATTTTTACCTCCCTTGAATTAACTGTTTAAAACTTGAGGAAATAAATGCGCGTGGAAAGAGTTAAACAAAAGAAGTAAAGTAATAAAATGAATGGTAGTTTCAGATATGACAAAAAATAAAGAAAAAAAAAATTGCATGTATATATGTCTTCTCTGCCTTTTGGCTAAGATCAAAATGTAATGTCTACTTGATCGGGATCAAAGAGTGGGACCCTTCATAAAACGTCATATGGCACAATAAATAACATTTAAACGAATTCCAAGCAGCCCTCCTTCAAAAGAATGATGAAGCTCTGAGTTTATATGTTCAACCGTACCGGGTAAACTCATTGTGGCACTTCCAGGTAGGGCCCAATTACATTTTTTTTCAAAATCAAATAGCTTGTCCTGAGCAGAACTTTGCCACCACAACAGTCCTCCAGAATTTCTTTCTCTCATAGGCCAGATGTCCTGCCTCTGCAGTCGTCATGTTCAAACCATCAGTTACATCCTGAATCCATCTTCTTGGTTGTCTTCCTCTTCTTCTCTTTGCCGGTATGCCTCCTTCCACAATGGTCTTTTCCAGCCCTTTTGCGTCTTTTTATATGTCTAAAATACCACAATTATTTCTTTCTTATGTGTAGCATCAGCCAGTTGTCTTTGATTTTTAGTTCTTTCTGGATAGATCTATTTGTTCTCTTCTCTGTTCATGATATACAAAGGACTTCTGTAACACTTATATTATCTTCTTTCACTATATATATATATATATATATATATATTAGTTAGTCTTTCCTCTTGGGCCTGTGGGCGCATAGGGCAGAGGTCATAGCTCTCCATGTCTCGCGGTTCGTTGCTATTTGTTTTAAGTCTTTAATGTTTACTAGGCCCATCGTTGAGCCTTCTCTGGTGATGGTTCTACGCAGAGTCTCTCTTTTAGAAGCTTTCTCTCTCTCTTGGTTATATATACATATATATATATATATATATATATATATATATATATATATATATATATATATATATATATATATATATATATATATATTATGTATTCAAATTCATTTATTTAAGGGGGATTCGGTGGTATGGGGATCATGAAGCTATTTTCATTGTTTTCACATTAATGTACAATTTGTATAACCATTTTGAAAGATTATGACTTAGAATAGTAGAAAAAAATTAGTAAAACTAAAAAATGTCAAAGCTTTGCCATGGAAACAATACAAAATGGCCACCAAAAACAAAATTTCAAATCCCTAAGGCTCTGAATCTAATGAATGTAAATGAATTTTGTTTACACTCTAAGGTGCGCAACTGTAATATCTAAAATATTACACATGATTTTTAGGATATATTAAATACTTAATTTGTTATAAATTTTTGGGTAAAAATTCCCTCAAAATTTGGTCAAAAAGGCTGTGTTTGGGGGTGTTTACCTAAAAATGCATAAAAATGTAATATTTAATATATCCTAAAATCATGTGTAATTTTTTAGATATTACACTTGCTCACCTTAGAGTGAAAACAGAATTCATTTATATTCATTAACTTCAGAGCCTTAGGATTTGAATTTTTGTGTTTGGTGGCCATTTTTATTGTTTCCATGGCAATGCGTTGACATTATTATTTTACTAATTTTTTCTACTATTCTAAGTCATAATCTTTCAAAATTGTTATACAAATTCTACATTAATACCAAAGCAACGGAAAAAGTTTCAAGACCAGAATCCCCCCTTAATATCCTGTCAATTACAGAATTTCTCTCACATCACAGTTTCATTACCTTTTTTTGTTCTAAACGACTCTATTAGTTTGCAATTCTTCTTTCACATCTTGCACTCACCTTCTCCTTGACATTCCTATCTTTCTCGTTTCCATTATATTCCCTGCCATGATTGTCTTCTTGAAGCAGTAGTGATGATTTACTTTTCATTGATCTATCTTTTTTTCAATAGACAACAATCTTGAGTGTTTGATTCTTCTATTATGGATTTATTTGGTCTTTTCTGTGGATCATATGAAAAAAATATATTTGTATAGCATTCGTATGAAAGGCGTTAGGTCTAAATAGAATAAAATTAAGATGAAAATCCAGTCCTTCGAAACTAAATGCTACAGAAAGATCCGATGAATACCATGGACAGAAAAAAGAAAGAACACTGATGTCCAAAAAGAACTAAATGTTAAAGAGAATTGGCTGATAAACAACATACTATACAGAAAAATTACATACTTTGGTCACATCAAGCATCACGATGTCTTGGAAAGAACAATACTAGAGGGCAGGGTCCCAGGATGCAGAGGCACCCAGGATGCAGAGGCAGACCAAGAAGAAGACGGCTACAAGATATTAAAGAAACCGTGAATATGACCATCGACGAAGTGGGTGACAGAGTGAATTTCAGATGTGCTGCATAGAGAGCAATGTCCTATAAAGGATACGCACGCCCGTCTGCCCAGCGTGTTCGTAGCGCGTTGGACTACGGGTGACTATCCCTCTGTGTGTGCGGGTTCAATTCCACGGGATGGCAGAAAAAGCCACAGATTTCCCAGATTTACGGTGTTCGTGGTACCGAACCGAAGGGTTATGATGTCCATGGCACCGAGCTGAATAGCTGAAAAGCTCAAGTGCTTCTGGATGGGGGAAAAAAAAAGTATACGCACCTTGATGATGATGAGAATATGGAGTTACTTTCGTCTTCATTCCTGGGCACATGGATGTCAATGACAATGAGAGAGCAGACTCTGGCACCATATCAGGTGGTGAGCCAATGGATAGAGCGGTTTAGGGAGTTTGGAATTACAAGTTGTACAAGTAGAGTTGGATGCTTGAGGGGTAGAGAGAGAAGTGTGTTTAAACAGCGAGCCACGGAAACCATCAGTATGCATATCCTTTGAAATCTGTTGGGAGAGACTGAGCACCTATGTGTCTTCCCGGTCTGCTGTGACATCACTTTGGTAACCAATAACATTGCCATTCGAACAGTTCTTTGAAATTTCTCTCAATCGTCTCTGTTCTTACCGCCTGTAATACCATTGTTTAGGGCAGTGTTGGAAGGGGGATCATGTACCTGTGGAATTTAACGGTTGCATGGTTAGTGCAGTCACCGCAAAATTTTTCAGGTTCTAATTTTTCTTTATGCCCTGACAGATAAAGACTACATAGCTTATGGGATTGAACCGGGTCTCCGTTTGGACTAACCAATGTTCTAATACAGCAGTTCTGAAACTTTGCATTACCGCAGACTAAAGTACATAAAAGTTACACTAAACCCTAAAAGTTTCTATATATGAAAATGGACAGGAATTAATTATCTGTGTATTACAACAGTAAACAATGTTCTCACACTGCTGGAAACTTCAAATGATCCTTCATTTTGTCCTGTCAGAAATTTAGATTCCGGTCTAGTCCGAGTCCTTTGGTTTCGCAGTGAAACTAGTTTATCACTGTTTTTATACGTTTCTTATTTTTCTGTTTGAAATGTCAAAGATCATAATATTTCTAAGTGCTTGAGGTCCCCCTGTGAGTACCTCGCAGACCCCCAGGTGTAAACTGACCCCAGTTTAGGAGGAAACACTGCTCTAACACATTCTGCGAGATGCTCCATAGGATATTACCATCAAATAACTTGTGCTGAGCAAAACTTTGCCACCCCAACAGTGCTTTGAAATTTCTCTCTCTCAGCACACACACACACACAGAAAAGTCTACTGATAACATACACATTTGCTAACGTCTGTGCTAATATTACTAAAATATTGTTGCATATTTTCTTAGTTCCTCCCGATGAGCCAGTCATCACAGGTCCTAACAACACAGAAGCTTCGGAAAATACAACGTGGACTTGTAAAGTTAATGGTGCTAGTCGGATTGAACCTAATGTGTATTGGCGGTAAGTTAACATCACTATCATCAATAGCTTATCCTGAGCAGAACTTTGCCCTTGGAATTCATTCCTCCTTTCATTGTCTATCGTCTTTCCCCAGATGGATGATGGAATTGGTTGTCCACTCTTGCTGTTAAGCGTAGGGTGGGAGCTTTAATTCTATGCCATTATCTGTAAGCGGTGTCACAAGGCTTATATCGGCGAGACAGGCAAGAGGCTCAGTGACTGATTCGCCCAACACTTGCGCGACATACGCCAATGCTCTGTGACCCTGTAGCCACCCATTTCAATGATACTGGCCATTTAGGAGCTCACGATGTCAAGGTCACAGCCATCCAATCGTGTTCCTCGGATGATTGCAGTTGATTTGCTCTGGAGAATGGTTTATTTTTTGTATGGTACCTTGCGACCACGTGGGCTCAACGCATTACATTCCTATGCTTCTTAGTACTTTCTCTTCCCATGCCTTGTAATATGTATGGGTGTATGTTGCATGTATTTAAGTTATATATTTACTAGATTTTTCATTGTTTCTCTTCCGTTCTATTTCTAGTTTTTATGTGTGTTTTTGTGTTACATTTATTTCGTTATTCGTTTTTATTCCCAGATTTTCATTAGAAACGTTTGTTTTTGGTTGTCCATTTTTTTTTTTTTTTTAATTTGTCACTCCTGTTGTTCGTTTGTTTGATAAAGACCTTGTTGGTCGAAAAGTTGCTGTATTTTGTCATTGTTTTTGTAATTTGTAAAACTACAGTACTTTGTGATTACGTGTTTGCCAATCAAATAGTTTTACTGCAGTCTCATCTATTTTGTGAGCTTTAATTTGCGTTCTAGGGCCAAATGTTGTGTTATATCTGTGTTTATTTAATGTGGTCTTGATAGTGTCTATGTTTTTCTTGGTCTTCCCTTGGCTCTAATACCTGATCTTTTTATTGTATGTTGTTATTGGTGGTTGGTTGTATTCCATTCTCATTAAATGTCCAAACTACTGCATATGTTGTCTTTCTGTGTATTCGATGCATGAAGTTATGCCCACTCTGCTTCTGATGTCCTCATTTCATAGTCTATCTTTCCTGGTGAACCCCACCACCATCATTATTAGCATTATCTTCTATCAGCTACTTGTGAGCTCAGAGTTCATGCTGCCCCACTCTCTACATTCGCTTCCAAGAGTGAGGATAACATTGCAGTAGTTGGCCCTACCATACGCTCCAGCTAATAACCCTAGAAATGAAAATGGAGTTTTTACATTTTACGAACTTACTTAGGCACTTACAACTTGAGACTGTACTTGATGGTGTAAGGGAAAGTGAATGCACTGATAGACTTTCTGGTACGGCTGCTGTAAAAAGCGGGCGATGGGCCAGGCTGATATTATAATTCCGTACGGGAGAGAGGCCATGTACATGATTCAAGTAATAGTGGTGAATCTACAACATTAACCAGACTGTAAGAATTCTAAGTCAATTGTGGTGTAGTTAGACAAGAACACTATGCTGCTAGCTAAAGAAGAATAGTAAACCAACAAAGAACCGGGATCGTTAGTCGCCACACGCTGAGAGACATACTGAGGGGAGATCAGAGCACTTATGGACTAATTGGTTTGATGTGCAGAGTTGATCTTCTTCTTCGATTGCTCCATATCGACCACTTGTCAACCACTGTGTGATTTGTATGTGATCTGAACCTAAGAGTTATTGTACGTTGTGCGCCAACAAGTAGGCCAGCACATTCGATTTCTACGCTGCTTTTTATTTACTAGGATAGCATCCCTAGGGCGTACATCAGTCGTCTCTTACGGCATGCATTGTAGGTTGCAGTGGTACTATTCTTTGTTTCCCTTGTGGGCCCCGGCACCACACAGGCAACAGAGTTGATGATCTGACGACTGAACTAAATTTTTGAGACTTCTTTTTTCAATTTTTCAGAAATAGAAAAGGCGAAGCTTTGACAACAGATGTGAACAAGATCACTACTATTGGACAGGAACCTAATAAAAACCAAATCTACTTTATTACAACAACATTAACTCTTTCACTGCCGCCAGTAGAATCAGAGTACAGTGTTTTGTGTATCGCTGTTCATGAGATTGATTCATATAGCACAACAAAATCTGCAACATATTCTGTTACTGTTTATTGTAAGTATAAATTTAATGTTGTACTTGTATTCTTACTAAGTCTTTTTTTTTCGAACGCTCCATATCGACCACTTGTTAACCACTCTGTGTGATTTGTATGTGATCTGAGCATAACAGCGATTGTACGTTGTGCCATTTATGCGCCTACAAGTAAGCCAGTACATCCGATTTCTGCGATGCTTTTTATTTACTAGGGTAGCATCCTAGGTCCTACATCAGTCCTCTTAACGACAAGCCTTGTTGGTCGCAGTGGTACTATTCTTTGCTTCCCTTGTGGGCCTCACACCACAAGGGCGTCTTATTAAGTGATTCTTGTGTTTGATACCCCTTGTATGCCCGTCTGCCCAGCGTGTTCGTAGCGCATTGGACTACGGGTGACTATCCCTCTGTGTGTGCGGGTTCAATTCCGCGGGATGGCAGAAAAAGCCACAGATTCCCCAGATTTACGGTGTTCGTGGCACCGAACCGAAGGGTTACGATGTCCATGGCACTGAAAAGCTCATGTGCTTCTGGATCTAAAAAAAAAAAAAAAATACCCCTTGTATTGGGAAGGCGAATCCGAATAATAAAGCATGCAGAAACTAGATATGGTGGCTTATGGGTCTGTAGAAAGGTTTGATTGTGAGATCCAAGGCTAACAGGGTTCTGGTTTGTTTAGGGTGATGAATTCCCCTAGGTCAGGTTGTCTTTGCTTGCTTTTTGCCCCTCAACACGAAATTTAGAAAAGCGAACCCGAATAAAAGAGCATACAGAAACCGGGTGTGCTGGCTTATGGATATGTAGGCACCTAACTGGCACAACAGTGGTTGGTAGAAAGACAGCAGAACGGCAACAGTGGGAGTCTCTTGTGGAAGCCTTATGTGTCAATCGGGACACGAAGAGGATATAGAACTGGCACAACAAACTCAATTATCTCTCATGAACCATATGTCCCACCTATGCAGCCGTCATGCTCAAACCATCAGTCACATCCTGAATCCATAGTCTCTGTGGTCTTCCTCTTCTCCTCGTTTCCGGGATGCCTCCATTCGTAATGGTCTTCTCCGAGTCATCATGTCACTTTATAGGACAAAAATACCTAAATATTCTCATTCTTATTTGTAGTATCAGCCAGTTTTATTTGATTTTAAGTTCTTACTGGATATGTCTATTTGTCTTCTCTGCCCATGCTATACGGAGGACTCACAGGAGAGTCCTCACTTATATTTAAAAGCACATATATGCTTTTCCCCTGCCTTGTTAAATGTCCATGCTTTACACCCATATGTTGCCACTGGAAATATGCATGCTCTTAGTATTCCGATTTTTGTTTTCCTATCAGCTTCATTCCATACTGTTTTTAGTTGTTTAAAATTTTTGTAAGACCATGTTTGTTCTACTTTTAACTTCATCCTATTTCCATCTGTCTTCTCTCTTTTGTCCTTCTCTGCATTTTGCCGCTAGGCGTCGCAGGTTTAACTGATGAATAGGTTTTCGAGAATGTGCACGCTTGGTTGCTTGATATGCTGTGGTATTGTGGAGTTTAAGATGTCTGTAACTTCATCAATTCATCTTTTTCTTGGTCTGCCCCTTCCGCTTGATGATTCCATGTTCAGGTTGTACGCTCTTGCAATGAGAATGAAATACAACCAACCACCAATAACAGCATACAATAAAAGAGATCGGGTACTAGAGCTAAGGAAGACCAAGAAAATGATGGATAGACAATATCAAGATCACACTATATAAACACGGATACAACACATCAAGGGCGACTCATCTAGTCCTAGAACGCAAATTAAAGCTCCCATCCCTACGCTTAGCGGCTAGCAGTGGACAGCCAACTACATCTTCCGTCTGGGAATAGACAATAAACAAATAGACGCTCTTGAAACTGGTATATTTGGCTGTGTTAGCAGGGAACCAAGATATTCAAAACTTTTCTTATCATTCATCATTGCACTCAAATATATTAGAAAATCATTGAATAGAATGATCCGAAGGAAACGATAGAGTTGAAGACTCATTTTTTTTTTTCTTTCGTCCGCTTTCAACTCAGACGAGTTTCATCTCTGAAACTGATTTTTGCGTGAAAATCCGTTTTCCAATTTCTTACAATGGCAGCAGCGTGCACATTGCAATTACTTTACACTGGCAGCCGTGTGCTCAATGTACTCGTAATTAGTATTCCCGTCATACAGGCAGATTTTCTCCGACTTCAGAGGTACTCACGTTATCGTCCTGAGTAAGACCAGGGGACTCGTACAAATGCCGGACAGTAGGTTCGAACCCGAGCTATGAGGCGTCTCACAGCTAGCAGGCCGAGCTACTATCAACTACTCTATGCAGTCCCCCGATGACTCATAACTTCCAAAGAGTATTTATTCTATTGATACTACCACATTTGAACATAAGGATAAAAAAAAAATCTAAAAATCAGACCAACGAAAGAGAAAAATTACCCCCAGAAAACCACCAGTGTGTTGCCGGGCTTGAAAGGGGCCGGAGCTTGAAAGGGCCGGAGCTTGAAAAGCGAGCACAGAATAATTACACTCGTCTCACAAGGCATGTCATAAGAGGGACTAAGGAAGCTACCTATTAAATAAAAACATCACAGAAATCAGATGTGCTGGCCCACTTGTAGGTACATAACTGACACAAGGTACAATCGCTCTTAGGCTCTGATCACCTACAAATCACAAAGAGTGGTTAACAAGTGGTCGATATAGAACGTTCGAAGAAGAATAAAAGTATTGTGATTGTTATTTATAATGGTGACTCATCAACATCAAGGTGCGTATCCTTTATAGGACGTTGCTCTCTTTGCAGCACATCTGAAATTCACTCTGTCTCTTGCCAGTTCACCCACTTCGTCGATGGTCATGTTCATGGTTTCTTTAATATCTTGTAGCCATCTTCTTCTTGCTCTGCCTCTGCGTCCTGGGACCCTTCCTTCTAGTATTGTTCTTTCAGGCCATCGTGACGCTTGATGTGACCAAAGTATGTAATTTTTCTGTATAGTATGTTGTTTATCAGCCAATTCTCTTTAACATTTAGTTCTTTCAGGACATCAGTGTTCTTTCTTTTTCTGTCCATGGTATTCGTAGGATCTTTCTGTAGCATTTAGTTTTGGAGGACTGGATTTTCGTTCTTAATTTCTGTGTAATAGTCCATGATTCACAACCATAAGTAGCCACTGGGAAAATGCTCTCAATATTTTTAATTTTAGTATTTTGCAGGTGCTTTGCCACATCTTCTTCATTGTGTTTAACTTCTTGATTGCTATTGCCAATCTTCTAGAGATCTCTTTGAAGCAGTCACCGTTATTGTTAATTATTGAGCGCAGATATTCATAGCTCTCTACACATTGGAGTTCTTCATTATTTACTTGGATGTTAGGTGAGCCTTTTGCTTTGTCAATGGTAACTATTATTGTTAATTGGATTATTATCAATAACATTGTGTTTAACACTTCATATTCTTAATCTTCAGTTCCACCTCAGATCACAAAAAGTGGTGGAGATGTAGTATCCATAAATGAAGGTTTGAGTTCAACACTTTCGTGTATTATTACTACCAGTAATCCAGCAGGTTAGTAGCTTTTAGTCATTGAAATAGTAAGTCTTTGTGATTGAAAGGCATCAAAATGATTGAAGAGTTTCAAAATGATTGAAGAATGTCAGAATGATTGAGGAACATCACAATGATTGAGAGACATCAGGGATTACTTTTTCAATGAGACCTTATCTTCACGAATTGCAAAGACTACAATTTGGGTGGGTCTCCATACCTGTTGTACAGGTACAGGCTACACTAAAGTCTTCAAAAATGTACGCAAAAAGAAAAATAAATAAATAAACGAAGACGATCTTCTTTACATTTAAACCACCAAACAAAACCGAGATATCTTAAATAATAATTCACGGTTAGTGTAGCTAACCAAGCATGACGAAGGTGGGAAATGCAAAGAATAAATAAGAAACTATCCCATACTTATGAAACAACTGTGCAGAACAGGCTAGGAAGAAAGTTAAGACGCCCTCAACGACATTTATTTTCCTCAATGACATTTATTTTGATCAGGTTACAATTGGTAGAGTAATGATCCCAGAGATAAAAAGAATATGCAGATTATGCAATACTCTCAAATATGTTAGATTTTCACTGCAGTCTGGGAGTGTCTCTTTACATGTACCCATGATTGAATTTTGAAAATATGTGTCTGTGAAGTTGATCGAGTCCGGTCCTAAGGCACGGAATTGTATCTTGTTCGAATCTGCTGGCACGGAATTGTAACTTGTTCGAATCTGCTCATATTTTAATATCCATTCCTTGTAAGTATTAGTGTTTTTCTTTGATTTAATCATCATATCCTTTGCTTAATCTATCTATCTATTCTCTAATCCTGTTTTGCCTTTCGGCTTCAGGTCGAAAAGGGAAATACCTGGAGCGAGTCTCTCTTTGCACCTTGTCTTTCTTTCTCTTCTCCAATCCTGATTTACCTCACAGCTTCAAGGTAAGAAGAGATTTCTAACACGAGCTGTTGTGTGTGCTTCATAAATAGCGTCTTTAGTCGTCTCTGTTATCTCTGAGGTCTACTTTTGTGTGGCGGCCTTTTGCTTTGTATCCACTGTATCGGAGCAACACTGCCTGTGGTGAACTGCCTGTTGGTAATCTGCTTATGTGGCCGAACCATTTAATTTGCTGCTTCATTATCAAGCTTAATAAACTTTGCTTAATAATAATTTCTCTCGTACCATTATACGTTACATATGGCCAGAAAGTAATTTCTTCATACCGCTCTTTCCTGGGCAGCTCGTTCAATCTCTTCAATGGAATTTAGAACGATATTTCTTGCCTCTCTCAGCAAAGTTTGTTTCAGGGTCTCTTTAGGTCGACCTCTTTTTCTTGAACCCTTTGCATCTCACTTCAATGCCTGCTTTGATATTCTTTGATCATTTCTTCTCAAGATATGTCCAACATATCTCCATCTTCTCCTTCTTATAACAGTTGTTACTAGTGATTAACCAGACATTTTTCTGATTTCATCACTTTTCCTGAATTCCTCCCATTTTATGTTCCTTATTTTTGAACATCTATTTTCAAATGCATTCAACTTGCTTTCTATATCTTTAGTCATTTTCCAACTCTACTGGCATATGTTAGGATTGATACAACATTTGAATTGAAAATTCGTAATTTGTTTTAATACTATATAACTTGCAGTTCCATATTTTATTTAGACATTTAAAAGCTGATGCTGCTTTGCCAATTCGTATCATAATTTCATTATAACATTTCCTGTGCAATCAAAATTGCTACCTAAATAGGTGAACTGCTCTGTTATTTTTATCATTTTAGATTCTATGGTGGTATCTGCATTGCTTGTCATAGGTCTCTTCATTATATTTGTCTTTCATATCTCATCCGCATTCCAACTTTTGATGCTATAGATGACAAGTTGTCTGTTCTTTTTTGCATATCTTGGTTGTTTTTACTTAACTCTTTCCACGCTCAGTTATTTCCTCAATTTTTAAGCAGTTAATTCAAGGAAGTAAAAACAAAAATAAAAATTAAATAAAACGATCCAACTACTCGTCAATAAATAAACAAAAAGATATTATTATAAAACTAAATTGAAGAAAACTTGACAACCAAATAGAATAACAATGTTGAAAAGTAGTATAAGTAAAATAGTAGAAGTAAAACAAGAAAGACTTCTTATAAGGGAAGCAACTCTATGGCGCAGTGTGCGGCTTATAGCGTACAACGGACTTTCACCGTGGAGCAGTGTGCGGCTTATAGCGTACAACAGACTTTCACCGTGGAGCAGTGTGTGGCTTAAAGCGTGGAAAGAGTTAACAAGGCAATATCATTTGTAAAATTCAAATCTTCTAGTTGACTATTTTCTATCCAATCAACCTATATCCTTTGCTTGATAAAAGCTTACTGGTGGAAAAGTTTTTCCTTATTTTGCACTTTGTAAAAAACTACATAAATCCACGCCCATGTCGTGCCAGGCACCTGCAATGGAAGCAAAGAATAGTACCACTGTGACCTACAAGGCATGTCGTAAGAGGTGACTAAGTTAGGGCCTAGGGAAGTTACCCTAGTAAATAAAAAAGCCTCGCATAAATCCTATGTGCTGGCATACTTGTAGGCGCATAACTGGCACAAGGTAAAATCGCTCTTAGGCTGAGATCTATCCGTGTGGTGCCGGGGCCCGAAAAGAATAGTAACAATGCGACCTACAAGACATGTCATAAAAGGTGACTAAGTTAGGGGCCTAGGGAAGCTACCCTAGTGAATAAAAAGCATTGCATAATTCCTATGTGCTGGCATACTTGTAGGCGCATAACTGGCATAAAGTACAATCGCTCTTAGACTCAGATCACATATAATTCACAAAGAGTGGTTTAACAAGTGGTCGGTATGGAGCGTTCGAAGAAGAACCTTAGTTCATATTTACGCATTAACCCTTTGAACCCTGACCAGGGCAAAAACAGTACACATCAGAGTTATATTAAAACACGATAATTTAGCATTCTTAAGTGCTCTATAATTTGTTATTGACTTACCTCATCATCTCCGTTATTCATGCTTATTATATATTTGAAGAATACTAAACTTTAAAATTTATTTGATTTAATTTGTGGGCATGGCCACGAATACTCCCGTATATGAAGATATCAAGATTAAATACTTAACTAATTACCTTATCAGTACAATAAAATCACACAACAGCGTCCGTCATCTGTAAACGATGTAGAACACATGGGTTGTGTTTTACGTCTCATTTGTACTCAATTTATTTTCAAGTACCGAAAAATAGTGAAAAATATGCTCAGACCAATATATCGGAGCTCGGGTATGGAGCGCTTACATTCAATCCCGAAATATAGGGAGCCCAGGTTCTAAGGGTTAAGTAGGACGAAATAGGAGAAACCAAATAAGGAATGTGTTTAATGAACAAACTAACTAATGTTGACCTCAAAAGTCGGGGAAGGCTTGCCTGAATGGCGAGGGGCACTAATGATGAGGAAAGCTAGCCTTCCAACAAAAATCAGTCAGAGGTGCCATATTAGGTGACTTGACTATGTCTGAATTCATAGCAGGCGAGCAGAGGAAACAAGTATCACAACTGAAATATATTAATTGAGCACAGCTGTTTCTTGACTAAGTGATTCTCATTTTTTCCTTGCAGCTACTAATGTATCATGGACCAAAGATGATATACCTTTGGATTTAAACTCTGGACTCTATGAACCAGTCAATACTAGTTCACCAAGTTTAACAATTCTATCAGCAACGCGGAGCGATCAGGGCAACTATACTTGTACAGTAACAAACGAGAGAGGGTCAAATTCATTTACTACTCCAACAAAGGTGATAGTTAGATGTGAGTATTGTTTATTTTTTTGCTTGCTATGAATTTAGGTGTAGTTGTGGAACCACCTTCTTCTTGCGTTCACCCGCTTAGAATTCGGCATAGTCAGGGCACCTGATGTGGTGCTTCTGATTGATTTGTGCGTGAAGGCATGCTTTCTTTATTATAAGTGTCCCCCGCCTGTATCCATACAGGCATGGCTTCTCCGACTTCAGAGGTAGTCATGGCACCTAATATGGGGGCCTCTGATTGATTTTTGCATGAAGGCTTGCTTTCCTTATAACCAGTATTGTTTTTTACCTTTGTCAGGTGTGAGTATGTTTTTTTCATATTTAAGGTATCAGCTTCATTCCTGACCTGTGGTAAGGTGTGATCATCATTTCTTACCTTTGTCAGGTGTTAGTATAAGTCTTTTCCTATTTCAGGTGTTGGCTTAATTCCTGGCTTGTGTAAGATGTGAGTATTATTTCTCACCTTTGTCAGGTGTGAGTATAAGTATTTTCCTATTTCAGGTGTTGGCTTAATTCCTGACTTGCATAAGATATATATATATGTTCTTCAACACTGGCACAAATAACTCTCCACTATAATTTCATAAAAACCCACCATATTATTATTACACAAACATTGTCCATCTTTGATGAACTTATTTTATATATTACAAATATAGATCCTCCTTTCATAAACTCAACTGGAAACCAAACCACAGTTGGAGGAGTTGCAGGAGGCAGCCTAACTATTCCATGTCCTGTAGATGCAGTTCCATTACCTACTGCTATTGTATGGAAGAGAATTATTAACGGCAAAGCTGAGGTTGTTAATGTGACGGACAACTCACGGTACAGTGGTGGTACAGCAGAAAACCAGGTTATTGTATTTTATATATATATATTCTCAACTTTGTAATCAAAATAGATGCGACTAACATGCCAGATGAGACATGCTAAGTCTACAAAGGGTGAAAAAATGTTTCCTAGCTTGTTAACACATTAACTATCACATTGAATAACACGCAATGACTGCATCAAGTATTTTATTTCTCTTCTTCACTCTGAAGGTCTGCTTCTTTTCTCTAACCCAGTTTTGCCTAACAGTGTCAGGATAAGAAGAGGTTACTGGGGGACTGCCTAGAGTAGTTGATAGTAGCTCGGCCTGCTAGCTGTGAGACGCCTCAAAGCTCGGGTTCGAACCTACTGTCCGGCAGTTGTTCGAGTCCCCTGGTCTTACTCAGGACGATAATGTGAGTACCTCTGAAGTTGGAGAAAATCTGCCTGTATGGCGAGGGAATACTAATTATGAGTACATTGAGCACACGGCTGCCAGTGTAAAGTAATTTACAATGTGCACGCTGCTGCCATTGTAAGAAATTGGAAAACGGATTTTCACGCAAAATCAGTTTCAGAGATGAAACTTCGTCTGAGTTGAAAGCGGACGGGAAAAAAAAAAAAAAAGAAGAGGTTACTAGAAAAGGCTTTTGTGTGCGTTTCATAAACAGTGCTTTTTGTCGCCGGTTGTCTCCTAGGTGCACCTTTTGTATGGACTGTCTTTTTCTTTGTATCCACTGTACCAGAGTAACATTGCTATTTAAGGGGATTCTGGTCTTGAAACCTTTTCGTTGCTTTGGTATTAATGTAGAAATTGTATAACAATTTTTAAAGATTATGACTTGGAATAGTAGAAAAAAAATAGTAAAAAAAAAAATGTCAATGCGTTGCCATGGAAGCAATAAAAGATTGCCGTCAAACACAAAATTTCAAATCCCTAAGGCTCTGAAGTTAATGAATATAAATGAATTATGTTTTCACTCTAAGTTGAGCAATTGTAATATCTAAAAAATGACACATGATTTTTAGGATACATTAAATATTACATTTTTTATGAATTTGTTGGTTTTTTACCAAAACATTTATAAAAAATAAAAAATTTAATATATCCTAAAGATCATGTGTAATATTTTAGATATTACAACTGCACACCTTAGAGTGAAAACAGAATTCATTTACATTCATTAGATTCAGAGCCTTAGGATTTGGAATTTTGTTTTTGGCCATTTTGTATTGTTTCCATGGCAACGCTTTACATTTTTTTTACAAAATTGTTTCTACTATTCTAAGTCATAATCTTTCCAAAATGGCTATACAAATTTTACATTAATGTGAAAACAACGAAAATAGCTTCATGATCCCTATACCCCGAATCCCCTTAAGGTTCATTGTCTGTTGGTAATCTGCTTTTCGCCAAAAATTTAATATGTTGTTTCTTGATGAAGTTCAGTACTGCTGTTGTACCCACTTTTTCCTGATGTCTTCATTTAAAACCAGTCTCTTCTGATACACCAAGTATTCTGCGTACACACTTCATTTCTGTCATGACTCTGAAGATGTATGTACAAATTGATCTGCAGTTTTCTTTTGTTTACCAAATACCTTTGAAGTCGGAAAAAGCTTACCTGAATGGCAAGGGACATTGATAATTAATAGCAGACTTTCATGCAAAAATCAGTTAGAATTTTGCTAAAAGTGTAGAGCAAGTTGTACAAATTGATCTGCAGTTTTCTTTTGTTTACCAAATACCTTTGAAGTCGGAAAAAGCTTGCCTGTATGGCAAGGGACATTGATAATTAATAAAGCAGATTTTCATGCAAAAATCAGTTAGAAGCGTCAAACAATGTGTCCTGACTATGCCTGAATTCATAGCAAACGAATGTAGAAGTTGTTTACAAAATTTGATAAATAATATATATCTTTGTCAATAAATTTATGTACTGTTATAGAACGTCAGGCAAATGTTTTAACCACTACGCCATTGACATACCCCCTATTGTTATAGCAAGCTAGAAGAATGTGGAAGAACAATATTCATCATCATCATCAAATAGCTCGTCCTGAGCAGAACTTTGCCACCGCAACAGTCCTCCGGAATTTCTCTCTCTCATAGGCAAGATACCCTGCCTCTGCAGCCGTCATGTTCAAACCATCAGTTACATCCTGAATCCATCTTCTCCGTGCTTTTCCTCTTCTTCCCTTTGCCGGTATGCCTCCTTCCATGATGATCTTCTCCAGCTCTTCAAGAACAATATTGAGAATCAGTAATGTTTGGAATGCACTAATATAAATTTAGATCAAACTTTGGCAAAGAAACAAATTATGATGCGGTCCACAACTCATGGACAAATGAGATAGACAGATAGACACAGTCTGTAACTTTTGATAGTTAATGTGTTAACTATGTAAGGGAAAAGTTAGTAAAGACTCCCATCTCACCTTCAAATACTAATATCTATTTCTGTATCCAGCACATGTCAACTCTCTGAGAAGAAAATCCTGTAATAAAATTGTAATCAATTGTAGAAAATCCAATATAAATGCATAAATAAAGACAGAGACAATAATATCAAAGCAGTCTACATAGTTAATTTGTATGGAAATATATTTCATCAAAGTTGATCTCATTATAACTGAGATGATCTGTTTACTTTCATACTAAATTAATATTTCCTAGCTCACTGACCCAGGTGTCATATTTTATTTGGGCTAACTTGAGTTTTAGTTATCTGCTTCTTATTTCTTCTTTTGTCGTCACACTGTTACCAGGTTGTTGACCCGTGTTGTGGTTTTCTGTTTTTGTCTTGTGCTGCAATAGTGGCTTGTGTGATAGTTATTTTTACTTTTTGTCAGAATTCTGCTTTGCCATCTAACCATCTTTTTCGTAATAATTTTCTCACTTTCTTTCCTGATGTTCTGTTGTAGAAGACTGTATACTTTGGAGTTTGGTTGCAATCTTATTAAGTTGCTAAACGACTTCCTTTTTTGTTTCTCAATGTAATTCAAGGAAGGTTCTGCCCTAACTTTCTTTCTTATGCCAATGTTGTTGTCTACACTAAAGAGAAATACATTAATGGACATTACAAACATTGTCAAGTCTATATGGATGTCTATTATTTCATATCAGGAATATGACCTTACCATCAACCCATTGCAAAGTGAAGATGCTGGTACCTACTTCTGTGAAGCTATCAATGATGTTGGCACTGTGGTAGGACCCAATATCACTACAGTTGTCAACTGTAAGTTTCAATTTCAAAATATTATTTCTATTTTTATGTGTATATTTCCTATATTTATTTTTCTGAACCAATAATATTAGTTGGAATTCTATCTATGACTAGGAATGACTTCAATGCACCAGGTTTTAACTCCATATGGTTTGGGCCCTCTCAAAGAAAAGGCAGGCCACCTGCCAAAAGTACTGCACAAATCGCAAACTCAGTAGCACCTGCAACAATCCTAGCAGGCTCTGGAAAAAAGCACTTGTGAACAGAATAGTGCAGTCTAAATTCAAAACCACAACATTCAGAACACAAGGCAAAAGCTTAACCACTTAGCCACAGAAGCAGACAACTACTAAAAACTTTCAAATAACAGATCAAAGGTAAACAAACTGATATGACAGTATCATTACCAAGTCCATTTCTGCAGAATTTTGCTAAAAGTGTAGAGCATGTTCTACTTAGTCTCTTTAATGATACTAAATGTTTACTGAGTAACCATTCACTACTTAGAGAAAAACTTGAAAGCAGACTACATGACAACAAACATGGTATTCTTGGATTGAGACTCAAACTTTTCAACAATATTAAGTCTAATGTTATCA
The DNA here is from genome assembly GCA_020796225.1 of Arion vulgaris. Taxonomy (NCBI): domain Eukaryota; kingdom Metazoa; phylum Mollusca; class Gastropoda; order Stylommatophora; family Arionidae; genus Arion; species Arion vulgaris. The sequence goes on from CM036768.1 coordinate 14,422,876, forward strand.
ATGTATAATATACTAAAGATCTGGTAGTTTAAGATTTTATCATTAGGAAATGTGTTGCTTTAACAACTACCTTGAAAACGGCACAAATAACTCTGCACTATAATTTCATCAAAAGCCACCACATTATTATTACACAAACATTGTCCATCTTTGATGAACTTATTTTATATATTACAAATATAGATCCTCCTTTCATAAACTCAACTGGAAACCAAACCACAGTTGGAGGAGTTGCAGGAGGCAGCCTAACCATTCCATGTCCTGTAGATGCAGTTCCATTACCTACTGCTATTGTATGGAGGAGAATCATTAACGGCAAAACTGAAGTTGTTAACGTAACAAACAACTCACGGTACAGTGGTGGTACAGCAGAAAACCAAGTAATTGTATTTTACAGTTCTATATATATATATATATTCTCAACATTGTAATCAAAATAGATGTGACTAACATGCCAGATAAGACATGATAAGTCTACACTGGGAGAAAAAATGTATCCTAGCTTGCTAACACATTAACTATCCCATTGAACAATACTCTATGACTATTTATTTTTGGTTATCTCTTTCACTCTGAAGATCTTCTTTTCTTTAATGCTGTTTTGTCTGACATTGTCAGGATAAGAAGAGATTTCTAAAACAGGCTTTGTGTAGCTTCATAAACAGTGCTTTTGTATTTACCTCTTGAGATCCACCTTTACATGGACAACCTATTGCTTTATATCCACTGTATCAGGGTAACATTGCTCTTTGAGACGCTCTGTCTGTTAGCAATCTGCTTATATGGCCAAACCATTTAATTTGTTGTTTCTGATGAAGTTCAGTACTGATTTGTACCCATTTATTTCGTGATGTCTTCATTTCTAAACAGGTCTCTTCTTGATACTCACAGCATTCTGCATAGAAACTTCATCTCTGTTGTGAATCCAAAGATGTATGTACAAATTGAGCTGCAAGTTTTCTTATATGTTTTTTTCCAAATTTGATAAATAATTATTTTAGATTAATTTATGTACTGTTATAGAACACCAGGCATATGTCTTAACCACTACGCACTGATACTACTGTTATAACAACCTAAAAGAACGCTGAAGAACAATGTTGACAACCGGTAATGTTTGGAATGCTCTAATTATAAATTTAGATCAAACTTTGGCAATGAAACAAATTATGATGCAGTCCACAACTCATGGACAAATGAGATAGACAAACAGACACAGTCTGTAACTTTTGATAGTTAATGTGTTAACTATGTAAGGGAAAAGTTAGTAAAGACTCCCATCTCACCTTCAAATACTAATATCTATTTCTGTATCCAGCACATGTCAACTCTCTGAGAAGAAAATCCTGTAATAAAATTGTAAACAATTGTAGAAAATCCAATATAAATGCATAAATAAAGACAGAGACAATAATATCAAAGCAGTCTACATAGTTAATTTGTATGGAAATATATTTCATCAAAGTTGATCTCATTATAAATGAGATGATCTGTTTACTTTCATACTAAATTAATATTTCCTAGCTCACTGACCCAGGTGTCATATTTTATTTGGGCTAACTTGAGTTTTAGTTATCTGCTTCTTATTTCTTCTTTTGTCGTCACACTGTTACCAGGTTGTTGACCCGTGTTGTGGTTTTCTGTTTTTGTCTTGTGCTGCAATAGTGACTTGGGTGATAGTTATTTTTGCTTTTTGTCAGAATTCTGCTATGCCCTCTAACCATCTATTTCGTAATCATCCTCTCGCTTTCTTTCCTGATGTTCTGTTGTAGAAGACTGTGTGTACTTTGGTTGCAATCTTATTAATTGGCTGAACCACTTCATTTTCTGTTTATCAATTTTTTTTTGAAGCAAGGTTCTGTCCCAACTTTCCTTCTTATGCTGATGTTACTGTCTACACTAGAGAGAAAAACATAAATGTACATTACAAATATTGTTAAGTCTATATGGATGTCTATTGTTTCATATCAGGAATATGACCTCACCATCAACCCATTGCAAAGTGAAGATGCTGGTACCTACTTCTGTGAAGCTGTCAATAATGTTGGCACTGTGGTAGGACCCAATATCACTACAGTTGTCAACTGTAAGTTTCATTTTAAAAATATTCTTTCTGTTTTTATGTGCATGTTCCCTATATTTGTCTTTCTGAACCAATAATATTAGTTGAATTTTATTTAAAGTGTCTAAAACCAAAAGATATGACTTCAATGCACCAGGTTTTACGCCATATGGTTCAGTCCCTCTTCGCACAAATGGAACACCAACTGCCGAGAGTATTACACAAAGCACAAACTCAGTAGCTCCTGCAACAATCCTAGCGGTCTTTGGAAAAAAAGGCACTAGTGAATAGAATACCTCAGTCCGAATTTAAAACCACAACATTCGGAACACAAAGTGAAGATTTAACCACTTAACCACAGAAGCAGACAACTACTAAAAACTTTCAGATCAAAGAACTGATATGACAGTTTCATTATCAAGTCACTTTCTATAGAATATTGCTAAAAGTTCAGATGGTAGTGCATGTTCTACTTAGTCTCTTTAATGATTCTGAATGTTTTCCTAGTAACCATTCACATGTTAGAGAAAAACTTGAAAGCAGACTACATGATCATAAACATGGTAATAATCTTGGATTGAGACTAACTTTTCAACAATATTAAATCAATCAAATGGTATCAATGTATAATATGTTAAAGCACTAGTAGTTTAATGTGTTATCATTAAGAAATGTGTGGCTTCAACATCTCCCTTCAACACTGGAACAATTAACTCTTCACTATAATTTCATCAAAAAACCACCATATTATTATTATTACACAAACATGTCATCTTTGATGAACTTATTTTATATATTACAAATATAGATCCTCCTTTCATAAACTCAACTGGAAACCAAACCACAGTTGGAGGAGCTGCAGGAGGCAGCCTAACCATTCCATGTCCTGTAGATGCAGTTCCATTACCTACTGCTATTGTATGGAGGAGAATTATTAACGGCAAAGCTGAGGTTGTTAATGTGACGGACAACTCACGGTACAGTGGTGGTACAGCAGAAAACCAGGTTATTGTATTTTACAGTTCTATATATATATATTCTCAACTTTGTAATCAAAATAAATGTGACTAGCCTGCCAGATAAGACATGCTAAGTCTACAAAGGGTGAAAAAATGCTTCCTAGCTTGCTAACACATTAACTAACACATTAACTATCACATTGAACCACCACATTGAACCAAGTCACCCATAGTATGCAGACTATCAATGAAAATACTGGACCTAACACCATATTATCCTATGTACCATGTAGTATAAAAGTGTTCCTTTTTTTTTGTTTCCTTATTAAAATCATTTCCTCACTTACAATCATTGTTAAGTCTATATGGATGTCTATTGTTTCATATCAGGAATATGACCTCACCATCAACCCGTTGCAAAGTGAAGATGCTGGTACCTACTTCTGTGAAGCTATCAATGATGTTGGCACTGTGGTAGGACCCAATATTACTACAGTTGTCAACTGTAAGTTTCATTTTAAAAATATTCTTTCTGTTTTTATGTGTATGTTCCCTATATTTGTCTTTCTGAACCAATAATATTCATTTACATTTTACCTAAAGGATCTAAAGCCGAAGGATTCACTTCAATGCACCGGGTTTTACCCCATATGGTTCGTCCTCTAAGCATAAATGGCACGCGACCTGCTGAGAATATTGCACAAAACATAAAATCTGTAGCACCTGCAACAATCCTAGCGATCTCTGGAAAAAATGCACTCGTAAACAGAATGGTTCAGTCCAGATTCGAACCACAAGCTTCAGAACGCAAGGCGAAAGCTTAACAACAGAAGCAAACAACTACTAAAGACTTTCAGACAAAAGATCAAAGAACTGATATGACAGTTTCATTATCAAATCCCTTTCTGTATAATTTTACTGACAGTGCAGATGGTAGAGCATGCTCTACTTAGTCTCTTTAATGATTCTGAATGGCTTTCTAGTAACCATTCACAGCTTAGAGAAAAACATGAAAGAAGACTACATGACCAGAAACATGGTATTTTTGGATTGAGACTATAACTTTTCAACAATATTAAGTCAATCTAAGGTTATCAATGTATAATATGCTAAAGATCTGACAATATAAGGTTATATCATTAAGAAATATGTGGCTTTAACACCTCTCTTCAACACTGGCACAAATAACTATCCACTATAATTTCATCAAAAAACCACCATATTATTATTACACAAACACTGTCCATCTTTGATGAACTTATTTTATATATTACAAATATAGATCCTCCTTTCATAAACTCAACTGGAAACCAAACCACAGTTGGAGGAGTTGCAGGAGGCAGCCTAACCATTCCATGTCCTGTAGATGCAGTTCCATTACCTACTGCTATTGTATGGAGGAGAATTATTAACGGCAAAGCTGAGGTTGTTAATGTGACGGACAACTCACGGTACAGTGGTGGTACAGCAGAAAACCAGGTTATTGTATTTTACAGTTCTATATATATATTCTCAACTTTGTAATCAAAATAAATGTGACTAGCCTGCCAGATAAGACATGCTAAGTCTACAAAGGGTGAAAAAATGCTTCCTAGCTTGCTAACACATTAACTATCACATTGAACCACCACATTGAACCACGTCACCCATAGTGTGCAGACTGTCAATGAAAAATACGGACCTAACACCATATTATCCTATGTACCATGTGGTATAAAAAGTGTTCCTTTATTTTTGTTTCCTTATTTAAAATCATTTCCTCACTTACAATCATTGTTAAGTCTATATGGATGTCTATTGTTTCATATCAGGAATATGACCTCACCATCAACCCGTTCAAATGAAGATGCTGGTACCTACTTCTTGAAGTGTCAATGATGTTGGCACTGTGTAGGACCAATACACTACAGTTTCACTTAAGTTTCATTTAAAAATATTTTTCTGTTTTTATTGTTGTTCCTTATTTCACTAACAATATTTCATTTACATTTTACCTAAAGGATCTACCAAGGATTCACTTACAATCACCGTTCATAGTGGTTCGGTTCCTCTAAGTAAATGTTAGCACCTGCTGAGAATATTGCACAAAACATAAAATCTGTAGCACCTCACAATACTAGATTCTGGAAAAAATGCACTGTAACAGAATGGTTCAGTCCAGATTAACACAGCTTCAGACGCAAGGCAAAGCTTAAACAGAAGCAAACAACTACTAAAGACTTTCGGACAAAAGATCAAAGAACTGATATGACAGTTTCATTATCAAATACCTTTCTGTATAATTTTACTGACAGTCAGATGTAGAGCATGCTCTTTGTCTCTTTAATGATTCTGAATGGTTTCAGTAACCATTCACAGCTTAGAAAAACATGAAAGAAGACTACATGACCAGAACATGATTTGGATTGACTATAACTTTCAACAATATTAAGTCAATCTAAGGTTATCAATGTATAATATGCTAAAGATCTACATATAAGGTTTTATCATTAAGAAATATGTGGCTTTAACACCTCTCTTCAAATCTGGCACAAATAACTCTCCTATAATTTCATCAAAAACCACCATATTATTATTACACAAACATGTCATCTTTGATGAACTTATTTTATATATTAAAATAGATCTATTCATAATAACTAAACCAAACCACAGTTGAAGGAGTTGCAGAGAGCCTAACCATCCATGTCCTGTAGATGCAGTTCATTACCTACTGCTTGTATGGAGGAGAATTATTAACCAAAGCTGAGGTTTTAATTGACGGACAACTCCATCGGTTATGGTGGTATAAAAACAGGTTCTGTATTTAACGTCTATATAATATATTCTCACTTGATCAAGAAAGTGAACTAGCATGCCAGATAGCATGTAAGTCTACAAAGGGTGAAAAATGCTTCAGCTTGCTAACACATTAACTAAGATTGAACTAATACATGAACTCACATTGACATAGTTCACCCAAAGTATGTCATTGACGTTTTTATTTTTTCATTTATGAAAAATGTAGTGCCTAGATAAGATTATTCAATCCTAAATGTTACCATTTTAAACATAAGTGTTCTTTTCATTTGTTGATTTCCTTATTAAAATCATTTCTACTTACAATCATTGTTAAGTCTATATGGATGTTATTGTTTCTATCAGGATATGACTCACCATCAACCCGTTGAAATGAAGATGCTGGTATTTCTGTGAAGCTTCAATGATGTTGGCACTGTGGTAGACAATATCACTACAGTTCAACTGTAAGTTTCATTTAAAAATATTTTTCTTTTTTATTGAGTTCTAATTTGTCTATCTGAACAATAATATTCATTAATTTTCTAAAGGATCTAAAGCAAGGATTCACTTCAATACGGTTTTACCCCTGTGGTTCGTTCTTAGCATAAATGGCAGCGACCTGCTAGAATATTGCAAACATAAAATCTGCACCTCACAATACAGCATCTCTGAAAATCTCGTAAACAGAATGTTCAGTCAGATTACACAAGCTTCAAACCAGTAACAACAACAGAACAAACAACTATAAAGACTTTCGGACAAAGATCAAAGAACTGATATGACAGTTTCATTATCAAATACCTTTCTGTATAATTTTACTGACAGTGCAGATGGTAGAGCATGCTCTACTTAGTCTCTTTAATGATTCTGAATGGCTTTCTAGTAACCATTCACGCAGAAAAACATGAAGAAGACTACATGACCAGAAACATGGATTTTGGTTAGACTATAACTTTTCAACAATATTAAGTCAATCTAAGGTTATCAATGTATAATATGCTAAAGATCTGACAATATAGGTTTATCATTAAGAAATATGTGGCTTTAACACCTCTTCAACACTGGCACAAATAACTCTACTATAATTTCATCAAACCACCATATTATTATTAACAAACATGTCCATCTTTGATGAACTTATTTTATATATTACAAAATAGATCCTCCTTTCATAAACTCAACTGAACCAAACCACAGTTGGAGGTTGCAGAGGCAGCTAACCATTCCATGTCCTGTAGATGCAGTTCCATTACCTGCTATGTATGGAGAGAAATTACGGCAAAGCTGAGGTTGTTAATGTGACGGACAACTCAGTCAGTGGTGGTCAGCAGAAAACCAGGTTATTGTATTTACGTTCTATATATATATCTCAACTATCAAAATAATGTGACTAGCATGCCAGATAAGACATCTAAGTCTACAAAGTGAAAAATGCTTCCTAGCTTGCTAACACATTAACTATCACATTGAACAATACATGACTCATTTATTGTTTTATTATTTTCCCTCCGAAGATGTATGTACAAATTGAACTGCAGTTTTCTTATTTTTTTTTTCAATTTGATGAATAATATGTAGTTTTGTAGATAAATGTATGTACTGTTCGGCACAATCTCTCAATTCAATTTCCACCATTCTTTGAACATCCAGGCCTTCTTTTTCCATCTGCTGTCCATCTCAGAATTGTCCTGTCAGATACCACTAATGGCAAAGTTCTTGATTAAAGAATTATAGATAGTTCATTGACGCATGTGTCATATTTTTTGGGTTAACTTGAGTTTTTGGTGGTGTCTGTGGCCTAGGGGTTAGTGACTCGGTCTATTAACCTCGACGTTCTGAGTTCGAATCATGCTGCGGACAGTTTGGTTGCAAATTGTTTCGAGTGGATTTTAACAAAAGGACGATGGCACCAACCATTCAGAAAGCAATGGCAAACTACTGAACATAATAATGCCTAGAAAAATCACAAACAGCATTAAAAAGCTGGGATTGATTCGCAAAGTCCTGTAAAGGATATGCAATTAACTTACTAACTTGAGTTTAAGCTGTCTACACTAGAGAAAATACATTAATGTACAATACAATTGTTAAGTCTATATGGATGTCTATTGTTTCATATCAGGAATATGACCTCACTATCAACCCATTGCAAAGTGGAGATGCTGGTACCTACTTCTGTGAAGCTGTCAATAATCTTGGCACTGTGGTAGGACCCAATATCACTACAGTTGTCAGCTGTAAGTTTCATTAACAAAATATTCTTTCTGTCTTTATGTGCATGTTCTTATATTTGTCTTTCTGAACCAATATTAGTTGGAATTCTATCTATGACTAGGAATGACTTCAATGCACCAGGTTTTAACCCCACATGGTTTGGTCCCTCCCACAGAAATGGCATGCCACCTGCCAAAAATATTGCACAAACCACAAACTCAGTAGCACCTGCAACAATCCTAGCAGGCTCTGGAAAAAAGCACTTGTGAACAGAATGGCGAGTCTAACTCGAAACCACAACATTCAGAACACAAGGCAAAAGCTTAACCACTTAGCCACAGAAGCAGACAACTACTAAAAACTTTCAAATAAAAGATCAAAGGTCAAAGAACTGATATGACAGTATCAGGTCCAAGTTACCAAGTCCATTTCTGCAGAATTTTGCTAAAAGTGTAGAGCAAATTCTACTTAGTCTCTTTAATGATACTAAATGTTTTCATGGTAACCATTCACAGCTTAGAGAAAAACTTGAAAGCAGACTACATGACAACAAACATGGTATTCTTGGATTGAGACTCAAACTTGTCAACAATATTAAGTCAATCTAGCATGTACACCTTGCAGAGTCGCGACATCTAAGATGGCTGGGACCTGTGTGCCGTATGAATGATAAAATCCCAAAGAACATTCTATATGGTCAACTCGCATCTGGTGCTAGACAGCATGGGCGCTCATTATTACGCTTCATTGACACCTGCAAGCGTGATCTAACGTCACGCAGCATAGACAAAGAACACTGGGAGCGACTGGCCAAAGACAGGTAAGCATGGTAAGCGGCAGTGAGGGAAGCTCATAAAGAAAAGCAACATCACATGTGGAGGTAAAAGAGAGCACAGAGGGCAGAGAGAACATCCTATGTTATCAGCTCCAGTCTCCAGGTTTACCTGCAGCAACTGTGGCAAGGATTGCCATTCCAGAATAGGCCACTACAGCCACAAGAAACGTTGTGATTCAGCGCAGAACATACTAAGTGACGCAATACCTATTGTCTCCTGAGTCAAAGAGGCCAATGATGATGATGAGGTCAATCTAATGTTATCAATATATAATATGTTATCTGACAGTTTTAGGTTTTATCATTAAGGAATGTGTGGCTTCAACTTCTCCCTTGAACACTGGCACAATTAACTCTTCACTATAATTTCATCGAAAACCACCATATTATTATTACACAAACATTGTCCATCTTTGATGAACTTATTTTATATATTACAAATATAGATCCTCCTTTCATAAACTCAACTGGAAACCAAACCACAGTTGGAGGAGTTGCAGGAGGCAGCCTAACCATTCCATGTCCTGTAGATGCAGTTCCATTACCTACTGCTATTGTATGGAGGAGAATTATTAACGGCAAAGCTGAGGTTGTTAATGTGACGGACAACTCACGGTACAGTGGTGGTACAGCAGAAAACCAAGTAATTGTATTTTATAGCTCTATATATATATTCTCAACTTTGTAATCAAAATAAATGTGACTAGCATGCCAGATAAGACATGCTAAGTCTACACAGGGTGAAACAAAATGCTTCCTAGCTTGCTAACACATTAACTATCACATTGAACAATACGATATGACTGCATTTATTTGTGGTTATTATTTTCCCTCCGAAGATGTATGTACAAATTGAAATGAAGTATTCTTATTTTTTGTAATTTGATGAATAATATGTAGTTTTGTAGATAAATGTATGTACGGTTTGGCACAATCTCTTAATTTTCTTTGCAACGTTTTTCTGCAAGTTTCCTTTGAATGTCCAGGCTTTCTTTTCCCATCTGCTGTCCATCTCAGAATTGTCCTGTCAGATACCACTAATGGCAACGCTCTTGATTAAAGAATTAATCGAGAACATATTCAATCATTGTTAAGTCTATATGGATGTCTATTGTTTCATATCAGGAATATGACCTCACCATCAACCCATTGCAAAGTGAAGATGCTGGTACCTACTTCTGTGAAGCTGTCAATAATCTTGGCACTGTGGTAGGACCCAATATCACTACAGTTATCAACTGTAAGTTTCATTTTAAAAATAATCTTTCTGTTTTTATGTGCATGTTCCCTAAATGTCTTTATGAACCAATAATATTAGTTGGAATTTTATCTAAAGTGTCTAAAGTCGAAGGATTGACATCAATGCGCCGGGTTTTACCCCAGATGGTGCGGTCCATCTAGGCAGAAATGACACGCCACCTGACGAGAGTAAAGCACAAAGCACAAATGCTGTAGCTCCGACAACAATCGTAGCGGTCTCTGGAAAAAATGCGCCAGTGAACAGAATGGCGCAATCCGGATTGAAACCACAAATTCAGAACACAAGGTGAAGGCTTAACCACTTTGCCACAGATGCAGACAACTACTAAAAACTTTCAAATAACAGATCAAAGGTCAAAGAACTGATATGACAGTTTCATTATTAAGTCCCTTTCTGTAAAAAGTTGCTAAAAGTGCAGATGGTAGAGCATGTTCTACTTCAGACTCTTTAATGGTTCTGAATGTTTTCCTAGTAGCCATTCAGAGTATAGAGAAAAACTTGAAAGCTGACTACATGACCACATACATGGTATTCTTGGGTTAAGACAAACTTTTCCACAATATTTAGAACATCGAGCATGACTATGGAGATCACCACTGCATCCAAGGCTCTGTCATGGGTGGCTGAGCAACAGGTAACGCATACGATTATCATATCAGACTCGATGAATATGCTACACAGGATTGAATCTGGAAGTCTGCATGTGGAATGGGTGGACAGCACTCGGAGATCCTATCTCAAGAAAATGACTTGGCTGTACACACCTGGACATGCTGAAGTGCATTGCAACGAAAATGTTGACTTTCTTGCAAACAATGCCCCAACTCAAACAGGCAGAAGTATGGACAGAGCCGATATCATCAATGCGGTAAACTCTCATTTATGTGACATGGGCAAGTCTCAGAAATTGGAACGAGTTCTAGAATTAGGCATTAGGTTTCAACATGCCAGACAGTATCATCATCTCTGTGGTAGAGAGAGAAGATATACTAAACAACTTCTTATAGGTACGGTGAGCAAATGGACTTTGAGATAGCTGCTGCAGCGGAGTACAGAGCACGAATAGAAATGCCCAAGGTGCCATGACGTCAATCGCATAACATAGCAATATTGCACAAATTGGTTACTAATTGGTTATTGGTTTTTGGTTACTAAACTGACGTCATTGCACTCCGGGCAGACCCATAGGTGCTCAGTCTCCCCAACAGATATCGAAGAGTATGCATACTGATGGTTCCTGTGGCTCGCTGATTAAACACACCTCTCACTCTGCCTCTCAGGCATCCAGTTCGACTTGAACAACAGGTAACTCCAAACTGCTTAAATCGCTTGATCGATTCAACATCGATTTTAGTGTCCTCATCCAACAGAGAGTCTCGAAGAGACCGAAGAATATCCCCTTATCCATCTTCAACTCCCCAACAATCGATGCTGTTGATGCAAGCCTGTCCGCTCTCTCATTACCGTAAACACCCGCATGCCCAGGACAGTATATCCACGTAAGCCGCAGGAGGTTATAAACTTCTATAGACGACATCCACTCATACGAAACCTGCCCTTCTGGATCTTGTGAAGCATCGACAGAGAGTCAGATACAACTGCCCCAGTAAATGAAGTCCCAGAAATCCAATGGAGGGCAGCAGTAACGGCCTCAACCTCCATCACAAATAACTCTTCACTATAATTTCATCAAAAACCACCATATTATTATTACACAAACATTGCCAATCTGTGATGAACTTATTTTATATATTACAAATATAGATCCTCCTTTCATAAACTCAACTGGAAACCAAACCACAGTTGGAGGAGTTGCAGGAGGTAGTCTAACCATTCCATGTCCTGTAGATGCAGTTACATTACCTACTGCTATTGTATGGAAGAGAATTATTAACGGCAAACCTGAGGTTGTTAATGTGACGGACAACTCACGGTATAGTGGTGGTACAGCAGAAAACCAGGTAATTGTATTTTATAGTCTATATATATATATATTCTCAACTTTGTAATCAAAATAGATGTGACTAACATGCCAGATAAGACATGCTAAGTATACACAGGGTGAAAAAAATGATTCCTAGCTTGCTAACACATTAACTATCACATTGAACCAAGTCACCCATAGTGTGCAGACTATCAATAAAAAATATGGGCTAACACCATATTATCCTACGTACCATGTGGTATAAAAGTGTTCCTTTATTTTTGTTTCCTTACTTAAAATCATTTCCTCACTTACAATCATTGTTAAGTCTATAAGGATGTCTATTGTTTCATATCAGGAATATGACCTCACCATCAACCCGTTGCAAAGTGAAGATGCTGGTACCTACTTCTGTGAAGCTGTCAATGATGTTGGCACTGTGGTAGGACCCAATATCACTACAGTTGTCAACTGTAAGTTTCATTTTCTATTTTTATGTGTATGTTCCCTATATATGTCTTTCTGAACCAATAATATTCGTTGGATTCTTACCTTCTTCTTCTTCGAACGCTCCATATCGACCACTTGTTAAACCACTCTTTGTGATTCAAGTCTAAGAGCGATTGTATGTTGTGCCATTTATGCGCCTACAAGTAGGCCAGCACATCCGATTTCTGCTACGCTTTTTATTTACTAGTGTAGCTTCCATAGGCCCCTACCTCAGTCGCCTCTTACGACATGCCTTGTAGTATATTAAAAACAGACAACTCCTAAAGACTTAAATGTTCAAAGAAATGTTCAAAGGTCAAAGATCGTATTTGATAGTTTTCTAACAACCATTCACAGCTTATAGAAAAACTAGAAAGCAGACTACATGATCAAAAACATGGTATTTTTTAAATGAGACTAACTTTTCAACAATATTTAAGTCAATCTAATATTTATTAGTACTAATAATTAGTACTATAGTGTCTTATCTAATCCTGTTTTGTCTCACAGCGTAGGAAAAGAGATTTCTAGAACAAGCTTTTGTGTACGTTTCATAAACAGTGTTTTTCACCGCATCTGTTATTTCTGAGGTACATCTTTTGCATGGATGGCCTTTTGTACTTCTTCTTCGAACACTTCATATAGACCACTTTTTAACCATTCTGTGTGATTTGTATGCGCTCTGAGTCTAAGAGCAATTGTACGTTGTGCCAGTTATGCGCCTACAAGTAGGCCAGCACATCCGATTTTTGTTATGCTTATTATTTGCTATGGTAGCTTCCCTAGGTCCTACATCAGTCACTTCTTACGACATGCCTTGTAGGTTGCAGTGGTACTATTCTTTGCTTCCCTTGTGGGCCCGGCACCACACGAGCAGCCTTTGTACTAATTAGTACTTGACAGTTAAGTGTTCTCATATTTGTTCTTTCTCAGATGTACCCAAAGTTTCAGTATCTACATCTAATATAAATGGAAGCTTGGGTGAAACAGTGACTCTTCATTGTTTTATTGATGCAGTACCACCAGCAACAAATATTCTCTGGCTGCATCATAAGATTGACAGCAATAACACAGCAGTTGAGGTGACTGGAACAAGAATTAGGTAAGCATTTAGTTGTAACTTACAGGTGATTTAGGGTGTCTCTATGGCTAATTTATTTTAAAAAGGAGTCCTTTTTATACCATATGACACCAGTGGTTACGGGCCTAAATATGGGGTGTAAAGAATAGAACCACTGTTATCTGCCATGCATGTCGAAAGAGGCGACTAATGAGGTTTGGCTGAAATCGGATGCATGTGTCCTAAATGTGTAGAAGTCTATGCATTTAGGGGCCTACCAAACCAATGTGCAACATATACACGTTCTTGGCAAAGATCAAACATATCACAGAGTGATTAAAATTGGTCGTAAGAACGAACGCAAAGAAGAAGAAGATACCATGTGGTATATAGGATAACACGGTGTTAGGCTCGTATTTTTCATTGCCCGTCGGCACATGCTGGGTGATGTGGTCAATATCACGCTGGCCACATTTACTTTCCAGTGCTTTTCATGGTACCCAATTGCAGCTGGGTCAACCTGAGAGCCGTTACGGTCTGGAAAAATTCCATGCCCACTGTGAAAGTGAACCTGGACCACTAGCCTATAAAGCGAATTTAATAACAACGAAGCTATTGCGGTTCTATATGCAGTGGTCACGATGTTTATATCGTTCTGAAGGTTTGAATCCGAATCAAGTCACATATGCAATTATTTTATGAAATCACTAAGATTGTTGCTGGAGCTACAGAGTTCATGCTTTGTGTAACACTCTCAGCAGGTAGCTTACCGTTTCTGTCAACATGGATGGAGCCATATGGGGGAAACCCAGTACAATAAAGCTAATCCGTCGCCTTTAGACCCGTTATAGATGATTTAATTATCAGAGATAGTGTTTAGGAATGATGAAAAATTTGATGTTATTAAAGATGAAATATATTATCTCATGGTGTAAATCTTACAGGAGAGCCAGTGATTAGAACATTCACTTCTTAGACCAGTTTCCTTCATTCAATCCACAAATGAAATTAAATATTTTTACCATAGCTACTCTTAAGTTGACCAATCCTTAAGAATGCCAGGGCTTGCAAAGGGAGCAAAGAATAGTAATACTGCTACCTGCAAGGCATGTCATAAGAGGTGACTGTGGTAAAGACATTGAGAAGCTACCCTAATAAATAAAAAACACTGCATAAATTAGATGTGTTGGCCTACTTGTAAGCGCATAACTGGCACAACGTATAATTGCTCAGGTTCAGATCACATACAAATCACAAAGAGTGTTTTAACAAGTAGTCGATATGGAGCGTTCGAAGAAGAATAACTCTGAGAAGTAAAGGCGGCCAGATAGTTATGAACCCATTAACCACATTGTGCCGCTGGCAGAAAAATGTATGGGCATTCCCATATTCTTACATACCACATGGTATGAAACTTGGATCTTTACCTTTTTGATTTCGGAGTTATACATTTTTTGTGTAGAATCACTACTGTTTGTGGACGTTAATCATTGGCAATGAATTATTCTTTTCTCTAATCTTGTTTTGCCTCATAGCGTCAGGATAGGAAGAGATTTCTAGAACGGGCTTTTGTGTGTGCTTCATAAACAGTGCTTTTTCACTGCCTTTTTTGTATCTGAGATCCATCTTTTGTGAGGACCCATAGGCACTCAATCTTCTCCAGCACATTAATAACAATTACTTACAGAATGAAAAGTCACTTTCTTCAAATTAATTGTGACTTGGAGGATTGAGTACTGGTTAATGAAATGACTTCATAACACTCTGGGCATACCTAAAGATGCTCAGTCTTCTTCCCCAGCAGATGTCTATTGGTATACTTACTGATTACACATGTGGCTCTCTGGTTAGGCAAACTTATCATTCTGCATCTCAGTTCCTAGACATGTGGGTGTTTGCAACAATGAGAAAGCATGCAGTCTTACATCAACAGTGTTGGTCATCTGGGAGTTAAAGGTGGATAAGGAAGAAGTTCTTCAATTTCTTGGTGACTGCCTGTTTAATGAAAAACAAAAAGATTGATATCAAATCTAATCAAACCTGCTGCCTTGCAGATCGGTTGGGGACAGCCAAAGGCTGACGGAGAGCGAAGCCAGTAAATGCTGGCTGAAACCTGACACATCACCGAAGGATGAGCACCAGAGCTCCAAATGGCACTGAAGATGTGATGAAACCCATCCATGCTAAGGCTGCATGAATCAGGTTTCCACATGAATGTGATTTATGGGAAATCGCGTATATCAGTCTAAGGGTGATCGTGAGAGAGGGAGATAAATCTAATCAAATTAAATAGTTTACCGCCTTTGTGGTTACAGGGCCGACAAGGGAAACAAAGAATAGTACCACTGTGACCTACAAGGCATGTTGTAAGAGGCGACTGAGATAGGGGCCTAGGAAAGCTACCCTAGTAAATAAAAAGCATAACAGAAACCGAATGTGCTGGTCTACTTGTAGGCGCATAACTGGCACAACGTACAATCGCTCTTAGGCTCAGATCACATACAAATCACAAAGAATGGTTTAACAAGTGGATGATATGGAGCACTCGAAGAATAAGTTAGTGTATCTTTGACTCATTCCAGCAACCTTTTTCTGAGTCTTTCTCTCTTGTCTTATACCTATATGTTCTCATGTATATCTATATCCTTTACGTGTTTCATTTGACACATTCTTTCTTTCTTCTTTCTTCTAATCCTGTCTTGCCTCACAGCGACAGGATAAAAAGAGATTTCTAGAATGTGCTTTTGTGTCATCATCCTCAAGGTGCGTATCCTTTATAGGACATTGCTCTCTTTGCAGCACATCTGAAATTAACTCTGTCTCTTGCCAGTTCACCTACTTCGACGATAGTCATGTTCATGGTTTCTTTAATATCTTGTAGCCTTTGTGTACGCTTCATAAATAGTATCACCGCTTGTTATTTCTGAGGTCCAACTTTTGTGTGGACGGCCTTTCATACATTATACATCAACTAACACAGAACGTGAGTTGTTAGTCTAAACACACTGAAATACATGCTTAGTAGGGGATCTGAGCAATTATGGACATGCTCGATGTGTGATAATTCTCAAATAAACAATGAAAAAGGCAGTTACTTAAAGACTTCAATACATTACTCCGTTTCCAAATCAAATATTCCTATACACTTGTTTATTGTGATTTAACAGCGGAGGAAGTCCAACAACCCCAAGCCTAACAATCAGTGATGCTCAGCCTGAAGACATGGCCACCTACTACTGTGTGGCATCAAACAGTCTTGGTAATAGTACAAGTAGTCCAGTAAATCTTCTAATTATATGTAAGTATTTCAATGTTCAGTTCAATTTGTCTTTCATTTATTTTATACTGCTAATAAATTTCTGATTTCTTCCCTCTTTCTCATATCTTGTCTATATTTGCTGTTAACCCTTTGAGACTGCTGAGCTGGTCTATCAGTGAAGTTTTAAAAATCTTCAGGCAACGGAAAGTACTTATATGTAAGGGACAATTTTACCTACTTTTAACAAAAGATTTTAAAACTACTTGACATGCCCGCCTGCCCAGCATGTCTGTAGCGCTTGACGACGGGTGACTAGCCCTCTGTGAGTGTGGGTTCAATTCCAGGGCTGACAGAAAAGCCACAGGTTCTCCAGATTTATGGCGCTCGTGGCACCGAACCGAAGGGTTACGATGTCCATGGCACGAGCCAAAGAGCTGAAAGCTCAAGTGCTTCTGGATCGGGGGAAAAAAACTACTTGACATTCAATGTTAAATTGGAATTGCAAAATAAATGCGTCTAGAGGTCAAAATAATTACGGAGTGAAAGGGTTAAGTTAGTTAGTCATTAGATTATCATTCGGTGACCAGATTGAGAGATGGGTGTCGATGTTGGTACAGAAAAGAATCACATACCAAATGTGCAAAAAATTTGATTAATCAACATTGAACTGGCGCGTTGAGCGGCTGGATTTCTTTAGATGGAGATTGGAGCACATATGGACATACCGAAGTGCTATAAAGATAGTAGAAGGGTAGGTGTATACATGTCTGATTTGAGATCTGATCGCAATATAGACAGTGAGAATCTCAGTGAATGCACCTACAAGTCTCACCTGTCCGATAAAAAGTTAAAGATGACAAACAATACAAATCTGACGCCCGTGTAGTTGATGATGATGTGGTTACCGGGGTCTGAATTCGAGGTAAAGAATAGAACCACTATTACCAACCACATGCTGTATAAAGCGAAAGTGGAGGTTTGGCGTGGGATTAGATACCCCACCCTGTAAAAATACTTAGCTATAAAAACCAAAACCAAGCGCATGAGAGCGTGTAAGGCCTTGGTTGATGGCCTATGCCTCCTAGAAGATAAAGGGGTAAAGAAGAACTGATAACAAGATTTATTCTTCCATCTCTTTTAGATAAGCCTATTATCGATGTTACCTCATCTCCACAATTTGTAAAGATTGAAGAAACATTTAATCTCAACTGTACTGCATCTGCTTACCCAGAAAGCATAAGTTACGAGTGGTTTCAAGGAGATGTGAAGGTTTCTAATACATCAGACTATAACAAGACTGATGCTAGTATATCAGATTATACTGACTTCAGGTAAGAGTTCAAATGTTGGATACTAGCTTTACTACCCAGCATTGCATGGGATCATGTGTGAAATTTTTCACAATCATAACGGTATTCAGGTCAACTCAGTTTTGCAAGGGACCTATGTGTGGAATTTTCCCAATCATAATGGCATTCAAGTCAATTCATTTTTGCATGGGACCTATGTGTGGAATTGTTCCCAATCATAATGGCATTCAAGTCGATTCATTTTTGAATGGGACCTATGTGTGGAATTGTTCCCAATCATAATAGCATTCAGGTCAACTCAGCTTTGCATAGGACCTACATGTGGAATTTTCCCCAATCATAACGGCATTCAGGTCGACTCAGTTTTGCAAGGGACCTATGTGTGGAATTTTCCCAATCATAATGGTATTCAAGTTGATTCATTTTTGCATGGGACCTATGTGTGGAATTGTTCCCAATCATAACAGCATTCAGGTTGACCCAGCTTTGCATGGGACCTACGTGTGGAATTTTTTCCAATCATAACAGCATTCAGGTCGACCCAACTTCAATACCAGAAAAATACTCATCAAATAGCTTGTCCTGAGCAGAACTTTGCCACCAAAACAGTCCTTTGGAATTTCTCTCTCATAGGCCAGATGTCCCACCTCTGCAGCCATCATGTTCAAGCCATCAGTTACATCCTGAATCCATCTTCTCCATGGCCTTCCTCTTCTCCTCTTTGCTGGTATGCCTCCTTCCATGAAGGTCTTCTCTAGCCCTTCATGTTTTTTTAATGTCCAAAATACCTCAATTTTCTATTTCTTACTTGTAGCATTAGTCAGTTTTCTTTGATTCTCAGTTCTTTCTGAATAGATCTATTTATAGAAAAACACTAGGAAGGAAATATGGCCAGCGTGTTGTCACCCTATCACCCCCCGTATGCTGTGGATCAAAGAAAAATACGGACCTAACACCGTAATCACCAATAAACCTCATGGTATGAAAATGGACCTTTTCACTTTTGTTATTTATACATTCTATATAAATGGAGACTGTAGTAAAACTATGTAGAATGGTAAAACACGTAATAACAAAGTACTGTAGTTTTACAAAACACAAAAACAATGATAATACACAGCAACGTTTTGACCAAAAGGCCTTTATCAAGCAAACGATACAACAAGAGTGACAAATTTCACAGCACACTACATATAGAAGAATTGCTCAGATCTCCCCTACTAGGCATGTATTTCAGCTATGCTAGTTTCTCATGCAGGTTTTTTTTTTACCGTTGTAATATCTTTGTCAAAGTCTATATGTAGTGTGCTGTGAAATTGTCCTCCTGTTGTATCAGGCCTTTGGTCGAAACGTTGCTGTGTATTGTCATTGTTTTTGTATTTTGTAAAAAAACTACAGTACTTTGTTATTACGTGTTTAGTTATTTATACATTGTACATTCCATTATATCTTATAGACAAAATCTTAACATAAATCAAAGTTTGCATGATAAAAAAAGGCAGAAAACTAACCAGGATATTATTATTAACCAGAGCGCATTTACAGATTGATTATTTCATCAAGTGACATATTCCTTTATTAACCGAGTGTATTGTTACAAATTTAAAAAATAATTGTTCGACTGATCAGGGGCCATCTCCACAATTATAGAAAGGCTGCAATGAATTCTGTTGTATGACAGGAACAAAACAGAGAACTTTGGGATAGAGTGGGACAACGGCAAGTGGAACAAGAGATAAGTATCAGAAGGTGGCGATGGATAGGACACACACTGAGTAAACCCCCTGATAGCATAACAAGACAGGCTCTTTGATGGAACCCCCAGGGCAATAGAAGTAAAGGAAGACCCAGGAACACCTGGAGACAGGAGTTGGAGAGCAAAAAAAATGGGGAAAGAGTGGAGAGATCTGGAAAAGATGACCTTGGATAGGCGGACTCGGAAGGCCTCGGTTGCGGACCTATGCTTCCCTAAGACGAAGGGTGAAGAAGAAGCAATTAATTCTGTCTTACAATGGTTAAACATTCTACTTAATTTTTTTTGTTTTAGCATCCAGTGGCATGTTCCTTGCGGAACGTCCCTTTTACCACAGCCGCCTGGAAAACTCTCTTCCTCTATCAAGATTCCCTGCCTCCTCCCTTGTCATGTTCAAGGTTTCTTTGATGTCCTGTTGCCACCTTTGTTCTGGTAGTCTCCTGGCTCCTACTCCAGGAATCATGCCTTCTATTACCGTTCTCTCAAAACCACTGTGACGTTTAACGTAGCCAAAATATTTCATCTTCCAGGACATGATATTATTTATTATTAGCCAATGCTCCTCGATATGCATGTCTGGTTTTTTTTTTTATCTTTTAATATTTATTGCCCAATTATAAATACACTGTCTCCCTCTTGCCCACTTGTATACAACCTTTTCCTCTAGTATATTTTTCATCAGTGCTGTATCTCATTTTTGTTATAGATGCACTGTTACAAATGATATTGGATCCTCATCTAAAACCATCAGACCCAACATTCAATGTGAGTACAAATTTTTAACCTAGTGCTTTGTCATATAATTGTTCTTCCTTTATAGGATTCATATTTTTTATTTGTATTGTGCTGGGTAATGCTTTATATTCTTTTGAATAATAAAAATAGATGGAGAATGTTGATATATTTAACAACCTGTGTGGTTCCTGGGCAAGCAAGGGAAGAAAATATTAGTACTACTGCAACCTACAAGGCATGTCATAAGAGGTGACTGATGTAGGACCTAGGGAAGCTACCCTAGTAAATAAAAATCATGACAGAAATCGGATGTGCTGGCCTACTTGTAAGCGCATAACTGGCACAATGTGCAATCGCTCTTAGGCTTAGATCACATACAAATCACATAGAGTGGTTAACAAGTGGTCGGTATGGAGGGTTCAAAAAAGAAAAAGATATATTTAACTTTTATCTGCTTTAATAGAATTTAGGCAGTGGAAAAATATGTATGTACTTTTGACTAGAAGTGTTAGAGAGGTGAACACATAGATCTATTCCAAAACTCAAAATTATTTTTTTTAAACTGGCTGATGCTAGAAATAAAAATTTGAAGTATGTTGGACATATAATGAGACACAAAGGATTGGAGAAGACCAACATGGAAGGAGGCATCCTGGCAAAGATAAGTAGAGGAAGACCACAGAGAAGATGGATTCAGGATGTAACTGATAATTTGAACATGATGGCTGCAGAGTCGGAACATCTGGTCTATGAGAAAGAAAAATTCAGAATAACTATTATGGTGGCAAAGTTCTGCGCAGGACAAGCTATTTGACGATGAATAGAATTCACTCTTTTCTTTCTTTTTTCCCTAACAGTTTCAGGATAAGACGGGATTTCTAGAATGGGCTTGTGTGTATTTTGTACAGTGTCATTCACTGCCTGTTTTTTCTCTGGTCCACCTTGTGCGTGCGTATGACCTTTTGTCTTGTCTCCACTGTACCTAAATATGATTCCTCTTCAAGGCTGTGAGTAATCTGGTTATATGATCATATCCTTTAATGTGTTGTTTCTGGATAAGTTAAGTTCAGTATAGATGTTGTACACACTATTTTCCTGATGTCTTCATTTCTAAACCAGTTCTTCAGTTATCAGTTATATGAGGACTATCATCATAGCACTTCGGACATGTCCATAGGTGCTCCGATCTCCGCCTCAGCAAATCCAGCAGCGTCCAGAGACCCAACACGCCATTTCGATGTTGATTAATCAATCTCTTTGGATATTTAGTATGTCGTTCTTTTCGGGCTGCACCAATATTGACACCCATCTCTTTCAATCTGGTCAGCGAGTGGGATTCACAGCCCTGAAACTCCTCTGTTCAGAAAGACTCTCTCAATGCGTGAAGAATGTCATTCCGATCCATGGCAGCTCCCTAAAAATTAGTTCTTTTTTCTCTATACTCCAAGCACTGTACAAGAGAGACAGAGAGAGAGCGAGAGATAGAGAGAGACAATGGATTTAGTGCCTAATGGCAATTCTGTAATTTCTACTTTCTTTATTATGTATTATGTCAGCGAATTGTCAGAGAAATTGATACTAGATGCCAATGCAGTGACATACCAACTGTCACCACTGCTCAAAAACCCAAAGATAAACATGGCAATCAAGCGACAACCGATCAATTGCATATTTCTGATAACTGTTATCAATGTGTCAAACATGGTCTCTAACTAAATCCCAAGAAAGAAAAATTACAATATGTGAAATGAACTGTTTAGGAAAAGCAGTCAATGTTACAAGACCAGATAGATTGAGAAATAAGAACATTAAAAATATTGTTGGAATCACACCATTCATCCAAAACATATTAGAAGATGTCAAATAAAATGGTTCGGTGAGAATGAAACCAGATTTACTACCATCTCTCGCCTATAACAACTGGCAACTCGGCCACAAGTCCGAGGAAGACCAAGAACCTGATGGACAGATAATATCACAGATATCCTGCAAATTCAAAGACTAACAACTACAGAGGCAACACACCTGGCATAGAATAGAAAACTGGAACTCCCCACTATGCATGTGGATAAGACAAGACATCTGGATCTGACTTCACTAGTTTCAGAAGAACCATGTTCATATTTTAGCCCTAACATACATAAAAATGGAAGAACAGAAAGGGAAAACAAAATAAGAATGCAAAATGCAAGAGAATTTTAAACTTTTTCCACGCCAATCACTGCGCAACAGCGGAATTCTGTTGAACGCCAATAACCGCACACTACGCCATTGGAGTTGTTTCCCTTATAAGAAGTCTTTCTAGTTTTACTTCTACTAATTTTTAGCCTTGTTATTCTAATAGTTTGTCCAGTTTTCTTAAAATTAGTATATAATAAGATATATATATGTTTATTTATTGACGAGTAGTTATAATTTGTATATTTTTTTAAATTACTTTTTTTGGGCCTCCTTGAATTAATTGTAAAACTAAGAAAATAATAGTGTATGGAAAGAGTTAATGTAATAATAGTACTAGTAATTGAGAAATATTGTCTTATATCCATCTTGTATTGCCCTCAGACAGTTAGCGGAAAGTATCGACGAGTCCGATAAACACCTACACGTTGTTGTGCTCTTGACGAGGAAAAAGTGTTCAGTTACATAGATAGAAAATACTGAGGAAAATATTGTCAAACTATAGTGTAAATAAAATAACCATTTAATTAATCTATGCAAGAGGCTCTATATATATAAACAGCCGTTGTACAATTAGAACAAACACAGGTCTATTATAAACAGCCAGTGTACAATTAGAATAAACACAGGTCTATATAAACAGCTGGTGTACAATTAGAACAAACACAGGTCCATTAGGTCTTTATAAACAGTCAATGTCCAATTAGAACACAGGTCTATATAAACAGTCAGTGTACAATTAGAACAAACACAGGTCTATATAAACAGTCAGTGTACAATTAAAATAAACTCATGTCTATTAGGTCTATATAAACAGTCAGTGTACAAATAGAACAAACACAGGTCTATTAGGTCTATATAAACAGTCAGTGTACAAATAGAACAAACACAGGTCTATTAGGTCTATATAAACAGTCAGTGTCCAATTAGAACACAGGTCTATATAAACAACCAGTGTACAATTAGAAAAAACACAGGTCTATTAGGTCTATATAAACAGCTAGTGTACAATTAGGAATAAACTCAGGTCTATATAAACAACCAGCGAGAGTTGGAAAATAACTAATGATATAGAAGGCAAGTTGAATGCATTTGAAAATAGATGTCTGCGAAAAATAATGAATATAAAATGGAACGAATTCAGGAGAAGTGATGAAATCAGACATGTCTGGTCAACCACTAGTGACAACTGTTATAAGAAAGAGAAGATGGAGATATGTTGCACACACCTTGAGGAGAAATGATCAATGAATATCAAAGCAGGCATTGAAGTGGGATGCAAAGGGTTTAAGAGAGAGGTTGACCTAAGGAGACCCTGAAATGAACTTTGTTGAGAGAGACAAGAAATATCGGTCTCAGTTCCATGGAGGAGATTGAGCGAGTTGCCCAGGATAGAGCGGTATGGAGAAATTACTTGCAGGCCCTATGTAACGTATAACGGTACGAAAGGAATTATTATTATTTATATAAACAACCAGTGTACAATTAGAACAAACTAAGGTCTATATAAACAGATGGTGTCGCCCGAGTGATTACCGGGCCCAAATTTGGGGTGTAAAGAATAGAGCCACTGTTACCTGCCATGCATGTCGTAGAGGCGACTAAGGAGGTTTGGCTGAAATCGGATGCACATGTCCTAAACTTGTAAAAATCTATGCGTTTAGGGGCCTACCAAACCAATGTGCAACGTGTATACACGTTCTTGGCAAAGATCAAACATATCACAAAGAGTGATTAAAATTGCTCGTAATGAACGAACGCAAAGAAGGAGAACAGATGGTGTACAATTAGAACACCGGTCTATCAGCTCTCCGAAAAGAGTTAATTATTATTTTTCATGCATGTTTGTTGGCCGACAGGTTCTGATATAACCAATAAAAGGCTGGTACTTACGTTGAAAGTGTTTGCCTCCGCTTTAATCCCCTACATAACACACAAACAATAGAACAAATTTATATCTATCAGAAAAGTTCCACTTTAGACCTGGAGTAACCAGTAAGAAGTGGATTCATACCTATCACTACTGTTGGTCATCACATTTGTGCTCTAGTCTGTAAACTTTTAATAGCTAACACCAGTGAAGTGAACACAGAACAGCTTTAGAGAATTCGTAAAAGAATTGATTTTTGCAGACGATTACTAGTCGGATTAGGTAGCAACGTCATCAACAGAAGAACAGCTCTATTACAATACAATAATTATGAATAATATATTAATAATAAATAAAGCAGCAAATCATACCTCATACCATAGGTAGGTCATAGAGCCAGTGGCACAAATTTTGAAATGCAAGCGCCAGCATGTCAGTCTTTAATCCCGAAATGATATTACAATACGTACCAAACATGACATTACAGCTTACCGTGGCTTACGTTTCCTGGAAATAACTTCTCTATGTCGACTTTGTATTGTGTGAAATTAGATCCTGTACCGCCCGAGTGATTACACCGGGCCCAAATTTGAGGTGTAAAGAATAGAACCAATACGTTCTTGCCAAAGATCAAACATATCAAAAAGAGTGATTAAAATTGGTCGTAAAGAACGAACGCAAAGAAGAAGATCATGTACCAGACTACGGTCTACCTACGATCACGATGCCAGTGTGAGTGTGTTACTGTGTAACTTAACGGCAACTGTAGTAATGTACTACTATATAGTATGTCAGTCTGACTCTAGTCACTATCTAGTATCTTGTCTTAATCTATGCTGAATCACCACAGCTGTCAACAAACATACTTTGCTAATGAATCACTGATTCAAATAAATATTGAATATTGTTTTCAGTTTCCCCACAATTAGTTGGATCAGGACAAGTTACAATTATTGTGAAGATAAATACCAACATCACCTTAGAATGCTTTGCGTTTGCTAACCCAGAGCCGACATCGTATTACTGGTATAAGCTAGGTACTCTTATACCAGGTGAACAACAGAAAAACATGTCAAAATTATTATCAAAAGAAGCAGGTAAGTTAATGTCAGTGTTTATGTTACAGTATTTCAATTTTGGCCAAAACTGTGATCTTCACATTTAAAGAAAGCAAACAAATAAGTATTATTATACAATTAGTACATAAGAAAATCAATGATTCGGGAAAATACTTAAGAGCGCACTGAACCATCATTTTTGCACGTTGGTATTTTTATCGTTCACCCACCCGCTATGAATTCAGGCATGACGTGACAAAATATGGCGACTCGGTTTTTACACGATTTCTTGTTTCCCTCATCACCATGTGCTTTTCGTTATTCAGGCGAGCCTTATTTCAACTCCAAAGATACCTATAATTTAGATCCTCAAGTAAAGGATTAGGGTGTCTTGTAATCCAACCGCATACCTTGTGCATACCGACAAATGTTGACCCACTTTCACAGTGGCGGCTCGTAGCTGAAATTAGTGGAGGTGACACTTCAGCAAATTGTTAGCCACTGTTTTAATATTGCGTTAAAAAAACAAAAACAAACATGTAAAAGGAAAATGTTTACATAAATTTAATAAAAGTCCTTTAAAAATGTTTTTTTACTTACTTTCTTATTTTCTCTAATAATGCTTTGCATCACGCGTCAGGATAAGGAGAGATTTTTTCTTCTTTGCGTTCGTTCTTTATGACCAATTTTAATCACTCTTTGTGATATGTTTGATCTTTGCCAAGAACGTGTATACGTTGCACATTGGTTTGTAGGCCCCTAAACGCATAGACTTCTACACGTTTAGGACATGTGCATCCGATTTCAGCCACACCCCCTTAATCGCCTCTTACGACATGCGTGGCAGGTAACAGTGGTTCTATTCATCACACCCCAAATTTGGACCCCGGTAACCACTCGGGTGGGAGCCGCGGTAGCGTAGTTGTTAGTGAACTCGCTTCTCAAGGCTGGTGGTCTGGGTTCAACTCCCGCAGTACGCGTGGAATTTTTCCCGACGGCTCTCAGGTCGACCCAGCCTCAACTTGGTACCAGACATGCTCTTGGAAAAGTAAAGGCGGCCGGCGTGATGCTGACCACATCACCCATCGTGTGCCGACGGTCAATGAAAATACAGGCCTAACACTGTATTGTCCTATATACCACGAGGTATGAAAGGGTTCAAAGAAGAAGAGAAAATAACCACTCGGGCGAGGAGAGAATTCTAAAACGGGCTTTTGTGTACGCTTCATAAACAGCGTTTTTCATCGCCTCTGTTATCTCCGATGTTCACCTTTTGCGTGGACGGTCTTTTGCTTTGTGTCCACTATATCGGAGTAACATTTCCTCTTTGGTACGCACTGTCTAGGTTCTTTGGTGATATGCTTATGAGGCCGATATGTAATGTGTTGTTTTTTGACGAAGTTCAGTAGGCCTATTGATATTGTACCCACATTTTCCACTAAAGGGAGTGGTGTTAACCATTGACAACAGTGTATTTTTGGTGGAACATCTCTTTCCCAACGGTCGTAAATATACTGAAGAAGTAATTCGACAATATTTGCTGAAATTTCCAGACCGAAATGCGGTTATGAATTTCTCTCTCTCGCAATCCCCGGTTAGGAATTTGATTGACGTGCAACCGATAGTGGGGTATATGCATACCGATCTGGAAGACCTTCAACTTCAGAAGACACAATGCTTGGTATCGAGGACAGAATTACAATGAGCCCAAATAAATCTTTAAGACAGTTGTCTCAACAGGTACACTTATCAATGAGTACTGTTCATAAGAATCTGAAGAGTAAGCTACACATTCATCCAAACATTAACTGATATGTTTCAACTCCATGAAAGAGATTACCAATCCTGATTGAACTATTGCATGTGATTTCAGAACTTTTTTATGAACAATGTGATGAAATCCATTCACTTTCTTCACTGATGAGGCATGGTCCCCCCTCCCTCTCTCTCTCTCTCTCTGGTTACGTGAACAGTCAGAACAATCGTCTTTGGAGCAGTGAACACTCCCACGAATTACACCAAGGGCCGCTTCACGATCAGAAAGTCGGAGCGTAGTGTGCTATAAGCAGCGCCGGATTAGCCTAGTAGCAGAAGTAGCAAATGCTACGGGCTCCGCGCTTCGAGGGGGCCCCGCGCCTATGTGACAGAGCTATGCTATCACTGGTCATAAACATGGAACCAATGTTGGGAGGTGGGTAATAATATCCCCCTTCCATTTATTTCTTATTTAGGTTAGGACCTAGGTTATGTTTACATCAATTTCGGACTTAGGTGGGCGGTCACATTTAGCTCACCAACAACGTTACAGTTTTTACTTTTATGTAGGAGTGTCCCTTTTGCACACGATTCTAATAAACGAAAACTTGAAAGCTCGAACAAAAGGAACATTAAATTTGACTCATAACCCACTTTCTGTTCCTTCAGCAGTTTTTGCGCCGCGCGAAACTTAGTTTAAAATAAATGCAAGTGCTCGGTTTACGAAGAAGGATTTGACAACTGGAAAAACGCAAATAATTTGTTGAAAAAGACATGAAGAAAGCACAACCCTCCCCCACCCCTCCTTTCCCATAGATAAGCGATAATTTCGCGCTTAGTTTGCAAAAAGAAGGATGCGCGTGTCGTTCTCAACTTGTAAGCCAAATTGAGACCGAACAAACATATTGGCGGACACTTTTACAGCGAATTACTTCAGTTATCCAATTTTTAGCAGAACGAGGTTTTGCATTTTTGAGTAGTTTATCCATCTAATTGCATCAAGCTAACTGGATCATATTATTTGCGAAATTAAGAAAAGCAAGTACTATTCCGTATCACTGGACTCTACTCCAGACATTTCGCACGTGGACCAACTCACTCTAATAGTGCGGTATGTGTTACCATCTGGACCAGTTGAAAGGTGTGTGAAGTTCTTGGATATGGAAGGTCATACTGCAGAACAACGCGCCCAACATTCATTTGATTTTTAAAGCAAAATGGCATTAATATCAAAGATTGTCGTGGTCAAAGCTATAACAATGCCAGCAACATGAGTGGGAAATACCACGGCTTACAAGCACGCATTAAGGAAATAAATAAGTACGCAGGATGCATTCCTTGCTTTGCACGTTCACTGAATTTGGTTGCTAAGTGTGCTGCAGAATATTGTATAGAACATCCATTTTTTTCGATTTTGTTGAAAGCATCTATACATTCTTTTCCGCTTCTACCTATCGATGGGGCATTCTTACAAAAACACTGGAAGATACAGATTCAAAACTCCCGACTTTGAAGAGACTGTCGGACACCAGGTAGTCTGCTCGAGCTGATGCGACAAAGTATCAAACAAGTTTTGGACGACATCTCAAATAACATGGATCAAAAGGTAGAGTGTCGTAATCATGGAACCGGGGAAAATGACCATTTTATGGAACGGAATTCTAGAACGCTGTCAAGCGTGTAGCGCTTCATCACAGTCACCTGATCAAGACCTTAACACAGGATATGACCTTTATGAATCGTTACACGGGTAACGTTCAAGCAATGCGACCTACATTTTCAGATATTGAGGACAAAGCCAAATGCCTGACTGACTGTCAAGAATATCAGCAACAAACTTCAAGACCACGCAAGCGAAATACAAAGTACGACGATTTCAGCGGCTCTACTACGCTAGATGAAGTTGTAGAAAATCAAAAACCCAAACACAAATTTGAAAGTCAGATGTTTATTGTCATAATTGATAATGTACTCTCTGCCTTAGCTAAACGCATTGGAGCATACCATAGAGTGACTGGTGTATTTGGAATACTTTGGCAGTTAAAATCTCTTACAGGAGAAGAGATCTTGAAAAGAACTCCAAATATTGTCAGCTCTTACCAAGAGGATTTAGAAGAAAGCCTATGCGACAAACTTGTGCAGTTCGCTGAACTTCTTAAAACTAATGTAGCTGCTGCTATTAGCAACGAAAACATGAGGCTCTTGAACTGCAATTTTATAAACTTATTAAAATGGAAAATTCATTAGAGTCGCGTGAGCCGCTGTAGCGTAGTTGTTAGTGAACTCGCTTCTCAACGCTGGTGGTCTGGGTTCAGCTCCCGCAATGCGCGTGGAATCGTGGAATTTTTCCCGACCGCGACGGCTCTCAGGTCAACTGGGTACCAGACGTGCTCTGGGAAAGTAAAGGCCGCCGGCGTGATGCTGACCACATCACTCATCGTGTGTCGACGGTCAATAAAAAACACAGGCCTAACACTGTATTGACCTATATACCACGAGGTATGAAATGGTTCCTTTACTTACGTGTTTACCAAATGTAGAAATAGTCGTACAAATTTACTTGTCTTTAATGATTACTAACTGCAGCGGAGAACGTACTGCAGCGGAGAACGTTCTTTTTCAACATTAAAGCGTACAAAAAGGGAGTTAAGGAACATGATGGGACAAGATCGTCTAAATAATCTCACCTTAAGGAACATTGAATGTAATTTACTTAGAGAAATTGATTTGTCTAGTATTAGCTCTAAATTTGCTCACATTAAATCGAGACAAGTTTGCTTGTAAAAGTTGTGTTTATTATTTATTATCATACAAAACCTAGGGCCCCGCGCTGGCCTAATCCGGCCCTGGCAATAAGTCGTATGCCGATAACTGGGCTAATATTTTTCAATGCAACAATCCATGCAGAACGTTCTTTCTTCTTCTTTTCTCCAACCCTGTTTGTATCACAGCGTCAGGTCAAGAGGAGATTTCTAAAACGGGCCCTTGATTGCGCTTCGTAGATAGTGTCTTTCGTCGCTTCTGTTATTTCTGAGTCTCCTGACTATTATCTGTTGGGTGCACTGAAAGGAAAGGTTTATGAAAATAATCTGCAAACAGTTAATGACCTGAAGGCAGAAATCGTCACCAAGATCCAATAAATATCACCGGCCATTATCCGGAAGGTTTTGGAAAATATACGGAGGCAAGTAAAAACATGTCTTGATTCCCAAGGTGAACATTTTCAACACATGTTGTAGACACAACTTCATCGTGTTCACAACCACTTTACCGAATAGCATACAATCTAGTCATAGATTCCCAAACTTATTCGGCTCATCGCCCACTTTGCACGACACAAACTTTATAACGCTTCCCCCTCCCCATTATAACAGTTTTCCAACGCTCCCCACATATATATATATATATATATATATATATGGCATTTTCGTCTTTACAGACGGTCAATTAGCAAGTGTTCTACTGTGACACCTTCTAAGTTTTCGCTTTTCTCTCTTGTCTTTCAGCTCATACATTAGCCTCTTCTCAAAAGACTCTGCGCCCTTTCGCAATGTGACTTTCCATACAACTCTGTCATCAGCTAGTTTTTCCCATGTGCTGGGACCTATAGAAAAGATTTTCATTGAGGCTTTGCAGACATCTTTATATCTGAGCAGTGGTCGGCCCTGGTGCCTCTTCCCCCGAAAGTTCACAGAACAACATTTGTTTTGGTATGCGACAAGTTTCCATTCTTCTCACATGCTCCAACCATCTTAGTCGTCTACTGCTGAGAATGCCCATAATGGAAGGCAGGTTTGCACGTTGCAGTACTTCAGAGTTGGTTATCTTGTCGTACCATCTGATGTTCATAATCTTGCGGAGACATCGAAGGTGAAAGATGTTAAGTCTCCTCTCGTGTCTTGAGTAGGCTGTCCATGTTTCGAGCCATATAGTAAAGAACTAACTACACAGGTTCGATATATTTGAATCTTCGTCTGCAATGTCAGTTTTGTGTTGTCTCACGCTCGCTTTGATAGTTTGCCGAATGTAGTAGCGCACTCCTATACGAGCGTTGATTTCTTCATCAAGAGAAAGGCTGGCAGTGACCATGGACCCGAGATAGCAGAATTTTGAACTGGTGTTAGATGGTTGCCATTTAAAGCGATATTTGTTGTGTTACCTCCTGACATAAAACAACTGATGTTCATAATCTTGCGGAGACATCGAAGGTGAAAGATGTTAAGTCTTCTCTCGTGTCTTGAGTAGGCTGTCCATGTTTCTGAGCCATATAGTAAAGAACTAATTACACAGGCTCGATATATTTGAATCTTCGTCTGCAATGCCAGTTTTATGTTGTACCACGCTCGCTTTGATAGTTTGCCGAATGTAGTAGGTGGTGGGTCGAAAAGTTTGGGAATCTATGATCTAGATTCTAGATCATAAATTCCCAAACTTTTTCGACCTACCGCCCACTTTGCACAACATAACCTTTGTAACGCCCCCCTCCACATTATAACAGTTTGCCAACCCCTCCCCCACACACATATATACATGCTCTATTTTCTCTTGACATAGACAACTGATATATATTTCAGTCATACATGGTCAATTTTCAAATGATTATATCCATGAAATAGAAAATTTATGAAAAAATTGATCTTGTTAGACGGGCAGAAGATGAATTAAAATGCACAATTCAAATTTTAAATGGTTATTCAATCGCAAAATCCCGAAAATAATTTATTAAAAAATATTTATTATTAATTTCTTCTTTAAGGAGCCACGATCCCAAATTGCCTGAACCCCCATTCTGCCCCCAATCTTCTGAACCCACTATCGTCCTCATAGAACGCTTCAGTGCCCACTTGTGGGTGGTACCGCCCACTTTGAGAAACGCAGATCTAGATGAATAAAAGCAATCTACGATACAATTTTTAGCGTCTTTGAAGCTCCAATTGAAAACCACATTTCTCGTGACGTATCTCGCCCCAGCGTAAATTGCACTGCACATCGACTTATAAACACACTGCACTTGAAGCATTTCTCATTATTAAATTAAGCTGATGTGCATAACAGTGAATGAAATGTGTATCACTATAACCTGATTTTATATTTGCTTGAACTGCTTTTTTTGTCTTTCATGACATTTGCACCATCAAATGCAGCTCACCATAAAAGAGTCGTTTGTGTATTCTAATGGTTGCCTTTTATGGTGAGCTGCATAGCGGTAAACACTCACAAGGGGGCCAGAAAAAGCGATTCAAAGATACACTCAAGAACTCGATGAAATCCTTTGGTGTCAACAACTGGAAGAATGTTGCTCAAGACAGATCAGCCTGGCGCACACTTCTTCGACACGGTTCCTCGGCCTGCGAGGCAGGTAGAACAGCACGGATGGAACAAACACGTCAAAATAAAAAGGCAGTAAAACTTCCCACAAGTGCAAGTATACCTTGCCCACACTCTACAAGAACATTTCAAGCTCGTTTCGGGCTCACTAGTCATCTACGCACATACAGACAAACATATCGCAACTACATTCCCTTGATGAAAATTTGTGTGGTCATCATCACCCGTGATGGACGAGCATCATCATCACCATCAAATGTCTGAGCTATCAATTTTTCTCTACTGCATTGGAGGATTACGTCTAATTGTTCCAGAATACGTTTTGATATGCCATCTGCAGTTTTATGTTTTGGAATAAAGAATTCCAAAAAAAAACCCACCGCTCAAATATTTCTAGAAGCGGCACCTCCACTAATATTAGCTAAGTGCCACCACTGTAACATGTTGCTCTAGTGACCATGTGAACTTCATGGTACCCGTAGCGGTGTTAGTTTTATTTTGGGAGTTATTTCCCCTTTGTTTATGTTCTAACGATCCGTCGATGGTGGAATCAAAATGTCTCTTTCATGTCACCAGCAGTATCGTGTTGTTGTTGCCTGATAAACGCATCCCAAAACAGTTGATGTATGGCGAGCTTGAAGGGGCAGACGTTTAGCTGGTGGACAGAAAAAATGCTTTAAAGACACTCTTAAAGTGTCTCTGAAATGCTTCGATATAGACAATACGTGCTGGGAATCCTTGCGCAAGATCGCCAAATGTGGCGCTGTAACAACAAAAGAGGAACCCGAATAGCTGAGAATCATCGTATTGTTGAGTCACAGAGAAAACGAGCAGCGCGAAAAGACAGAGCACACAACACGCACATGTCTAACCTTGATCATGTATGCCCCACCTGTGGTCGGGGATTCTGTTCTAGGATTGACTCTACAGTCACCTCCGCACACACCAGAGAGGTGCAACAGTACACGTCTGAGATTGTTGTCATCATCGCTTGCGATGGACGGCTATTAGTTGTTGCTAATACACAAACCTATTGTGGACCGTATGGCTATAAAATAATTAAGCTACGTAGACATCTATATAATTATGCGCAGTTTCACTTCATAATATTATATAATTGTGTAGTTATTGCTACGTGAAATACGCATATTTACGGTAGTGACAGTCA
Source organism: Arion vulgaris (assembly GCA_020796225.1). Classification (NCBI taxonomy): domain Eukaryota; kingdom Metazoa; phylum Mollusca; class Gastropoda; order Stylommatophora; family Arionidae; genus Arion; species Arion vulgaris. The sequence continues at coordinate 14,456,875 of CM036768.1, forward strand.
CTGTGACAGTGAAAGATGTAGTTCATGTAGGGTGTAGCCGGTAAGCCTACGGGCATAGTGTGGGTATTCTGCAATAAACTCTTCTGCTATGTTCATATTTTTCATTGTGGAAAAAATACACCACAGCATAAATGTTTCAAATTTTGTACATAAACAGAAGACATGATGCTGAAATAGAATCAAGCTGTTAGAACCTGCTAAACTATTACTAGACCTAAGACTAATCTATAAATTAGCACCTAACAAATTAATTCGGTTTCATGTACTATATTTAATTGAGAAAGAGAATCTGGGAAGGATTGAGCATTGGGTGACTGAGAACAATATCATCTGATAAACTAATTTTATTTCCTTTCAGTCGATTAAGTTAAAACTGTAGAGATAACATTTTGTGCAGTTTTGCTTCACAGCATTATATAATAGTTACGTTTTGACTGAGTGAACGAGGCATATTTACGATGGTGACAACGAAAGTCGTAATCGCCAATTATCTCTTAAGGTACGTCGGTATAATAACCGTCCATCGCAAGCGATGATGATAACAATCTCAGATGTGTACTGCTGTACCTCTCTGGTGTGTACGAAGGTAACTGTAAAGTTAAATCCTCAAACACAATACACTACCATAGGTCAGGCATACATGATCAAGGTTAGACATGTGGGTTTTGTGTGTCTTTTCACACGGCTCACTTTCTCTGCACACAACAGTACAATGATTCTCAGCTATGCGAGTTTCTCTCATTTGGTGATTTTTCAACGATGGTATTTTTTTAATGAAAACATTACCAATCTGCAGAAATATGCCAAAGTTGGCACATGAACAGCAGACATAGTGCTAAAAGGAAATCTAATTGTTTGAACCTGTCCCATTAACTGGAAATTAATTACTATAATATGAGCAGATTGGAACAAGTTGTCATTCTGCGCCTTAGAACAGGACACAATCGGCTCCGCAGCCACATGTATACAAAATTCAAGATTGGCAATTCAGCCATGTGTACATGTGGACAGGCACACTAGACTGCAGAGCACATACTTCAAGACTGCCCGAATATGATACACTGAGACAAACTCACTGGCCTAACGAAACAACACTCGACAGAAAACTACACGGACCTCTGTGTGAGCTACAAAGACAGTGAAGTTCATACAAGAGACAACATTGAATATATAAACATATTTCAAGCGAACGAAAGAAAGGAAGAAACTGGAAATTAGATTTTAAAGAAAAATAAATTGTTGTTCACGTATATTGAATAATGATTGATTAATAGGGACGATCATCATTGCACTTCGGTGAGTAACCATGTGTGCTCTGATCTCTTTCTTACACAGGAAGATTTCAGCGGCAGTGCACAAACTCTGTAGCATCGGAGGGTCCCGATGTAATTTTGAAGATGGTGGAAATTATTTTTGTAGGGATTTTATTTTGTAATCTTTCTATTGAATTTTGGCCGGGAAGCCAGCCTGCTCTTGTTGATTTTGAACTGCCAATGGTTCTTTAATGTGCTCAACTTGAACATGGAACCTACGTTTTATCGCCCATCTCTGATATGACTAGGAACTTGATCTCACCTACACTGAGATCAGAATAATATCCCAATGTCTCCACGGGGGAGCGAACCAAGTACCCTTGGAACAAGTAACGGGCACAAGTTGAGTAGAAAGAGAAGAAATAGGAGGATTGGGAAGCTATCAGTATAAGAACAATATATGAAAAACTCATTTCAATTCATGTCATTCAAGTAAGTTGGCAATAGTCATTCATGTTATTAAATTAGTAACAATTTAAATGTATTATTGAATAATAACTTATAATACCAAAATATTTATGTACCTCAATATCTTTGTTTAGTTTAGTTTAGTTGTGAGATCATCATCACTGCACATTGAACCAATTAGTCCATAAGTGCAGTGATCTTCTTCTCATATCTCTTTCAGCATGTGGTGACTAACGACACCGGTTCTTTTTTTGGTTTATTATTCTTCTTAGTTACCAGCATAGTTTCAGTTTCAGTTTGGAATATCTTCATTGCACTCCGGACATATCCATAGGTGCTCCGATCTCCTTCGCAATATCTCCATCAGTGTCCAGCGACTGACCGTACCAGTTCTATTTTGATTGATGAGCCTACTCGTATACCTGTTGTACCGTTCTTTCTTGCCACACCAATCTTCAAACCCAGTTCTCGCAATCTAGTAGTTGACGTGGATTGGTTTTCTTGTGTTCTTGTCTAGCTACACCACACTTGACTTGAAATGTTTGCAGTCTGGTTAGTTTTGTAGATTCACCACTATTACTTGAATCATTTACACATTCTTTCTTCATTAGAGAATTTATAATATCATCCTGGTCCATTGCTCACTCTTTTTACAGCAGCTATACCTGCAAGCTCTCGGTGCTTCATGTCCCCTTACATCTGCATTAGTTAGTTAGTTTGTTCCTTTCGTGCCAAAGGTGGCACATAGGGCAGAGGTTTCAGATCTCCATGTGATGCGGTTCGTTGCAGAACAGTTACACATTTAGATAAATCCTCCGCCCGAGTGGTTACAGGGGCCCAAATTTGGGGTGTAAAGAATAGAACCACTGTTACCTGCCACGCATGTTGTAAGAGGCGACTAAGGAGGTTTGGCTGAAATCGGATGCATGTGTCCTAAATGTGAGAAGTCTATGCATTTAGGGTCTACCAAACCAATGTGCAACGTATACACGTTCTTGGCAAAGATCAAACATATCACAAAGAGTGATTAAAATTGGTCTAAAGAACGAACACAAAGAAGGAGGAGAGGAAAATAAATCCTCTGTTTCCGAAATACCGGGGTCTCCTCAATTGAGGATTATTAGGCTTCAGGTCGACCGACCACCCGAGTGGTTACCGGGGACCAAATTGGGTGTTAGAATAGAACGATTGTTCCTGCCATGCATGTCGTAAGAGGCAACTAAGGAGGTTGGAGGTGGGGCTAGCTACCCCACACCGTAAAAACACTAGATGGCTACAGAACGGAGAGCAAATCAAGTAAAAGCTGGCTGAAACCGGACACATCGCCGAAGGATAAGCACCAGAGCTCCAAATGGTGCTGAAGATGTGACATAAAACACACCAATGCTAAGGCTGCATGGATCAGATTTACACATGAATAGAATTTATGGGGAGATCTGGTACATCAATCTGGGCGGTGATCGCGAGAGAGATCAACCGACCATAGCAAGTACGAGAAAACAACACCTTCCATCTTGAAACCAAAACCGGAAAACCTGCATGCTCTGACTTCAAAAATCAAACTGATTTTTGTATTTTTAAATATCTGCTTTAAACTATTGAATCGCCGAGTGGTTATCGGGGCCCAAATTTAGGATGTAAAGACTAGAACCACTGTTACCTGCCACGCATGTCATAAGAGGCGATAAGGAGATTTGGCTGAAATTGGATGCAGTGTCCGCTAGGGAATGCTAACCCAGAACAAATGCTTGCAGAAAACGGATGCACCAGGCTGTTAGGCGCATAACATGGTACAACGGCTCCTCACAATGAGGAATGGAATAACAGATTCTAAGGTCGCCAATCTGCCTCAGAGATTTAGCCACGCAGTAAGAATGTCAGACCTACCATCACAAGGGTGGCCAAAATTTACTATGGGAAGAAGTCGGCACAAACAGGGAAACAGAAATCATAAGAATCAGATCCTATAGAACTGTCCCCAGTATGCAGACTTGAGAAGAAAGAGGTGGCCCACTTACACTAGCGTCCAAGACAAACTGTATGGCGTGGCTGATAATCTGAGACAGACGGCTGCCTTTATTAGAGAATCCGAAATCCCAATCTAGTGAGAACGCAGAAGAAAGAAGAACACTATTGAATTTAAACATAGTTAATGATGGAGACAAAATTAAATAAAAATGTAAATATTCACTTAATATTTTCCTTTCATTCTCACCAGATTTTGGGACATATGCCTGTGGTGCTCAGAATATCATAGGACAGCTTATTCCAGCCAGACAGTTTACAGTACTAAGAGGTATACCACCTGTTTGATTTAACACTTTGCTGACCAGCAATACTGAGCATTAGGTCTACTGTCTCCCATTACCAAGGGTGTTTGCAGATTTCTTACAAAATAACTGTTTTTAAAATTAAATTAATTAACAATTTAAAAAAGCGACATACCGTTACAAATTTTTATTTTAGCACCATTATGAATGGTTGTTACATCCGTAGAAAATATTTTATAAAAATTAGTCGCATGATCATGGGATGGCCATCTTGATTTTGTGTGGCTATTTATAGAAATTATAGAATATGTTTTAAAAGCAGACACTTTTCCTAGTTTTTAGTGAGTTTGTTCTTCTTCTCCTTCTTCTTTGCGTTCGTTCTTTACGACCAATTTTAATCACTGTTTGTGATATGTTTGATCTTTGTCAAGAACATGTATACGTTGTACATTATTTGGTAGAGTGAGTTTGTTCAATTTCAGGGCAATAAAATGTTAGAGACATGGTTCTCTTCTTCTCTTCCACCATTTACTTCTTTATAGAAGTGTTGGGGGTGAAACGTAGTGATCTTGTGTGTGCTTGTTTTAAGGCACTTTGTAAGCTGATATTCATGTTCGTAAGGCTGTTCTTGATGCCATCGCTCCATCTTTTTGCGTGGTCTTCCTCTTGCTTTGTACTCATTATACTTTTTCAGTGTGGCTCTCTGTGGTAGGCGATACCAGGCATTCTTGTCAGGTGTCCAAACCATTTAATCTGTTGTTCTTTATGAATTGCATGACTGGTTTCACATCCAGTCTTCTTCTGATTTCTTCATTCAGAGACATGGTTGTCAATGAATAAAACAAGCTAATGTAGAGTACTGGCTTAACGATTTGCAACATATTTCAACTTTTAGCAACATTTTGTTTTTGGTTAACTTGCCTGGTTGTATTTACTCAAGATTACTCAAGGGTCTCTGTGCCTAAAGTGGTTAAGCCCTTGCCTTGCGAGTCGAAAGTCGTGGACTCGAATCCGGACCAAGCCATTCTGTTTACAAGTGAATTTTTCCAGACCCTAGGATTGCTGCTGTAGCTACGGAGTTTGTGCTTGCGCAATACTCTTGGCAGGTGGCGTGCTATTTCTGTGGAGTGGACCTGAGCCATACGGAGTAAAATCCGGTGCAATGAAGTAAATCTTTCAGCTTTTAAACCCATTATTTGTTTTCATCTAATCTTGGTTTTTTTTTTGTTCTTTCTTAATCCTCTTGTTTTCTTCACTTGCTCTTATCTGATCGTCACTCAATTTTACATTTGACTTTAGTGGATGTCGTATATAGAAGTTTCTAACCTCCAGCGACTTACGTGGATATACTGTTCTGGGCATGCAGGTGTTTACGGTAATGAGAGAGCGGACAGACTTGCATGAACAGCATCGATTGTTGGGGAGTTGAAGATGGATATTCTTCGGTCTCTTCGCGACTGTTTGTTGGATGAGGACACTAAAATCGATGGTGAATCGATCAAGCGATTTAGGCCGTTTGGAGTTATCCGTTGTTCAAGTCGAACTGGATGCCTGAGAGGCAGAGTGAGAGGTGTGTTTAATCAGCGAGCCACAGGAACCATGACTCCTCTGTTCCAGAAAGAAAAACAGGGAAGAATGGTGTACGTTTGTTGCTGCCCTAAACGCAATGGGCGTAACAGGCTAAAGAGAGAGACAGGAACCATCAGTATGCATACTCTTCGATATTTGTTGGGGAGACTGAGCACCTATGGGTCTGCCGGAGTGCGATGACGTCAGTTTAATAACCAATAACCAATTACATTTGACTTTACTCATTCCTCTCTAGTCTACTTGTTTTTAATCTGGTCTACACTCACTCTTGCCTGTATTCTCCCATGTTCCAACTTATATTATCTAACAATATCATCAATGCGGCACGCTCTCAATTATGTGACATGGGCACGTCTCAGACACTGGAACGAGTTCGAGAATTAGGCGTTAAGTGTGGACATGCCAGACAGTGTCGTCTTCGTGGTAGAGAGAGAAGATATAGTAATCAACTTCTCATGGGTACGGTGAGGAAATGGACTTTAGGATGGCTGCTGCAGCGGAGGACAGAGCATGCAGGGGAATGCCCAATGTGCTGTGATGTCGATCACATAACATAACATAACATATTATCTAACAGGACACACATTTTTACAGAATGGTAGTTAAGATTTTACCAACAAAAAACCTCACATTAAAGTACCACATCTGGAGTTATACTATAGCATAGTATCAGGTATGATTGTTCATAGGGAGGCTGTCCGGCAGACTCATGATAATAGATGATAGATAATAACATTAAACAGTTCTTTCTCTTTCTTTCTCTCTCGAATCCTGTATGCCTCACAGCGTCAGGTCAGGAAGAGATTTCTAAAACAGGCCCTAGTATGCGCTTCGTAGATAGTCTCTTTCGTCGCCTCTGTTATCTCTGAGGTCCATCTTTGCGTGGCCGGCCTTTTGCTTTGTACCCATTGTATCGGAGCAGCATTGCTCTTTGGGGTGCACTGTCTGATGGTAATCTGCTTACGTGGCCGAACCATTTAATTTGTTGTTTCTTGATGAAGTCTAGTACTGATGTTGTACCCACTTTTTCCTGATGTCTTCATTTCTCAACCGGTCTCTTCTTGTTACATCCAGCATTCTGCGTAAACACTTCATCTCTGTTGTGACTAGTTTTCTTCTATCGTTTGTTGTCAGCGTCCAGGTTTGGCACTGGTAACATTAAACAGTTGGTTAATGATACTCGAAGGAATGTTTGAAGTCAAGTAGTTTGAGAATTGTGGGCGTCTGTAGCTTAGCAGTAGTGAGCTCAATCACAGTGCAAGAGTACCTGGTTCAAACCCCACTGCAGGAAGATTGGAAGCAAATTTGTTCCCATGGACTTTTGAAAACTGTAAAAATATACCTCACCGTTCAGAAAGCAACGGAAAACTACAGAACGTATAAGTGGTGCCTAGAAAGTCAACAACTCGTTTACTGTGGTTGATGACATCCTGTAAAGAATATGCAACGAATTTCATTTCAGTCAAAGATTGAACTGGGAAGACAGAGGAAATAAAACAACCAGAAACCAGTCCTGTGACACCCTACAGAACATGACCACAGATCAGGAAAACTGGAGAGAGTTTATACCTTTGAGCTTAAGGCTTGTTTTGAACGTAAAGATACATGTTTGCAATTGAGTATCGGTGTCATTTGGCAGATGATTTGACATGTTTTGTTTCATCATTGCTGTATTACAGTATAGATTCTTTCATCTGCTGAATCACTGTTGTTGTCACTGTCCTGTAAGAAACACCATAATGTCTGATGATCATTGACTGTTAGTTATCAGTTATCAGTTATATGAGGACTATCATCATAGCACTCCGGACATGTCCATAGGTGCTCCGATCTCCGCCTCAGCAAATCCAGCAGCATCCAGCAGCCCAACACGCCAGTTCGATGTTGATTAATCAATCTCTACGCATAATTAGTATGTCGTTCTTTTCGGGCTGCACCAATATTGACACCCATCTCTTTCAATCTGGTCAGCGAGTGAGATTCACAGCCCTGAAACTCCTCTGTTCGGAAAGACTCTCTCAATGCGTGAAGAATGTCACTTCGATCCATTGCAGCTCCTCTGATATTGTAGCTAAGCCAGCCAATCTATCAGCTCGTTCATTACCCCTAACTCCTGCGTGCCCAGGGACAAAAATAAAGGTGATTTCTCTGATCATTGTCTGTACCAGGACCTCCACCCAGTTGCGTCTCACCATACCTGATTCGACTTTACGAATCATGCTCATGGAGTCACTGAGTATGAAAACACGAGAGTAATTGTGAGATGCCAACCAGTTCACCGCCTCTGTAACCGCCCGAACCTCCATTGTCAAGCTACTTGTGGTTGTTGCGTAGGCCCCACTGGCCTCTCTTATTATTTTCCTCCTGAGCGTGCTGAAAAAGCCCACGCACAGCATTGTTGGCGAATTGACTGTATCATCCATCAATAGTTAACGATTAGTCTTACATTGGATACCAGCACACTGTGGCATACCAGTAAATGAAAAGGCTGACAAACTCGCAAGGGCTGGAGGGAGCCTAACACAACACCACTTAACACAGCTTTGCAGAAGCAAAAGACTCCTAAAACAATCCAGAAAAATGATGTGGAGAAAAACAAATGGAGGATACAACCCAGAGAATGTCAGTATAAATACACTAAACAGAAAAGCACAGACCGCAGAATGGGTCTCAGGGACTCTATGCCTGCACCTGTGGAGCACCAAAGCAGTCCCCAGAGCACATCCTGCAAGACTGCCCCAGCCTGAGCAGTGTGAGAATGGAAATTTGGCCAACAGAAACGACCTTACAAAACAAACTATGGGGGACAGGTGAAGACCTTAAGTGCACCTCCCTGTTTTTGACACATACTGGAGAAGTCACATAGCAGAAATTGATCGCAGAAGAAGAATGGTTAACGACAAGAATTAGAACAATGCTGTAAATGTGTATCAATTTTCATTCTTCCGCAGATAAAGTCACGCCAACCCATACTTCTGATCTGAGCCCTGCACTTATTGTTCTTATAGTGCTGGTCATCCTCATTTTCCTTATTATCTTAATTTTGCTAATCGTCTGCTGTTGTTTACATGGTAAGTACGAGTAGAATCACATTTATTTCCCTATAATTTCATATTTATTCTTATTAAAACTTCATGTTGTATTTTATCTTGTCTTCCTAACTATTGCACTTAATCTATTCCTCCATTTTTCTTTCTACAAAATTAGTTTATCCTTCGTATTGTTTTATATTTCTTTCTTTTATATTCAGTCATTTTTCCCGCCTGAGTGGTTACTAGGGCCCAAATTTGGGGTGTAAAGAAAAGAACCACTGTTACCTGCCACGCATGTCGTAAGAGCCGACTAAGGAGGTTTGGCTGAAATTGGATGCGCATGTCCTAAACGTGTAGACGTCTATGCGTTTAGGGCCTACCAAACCAATGTGTAACTTATACACGTTCTTGGCAAAGATCAAACATATCACAAAGAATTATTAAAATTGGTCGTAAAGAACAAACTCAAAGCAGAAGAAGAATCATTTTCTCACTCTACCTTCTTCACATTGTATATATTTACTCCATTTTTTCTTTTAGTATACAATATTTTCCTAATTTTTACCGTAGTTACATTGTATGTAATATTTTCCCTCCAATTTTGTTCTTTTATTTTTACATAATATGTAATATTTTTCTCATTTTGTTCTTCTTTAAATAGTATAGAATATTTTCCTCCTTTATTACCTCTTTACATCTCTCCCTTGTGTTTTTAACCACCGATTGGGGCATAGGACATCAACTAACTTATGCCAAGTCATTGTTGTAGTTTGTTGTTGGTTGATGATGTTTACTTTACAACGGCTTTGACACAACTACAATATATTGGATGACCATGGCTTTGGTGAATTCATATATATATCTTTATTTGATGTTAGGATACATGTGTGGACAACACACCAAACACGTCCATCCATGTTCACTGTTTATGTCCGTCTCTCTATGTTGTCACTACGTCGCTAAGCAGTACTAACAAATCTACGTCAACTAGTTTCACTACGTCAATGTCTCGTTCTAGTGTTGCTACTGCTCATAGTGAGCAGATGTGGTGTGCAAACACTACAGTCTCTATTTACTCATTTCTACAAACTTATCTATGTAAACTACCTGTCTAGTCTGTTTGCTACTACCTGGGGTTGGGGAGAGGTTTACCCGGTCCTGGCAGACTACTACATCATCCTATCTTTAGCTATCTCTTGCAGCTCCTTCCAACTGTTCCATATGTCATTTATCACTGCCTTCAAATCTTCCAACTGTTCCATATGTCATTTATCACTGCCTTCAAATCTTCCAACTGTTCCATATGTCATTTATCACTGTCTTCAAATCTCTTACCAACTGCTCCATATGTCATTTATCACTGTCTTCAAATCTCTTACCAACTGTTCCATATGTCATTTATCACTGCCTTCAAATCTCCTTCCAACTGTTCCATATGTCATTTATCACTGTCTTCAAATCTCTTACCAACTGTTCCATATGTCATTTATCACTGCCTTCAAATCTTCCAACTGTTCCATATGTCATTTATCACTGCCTTCAAATCTCCTACCAACTGTTCCATATGTCATTTATCACTGTCTTCAAATCTTCCAACTGTTCCATATGTCATTTATCACTGCCTTCAAATCTTCCAACTGTTCCATATGTCATTTATCACTGTCTTCAAATCTTCTAACTGTTCCATATGTCATTTATCCTGCTTCAAATCTTCCAACTGTTCCATATGTCATTTATCACTGCCTTCAAATCTTCCAACTGTTCCATATGTCATTTATCACTGCCTTCAAATCTCCTACCAACTGTTCCATATGTCATTTATAACTGTCTTCAAATCTTCTACCAACTGTTTCATATGTCATTTATCACTGCCTTCAAATCTCCTACCAACTGTTCCATATGTCATTTATAACTGTCTTCAAATCTCCTACCAACTGTTTCATATGTCATTTATCCTGCCTTAAATCTCCTACCAACTGTTCCATATGTCATTTATCCTGCCTCAAATCTCCTACCAACATTTTTCATATGTCATTTATCACTGCCTTGAAATCTCTACCAACTGTTCCATATGTCATTTATCACTGCCTTGAAATCTCCTACCAACTGTTCAATATGTCATTTATCACTGCCCTCAAATCTCCTTTCCATATATTTCTAGGCACCTCTTTACATAGCCCATAATTTTTGCCCTCTTTAGATTGTATGTGGTGATTTGTCTAACTCATGTATTGGCCAAATATTATCTCTAACCAAGAACTGTTTGCACAGTGTCAACAAGAGAATATAATCACCATCATCCAAACGAAATACTGGAGATGGATTGGACATGTGATATGCATGGAGACTACCTCTGTCATGAATACTACACTGAGATGGACACCAGAGGGCAAACGAAGGGAAAACCCAAAATGACTTGGATAATAGTAGAACCTGAACTGAAAGAAATGAATCACAGCTGAAACACAATACAGAGGACGACCAAGAATAGAAAAACATGGTGTGCATTTGTTGCTGCCCTTAGCACCAGAGGTGACACAGGCTAGAGAAAGAGATATAGTATGTAATAATTTCTTCCATTAATCTTTCTTCTGGAGGAGATCTGGCCGAGTGGATTAGAGCGCGGCACCCATGCGGGATACCCATGTTCAATTCATGATACGGCCAAGGATTTTTTCTGTTGTGGCCATAAATGAAAAATCCTAACAGCTTTGCGGCAACTGCACTAGCCATGCGGCCATTAAGTTCCTCAGACTCTCATCCCACGTGCCCTACATCACCCTAAAAAGCGGTACTACAGGCAGTAACAAGTTTTTTTTAAATTTATTTAAAAAGAAATCTTTATGTAATATTTTTCTTATTTTTCTGTGCTTACATAACATGTAATATTTGCCCTCTTGTTTTTCTTCTGTTAATTAGACACCTGACTTATCAAGTGTTTAGACCTTATCGCTACCAATTTTGTGTGAAGAAAATATCTATTAGGTTGGTTTTTTTTCCGATCCAGAAGCACTTGAGCTTTTCAGCTCTTCGGCTCGGTGCCATGGACATCGTAACCCTTCGGTTTGGTGCCACAAACACCATAAATCTTCGGAATCTGTGGCTTTTTCTGCCATCCCGCGGAATTGAACACGCACACACAAAGGGATAGTCACCCGTAGTCCAACGCGCTACGAACACGCTGGGCAGACTTAGGTATAAGATGGTGAAGAGTAAAGATCTTATGGCAACTATGCTACATGAAGAAAAGACCAAATTATTGAAAATAATTCATCAGGATAAAAGTGGGTACAACATCAGTACTAAACTTCATGAAGAAATCACAAATTAAATGGTTCAGCCACGTAAGCAGATTACCAACAGACCTCAAAGAGCAATTTTGCTTTGATACAATGGATACAAAGCAAAAGGCAGGGCACGCAAAAGATGGACCTCAGAGATAACAGAGGCGACGAAAAACACTATTTATGAACGCACACAAGGGTTTGTTACAGAAATCTCTTCTTACCCTGACACTGGATTAAGATGAAAAGGAAAAGTAAAGAAATTGAAAATAAATTTAATGGCTATTTCAGGATGCAAGAAGAAATAGTAACTGAAGTGTCAGGTCAAATATAGGATAGTAACGTTTACTATTGTAGTTGTTTTATCAATTTGTTGTAATAAATTTATTAATAACTCAAGTGTGATGATGGTCATTCAATCGTCAATCAATCATGCGTCACTCGAAGTTCTCGAAACTGATTTTGCAAATTTCATTCTTACAGCAACAGGCATGTAATTACTACACTGGCAGCCGTGCTCAATACTGTAAAGTATTCCCTCGCCATAGGCAGATTTTCCACACTTCAGAGAGTAATAACGTTATCGTCCTGAGTAAAAGCAGGACTCAACAAATGCGACGTAGTTCGAACCACTATGACTCCAAGGCAGGCCAGGCTACTATCAACTCGCAGTCCTAATCAATCAATTCTGTTAATTAATTAATTTTCTCGCGCGTGTGGTAAATCGGGCCACAAGGGAACAAAGAATAGTAACACTGTGTCCTACAAGGCATGTCGTAAGATGGCATAGCAGAATCCTGTCAAAGAGTAAAAATAACAATCACCCAAGCCACCAGAACATTGTAAGACAAAAATAGAAAACCAAAACACTGGGCAACATCCCGGTAGCGGTGTGACAACAAAAGAAGAAGAAGAAAGAAAGAAGATGATGTTAAGTTTAGGTATTATTTAGAGATATAACTGAGTACACTACCAATTTTGTACTACCAGTAGTTAATAATAATAATTCCTCTCGTACCGTTATACGTTACATAGGGCCTCAAGTAGTTTCTCCATACCGCTCTATCCTGGGCAACTCGCTCAATCTCCTCCATGGAACTGAGACCGATATTTCCTGCCTCTCTCAGCAAAGTTCGCTTCAGGGTCACCTTAGGTCGACCTCTCTTTCTGGAACCCTTTGCATCCCACTTCAATGCCTGCTTTGATATTCGTTGATCATTTCTCCTCAAGGTGTGCCCAACATATCTCCATCTTCTCTTTCTTATAACAGTTGTCACTAGTGGTTGACCAGACATGTCTCTGATTTCATCACTTCTCCTGAATTCATTCCATTTTATATTCATTATTTTTCGCAGACATCTATTTTCAAATGCATTCAATTGCTTTCTATATCTTTAGTCATTTTCCAACTCTCGCTAGCATATGTTAGATTGATACAACATTTGAATTGAAAATTCGTAATTTAGTTTTAATACTATATACCTTGCAGTTCCATATTTTATTTAGACTTATTGATTAAATATTAGAAGGTCTATACGTCATACGTAAGTTGTTAAACTTGTCCTCCCTGAGCTATACAGTTCTCTCATTCGTAGAGCCATCAGGAGATTTATCCAGAGATCCTTGTTATCATTGTAGATGAGATCAAGTTCCTAGTTTTATCGGAGAGGGATGATAAAACATAGGTCCTTTGTTCAAGTTGAGCACGTAAAATAACCCTTGGCAGTTCAAAATCGAGAAGAACAGGCTGGAAAGCCTCTGCCCTGGTAAAATTCATTAGAAAGATTAAAAATAAAATTCCTACAAAATATTTTCATCATCTTCAAAATTACATTGGGGAGCTTTGCCGGTGCTGCAGAGTTTGTGCACTTCCCGCTGAGATTTTCCTGTGTAAGAAAGAGATCAGAGCACACATTGTTACTCACTGAAGTGTAATGATAATGATTAAATCAACCAATCGTCAATCATTAATCTTGTTGAATTTTAATGAGAAGTTACGATGTTGCTGCTGTTGGCAATTGTTATTTGTCCGTCTTTACTAATATTAAATTGTTCTACAGGTCTCCATTGCCACCTTTCAATTCCAAACCAAATGTCATCAGTCTGAATGATGATGATGATGACACTAAATCATTTGCAAATTCAAGAAAGAAACCATCGTCCTTGAACCACCATGGAAACATCATGTGAGTCTATTTATACATCTATCTTAGTTCATTATTATTGGTTACTAAACTGACATCATTGCACTCCGGGCAGACCCATAGGTGCTCAGTTTCCCAACAGATATCAAAGAGTATGCATACTGATGGCTCCTTGGCTTGCTGATTAAACACACTCCTCACTCTTCCCCTCAGGCATCCAGTTCTACTTGTACAATGGGTAACTCTAAACTGCTTGAATCACTGGATTGATTCAACATCTATTTCAATGTCCTCATCCAACAGACAGTTGCGAAGAGACGAAGAACATCCCCCTTATCCATCTTATACTCTCCAACAATTGATGCTTTCAATGCTATCCTGTCTGCTCTCTCATTACCGCAAACACCTGCATGTCCAGGACAGTAGATTCACATACACCTCTGGAGTTCATTGTTAAAGCACTCCTATATCTCACTAACAGCTATACAATAGATAATCAACAGAATTTTCATGCCTACTTTGTGTTACCAGAGCCAAACATGGACAATGAGCAAAGCACAGTCACAAAAATAACTACATGTGAAATGCGATGACTACGAAAAGTTACAAACACTAGAAAAGACATAGTCACCAACATCAACATAAGAAAGAATTGACACAGATCCTTGCTTGAAATACATTGAGAAACAACGAATTAAGTGGTTCAGCCACTTAATAAAAATGCATCCAAACCCCACAGTATACAGAGTCTTCTACAACAAAACATCAGGAAAGAAGGCGAGAGGACGACCACAAAAAAGATTATTGGGTCCATAGGCTGGCATATGGTTGGCTGCATAGCAGAATCCTGTCAAAAAGCAAAAATAAATCCTGTTAAAAGCAAAAATAGCTATCACCCAAACCACAAGAACAGCGCAAGACAAAAACAGAAAACAAAGACAAAAACAGAAAACAAGACGCAAAAACTGAAAACAGAGACAAAAAAAGAAACTGGCAAAAACAGAAAACAAAGACAAAAACAGAAAACAAAGACAAAAACAGAAACAAAGACACAAAACAAAGACAAAAACAGAAAACAAAGACAAAAACAGAAAACAAAGACAAAAACAGAAAACAAATACAAAAACAGAAAACGAAGACAAAAACAGAAAACGAAGACAAAAACAGAAAACGAAGACACTAGGCAACAACGTGATATGACAAGAAAAGAATAAGATCTTGGGTCAAGAAAACTTAACACTAATGAGGTCACTGGCTAGAAGAACAAAGATGAATGCAGGTGTAGTGAAGTGGTTAGAGTGCTTGCTTAGCAGTCAAAAGAGATTAGGTCTGTTTCCCAGCTCAAACAAATCAGTTTAGTTTAGTTTAGTTCGTCGGATCACCATGCTGCACGTCGAACAAATTAGTCCATAAGTGCTCCGATCTCTCCTCAGTATGTCCATCAGCGTGTGGCGACTAACGACACCGGTTCTTTGTTGGTTTACAATTCTTCTTTGTCTGCCAGCATAGCGTTCTTGTCGAGCTACACCACACTTAACTTTGAGTTCTTGCAGTCTGATTAGTGTTGTGGATTCACCGCTATTACGTGAATCATGTACACGCCCTCTCTCCCTTAAGGAATTTATAATATCAGCCTGGTCCATTGCTCGTCCGCTTCGGACAGCAGTCATACCTGCAAGCCTATCCGCACGTTCATTCCCCTTACACCTGCATGCCCTGGCACAAAATAAAACTGATCTTTGTCAGCTTAGACCTCCCCAGCGATTCTATCCAATGTCTCCTAGCCCATCCTGTTTCAATCTTCCTGAGCATACTCATTGAGTCACAAATCAACTGAAGTGAAAAATGTGGTACATAGCTAATTGAATTAGAGGAGGAAAAAATTATTGAGAAAATTGTAAATTTACCTCTTCATATACAATTCATATTGCAGAATATCGCCATCATCACAGCCCACTTGTAAGACACTCAATCTTTAGCTTGTTCCTCGCCTCTCCATCATTGTTTCTAAAGTTTCCGTAATGACCTATTGCTGCTGTCTTCTTGGTTAAATACAGTCTCATCATCAAGGTGCGTTCCTTTGTAGGACATTGCTCTCTTTGCAGCGCATCTGAAATTCACTCTGTCTCTAGCCAGTTCACCACTTCGTCGATGGTCATATTCATGGTTTCTTTAATGTCTTGTAGCCATCTTCTTCTTGGTCTGCCACTGCATCCTGTGACCCTGCCCTCCAAGATTGTTCTCTCCAGACCATCGTGACGCCTGAAGGACAGTCAATGAATAGTGCAGATATCATCAATGCCATAAGAGAAAATTGCCATTGAAAATGACTTTACTTTAAGTATGGAGGGTATCTTCTTCTTCTTTTGTCGTCACACTGCTACCGGTTGTTGCCCAGTGTCGTGGTTTTCTGTTTTTGTCTTGCGCTGTTCTGGTGACTTGTGTGATTGTTATCTTTCAATATGGAGGGTATATTGCATCTAAATTGTAAAAACACGTAAAAACAAATACTATAGTTTTACAAAATACAGAAACAGTGACGATATACAGCAACGTTTCGACCCAAAGGCCTTTATCAAAGCAAACGATACAACAAAATGATGGATTTCGAGAACACTACAAATGGACGATTACATATGGAAACATTCAAACCTATCTAATGAAAACCTGGGAATAAAAATGAATAACGAAATGAGTTAAACACAAAACCAGAAGTGGAAAAGAAGAGAAACAATAAACAATTAAGTGAATATATGTAACTTATATATATGAAGCAAATACACATATAGATTACAAGGCATGAGATGAGAAAGTACTAAGAGGCATAGGAATGTAATGCGTTGAGTTCAAGAGGTCGCAAGGTGCCATACAACGAAATAAAATGGTTTTCCATGGCAAATCGACTGCGATCATCAGAGGAACATGATCGGATGGCTGTGACCTGGACATCACAAGCTCCTGAATGGCCAGTATCATTGAAATGAGTGGCTACATGGGTGACAGAGCCAAGTTTTACTGCAGTCTTCCCCTTTTATCTAAATTGTATCATAATTTGATCTAGTCACCACCTGTGTGGTGCTGGGGCCCGCAAGGAAGCAAAGAATAGTACCACTGTGACCTACAAGGCATGTTGTAAGAGGCAGCTGATGTAGACCTAGGAAGCTACCTAATAAATAAAAAGCATCGCAGTAATCGGATGTGATAACTGGCACAATGTACAATCGCTCTTAGCTTAGATCACATACAAATCACACAGAGTGGTTAACAAGTGGTCGATATGGAGCGTTTGAAGAACAAGAAGATCTAGTCACATTCCTCGGGCTCACTATGTCCAAATTTATTCATAAGTATAAATAATGGATAAGATGCAACATTTAACATTTATATAAATATATTTTATACACCAGTTCTGTACCAGATAAAACAGGAGCTCGTCCATACCATCTTCCACCATTAGGTCCTGATGCTGAATCAGCAGGTGTAAATTTTAGGTAAGTTGCAATTTTAAAAGTAACTTTTCATAAGAATTTGCACAATTCATTTTTAAAAAGTGATAAAGAAGTAATGGAAAGATTAAGGATGAATAGATATTTATTATTATTTTCATACCGTTATACGTTAAATAGGGCCTGCAAGCAATTTCTTCATACCGCTCCACCCTGGGTAACTCTTTTTTATGAAATTGAGTCCGATATTCTTGCTTTTCTCAGTAAAGTCATTTCAGGGTTTCTCTAGGGTATCCTTTCTTTCTTGAACAATTTGCACCACTCTTCAATGCCTGCTTTGATCTGTCATCACAGTTGGTAAAAAATTCTCAATGTAAATCCCAATCAAAGCTCTCTCTCTCTCTCTCTCTCGATCACCGCCTAGACCGATGTACCAGATCTCTCCATAAATTCTATTCATGTGCAAATCTGATTCATGCAGCCTTAGCATTGGTGTATTTTACGTCACATCTTCAACACCATTTGGAGCTCTGGTATTTATCCATCGGCGATGTGTCCAGTTTCAGCCAGCGTTTTCTCCATTCTGTAGCCATCTAGTGTTTTTTACGGTGTGGGTAGTTAGCCCCACGCCCAACCTCCTTAGTTGCCTCTTACGATATGTGTGGCAGGTAACAGTGGTTCCATTCTTTACACCCCAATTTGGACCCCGGTAACCACACGGGTACCAATCAAAGATGAATAGTGAAGTTAGTAATGTTATACCTTGATTGATGCCCGCGTGCCCAGCGCGTTGGACTACGAGTGACTAGTCCTCTTTAAGTGCGGGTTCAACTCCGCGGACTGGCAGAAAAGCTACAGGTTCCCCAGATTTACTGTGTTCATGGCACCGAACCGAAGGGTTACGATGTCCATGACACCGAGCTGAAGAGCTTTCAGCTCAAGTGCTTCTGGATAAAAAAAAAAAAAAATACCTTGATTGATCATATATTTGTACTTTTTCTTCAGGCATGATGAGAAGAGACGTTCTAGAAGAAAGAGATCAAGGAAACAAGCAAGCGAAGATAAAAGTGCCTTAACTTTGTCAGAGGAACGAATAGATACCAATAGCCCAACCACACACAAATGAATTGTATATTCTCCATATCTGTCTTTGAGTCTCTATACAATCGCTCTCAAGTTCTTTGCTTGAGAGCTATATTTATTATAATATTTTTACACTTGAGAAGCAAGACTTCTTTTCTCAGTTTCAGTTTGGAATATCTTCGTTGCACTTCAGATATGTCCATATGTGCTCCTATCACCTTCACAATATATCCAACAGCGACTGTCCGTACCAGTTCGATTTTGATTTATGAGCCTACTCATATACCTGTGGTGCTGTTCTTTTCTGACTATTTTATTATCAATACTTATTTTTTATCTCCCTTAAAACATAAGGAAAATAGGAAAAGGAACCCTTTCATACCTCGTGGTATATAGGAAAACGTGTTAGGCCTGTATTTTCAGTGACCGTCGGCACATGATGGGTGATGTGGTCAGCATCACGCCGGCCGCTTTACTTTCCCAGAGCATGTCTGGTACCCAGTTGAGGCTGGGTCGACCTGAGACCGTCGCGGTCTGGAAAATTTACGCACACTGGGAGTTGAACCAGACCACCAGCCTTGAGAAGCGAGTTCACTAACAACTACGCTACCGCGGCTCTCCTTGAAACATAAGCCATGAGCAAATTTTTCCAACCAGAACTGTCTTAAGCCAGCCAGCTTAGTTCATTCCAGATCATTACCCTCTCTTCACTTTCTTTGTCTACAGCTTGTCTTTAGGTCTTCCTTACTTCGTCCCTCCAGGATTCTACAGGGTGTTCAACTTAAAAGCAGCCTGTGAATGGAGCTAATCTGCATATATGTATGGAAATGAGAAGGTTCAGTTATGACGTAGTATAGGTCAAGGTTGTGTGATGGTGTGTAATTGTATGGGAAGGGCGATGAACAAATATGACGTAGGACAAGCTAGTCAGAACCGGTTTAAATAGTAATAGACGAGATGCAATGCGTACCTGGCAAATTTCTATTTATGACTGGGGCTGCTTTTAAGTTGAACACCCTGTATTCAGAGCCATATGGGGTCTGATCTTCTGTATTTTCAAGTTATGTCCCAACCATTTCTATCTTTTTTTAATTTCCTCATTGCTGTTGTTGATGCTTGTGCATCAGGTGATCTCAGTATTAAGTATTCTTTATCTCAATGAATTCGGACAATACTTTGAAAATATTTCATTCAAGGTCTCTTATGTTACTGCCTGTCCTGGGATCCAAAACTACCTTGATTTATTTATATGAGTGGGTCTCTGTAGCGTATAGGTTAGGTGCTCACTTCTCGTACCAAAGGTAACCGGTTCGGAATATTCTTTCAGAGATCCCTGATCTCAGTGTAGGTGATATCGAGTTCCAAGTCATATCGAAGATGGATGATAAAACGTAGGTCCTGTGTTCAATTTGAGCACATAAAAAAAACCTTGGCAGTTCAAAATCGAGATGAGCAGGCTGGAAAGCTGCTGCCCGGGAAAAATCCAATTGAAAAAGATTTTAAAATAAAATTCCTACAGAATATCTTCACCATCTTCAAAATTGCGTTGGGACCTCACTGGTGCTACAGAGCTCATGCTCTGCAGTTGAGATCTTCCTGTGTAAGAAAGAGATTGGAGCACACATGGCTACTCACCAAAGTGCAATGATGATGGTCCAATCAATCAATCAATTTATATGAATATTTATTGGTTTCTATAATTATAATATAATAATGAATTTGAGTGATTGTACGTTCATTCAACAGAGTACATGGTAATCAATTATTTTGTAACCTTGTGTTATTTAATAAAATCTCTCGTAGCCTTTTCAGACTTTAGGGTATGAAGTTTCTGCACATCACATTTTTAGCGTGCACTAGGTAGGAGGGCAAATTCTTTTCCTCATGTGGGGAGTGTTGAGTGAGGGATTGAATCCACAACCCTTCTGTGTCCAAGCTGACAGGTGAACTCTTATGCAGAACGCAAATCCGTCCAAGAACTCTGTGTTACTCTGTGATATATTTATTACCAAAATTGTTTTTGTCTTATTATGTGCACATGTGCTGTGAATTGTCTTTGGGACTTGCAGTTTTTCTTTCTTGGACCGGATACGTTGCATCTATAGCTTCTTCTTCTTCTTCTTCTTGTGTTCACCCACTATCTTCTTTGCGTTTGTTCTTTACGACCAATTTTAATCACTCTTAGTGATATGTTTGATATTTGCCAAGAACGTGTATATGTTGCACATTGGTTTGGTAGGCCCCTAAACGCATAGCTTCTACATGTTTAGGACACATGCATCCGATTTCAGCCAAACCTCCTTAGTCGCCTCTTACGACATGCGTGGCAGGTAACAGTGGTTCTATTCTTACACCCCAAATTTGGACCCCGGTAACCACTCAGGCATCCCACTATGAATTCAGGAGCAGTCAGGGCGCCTGGTATTGCGCATCTGCATGAAGACCTGCTTTCCTTATTAGCAATGTCTCACGTCATACAGTTGTGTCTTATCCGACTTCAGAGGTAAAGCATCTATAACTGTTAGTCCAGTTTGTCATGTGATATCTTTGATTTTATCCATCCATTGGGGTCTTGATTTTCCTCTTGTCCTGAGATTGTGCTGTTGATTGTTATATGCTTGTAGATCTTGTTCCATTCTCATTAGGTGACCAGACAGAGTTATTTTTTGTTTTTAGATTTGTTGCATGCAGGGTATGATTTTGGCAAAGTTTCAAATGTTCTTCATTTTTTTACTCTATCCCATCTTGTAGCATTGACAGTTTTACTTAAACAGCTTATTTCACATGGTGTGATCTTTCTCTCTTTGATTTTAGTTAGGGACCACGTTTGACATGAATAACCAAAGAGTTGATAAAAATATACAGTTTTTAAGTTGTTGCTTTGATTGCCCTTTCTATGTTTTAGTTTTTGAGTAGTGATGACATTCGGTACGTCACTGCATTGGCATTTTGGAATCTAGTCTCAATTTATTTGTTGGTTTTTTTATTATCTTTTATGAAAAAGTGTCCCAGATATTTGACTTATGGAACTGAAATGATTTTTTGCATTGACCAATACTATTATAGCATGTGCGCTAGTCACTTATTTAGGTTTCCGCTGTTTATGTTAAAAAGTGTATCTTCTTCTTCGAGTGCTCCATATTGACCACTTGTTAAACAACTCTTTGTGATTTGTATGTGATCTTAGCCTAAGAGCGATGCATCCCAGTTATGCGCTACAAGTAGGCCAGCACATCCGATTTCTGCACACTTTTTTTTCCTTGTGTCGCCTGTGGTCGGGGCCCACCAGGAAGCAAATAATAATCTACTGTGACCTACTAGGCAAGTCGTAAGAGGTGACTGATGTAGGACCTAGGGAAGCTACCTTAGTAAATAAATTAGATGTGCATGCCTACTTGTAGGTGCATAACTGGCTCAATGTACAATCGCTCTTAGGCTCAGAACACATACAAATCATACAGAGTAGTTAACAAGTGGTCGATATGGTGCGTTTAAAGAAGACGATTTACTAGTGTAACTTCCCTAAGCCCCTATCTCAGTCACCTCTTACGACATACCTTATAGGATACAGTGTTATTATTCTTCGATCTCCTTGCAAGTCCAGGTAACTCACGGGGTTAAAGTGTATAAATTTGTATGTCCATTTTTGTCATACGTCAGTATCATCATCATCATGTGCACGCCCATTTTTGTAATATCTGTCTCTTAGTATCATCATCATCATCATGTACCATGCAAGCTGGCATAGATGATCATGGATCTCTACCTACTGCTGCCTTGTAGTGTGATTGGGGACAATCAAAGGCTTGCAGAGCAAACTGTACACAAAACTGGATGGAAGGCAAACCAAGTAGTCCATAAAAGACGGGTTTGCTGGGCAGATGACGCTCATCAACCCGGGAGGGCAGGTCGTCTAAGGGTCACTACCCTAAAAGAAAATAGCAACCTGCTGCCGTGTAGGTTGGCTGGGAACAGCAAAATGCTAACGGAAGTGAACCCAGTAAACGCTGGTTGAAATCGGACACTTCACCAAAGGATAAGCACTAGAGTTCCAAATGGTACAGAACGATGTGACGTAAAATTGCGTTCTTGACAAAGGCTGTGTATGTTCACAATTAGAATGATAAACATGGCCCAGTAAATGCTGGTTGAAATCGGACACTTCACCAAAGGATAAGCACTAGAGCTCCAAATGGTACAGAACATTGTGACGTAAAATTGCGTTCTTGGCAAAGGCTGTGTATGTTCACAATTAGAATGATAAACATGGCCGAAAAAGAACAATCGATGAAGAAGAAGAAGAAGGATCTCTACAAACGTCTGTCCTTAATACTAACTATCAGTTTGGATATTGACACTCTTCCGTGCCATGAAGCCAAGCTGTCCAGAGATTTCCCTCTCTCTGTTGTACTATGCTTCATCTTCCATTGATTTTACTTGTTGTCACTAGGTGCTCTAAACTTTTCATTCTCCTCACATCCATTTTTTTTTTCCGATCCAGAAGCACTTGAACTTTCAGCACTTCGGCTTGGTGCCATGGACATCATAACCCTTTGGTTCGGTGCCATGAACACCGTAAGTCTGGGGAACATGTGGCTTTTCTACCAACTCGCAAAATTGAACCCGCACTCACAGAGGGCTAGTCACCCGTAGTCCAACGCGCTACGAACACGCTGGGCAGGCGGGCCCTCACGTCCATTAAAGAGTATGGTTGCCTCTTTTTTTATATTGATAATAAGTTCTCTCTGTGCCTTGACCTCTTTCAGCACATCAACATTAGTCATTTCCTTAGTCCATGGGGTTCTAATCCATGGAGTTCTTAGTATTTTTTTGTAAAACCACAACTTTTTGACCTCCATAAATTGTAAAATTTGTTTATTTATTTCCATGACTGGAAGTTATATGTTAGTTATATTGACTCTATATTGCACTGTATAATTCTTTTTCTGACTTCAATAGACAACGACTTGTTGCATATGATGTCTTTAATTTTTGTGGAATGCTGTTTTTGCCTAGATTAGTCTAGATTTATGAGAAAATTGAAGTATTTTGGACATATAAAAAGACATAAAGGGCTGGAGAAGACCATATGGAAGGAAGCAAAGAGAAGAAGAGGAAGACCACGGAGAAGATAGATTCAGGATGTAACTGATGGTTATAACATGACGATTGCAGAGGTGGGACATCTGGCCTATGAGAGAGAGAAATTTCGGAGGACTGTTGGGGTGACTGTTCTGCTCAGGACAAGCTATTTGTTGATGATGATGATAGTCTAGATTTTACCGACAGACAGTACGCCTCAAAGAGCAATGCTACTTCGATACAGTAGATATAAAGCAAAAAGCTGTCCATGCAAAAAGTGAGAGGAGAAAGACATAGGCGGTGAAAACATTATTTATGAGGCCCATATAAAAACATGTTCTAGAAATCTCTTTTTATCAAAACGTTGTGTAGCAAAAACAGGATTAGAGAAAGGAAGAAGAGTATAATCTTTATTTGTGATCTCATCTACTGTCTGATGTTATCTGAATTCCAAGATATTTAACCGTCCGCCAGTGTGTTGCCAGGGCTCTAATGGGGAGCAAAGAATAGTAACACTGTGACCTACAAGGCATATCGTAAGAGGTGACTCGAGATCAGCTATGAGGAGGCCAGAACAACCATCGGTTGGCAGTATAAAGAAAAATGGTCGAAAGACCACCCACAGCACAATAACAGAGATGGGTACTATGGTCTATCCCATAGCAAACAAGTTGCTATATTCTGCCTCACAAGAGAAGCAAAGAATAGTACCACTGCAACCTACAAGGCAAGGTAAGAGATGACTGATGTAGGACCTAGGAAGCTACCCTAGTAAATAAAAAGTATCGCAGCAATCGAATGTTCAGTATATTTGAATGCGCATAATAGGCACAGCGATCAATCTCTCTTTGGCTCAGATCACATACAAATCACACAGAGCTCTTAACAAGTGGTTGATATGAAGTGTTTGAAGAAGAAGACACCTGACTAGAATGCCCTGGTATCGGCTACCACAGAGAGCCACACTGAAAAAGTATAACTAGTACAGAGGAAGACCACGCAAAACTGAAGCAACAGCATCAAGAACAGCCGTAAGAAAATGAATAACAGCTTACAACTTGACTTAGAACAAGAACACACAAGATCACTTCGTTCTGCAGTGAAAAACAGAGATAGTCTTGGGAACAATTTCAGTACTATGTTACATTAGAAAAGCTGAAATTGAAAAACTAATATCTTCTTTGCGTTCGTTCTTTACGACCAATTTTAAACACTCTTTGTAATATGTTTGATCTTTGCCAAGAACGTGTATACGTTGCACATTGGTTTGTAGGCCCCTAAACGCATAGACATCTACACGTTTAGGACATGTGCATCCATTTCAGCCAAACCTCCTTAGTCGCCTCTTACGACATGCATGGCAGGTAACAGTGGTTCTATTCTTTACACCCCAAATTTGGGCCCCGGTAACCACTCGGGCGAAAAAAACTAATATAAATGTTGATGATAAAGTTCAACTTAGAGTGGAAAGAAATAAGAGAAGATATATATTGTATATTTCCGGGAATTAGTGTAACACCAGTAAGTACTGAACTGGAATAAACTATTAACTTATTAACAGACAATTATGGGTATGGTTTGTCCTATATTGAATCTAACTTAACATAGATATTCTACTTTTTAACCTGGGAAAATGTTATGTTTGATGATGCTACTGTGTAAGTGCTCTGAAATTTGCACTTTTTTATTGTCTCTAATCCTGTTTTGCCTCACAGCGTCGGGATACGAAGAGATTTCTAAAATGGGTTTTTGTATGTGCTTCATAAATAGTGTTTTTCAACATGCTGAGAGGGACTAAACACCTATTGGGAAATGTTCACAGTTGAGTGATTCTGAATCTTACTAGTTTTTGTATTTTTTTTTAAAATAACAGAACACTGGTATCACAGCTAAACTTACTATGTTGAAACAGGGAGGGTCTTAATTTTGTCTGCCTTATTCTCATGTGTACTAAAGATATAGAAAGCAAGTTGAATGCACTTGAAAATAGATGTCTGCGAAAAATAATGAATATAAAATGGAACGAATTCAGAAGGGATGAAATCATAGACATGTCTCGTCAACCACTAGTGACAACTGTTATAAGAAAGAGAAGATGGAGATATGTTGGACACACCTTGAGGAGAAATGATCAACGAATATCAAAGCAGGCATTGAAGTGGGATGCAAAGGGTTCAAGAAAGAGAGGCCGACCTAAGGAGACCCTGAAACGAACTTTGCTGAGAGAGGCAGAAAATATCGGTCTCAGTTCCATGGAGGAGATTGAGCGAGTTGCCCAGGATAGAGCGGTATGGAGAAATTACTTGCAGGCCCTATGTAACGTATAACGGTACGAGAGGAATTATTATTATTATTCTCATGTGAAGAACAGAATAAACAAGTCTATCTTCTTCTTCTTTTGTCATCACACTGCTACCGGGTTGTTATCCAGCATCATGGTTTTTTCCTGTTTCTGTCTTACGCTGTTCTGGTGGTTTGGTTGATTGCTATTTTTGCTCTTTGACAGGATTCTGCTATGCCATATTACCATCCTTTTCATGGTCTTCTTATCTTCTTGCCTGATGTTCTGTTGTAGAAGATTCTGTTTACTGTGGCGTTGCCCGTCTGCCCAGCGTGTTCGTACGCGTTGTACTAGGGTGACAAGCCCCCTGTGAGTGCGGGTTTGGTTCCGCGGACTGGCAGAAAATGCATCAGGTTCACCAGATTCACGGTGTTCGTGGCACCGAACCGAAGGGTTACGATGTCCACGGCACTGAGCCGAGGAGCTGAAAGCTCAAGTGCTTCTGGATCGGTTTAAAAAAATACTGTAGCGTTTGGATCGCATTCTTATTAAGTGACCAAACCACTTCATTGTTTGTTTCTCAATAAACAATAGTATCACAGTTAAACTAAGTTCAAACGGGGTGGGGGGGTCCATTCATACGTTTTGACACATCACTTGATCTTTCTTTTTTTCGAATCTGTATGCCTCACAGCGTCAGGTCAGGAAGAGATTTCTAAAACGGGCCCTAGTATGCGCTTCGTAGATAGTCTCTTTCGTCGCCTCTGTTATCTCTGAGGTCCATCTTTTGCGTGGCCGGCTTTTTTGCTTTGTACCCATTGTATCGGAGCAGCATTGCTCTTTGGGGTGCACTGTCTGATGGTAATCTGCTTACGTGGCCGAACCATTTAATTTGTTGTTTCTTGATGAAGTCTAGTACTGATGTTGTACCCACTTTTTTCCTGATGTCTTCATTTCTCAACCGGTCTCTTCTTGTTACACCCAGCATTCTGCGTAGACACTTCATCTCTGTTGTGACTAGTTTTCTTCTATCGTTTGTTGTCAGCGTCCAGGTTTGGCACTGGTAACATAATATGGGAGAAATATTGTGTTGAACATTGCTTTCACCACACATCACTTGATGTGTGGTGAAAATATAAAAGTACCCACATTGTGTTTGCCAAGTACGTTTTATGGAGAAGAAAAAATAAGTTTACTTCTTCTCTCTTCTTCTTCGACGTTCCATATTGATCACTTGTTAACCAAGTGATTTGTATGTGATCTGAGCCTAAGAGCAATTGTACATTGTGCCAGTTATGCACATCTGATTTCTGCAATGTTTTTTATTTTACTAGGTAGCTTCCTAGGTCCTACATCAGTCACCTCTTATGACATGCCTTGTAGGTTGCAGTGGTACTATTCTTTGTTTCCTTGAGGCCTCAGCCCCATACAGATGGATCTTTGTTTCCTTGCAGGACCCCAGCCCCATACAGACGGATCTTTGTTTCTTGCAGGACCTCAGCCCATACAGATGGATCTTTGTTTCCTTGCAGGGCCCTGGGCTTTTTCCCCAGGCAATAAGATACTAACAAACAAGATTCCAATACAAATAAAAAAATAATGAAGATATTTTTTTTGATTAAATTCTGTTCTTGAGACTCAGCATAAGTGAATCAGGGACAACGAATAAACAACAAACAAGTTAAATAAGAATAATAGATTTTTAATTGATTAAATTTGATTACATGAATGGTAAATTGAATAATTCACCATGTGTAATGGAGAAGTACATCAGACTAATGAGTAAATATATGTCAAGGATTGGCTATTCAGCCTTAAAGTGGACAGGCACATCAGACTGCTGAGCACATACTTCAAGATTGGCAATTCAGCCATGTGGACATGCACATCAGACTGCTGAGCATATACTTCAAGACTGCCCTGAATATGATATACTGAGGCAAACTCACTGGCCTAACGAAACAACACTCTACAGAAAACTACATGGACCTCTTTGTGAGCTACACAAAGACATGAAGTTTATACAAGAGACAACATTGAATATATATAGACAATATTTCAAGCGAACTGAAGGAAGGAATAGAGGGACATGAGATGATAAGAAACATTTTTTTAAAATGTTTTGAAGCAAAGAGAATTGCTAAAAAAAAAATAACATTTAACAATATTTGAGAGTTTCATTTCATTCAAAAGTGGTATTGGAAACTAGAGGACAACTGAAAACATCTATGAAAAAAGTTGAAAAAAAAAAAAAGAAATATTTGAGATTGTATGAAATAGTGGTCCAGCTTCAATTTCCCAGTTGAATTTGAATTTTTCTCATCATAACGGCTCCCAGGTCGACCCAGCCTCAACTGGGTACGAGGAAAAGCACTGGGAAGTAAAGGTGGGCGGCATGATGTTGGCCACATCACCCATCTTGTACCGACGATCAATGAAAATTGCAGGCCTAATACCATATTACCCTATATACCTTTCGGTATTCAAGAAACCATGAACATGACCATCGACGAAGTGGGTGAACTGGCTAGAGACAGAGTGAATTTCAGATGTGCTGCAAAGAGAAACGTCCTATAAAGGATACGCACCTTGATGGCGACCATGGGGTATAAAAAGGGTTTAAAAAATGAAATAATGACCTCAAAAACCAAAGAATGTACAGATTTTGAGGGTTTATATATTGTTAGTGAGAACTGGAGATATTGATGAGAAATATTGAAAGGGAAAATATGTATATGAGATTAAATACAATACTGGCCTGACAGTAATAATTTACAATTTGTATGGGTTTAAACTTGACAGAATGTTTCACATTAAATACACATTCTGTGCCTCTTCTAACAAGCCATCTTTTCTTTTACGGGTTAATATTTTTAAGTGTTTCTGTGCTATTAAATTCTTGTTTTAATTGTGCAAATATATACATTGATATGTGGTTCTATTTATCCTATTTTGTTTATAAATTGTTTATATATCTCTTCTGTTTTGTTTTTATTAACATGTCTTTACACTTCAACATTTGTTCTTTTCAGATACTTCCCTTTCTCCTTGTTCACAGACTTACAAAACAGAAATATACAATACCCTTTCACATATTAATCCTGCTTTCTCCTTGTTCGTAGATTTACAAAACAGATATATACAATACATTCACATCATAACCCTGCTTTCTCCTTGTTCACATACTTACAAAACAGATATTTACACAGGGGCGGCTCGTCATTAAGGGCCAGTGGGGCACGGCCCCACCAAAAATCGAAAGGGGGAATAACTTCCCGGAATAGACAAATAATAGAAAATACTCCAAAACCATGATTTTTCCGAAAATTTGTGTCTGGCCCCACCGAGAACAATTACCATGAGCCGCCACTGTATTTACAATACCCTTTCATATCATAATCCTGCATTCTCCTTGTTCACAGATTTACAATACAGACATTTACAATACACTTTCACATATTAATCCTTTTTGATTTGTCTCTACTATCATTTCAATGTTTTCATTCACCCATATGCACAGTCACACACACACATATGTACAGACATGCAATCAACCAGGGGTATGATTGACTCGATTTGTGTTGAATTTATCCCAAATGGCTGCTCAGTTCTGAATGGAACACGGAACTCATTGTTAAGTATGCAACAAATATCTGATTGCTACCTAGAAATTTGTCTAGAAGCTGTCTAGAAATTTGTCTAGAAGCTACCTAGAAATGTGTCTAGAAGCTAATCCATAAGCATGCAAATTTCAACCAAATATGAACAAAACATACATGAATCGGATCCTGTAATATATAAATCAGAACCGGTCATGTATAAATGAGATTCTGTCGTATACGAATTAGAACCGGTCATGTATAAATTAGATTCTGTCGTATACGAATTAGAACCGGTCGTATCTTCTTCTTCGAACCCCAGAAATTATGAATTTTCGCTCTTTTTTCTATAGTGCAATGAGGGGGATTAGAACCGGTCGTATCTTCTTCAAAACCCAGAAATCTTAAATAGCTCCAGGTATGCAGTGATATGTTAAGTTCTGCGGAGACTCCTACTCAGGTAGAGTTCAATCCTGTCAAATATGAATTAGATGGTCTCGTATTAGATCCTCTCGTATTTAAATCAGAACATGTCATATATGAATTAGAACCGGTCAGATATGATGAATCAGAAACGTCACATATGAACACGAACCGCCGTATATGAATCAGAACCGGTCACATATAAGTCCAAGTGGATTGTTAATAAATTCACAATAAATTTCTTGCTTCAGGCATATTGTCTGCAATGTACCTTTTTAAGGCAGTTATGAAACACTACAATTTTACATTACGTTAAAGATGTCTTTTTTTCATTTGTCACATTCTTCTTTGCAACTTCTGTTTTTATAGTAATGTTCTCTGTTTCACTGATGTAGTCATTGCTTTCTTTAACTGACATTCCAACTTTTGAACATATGGCGTTCAGAATGCAGCCACCATTATGTGGCTAACAGCGTTAACACCAGACCTGTAACGATCCCTGTAAAAAAAAAAAAGTTTAAACATACAAATACCAACACGATGTACACGTCTATCATATCTATTCTCTAATCCTGTTTTAGCGAAACACGTAAAAACAAAGTACTGTACAGAAGTAAACAGAAGTAATGACATTCGCCAGAGAGGAAAGCACTACCAATATCTCCATCGATAATCGCCTACTAAATCAAGTAAAAGATTTCATATACCTGGGGAGCATTTTTTCAGCAAATGAAAGAATAACTAATGAAATTCAACACAGATGCAACAAAGCAAATCAAATGATAGGGCAAATGGCGCCAATTTTAAGATGCAAACACGTCACCATGAACACAAAAGAGCAATGTTCAACACAATCTTTCTCCCCACATTATGTTACCAGTGCCAAACCTGGACGCTGACAACAAACGATAGAAGAAAACTAGTCACAACAGAGATGAAGTGTCTACGCAGAATGCTGGGTGTAACAAGAAGAGACCGGTTGAGAAATGAAGACATCAGGAAAAAGTGGGTACAACATCAGTACTAGACTCCATCAAGAAACAACAAATTAAATGGTTCGGCCACGTAAGCAGATTACCATCAGACAGTGCACTCCAAAGAGCAATGCTGCTCCAATACAATGGGTACAAAGCAAAAAGCCGGCTACGCAAAAGATGGACCTCGGAGATAACAGAGGTGACGAAAGAGACTATCTACGAAGCGCATACTAGGGCCCGTTTTAGAAATCTCTTCCTGACCTGACGCTGTGAGGCATACAGGATTCGAGAAAGAAAGAGAAAGAATAACAATACATAGCAACGTTTCGACCAAAAGTACTTTATGATACTTTATATAGCAAAGGATATAACAGAAGTGAAGGAATTCACTTCTTACACTGCACAGAACATACAGACTCAATGAATTCATATTGGCCCTAAAATGAAAATCTGTGACTAAATCTTCCCTTCTGTTATATCATTTGCTTGTTAAAGGGATTTTGGTTGAAACGTGGCTATGTATTGTTTATGTAAAACTACAATACAGTACTTTGTTTTTCATGTTTCGCCATTGCTACATAGTTTTACTGCAGTCTTCCTTATATCGATAATCCTGTTTTATCTTGCTGCGTCAGGTCGGAAAAAGAAACACTGGAGCGAGCCTCATTGTGCGCTTTGTAAAAGGTGGACTTTAGTGTCTCGGATATTCCGTCGATCCATCCTTTACGTGGTCGTCCTCTGAGTCTGTTGAGGTTGTATCTGGGTGTTAGTGCTCTTTTTGGGATACTGTTTTGTGGTAACCTTGATATGTGTCCGAACTATTTGACCTGTTGTTTATTTATATTTTGTAGCACCGGCAAGGATCTCACTCTTCTTCTGATGTTGTCGTTTCTGATCTTATATCTTCTTGTAACTTTTAGAATTTGTCGTAAATATTTCATCTCTATCGTTTGGATTCTTCTTTTCTAATTTGTTGTCAGTGTCCAGGTCTGATACTGATAGCGCAAAGTTTATGATATACAAGTTACAAAATTATTTTCTTTTGTAGATGAGCTGTAAAGGTTTGATTCTATCTAAGACACACAATTAAAATGTTATCTTTGTCTTCTTTTAACTCAATCCATACCATGAACCGAGAGCCGCTGTAGCGTAGTTGTTAGTGAACTTGCTTCGCAAGGCTGGTGGTCTGGGTTCAGTTCCCGCAATGCGCGTGGAACTTTTCCCGACCACGACGTCTCTCAGATCGACCCAGCCTCAACTGGGTACCAGACATGCTCTGGGAAAGTAAAGGCGGCCGGCGTGATGCTGACCACATCACCCATCGTGTGCCGACGGTCAATGAAAATACAGGCCTAACACTGTATTGACTTACCACTGTATTGATATACCACGAGGTATGAAAGGGTTCCTTTACTTTTACTTTTATACCATGAACTATAAAACCTAAGCATTATAAAAGAGCTGCTGTAAAAAAGCGGGTGAGCAATGAACCAGGATGATATTCTAAATTCCTTAAGGAATAAAGGACGTGTAAATTATTCAAGTAATAGTGGTGAATCTATAACACTAACCAGACTGCAAGAACCCTAAGTCAAATGTGGTTTAGCTAGACAAGAACATTATACTGGTAGCCAAAGAAGAATAGTACACCAACAAAGTACTGGTTTCGTTAATCACCATACGCAGAACCTTGCGGTATATTTTCTCAGTATGATGCAAGTCTTCAAAATGCCGCCCTTAAATATTTTTCCCATAAAATAACCTTCAATTGTAATTTTGATTCTGCCGTTTCTCCCCCTTTTATGGTCCCGCCTGATGCCACCGCCTTTCTGTATCACAGCACGGATCTGGCCATACGCTGAGAAACATACTGGGGGGTAGATCGAGCACTTATGTACTAATTGGTTTGATCTGCAGTGATGCATCTTCTTCTTCTTCAAACTCTCCATATCTACCACTTGTTAAACCACTCTTTGTGATTTGTATGTGATCTATGTAGCTTCCATATGCCGTCGCCTCTTACGACATGCCTTGTAGGTCGCAGTGTTACTATTCTTTGCTCCCTTGCGAGCCCCGGCAACATACGGGCAGATGATGATCCAATGACTAAACTAAACTATCTCTAGACTCTAGACTAACAGAATGTAATTGCTATATGAGCCATGCAGTGCACTTAACACTATCTCTAGACTAACAGAATGTAATTGTTATATGAGCCATGCAGTGCACTTAACACTATCTCTTTACACTAACAGGATGTTATTTGATCTAAACCAGTGTTTCCCAACGTGGGGCCCATGCCCCACAGAGGGGCAATTTAATTGTTAAGGGGGCAATTTGTCATATGGAAAAAATTTATTTTGCGGTAGGGTGCATTTTTTTAGTCTACGTTTACTCCACTTCACATTAAATTAATTTGAACACAAACTTGAACAATTAAATTTTTGAATATAAAAAATTATGTATATGTTACATAGGAGGCATACAAATTCTAGAAAGGCTTAGGTGGGGCATGGCACAAAAAAAAGTTTGGGAAACACTGATCTAAACCATACAGTTCAACTAGAACAATCTCTCAAGACTAGCACGATGCCATGTTATCTGAGCCACACAACGCAACTAAACCAGATATGAAATAATTTTATCTGTAGATCAATATTGACAATAGTTGAGGATATGAATTATTTCTCCTGCAAGTACTATTTACCCGATACAATTCTATATTTTATATTTGTTTCATATCGGATGATATCTTCATTGTAAATAGTTGATAACCACAAATTCTGCAGAGCTGTTTTTTGTTGCTATGATGCTTGTGTTCCTTCTGTGAGTCGATCAACAGTAAATTTAACTGCACATATGAAAATCTCGGAGGAGGGAATGGGGGGTCAATATAAACAATTATTTTTTCTTTAAATTTATCAAAACTCTCGACAATATTTGTTGATTTTTAAATTACTCTAAAAGTATTTGACGAATTTTTTTTTCATTTTTATGTATCTGTAACTATTACAATCTCTGACATTGTTATAGAAATGGAAAATATACAAGGTGAACATTTGAAGATACAAAAATATTAGTAAACAATTTAAGTAGAGAAATGTTCTGTGAACAAATTAAGTAGAGAAATGTTCTCAAATGAACAATTAAGTAGAGAAATGTTCCAGTGAACAAATTAAGTAGAGAAATGTTCCAGTGAACAAATTAAGTAGAGAAATGTTCCAGTGAACAAATTAAGTAGAGAAATGTTCCAGTGAACAAATTAAGTAGAGAAATGTTCCATGAACAATTAGTAGAAAGTTCGGAAATTAAGTAGAGAAATGTTCCAGTGAACAAATTAAGTAGAGAAATGTTCCAGTGAACAAATTAAGTAGAGAAATGTTCCAGTGAACAAATTAAGTAGAGAAATGTTCCAGTGAACAAATTAAGTAGAGAAATGTCTGAACTAACTCAGTAAAAGTCTCCTCAGTATGTCTCCGTGTGGCGACTAACGACCCTGGTTCTGTGTTGGTTTACTATTCTTCTTTGGCTACCGACATAGTGTTCTTGTCTAGCTACACCACACTTGACTTCAAATTCGTGCAGTCTGGTTAGTGTTGTAGATTCACCACTATTACCTGAATCATGTACACTTCCTCTCTCTTAGGAAATTCAGAACATCAGCCTGGTCCATTGCTTGCCCGCTTTGCACAGCAGCTATACCCGCAAGCCTTTCGGCGCGTTCATATCCCCTTGATTGAGCGAGTTGCCCAGGATAGAGCGGTATGGAGAAATTACTTGCAGGCCCTATGTAACGTAAACGGTACGAGAGGAATTATTATTATTATTTATATCCCTTACACCTGCACGCCCTGGCACAAAAATAAAACTGAATTTGTCAGCTTAGACCTCCCCAGCGACTCATCCATTGTCTCCGAGCCTATCCTGTTTCAATCTTCCTGAGCATACTCATTGAGTCACTGAGAAAGCATGCATGGATTGAATGTTCGAGTGAATATATTAAGTACAGAAATGTTCAAGTGAACATGTGAAGATGATTTAAACAGAAATTGATTATCAACATCAGAAGACGCATCATCAACACACCACAACACACTACAAGCCACCACTAAGATAACTATGAGATATATATATAAACTTACAGTATCCACTCCACAGCAAACAGGAGAGCTACACCTTTGATCGATACGTTGACTGAGGTCAGGATGATGATCAGGGTCACAATCGATGAGCTTGGTACAGGTGGTATAGCGTGAGCTAGTACAGAGGTTAGAGCACTGTGAACGATAATATTTAATGAACAGGTAAGTATCTCATTCAGGTGTCAAAATTTGTATACCTGGGAAATATTATAACAGAAGTTGGAAGAAATTTCAGTTTCACTTTGGAATATGTTATGTTATGTTATGCAATCGACGTCGTGGCATATTGGGCATTCACATTCGTGCTATATTCTCCGCTGCAGCAGCCATTCTATAGTCTGTCCATTAATTCGTGAGCACGTTTGAAATTGATTTTCTCGAAAACTACCTGTTGGATCTCAGTGATTTTTTGCATGCAGCCTTAGAATATCCATGACGCTAAAATAAAGCTAACCAGTAGTCCATAGATGCTACGGATTTTGCACATCGGCGAATTCCTTTGATCTTTTATGACAATTGCAAATACGGGGCTCAAATTTTAGATTTTACAGTATCCCTAGAATTTGTCCATGTCAATTCTATTCATAGGTGTATCTCCATATTAACTTGATAGGTCAAGTAATTAAGTGTGTTGCCCTTTATGTGCAATCGTGAACTTGGATACAATATGCAACAGTTAGTCCTCCCTTCGGTCACCATTAGACCCCAGGGTGTCTTAACTTCACCACAAATTGTATGATGGTAGACGCATTTGGATATGGAAATGTATACGTTGCTATTTCTCAGTCTGTAATCAAAATATGATTTGTATCATCCCGAATCTGACGATTCCATGAGGTTGATAATTGTTACTGGCTGGACAAATTGTAATCCATCTCGGTGCCAGTACTCGTCTTCCTCTCGGAGCACATGTTCAACACACTTCTTCCAGAACTGCATGTCTATCATTGAGAAGGACTCACGTGTCAGAACTTCAACATCACACATTTTAAACGTCCTGTTCTGTTCGGCAACTTGCCCTTTACTTTAGCCCAGACAAGCTCTATCGGATTGAGGTGAGCATGATATGGAGGTAGTCGCAAAGACGCGTGGCCGTATTCCGCAATGATTTTGTCAATATGAAACACCTTTGTCTTATTTGTCATCCTCACCAGGTGCAACAACTCGGGTTTCAAATATGTATCATCGAAGCTGACATTTTCCTTAGCAAGCCAAGTCCTAATTTGATCTTTTGTATTTGATGCAGTTGGTACTTTGTCTTCCGCTGATACTGCGTTGTGATAGGATGCATTATCCATTACCAAGCATGATGGTCAGTTTAGAATTGAAGTAGATCCTTCTCCATCCAGTGCCTGAAAATATGTCCATTCATTTATGTGTGGTAGTCCCTACCGTCGGTACTTTTGATTGGAAAATAAGTCCAGCGTCATGGACAAGACCTTCTTCACTACTTCCTGCATGTGTTAGTATAATACGCTGGCCTTTGCTGCTTGGTATTTTTCTTTTCTGTTCACCGTCTACTGATTGCCATTCTTTAGCATTGGTGTGGTGAGCATTGACCCAGGATTCGTCCAAATATACAATATCATAGCCTTGCGTCCGCCGCTCACGGATCTGCCTCAGGTATTTACTTCGGGCAGCAATTAAATGTGGCTTTTCACAAATAATATTCCTGCCGCCTATAGTTTTTCTGAAGGTGAAGCCGGCGGCTCTTACAATTTTCATAGAGTACTTTTAGAAATGTCTATGCTGCATTCTGATTGCAGTTTTAATTTCAGTTTCCTGAGAGTAACAAGTTGATTTGTCGCAAACATTTTCAAGAGCTCCGTCTTATGACATCTATGTCAAAGTCGTCAATTGTTCTTTTCCTTCCTTGCTTGACATTAGTGCACTTTGTGTCCTGTTTAATCCATCGGGAAAAGGATTCTCTATTCAGACCAAGCGCCAGTTGCGTTCGTTTCTCAGGGTTATGAATATCGCAATATAGATGACCTCTCTAGATTCCCTACGGAAGTGTTGGTATAGTAAAACTGTAACCTTCTGCATTGTTATAAATGTGCACTTCAGATTCATTATGAATGTGATATCAATGTCAGTTTTGATAAGCCAACAAATATGATACAATAGCTTCATACAAATAGCGAGATACGCCTATAACTATACAACGGTATCCCAATTATAACGTCATATGCTTTCCGCTTTCAAAGTCGACTGGGTTAGGTGCACGGAATTCGTGAAACTCACGATATTTCAATGTTACCATAATGTATTTTTAGAACAACGCGTCTGTGTACCGTAAATCTGTTACTATTGTGTACAATCCGGTGAGGTTGATTTTAATATAACCTGAAGAAGAAATATTTCAAACTACATCAAATTTTCTTGGAAAAAAATATTTCTCTAGCGTCATGGATATTCTAAGGCTGCTTGCAAAAATCACTGAGATCCAACAGGTAGTTTTCGAGAAAATCAATTTCAAACGTGCTCACGAATTAATGGACAGACTATAACTTCCATTTGCTCACTGTACCCACGAGAAGTTGATTAGTATACCTTCGCTCTCCATCAGGAAGACGAGACTGTCTGGCATTTCCAAACTTAACTCCTAACTCTTGCACTCGTCCCAGTGTCTAAGACGAGCCCATATCATATAAATGAGAGCGTACCACATTAATGACATCGGCTCTGTCCATACTTCTTCCCGCTTGAGTCGGGGCATTGTTTGCAAGAAAGTCAGCCCGCTCGTTACCCTGCACTCCAGCATGTCCAGGTGTGTATAGCCAAGTCATTTTCTTGAGTTGTGATCTCCGAATGATGTCCACCCATTCCACGCCAAAAAAACTTCCAGATTCAATCCTTTGAAGTATATTCACCGAGTGTGATATGATAATCGTATGGGTTACCTTTTGCTCAGCCACCCGTGAAAGAGCCCCTCCTCCGTAATATCTACAACTGCGCCCAGCGACTGACCGTACCAGTTGTTCGATATTGATTGGGCGTTCAGATTGTCAACTTTGTCATTTGGCTGACCCAATGATATGGTAGCAGAGCCAGCTGCATTTCTGCTCTCTCATTGACATCGACACCCATGTGCTCCGGGAACGAAGATAAGTGTAATTCTGCAAATTGTTTAAGCTTGTAGTGATTCTTTCCTTTGCTTGTGCACCGAACCAGCCTCTGTTAGAAGAAGTGTCTCACACAAGTATCAAGCTTAGTATATCTGGAACATAGAGTATATAGTACTGACTCCACTCGCATTCACTGAGGTGGTCGGTTATACAATCCAATCAAACATCAAACTATATTCACTGCGGGGGTCGGTTATACAGTCCAATCAAACATTAAACTATATTCACTGCGGGGTCGTTATACAATCCAATCAAACATCAAACTATATTCACTGCGGTGGTCGGTGATACAATCCAATCAAACATCAAACTATATTCAACTAATTAATTTATGTGCTTCATCAAATTCGTATATATTTCAACAACAACCTATTTCTTCTTCGAACGCTCCATATCGACCGCTTGTTAAGTTAAACCACTCTTTATGATTTGTATGTGATGTGCGCATAAGAGTGATTGTACGTTGTGACATTTAGCGCATACAAGCAGGCCAGCATATCCGATTTCTGATGCGCTTTTTATTTACTAGGATAGCTTCCCTAGACCGCTACCATAATTGCCTCTAACGACTTGCCTTGTAGGTCGCAGTATTACTATTCTTTGTCCCTTGCGAGCTCTCGCAACATACGGCGAACCTACATCTGAAGAATACAATTGCAGATTTAATGAATTATGCTTACCCAACAACACACATCGTTTCAAAACTCATTGCTTGTCCAGCCGCCCTTGCTATAAATAGTGCTCCGGCTGCCATATACAGAGCACTCCCATCTGCCTGCAAGGTCACGGACATAGGGATCACAAATGAGCTTATCTTTTTGCTAATACCGCAGCGACTGCAGGACGTCATCATGTCGGGTAGAGCAACGGACCTGTGGAAAGGATGAAGACGATGTGATATTATTATCATAACAGAATGCAGCCACTAAATATTAGTTCTCAATTAACATAACCTACTTTGCATTATTTTAGTCAGACATGCGGGAGGGCCATTCAGAGTCAGGACTGTTTGATTCTGGACACGACTTTGCTAGCTCATTTTCACCATGTTTGGTCGGGTATTTTTCGGTTTCGTTTGCCGAGCTACTGAATTAGTGTTTGAGCAACGCTGTGAGCTATGAATATTACATGGAATGCTTTTTGCTGTGTCAACGGTGCGTTTGTTGTGATTGTGGGTATTCAGTGATATTGCGTGTACAGAAAGCTGGATTTTGTCGTGATTGATGTTCCCGTCAACATGAACTGCAATTCAAGTGATGAACAGTTTTTTGTTGACACTTTAGCGACGGCCATATGCATTTATGCAGTGCATGTCGCTTTTTGTGGCGGTACGAGCTGTTTCATTCTGGAATTAGTTCACGACACAGGAGACAGTTGTTAGCATTTCATGCGATTTTCATTGGCACAGGAACGGAGCAACTATGGGGTAACCCGTTGCAGTGAAGTTGGAACCGTACAAATGAACTATGATAGTCAGACATATATGTATTCTTCATTCTCTTTCAGCAATTGGCGAATAAAGGAGTTTTAAGAAACACAGGGAAATCACCAAAGCAAATAAATATGGTTAATAGACAGTGAAAAAAAAAAGTAAAGGAACCCTTTCATACCTCGTGGTATATAAGTCAATACAGTGTTAGGCCTGTATTTTCATTGACCGTCGGCACACGATGGGTGATGTGGTCAGCATCACGCCGGCCGCCTTTACTTTCCCAGAGCATGTCTGGTACCCAGTTGAGGCTGGGTCGACCTGAGAGCCGTCCTGGTTGGGAAAATTCCCGCGCATTGCGGAGCTGAACCCAGACCACCAACAACTAACAACTACGCGAGTTCACTAACAACTACGCTACAGCGGCTCTCAAATAGTCAGTAGACAAGTATTAAGGATCTGCTGATAAAAATTGACTGACCAAAAACATAGGATTCTCTTTCTCTCTCTCTCTCTCTCTCTCTCTCTCTCTCTCTTCTCTCTCTCTCTCGCTCGCGATCGTTCTTAGTGCCGTTTTTATCATTATAATGTGATATATAAACAGCTTAACACCAAGAACGGGATGTACGTTCACAACCTTCAGTACCATTTTGAGCTCTAGTGCTTATCCTTCGGTGGTGTGTTCGGTTTTAACCAGCGTTTACTGGGTTCGCTCTCCGTTAGCCCTTTGCTGTCCCCAGCCAAACCTGCAAGGTAGGAGGTTGCTATTTTCTTTTAGGGCAGCGACCCTAGATGACCTTCCTCCCGGGTTGATGAGTGTCAACTGCCCAGCGAACAGGTCTCTTTGTGGACAACTTGGTTTGCCACCCGTCCAGTTTTGTGTCGGTTTGCTCGCTAGCATTTGATTGTCCCCAATCAAACTACAAGGCAGCAGTAACACAGGATTCGAACAACAAACTTGTATTTCTTACGCCACCCATAGCCTAGCCATGCAGACGAGTGGTTTTCAAATCACAACTAGCTAGTTCTAAAACATAAGAGAGCGTTAACTTCGTCATGTCTATCTCAAACGGTATCGAATACAGTACACAGATAAATTATGTCAGATCAGATTCGATTATGTATGGTGATGTTTCCATTCGCGCGCGTATATGCACACTTCTAGCTATACTACCCGGCTTCGCACGGGAAATGTCATATTCTCATATATGTTATTGAAAAATTATCTTCACATTATCCGTGACTGTCTCTTTCCGTTTTGTGTCCGAACCAAAAGAAAGGATAATGTGTCCATTACATTTATCTTTATTTATCTAGTCTGTGCAGCTAATATTGAGAATATGCCTTGCCCCTTTTGCACAAACCTCTTTTCGACCGTTCTGTTTTTATTCAAAAGAACGACAAAGTCCATACGCTTGGAATTCAGAAGGGGCTGGAGGTATGCCAGAAGATGAAATGGAATATACCCAATCATAAAATGTCTTTTGGTACCTTCCACTACATTTATGGTAAAGGTTTACTCATCTAGCCTTCTGCATAATCGTGCAGTGGGGATTTTTCTGTCAGGGTTTCTCTAGTCTTTATCTCTCCCTACATTAATAGTGAAACCTAAACTTAGTTGCTTTTTCGCGGAAGAGCCTAAATTTAATAATGTACACTTACTTATAGATCACTACTTACGTTGCAGTGGCAGCAAATGCAATAAAGAAAGGTCTAACACATCTGAAGAGGAAGGTAAATGGATTCTTTCTAATCAGAACGAACAGAATAAGTGGTAGAACGATGAACATGTGGATAGTTAGTCCAACAATGACTGTAGCCAGAAGCATGCCAAGATTATAAAATACGTTGCGAATGTCATCAACTCCTGCCACAGATTCTGCGATGAGGCTAGTCACGCCCACCGGTGTGGTCCTGAAGAATAAATAGTAAAAAGTTATCATACACTTGTTATGACTTGTTATGACTTGTTATGACTTGTTATAAATAGTTAATACTCGTATTGTCTGAAAAGAATGTATTATTATTGTTCATGTTTTTTGGCCTATACGTTCTGATATAACCAATAAAAGGTCCGCCTTAGGTTGAAAGGGTATGCCTCGGCTTAAAGAGGCTTAAACCCCCTACATAAAAAATAAACAAACAAACATAAACTTGGAACTGCTTAGTTTATGTTTGATAGCGCTACAACATTTTCAATTATCTAGTATATGAGGGCTATCATCATAGCACTACGGACATGTCCATAGGTGTTGCCAGTGGAGGCTCGTCATTAAGGGCCAGTGGGGCCGGGCCCCACCAAAATAATGTGTAAAGTGTATTTATTATTCTATAAATTAAAATATAACCTAACTTAAAACCATGATTTTCCCGAACATTTGTGTCTTGTCCCACCAACAAAAATGAGCATGAGTTGTTACTGGGTGTTCCTATCTCCACTTCAACAAATGCAGCAACGTCCAGCGGTCCAACACGCTAGTTCGATGTTGATTAATCAATATTTTGTTTAAACAGACAAAGATTATTGTTTCTGCGACTACGAAATCTACATCTATTGAAAAATCTTGGCATATCCTTTACTGGACTTAGCATATGCTGGACTTAGAGTATGCATACTGATGGTATCAGCTAGCCACATGAACCATCAGTATGCATACTCTTCCATATCTGTTGGAGGAGACTGAGCACCTATGGGTCTGCCCGGAGTGCAATGACATCAGTTTAGTAACCAATAACCAATTACTGGATTTAGCTGTTAACAACTGTAAACGAGTCATCGATTTTCTTTGCACCAATTATACTTTCAGTTAGTTTGCCATTGCTTTCTTAACGGTGAGGTCTATATTTATCGTTCTTAAAAATCCAAGGAAACTAATTTGCTTCTAAATTTGCACACCGCGGAGTTTGAACCAATTACGCTTGGGTTGTGATCGAGCTCACTACCGCTATAAGCTACAGACGACCACCTATATCTATTACTAATAATAATACCGCAACAACAACTACTGTACCTGTTACTACTACTACTGCTGCTACTTCTATCACTATTACTAATATATGACCTTTTTTGTCGTTACAGACCGTTAGTTGGCAAGTTTTACGGCTCTAGTTTTCTTTTCTCTTGTCGTTCAGCTCATACATATGTCTCTTCTCAAAAGACTCTGCACCCTTTCGCAATTTGGCTTTCTAACAGCACTAATGATACTACTGCAACTAATTACTACTTACCAAAACAACCACCTGATTACTACAAACACTACATCCTGTGATTGTTTGAAGAATCTCAAGAACTCGCTGTCTTGACTAAGAATTTTTCCTGCAGCAATTCCCAATGCAGTACAAATGGTTATAAGACCTGATAGAAGACAAAAATATCGAGTGAAATGCAAGCCACAGCAGCATAGAGCAAAGGAAGAGCAAGCAATGCTAACATAGAACAAGCAACAAGCAAGTAGAAGCAACACATTTTTTTTTTAAACCGATCCAGAAGCACTTGAGCTTTCAGCTCTTCGTCTCGGTGCCATGGACATCGTATCCCATCGGCTCGGTGCCATGGACATCGTAACCCTTCGGTTCGGTGCCCACGAACACCGTGAATCTGGAGAACCTGTGGCTTTCCTGCCAGCAACACATAACTGATAGCACACTTCTTCTTCTTCTTCTTCAAGCGTTTTCAGACATCGATTTGTGTACTTATAAAGTAGTTAGTAGTCAACCAGAGTCCATGTACATCTCCATATAGTTTGTCATGGACTGATATGGGCGTTGGTCATGTGTGCTTCCTCTGTCCATTATAAGCTGTAAACTTGTAGGATGTATGTCTCTGTAACCTTGCTGGTGCCACAAGTGCATGTGTCAGAAGGGCTTATTTTGTACTTGTTAGACAAATGGTATCTCAGCCTATTGTGCCCTGTTAGTAGCCGAAAAATGACAACCTGTTCTTCTCTATCGAGTTGATAGTATGCATCTTTTATTCATGACCTTGGTGATCTCTCACCCATTTATTCTTGTAGACCATTTTTATCCGTACTTCTGTTTCCTCATAAGTCACACTTATATCTGTGGTAGTCTGCTGCCTGCTTTTGCCAATATATCCGCAGTCTCGTTGACAGGTATAGTACTCACTGTATTACCATCTAGAACAAATGTTGCATACTTGATGTAGTGATGCTTGCATTTTATTTAAGTTGTTATCGTCTTGACTTTTTAGATCAGAGATTACTGACAGAGCAGTGGCGGCTCGTGATAATTTTTGTTGGTGGGACAGACAAAAATATTCGGAAAAAACATAGTTTTGGGTTAGGTTATATTTTATTAGTTACTATTATTTACTATTCCATGAAGTTAATCGCCCTTTCTAACAATAAACATCTGTGTGCAACAATGTACGTTTAGACAAATTGACGAGTTGGTACCTACATATTCTAGTAAAGGTTATGTGAACAAATAAGTAAGAACAAATAATTTATAAAGTAATTAATACACGTTGCACATTATTTGTGGTGGGGCCGGCCCCACTTGCCCTTAATGAGAAGCCGCCACTGCGACAGAGCATCAGTCAAAACTACTATATGTTATTTTACATGGTTCTCTGATATTATGACTTTTGTTGCACACTAAAGCAATATACAACAAATGAAGAACAAGCTAGTATACTACAGAACACAACAAATACAATATAATTGACAACTAGCGCTCAAAAGAAACAAAGGGAACGGGTAGCCACAGTGGCGGCTCGTGATCATCTTTGTTAGTATGGCCAGACATTTTTCCGTATAAATCATGGTTTTGGGTTGTTATATTTTAATGTATAAATTAATAAATACACGTTATACATTATTTTTGGTGGGGCCTGGCCCCACTTGCCCTTAATGACAAGCAACCACTGGGTAGCCAGCTAAAGTAACACAGAATAAAGCTACATGTTAAAAGTTGCTAGAACTCATAATTTACTTTTAAAAAAGCAAGTCTAAAGGCGAAAGACTGACTTCATTGAACCGGTTTCCCCCATATTTCTCCGTCACTGTTGGCAGAAATTGCATGCCATCTGCCGAGAGTGTTGCACAAAGAACGACATCAATCATAGGAATCTCATAAAAATTGCACACGTGACTCGGTCCAGATTTGAAATCACAATCTTCAGTACGAAATGTAAACGTCTTAACCTCTTTCCCAGGCCATAGTGTATCACCCTCATTGTCATTTAATCGTTGC
Organism: Arion vulgaris; assembly: GCA_020796225.1. Lineage (NCBI taxonomy): Eukaryota > Metazoa > Mollusca > Gastropoda > Stylommatophora > Arionidae > Arion > Arion vulgaris. Next base: position 14,501,720 of record CM036768.1, read on the forward strand.
ATACATTCAATTAAAAACCTACAACCTTAAATCTTCCATGATAAACCTTTTCAGACATTAGGTCACTTCCCATTTTATACCCTAGTTTGCACGAGGTAGGAGAGCCATTTTCTTCTCTCACGTGTGGAACGTCGAGTGTAGAAATGAACACCCAACCATCTTGTATCCGAGTCTACATGCGAACGCTTATTACGCTTAGCCGTCCCACAATTTTCAACTTTACTTACCTAATATGTTTATACCTCCCGTGGTGCCAACTGATCTGGTTGTCACTGTGCCAACAATAGTAGCATTGTTGGTTCGATTGATTGATACGCCCTCCTGAGCGGTAGAATACTGAGTCATTGTCTGTATAAAATTGAATTGGATTAGTTGATATATAACACAATTGATCGTTCCTATAATATTTTTATATGCGTACACCTACACTTGCCTTCCTTCTTATTTTTCTTCTTTTTCTTTGAAAAAGTTAATTGCATATCCTTTACAGGACTTTGCGAATCAACCCCAGCTTTGTAACGATGTTTGTGATTTTTATAGGCATTATTACGTTCAGTAGTTTTGTAACCGTATAGCTTGCCTAGCTACTGCTGGACTATTGCTTCTTGGCTCTGATATCCTCGTGGTAAATGAGAATATACAGGAACATTCTACAAACTGGCTGTTTTGGCTTTCATCAATATCATCTACTGATTCCACGTGGCAAATGAGAATACACTCGAAATTATTATTCACTCTACTACCTGTATCGAATTCCTCACTGGACGAACTACCTTGTTCCACCCCTATCTGACGACAGACCGTCCCTCCTTGCTAACTTCTCGGGGTCTCCTCTGTCTCTATCCGAATCGCCTATCTAAAGTCTTCTGCCAACTGTCCCTCTGTCAAGTCTCTGTGAAGATGTTCTCTCCTGAATCTACAATGTGTATTCTATTTATCCCTGGCAATTTTCTTTGTTTCTAAATCAGTCATTGTCCTAGAATATTTCTCACGGTCAAATCTATTTTGTTGGCCTGGGAGAAACCCAGCTAATTTGACAATCGTGACCGGACAATCACCCAGACGTTCAAAAAAGAATACAATTAACCTCTCTGGCTCCAGGAAAGAAAAAACAGGGCATAAATTCTTCTCCTAGTTAAGACAACGTCTCTTTGCTAACATATCTGGTCTGTAATTATTTGTTCCACCGCCCAGGTATATTGTTACCCCTTTTTAATTGAAAAACACATGCCTATTTGCAGCTTGGGACTAGGGAAAAACCTGGTGTCATATTCCCTGCTACAGTTTGCCATTGCTTTCTGAACCGGTGGTGTCATCGTCCTTTTGTAAAATTCCACGAGAAACAATTTGCAACCAAATTGTCCGCAGCGTGATTCAAACTCAGAACGTCGGGGTTAATAGACCGAGCCACTATCCCCTAGGCCACAGACGCCACCCTTCTTCTTTGAACCCCCCCGGAATTATGAGTTTTCACCCTTTGTGCTATATTTGCGTGGGGAGAATTCCGGCTTTCTTGCAGACCCAGAAACCTCCAACAACTCGTGTAGTGCTATGCTTAGTGTTGCGGAGACTCCTACTCAGGTACGTTGTGATAATTATCCGATTTCTGCGACGCTTTTTATTTACTAGGGAGCTTCCCTAGGCCCCTACCTCAGTCGTCTCTTACGACATGCGTTGTAAGTCGCATTGTTACTATTCTTTGCTCCTCTTGCGAGCCCCGCTAACACACACGGACGGGTCTCTTGTGAAATAGTCATGTCATAGCCCCCAGGTGGCAGCGGAGGAATGGACAGTTAGCCAGATAGTTAGTGTAGTTTATGATTAGATTATTTAATAGTTGAGACTATGTGTTGTACTCTATGCAGAAGTGCAACACATAACTACGAGACATGACGCTTTTGTGTAGTTAAATAGTGACGATTTAGTAACTGTTGCTAGTTAGTAAACAAAGGCAAGACAATCGACATGAATCCTTAGTCCAGATCGGACGTATTGTAGGTTCACTCCTGAGATTACATCAAAATAAACCAAGAGTAAACAGTAACTACTTGTACCTTTTTATATCTCGTTATACAAGTTATTTCATAGTTGTTTACTAAAGAATCATCTTTATATCAATCGTTATAAGTATGGAATCAAGTTATTAATCCAGTATCCGACTTATATATATACGTACTAGGATGGGGGTAATTCCTCCCATCATAAAGTAACCATACAAAAGGGGTCACCCTACAGCAGTCATATGAAGATTATAAATAGTTACAAAGGGAAAGAACAAACTGAACAAAAGAAATGAATTATTCTCCCTCCGCCACCTTTAAAACACGGATTATCTGCATATTTTTACCTTATTGCATTTTTATCTTACTTATCTGCATAATATTCCTTAACCGCATACATACTGGCCGGTTAAGGAACTCGTATTACCAGTAACTATTTCGGGATCGAGGTAAACCTCTATAAGAGGAAAGGCGCCTTCTTCCCTCCGCTTGTCTGTGGGACATCCTTGGACAAGGTGAAGTACCCGTTTAGCCCCCTGCCACCCCACCCTACTGTAGCAGGGAATATGATACCAGGTTTTTTCCTTCCTTTATTCTTAGTCACAAGTTTCAAGTAGTCGCGTATTTTCAATGAAACAAAGGGTAACCATATACCTGGTCTGTGGGCGTATAATAACAGACCAGATATATTAGCAAGGGGACTTTTCCTTAACTAGAAGTAAATTTATGCCCTGTTTTTCTTTACCCCTGCAGCCAAGTTGAGGTTAATTGAAATTCCTTTTTCTAGAAATGCCATAGGTGAGTGTCCGGTCACAAATATCAATTAGACGGGTTTTTCCAAACCAACAACTAGATTTGACCGTGGGAATGTACTAACAGGACAATGACCAATTTGGAACCAAAGAAAATTGCCAGTTGATAAATAGAATGCATTTTGTAGATTCGACACACTTCATCGACACACACTTGGCAGACACACTTCACAGAGACAGAGGGACAGAGAGGTACCCAGGGACAGAGAGTAGGTAGTCTGAGTCTGAGACAGATACATTCAGCGATTTAGAGGGGCAGAGACAGACCCAGGAACAGTCAATGAGGGTATGAGACAGTTACAGACAGAAGGAATTCACTAGTCAAGGAGTGTTGTCTAGAATAAGAGTCCCACACAATTAATATTCGCCAGCAGACAGAGTAAAAGAGATACACATACTATCTAGAGAACACAACACTAAAGAACAGATTGATTCAGCGATTCAGACGGGCTGAGACAGACCAAAGGGACAGTCAGTGAGGATAGTCCTCAGACAGTTAGACTTCAACAGTCAATATTCGCTAGTCGGAAAGACTGAAGAGACGCACACAGAAAGATTCGATTATTCAGGAAGTGTAGTCTACAGCAGACGGAGAGATGCGTAGAGACAGACCCAGCGACAGGTCTGAGACAATCACAGAGGTTATAAGTCTTATTTCAGTTAACACTTATGCTTCAGTCAGAGACAACCGTCTCCCTACTCACTCGGAAGTCTTCAACCTCACCAAATAATCCAGCCATATAGAGAACATAGATTAACACCATCGATCTGAGACAACCGTCTCCCAATGACTTTAAAGTTTCTATCATCATCGAAGAGATTTGTTTTGAGACTCTCCAGCTAGACGAATCAAGTTGTGTCTTACTTCCAGTAGAGATAAGTTAAGGTTGAACTATAGGTATGTTTGTGTAGAGTATAATGTATATGGAAAATTACTTAATCATTTTTAGTTAGAGACATTCTTTTATGTGTTAATGTTTGGTTATATATATTAATTTGGTTGTGTTTATGTTATTTGTAGTAATGTATTATTATGAATTTTAGAATTTAAATAAATATATTAAAAATTGATACAGACTTGGGTAAGACAGAGGGAGAATGTCTGGATATGAATGTTCCAATTGATACAGACTTGGGTAAGACAGAGGGAGAATGTCTGGATATGAATGTTCCAATTGATACAGACTTGGAACAGAGGAGAATGTCTGAATGAATGTTCCAGAGAGAGGAGAATGTCTGGATATGAATGTTCAGATTGTTATGTATGAGCGTTGAGATAATATTAGGATATCGTGACACAGGATTACAAAACAGGTTTCCGTGACACATGATACAAACGGCTACACTACCACCCACACTCCTGGCCTGGGTAACGTGAAGCCATGGAGAGGTGGTGGATAACTGGTGGAGAAGTGTACAGAGTGATAATGGTTATGGTATCAAAATTCACGACGGTAGGCACAGTATCTCTATAAGTGAGACCAGTGGCGGCTCGTGATCGTTTTTGTTGGTGGGGCCAGACACACATTTTCGGGAAATTCATTGTTTTGGGTAAGGTTATATTTAAAAAAATTAAATAATAAATACACGTTACACATTATTTTTGGTGGGGCCCGGCCCATCTGGCCCTTAATGATGAGCCGCCACTGATTGAGACAATGGCTACGGTCATGTACCAGTATGGTCACATCCAGGAAAGAAAGTAATTGCAGACTACCTTCCAAGAAAATGTCTAGATAACCCTAATAGTCACGGCTGCAGAGGCGGGATATCTGACCTATGAGAGAGAAATTCCAAAGGACTGTTGGGGTGGCAAAGTTCTGCTCAGGACAAGCTATTTGTGATGATGATGAGGAGAAACGATTTACCCGCATACACATATATATATATATATGTTGTATGTTCTGGAGAACACTGAGCACATATGGGTTTATCCGGATGCTTCGGAATGCTGTGACGTAAATTCAGTTAACCAATATATTATTTTAGAGCTATGTTTAAAATATTTTTTTTACAACATATTACAAGCAGCTTCACCTGTGTGTTGTCGGAGCTCACAAAGGGAGCAAAGAATAGTAACACTGCGACATACAAGGCATGTCGTAAGAGCCGATTGAGGTAGGGCCTGGGAAGCTACCTAGTAAATAAAAAAGCGTTGCAGAAATTGGATGTGCTGGCCTGCTTGTAGTCGCATAACTGGCACAACGTACAATCGTTCTCATGTGCACATCACATACAAATTACAAAGAGTGGTTCTTCTTCTTCTTCTTCGTTCGTTCTTTACGACCAATTTTAATCACTCTTTGTGATATGTTTGATCTTTGCCAAGAACGTGTATACGTTGCACATTGGTTTGGTAGGCCCCTAAACGCATAAACTTCTACACGCTTAGGACATGTGCATCCGATTTCAGCCAAACCTCCTTAGTCGCCTCTTACGACATGCATGGCAGGTAATAGTGGTTCTATTCTCTACACCCCAAATTTGGGCCCCGGTAACCACTCGGGTACAAAGAGTGGTTACAATTTAGTCGACATGGAGCGTTCGTGAAGAAGAACAACCAAGCTGGTAACTTACCTGTGTTATGGTCGCTCCCACTATATTATCTGGGAAGATATTTCTGAGGAATGGACAACATAGCAAAATATAGACTTACAATGACATTAAGGTATAGTTATCCACTAATAATGAGACACGTAGTTTACTCTTTGTGGGCGTCTGTAGCTAAAGTGATAGTGAGCTTGATCACAACCCAAGCGTACTTGGTTCAAACTCCGGGACAGGCAATTTGGAAGCAAATTCGTGTGCGTGGATTTTTACCAACGGTAAAAATAGACCCCACCGTTCAGAAAGCGTTTATCAAGCGTCACGATGGCTTGGAAAAACAATACTAGAGGGCAGGGTCCCAGGACGCAGAGGCAGACCAAGAAGAAGAGGGCTACAAGATATTAAAGAAACCATGAACGTGACCATCGACGAAGTGGGTGAACTGGCTAGAAACAATGAATTTCAGATGTGCTGCAAAGAGAACAACGTCCTATAAGGATACGCACCTTGATGATGTTCAGAAAGCAATGATAAACTACTGATCGTATAAGTTGTACCTAGAAAATCGACGACTCGTTTACTGTGGTTGATGGATGTACTGTTGCTAAGTTCTGTGAAGGATATGCCACGATTTTCATTTTTTTTCATCAGACCATGCTTTTTTTTGTCTTCCTTTTTTCTCATACGAACCTCGACTGTTCCCTGAAGAATTGTCTTTTAAAGGGAGACATGTCTGTTCACGCGTCCGAACCATGCGAGCTTACGATGAAGAGTTTCTTCACTACTAGAAGAGTTTCCTGCTGACCAGCCAACGTAGATGTTTTATTCTTATCAAATTCCTCTACTTGTGAGGTATATTGGGGAATACAGTATTAGACATCGTATGTTTTTAATTGGACATCGGTACGAGATGGATGATGTGGTCGGCATCGTCTTTACATCCTAGGGAGTTTCCGGCACCCAATTGATCTATAAAGACACAGTAGAGTGTGACTAGACAAGCACTTGAGTGAAACCCGCAAAGTAAACGAGAAAGAGGACGCCCTAAACAGACATGGAGACGAAGTTTGTTTTAGGAACTCAAGAGTGCTCAATTATCCTGGGAGACCATAAAGAAAACAGCCAGAGACCGAGAAGAGTGGCGAACAACTGTTGAGTGCCCTATGCTCACGAGGGCGGAGAGGAATAAGCAAGTAACTGACCTCTTATTATATATATATATATATATCCAACAGACCCATAGGTGCTCAGTCTCCCCAAACAGCTATCGAAGGGTATGCTTACTGATGGTTCCAGTGGATCGCTGGTTAAACACTCTTCACTATCCCTCAGGCATCCAGTTCTGCTTATACAACGGGTAACTCTAAACATCTTCAATCGTTGGATCGATTCAACATCTATTTTAGTATCTTCATCCAACAAGCAGTCGTGAAGAAACCGAAGAACATCTCCCTTATCCATTTTCGACTCCTCGGCAATCAATGACGTTATGCAAGCCTGCCCGCTCTCTCATTGCCAGAAACACCCACAAGTCCAGGACAGTAGATGCATGTACGTCTCTAGAAGTTAGAAACTACAATAGACGACATTACCTCATACCTAAATCTGCTATTTTTTTATCTTCCGACGCATTGGCTGAGAGTTAGATACAACAACGACCCCAGTAAATGGAGTCCCAAAGAACCAATGAAAGGGCAGCGGTAACGGCCAAAAACAGCCATTCTGAGCGGAAACAGATTTAATCATCATTTTTAAGGCTCGTGATCAGAAGGGGAGGTTTCAAACAAATTGTGACAATCAGTAAAAATTATTACGAGACGAGACAGATAACAACATATTGAATATTCTACGCAGTCTGGCTTTATAGCACGAAAGATTGTCAACATCGGAATTTATGGTCATCAATGACAGAACGATAGAGCAAGAACTAAAGGAAATGAATCATAGCTGGAACACAATACAGAGGAAGCCCATGAACAGGGAAGAATGGTGTACGTTTGTTGCTGCCCTAAACGCCAAGGGCGTAACAGGCTAAAGAGAAGAGAGAGGAAATAAGGACAGAGTACCTAGATAAGATAGTTTTTGAGGGAATAGTGCATGGAAGTAGAATTAGAGGAAGACCTAGAAGACGATGGGTGCAAGATGTCATTGACTATCTGAGAAGGACCGCTGCTGACGCCGGCAAACTTGCACAGAATAGAGAGTTTTTCAGGACTGCTGTCATGTGAGTCAAGTTCCGGAAGTGACAAGATGCTTGATGATAATGATGAATAAGGAAAGACGTTTGTGGAGATGCATGGTCCCTACACCAGCTGTTATAACACATGATGATGAGCGTAGACTCCACTTTCTGCCAAGTTCTCCTCTCTTCATTTCACCAATTCTGAAAGCAACGGCCCTTGTTCACTTCGTAACTTAGTAATGCGTCATTTGTTAGCAAAATATGGTCAACATAAACAAGTAAACAAACCTTAATAAATCAGCAAACACGTCCTGGGTCTGGATGGCAGTTTGAGGTCCCTTATCATCTCCGTCACCGCTTATAACATCTACAAAAGTAAAAACATATACATGATAGTTTCGGGGATGGCCTATAGGGCTAATCGGTAATGGGGGACTCGGGTCTGAAATTAGTTTTGTTGTTTTCATATTAATGTAGAATTTGTATAATAATTTTGAGAGATTATCTTACATTTGTGTTGTCTTACACAATTTAATCCCTCTGAATATGATTGATCTTTACCAAGAACTGTTAAATACTTGAATTGGTTTCAGGCCCTAAGGATGAGCTTTAATTTAGGAATGTGCATCCAAATTTCAGTTTAAACCTCTTATTGCTCTACGACATTCGTGAGCAGTGTAACGTGGTTTTATTCTTTACAAATTTGGGCCCCGGTAACCTCTCGGGCGTAGAGATTATGACTTAGAAGAGTAGAAAAAGGTTAGTTTACTAAAATATGTCAACGCCCTGCCATGGAAACAATACAAAATGGCCATCAAACACAAAATTTCAAATCCCTAAGGCTCTGAATCTAAGGAATATAAATGAATTATGTTTTCAGTTTTCACTCTAAGGTGAGCAATTGTAATATCTAAAATATTGCACGAACTTTTTAGAATATATTAAATATTAAACTTTAAATAAATTTGTAGGTAAACACACCCCCAAAATTGAGAGCCGCTGTAGCGCAGTTGTTAGTGAACTCGCTTCGCAAGGCTGGTGGTCTGGGTTCAGCTCCCGCAATGTGCGCGGAATTTTTCCCGACCAATACGGCTCTCAGGTCGACCCAGCCTCAACTGGGTACCAGACATGCTCTGGGAAGTAAAGGCGGCCGGCGTGATGCTGACCACATCACCCATTGTGTGCCGACGGTCAATGAAAAATACAGACCTAACACTGTATTGACCTATATACCACGAGGTATGAAAGGGTTCCTTTACTTACTTACACCCCCAAAATTAGGTCATAAAAAAGATTTACTTCAGTTTCGAAAATCAGGGAGTTCAAACATGGATTTCAAAATTAATTTTAAGAGTAACACTCACAACATACTCCCCAAAAACAGTATTTTTTTAAATATAGTTTCATGAACTGTTACTGACCGATTAATGAAGGTCAACTTTAACAAATAAAAGAGATATATAAAGGTAGAAGTAAGTATATGCAGTTACCTGGTCTAAAAACCTGGGACAGTACGATAGCTATGACCACAGCCGCGATATGTGTCAGGAAAAAACTTGTCATTGCTACCAGAGCTACCTTTCCATTAGTCTTTGCGTCCAATGATGCAGCACCTGTAGGAACATAGAACATACATGATGTATTGTAAAAATATCACATAAAGGAAACAATATAATTTCTCAATGATAGCATTTGTTAAGGCCAACACATTAAAATAAACAATACGACTTCTCAATGGTAGCATTTGTTAAGGACTATCACATTAAAATAAAGAAAACCAGTGGCGGCTCGTAGTCATTTTTCTTGGTGGGCCAGACACAAATTTTCGGAAAAATCACGGGTATTGAAGTATTTACTACTTTTTGTCTATTCGGGAAGTTATTCCCCTTTCAATTAGTGGTTGAACTGGGCCCCACTGGCTCTTAATGATGAACCGCCCTGAAGAATACGATTTCTGAATGAGCATTTCTAAGGTCTATCATTAAAATAAACAATACAATTTCAATGGAGCATTTGTTAAAGTCTATCACATTAAAATAAAGAATACAATTTCTCAATGGTGGCATTTGTTAAGGTCTATATTTAATTATAAGATTATGTAGATGGTATATGTGGCCAAGTCCTCCTTACATTCGAAGTCGTTGATTCGAATACAGGCCACGATGTTCAGTTCACGAATGCATTATTTTCAGAGACCCCTTTAATTGTTGCCGGAGATACAGCCATTATTGCCGAGAGGGACTGAGCGATATGCGGTAAAATCCGGTGCAATGAAATCAATCGGTTTTAGACCATTTGAAAATGAAAATCGTGGCATATCCTTTACCGGACTTAGCCATCAACTACAGTAAACGAAGGGTCAATTTTATAGGCACCACTTATACGTTCAGAAGTTTGCACTTGCTTTCTGAGCGGTGATGTCTATTTTTACCGCTCGTAATAACCCACAGGGACGAATTTACTTCTAAAGTGAAGTTTGAACCAGGTACGCGTGGGTTGTGATCGAGTTCATTACCGCTTAAGCTACGTACACCCACTTAGATCCTTTAAGCTTGTTTAATTATAACAGTTTACAAAGTGCCTTACAACATGCACATACAAGATCACTACAGAAGTAAAAAGAAGTAAATGGTGGAAGAGAAGAAGAATTATAAGTAAAGAAATAACATTTGCTAAGGCCTATGATTTATTGATTGGTTGATTGATTGATTGATTGATTGATTGATTGAACTATCATCATTGCACTTCAGTGAGTAACCATGTATGGTCCGATCTCTTTCTTATACAGGAAGATCTCAGCCGCAGTGCACGAACTTTGTAGCTTTTTATCCTTGTATATTTGGGACGAAACACCGTCATACATGCACACAAACAGGGGCGGCTCGTCATTAAGGGACAGTGGGGCCCGGTTCCGAAACCAAAAACCGAAAGGGGAATAACTTCCCGGAATAGACAAATAATAGTAAATACTCCAAAAACCATGATTTTCCGAAAATTTGTGTCTGGCCCCACCAAGAAAAATGACCACGAGCCGCCGCTGCACACAAGTATACACATATAACATACATGCACTCCTAAGTTTGGGAATAATACGGAGTACTGTGTACTACTATTTTGTACACAAATGATTATTGTCGCTAGACATGGTATAAAATCGAAATCAAACTCCATGTCGATAGACGACTATGGTTTATCAACACTTTTATGCAGCAACATACAATATAGGACTTAACAATACTTACTTGTTATCACCATACAGATGACAAGGGGAACAATCGTTGCTTTCAAACTTCTTAGATACAGTTCTCCTGGAACTCCTGAAAAATAAAAATTTAGTGAAGTGGAGGATTGAAGTTTATGGTTTGAAAGTTTAACCAAATATATCTATCTAATCAAGTGGTTCTCAGCCTGTGGGTCACGACCTCTTTGGGGGTCGAACGACCCTTTCACAGGGATCGCCTATGACCATCGGAAAAAAATATATATTCACCGAAACACTGCTCCGTGTCCAGGCGGGTCCGCCCACATGCAGATACTCTCACATACGACTACCCGGCGTTTGTGATTAATCACTATGCCTTAATTATGTTCAATTTGTAACAATGAAAATACATCCTGCATATCAGATATTTACATTACGATTCATAACAGTAGAAAAATTACAGTTATGAAGTAGCAATGAAAATAATTTTATGGTTGGGGGCTATTACAACATGAGGAATTGTATTAAAAGGGTCGCGGCATTAGGAAGGCTGAGAACCACTGATCTAGTCTGTGTATATTTCTTCTATATGTGTAGCGGTATATTTATGCTTCTGTGTTTGTAAATGACAACAGCTGTGTATGTAACTCAACGCATGAATATGTAGCACTGCTGTTACATTTAACAAAGAGAGCAGGGGATACCACAAACTTAACCATTGCAGACGACGATTCATATCTACCGTGCCGTTAATTAGTTCTTTGCTATATGGCTCTGTAACATGTACAACATGCTCAAAACACTAAAGGAGACATAACATATTTCAAATTCGTTGATGATTGTCTAATCAATGTATGAATGAATCAATCAATCAATCAAGAAATTAAAGTAGAAGTGGTCCACAGCGAGATGTCGCAAATTCTAAAGATGTTGCCATAGATGAGCATTGGTAACGACCAACGGTCTTCTCTGCTTCGTATACAGTGTACCATCATCATTATTATCTAATAGCTTGTCCTGTGCAGAACTTTGCCTCCCTAACAGTGAAATTACTATCTCTCTCTCATAGGCCAGAAGTCTCGCCCACTGCAGCCGTTGTGCTCAAATCATCAGTTACATCCTGAATCAATCTTCTCCTTGGTCTTCCTCTTCTCTTAGCCAGGATGCCTCCTTCCATAAGTCTTCTCCAACCCATTGTGTCTCTTTATATGTCCAAAATACCTAAATTTTCTCACTTTTAACACCAGCCAGATTACTTTGATTTTGTTTTCTTGCTGCATCTATCTATTTGTTCTCTTCTCTGTCAATGATATACAGAGGACTCTTCTGTAACACTTACACACTCTCTCAGTCTCTCTTTCTCGCGATCACCGCCCAGACTGATGTACCAGACCTCCCCATAAATTTTTTTTAATTTAGAAATCTGATTCATGCAGTCTTAGCATTGGTGTGTTTTACGTCACATCTTCAGCACCATTTGGAGCTCTGGTGCTTATCCTTCGGCGATGTGTCGGTTTCAGCCAGCGTTTACTCGGTTCGCTCTCCGTTCTGTAGCCATCCAGTATTTTTATGGTGTCGGGTAGCTAGCCCAACACCCACCTCTCAAGTCGCCTCTTACAATATGCGGTGCAGGTAACAGTGGTTCTATTCTTTACACCCCAATTTGGGCCCCGGTAACCACTCGGGCGGTAACACTTACCTTCAAAAGCACATATATGTTTTCAACTGCCTTGTTAAATGTCAATGCTTCACATCTATACGATGCCACTGGAAATATGCATGCCCTTAGTGTTCTGATACTTAGTATACTTATTATCAGTGACGGCTCGTGATCATTTTTGTTGGTGGGGCCAGACACTTTTTTCAGAAAATCATTATTTTGGGTTAGGTTATATTTTAATTTATAAAATAATAAATACAAGTTTCACATTATTTTTGGTGGGGCCCGACCCCACTAATCCCGAATGACGAGCCGTCACTGCTTAGTATACAGTGTCTATCTTTGTAAATTATACCAAGAATTCAGTTTGTCAATGCCACGGTCACACTTATCAGAGATTTATATTCCTAGCATGTTGACAAGAGAGTATATCAATGTGTAGTGTCATATCAGAAGTCTGAATTTTATGGCTTGTTATTTTCTATTGAGTTCTTAAAGTTTAGCTTGTCTAATGTCTCAAGTGTTTTGTTTTCCACCTAATCTTTTAACTCAATCGATACCATAAACCACTATAGTGGTCTACAAATGTGCGCCGATTACGCCACCAGTCTATTTAGAGGCTGTTCATATAGAGCACATTTTTCTACTTCTTCTTCTTCTTCTTCTTTGCGTTCGTTCTTTACAACAAATTTTAATCACTCTTTGTGATATGTTTGATCTTTGCCAAGAACGTGTATACGTTGCATATTGGGTTGGTAGGCCCCTAAACGCATAGACTTCTACACGTTTAGGACACTGTGTCCGATTTCAGCCGCTATTTCTACTTAATCGTGCAAGTTTTTTGCGTATGTTTTTTCGCTCTATTCGGAGTTATCACAACGAGTGGAGCCAGTACGATTGAATGTTGTTTGTTATAGTTTTTGTTATTTGTGAAACTACAGTACTTTGTGTATAAGTGTTTCGCCAATGCTATTTAGTTTTACTGTAGTTTTCTCTCATAAAGAGTTAATCATAGAAGCAAGGCACAAATAGATGGACAATTCAAATTTCAAACAGTGGTGCTTATCAACAGCAGCTGCCCATCTGCCCAGCGTGTTCGTAGCGCGTTGTACTACGGGTGACTATCCCTCTGTGTGCGGGTTCAATTCCGCGGGATGGCAGAAAAGCCACATATTCCCCAGATTTACGGTGTTCGTGGCCCCGAACCGAAGGGTTACGATATCCATGGCACCGAGCCGAAGAGCTGAAAAGCTCTAGTGCTTCTGGATCGAAAAAAATCATAAATCAACAGCAGTTTAAACTTACCAAGCCACATCATGGCGTGGTCGTTCATGTTAGCATACCGTAGACCAAATCCAAGACCAGCACCAACTACTATACCAACCAACGTTGCTAGAACAAGACCATTTTGTTTGAAGAAATCAACAACTTTGGATTTTGTCGTTGCAGGGGCGTCTCCTTTCTGTGAATCTGGTTTTGCCAAGTCTCCATTCTGGGAATCTGGTATTATTGGGTCTCCATTCTGTGAGTTTGGTTTTGCCAAATCGTTGTTCTGTGGGTATGGTATGATCAAGTATCCGTTCTCTAAATCTGGTTTTGACAAATCTCCGTTCTGGTGAACTTCTTTAAGTGTCATTTTCTGTTCGTGTGCCTGGGGAAAGAAATAGAATGGTTGGAATATATTGGTACTCAAGAAATAACATTTAAAAAATGGATGTTTCATGCAGGTGTTCTTCTTCTGCGATCTTTTATCTTTTTTTATCTTTCTTTTCTTCAATCCTGTTTTACCTCGCAGCGTTAGGATAAGAAGAGATTTCTAGAACGGGCCCTTGTGTGCGCTACATAATTAGTGTCTTTCGTCGCCTCTGTTATCTGTGAGGTCTATCTTTTGCGTGGCCTGCTTTTTGCTTTGTATCCTTTTCCCTTCCTCTTACGTATGTTGTAGGTCTGTTTTAACTTTCATTTGTGATATATAATCTTGCTCACCATCAGAACGTGATTTGTCAGTTTTGCACCAAGCTTAGCAGTCACTGTGTGCCCAGTTGTTCTCTATCATTCCCCAACTTGGTAGAGATGTTCGGTTTTCAGCTCCAACTTTGATTTACTAGAGGAAACTTTCCAGGTTTACGGAAACAAGCTTTTGACTAGCGTTTTTTAGTTTATGTACTCAGCCAGGACTGTAGTTACCCGCTGTGTTATGCTTCAGTTCTGCTAGAAATATTTCTCCAGAGGGTTGTCAAGTAATTTCCTCCGGCATCTTTCTCTAAAGGCCTTTGTCGAAAGTTCGGTTGCCAATGTTTCAGACTTCGAAACTTCTTGTTTTGTTCCATTATACACAGTTTCGCAGCCTTCGCTTTATCGCCATGCTACATTTTTGAGTTTGATTCGGCAATGGAATATTTACTCAGTCTTCTAGACGCCGTATTGGTACTGCAGTCTTCCATTAACCCTGCTAAAGACTGGCAGTCTCCGAGTACAAACAATGTAGAGGTCGTTTCAGTCGCCTATCAGCTACATGAGGTTTTGCAGTCTCCCTATATCGCCATGCTCAGTTATCGACTCCCATATCGATAATACTGACTCACAAGCCAGCATGTAAATATATCTATTTTAATTTGTGTTTGATGTTTGTTTTTTTATTAAAGACTAGGGTAACCTGTGTTTCCAATATTTGAACCAAAAGCATTAAATCTAGTTGTTTATTTATGTATCTCATTAATAGTACATTTATGGGAAGTGCAAGCTGGTTTGCATGGGAGTAAATAAGTTTAAGTGGAAGGGTGAGGGTAGTTGTGGGGGAATATGTAAGGGGGGGTTGCTCGCCCGTGTGGTGCCGGGGCCCGCAAGGGAAGCAAAGAATAATACCACTGCTACCTAGAAGGCAGGTCGTAAAATGCGATTGATGTAGGACCTAGGGAAGCTACCCTAGTATATATAAAGTATCGCAGAAATATGATGTGCTGGCCACTTTAGGCGCATAACTGGCACCACAACGTACAACCACTTTTAGGCTCAGATCACATACAAACCACACAGAGTGGTTGATTTGGAGCGTTCGAAGAAGAAGAATGGGAGGGGTGCCGCCTTTTCCCTGGAAAATGGTTTTTTTAAATAACCGATTTACCACTGACTTGCGTACTAGCAAAACATTTATTAGAAGTTAATACTTCTATACATGGTGACTGCAACCAAAATCTGATCTGAAATCTGGTCTTGTCCATTTCAACTACCAACTACCATAGTAAGCTACCAACATCCAAGGAAAGACCTAGAAGAGGATGGGTGCAAGATGTCATTGCCGATCTGAGAATGACTGCTGCTGACGCAAGTCAACTTGAGAGTTTTTCGGGATTGCTGTCATTGGAGCCAAGTTCTGGTAGGGACAAGCTACTTGATGATGATGATGAAAGTACCAACTAAACCTTTTTTTAAATCATTTTCATCCACTCCCATAAAAAATTATGTGGACGCCAATGTTGGTTATTAAAAATGTTATCGCCCGCCTGCCCAGCGTGTTCGTAGCGCGTTGGACTGCGTGTGACTAGCCCTCTGTGAGTGCGGGTTCAATTCCGCGGGCGGGCAGAAAAACCACAGGTTCCCCAGATTTACGGTGTTCGTGGCACCGAACAGAAGGGTTACGATGTCATGACACCGAGCCGAAGAGCTGAAAGCTCAAGTGCTTCTGGATTGAAAAAAATGTTATCAGTTTTATGAAACACTACGGGTAAAATTCTGATATTTATGTATGATACTAATAATAATAATAATAATAGCCGTCCATCGCAAGCGATGATGACAACAATCTCAGACGTGTGCTGTTGCACCTCTCTGGTGTGTGCGGAGGTGACTGTAGAGTCCAATCCTAGAACAGAATCCCCGACCACAGGTGGGGCATACATAATCAAGGTTAGACATGTGCGTGTTGTGTGCTCTGTCTTTTCGTGCTGCTCGTTTCTCTGTGACTCAACAATACGATGATTCTCAGCTATTCGGGTTCCTCTTTTGTTGTTATAGCGCCACATTTGGCGATCTTGCGCAAGGGATTCCCAGCACGTATTGTCTATATCGAAGCATTTCAGAGACACTTTAAGAGTGTCTTTAAAGCGTTTTTCTGTCCACCAGCTAAACGTCTTCCCCTTCAAGCTCGCCATACATCAACTGTTTTGGGATGCGTTTATCAGGCATCCGAGCAACGTGACCAACCCATCTCACTTGGGCCTTCTGCAACAGGGTGTTATTACAGTTGTTATGATATAGTTAATAAGGGGTTTAGTAGCTGCTGGAAATGTCAACCAGATATGGTTAATACTTGGTTTGTGATCAAATCCATGATATAGCTAAAAATGTTCTTCTTTTTCTCTTCCACCATTTACTTCTTTATAGAAGTGTTGGGTGAGGGGGCGTAGTGATCTTGTATGTGCTTGTTTCAAAGCACTTTGTAAGCTGATATCCATTTTCGTAAGGCTGTTATGATGTCGTCGCTCCTTCTTTTGCGTGGTCTTCCTCTTGCTTTGTACTCGTTATACTCTTTCTGTGTGACGCTAAAAAAGGTTGATAATTATAAATATAATTATATTATCGATTTATTGATTGATAGGACAATTCATCTTTCATCTGACGTTGGGAATGTTCCCAGATACTTGAATCGATGAACTTGTTTCAGCGTTGTTTTATTTATTTTGATATTGCATTCTGGTGTTTCCTGTTTCTTGGAGAAAACCATTATCTCTCTTGTCTTTATATTCATGATTAATCTTGAAATACTTCAAGAACGCATTTTTCCACGAGGGAGGACATCTCTAAAATGCAGTCTAGAAATTAATGCAATATGTATAACATGAATCGGTAGGAACAATTGTCAGTACAGATCAGACAAGCGTATAACCAGTATGCTACAGGAATCATCAGCATGCAGAACTTCCTACCAATTAATGAAAAAGACTGATAAATTATGAGCATCTCAAGAGCTCATTCAGCCGGATTCTGTTAACTAACTAATGGACAAAAAACGTATAAATGGTCTAAGGGCGAAGGATTGACTTAAGTGCACTGAGCTTCCTCATATAACTCAGTCCCTCTCAGCAGAAATGGCACTGCCACATGCTGAGAGTTATGCAATCCTAAGGATTTCGAAAAAAACGACACGCAAACCTCTTAACCACTCAGAAATCCACGCACACAAAAATGACAGCAAACCTCTTAACCACTCAGAAATCCACGCACACAAAAAACGACACGCAAACCTCCTAACCACTCAGAAATCCACGCACAAAAAAAAGAGGAAAATTAACCCATTCCCTACTGAGCTGATATACTGGTTCACATATTTGTTTAAGATGACGCAAATCCAGTACACTGGCTAATTCCCCGTATATATTGCAATATAAATGCATCCGAAGTTTTAAAAAATTTGGCTTGATAATGGCCTTTTGGTCGAAACGTTGCTGTGCAATATTATTGTTTTTGTAAAATACAGTATTTTGTTTTACTTGTTTCGCCATTGCTACATAGTTTTACTGCAGTCTTCCCTTATATCGATATTATTTTTTTGAAAATTACAAAGTAAAAAGGTTAAATATTTAAAAAACAACAAACTTCTAATTACTTCTGCGCCTAAATACAACTATCTTAAGCGATTTGATTGTACCCGATACAATCAAGAATGATGAAATAGTATACTACACGACGATAGATATACCCACTTACCGTTTATACGGAAAGCGTACTACCACGTTTGCAAATGTTTCCAATAACTGAAAGTTGAACACTTGCATCAACTATGAAATCTTCACTTACTATCAACGTAATAATATAGATTCAGAAACTAATTTGCATAACAAAATGAATAGTCACGCTTCTAATTCATGAACAATTTCATGCTACGTTCATGTACTTGGCAACGTTCGCTTCGAAGCTTGGCATACCCTTAGCCGGTCACTACCAATATTTGGCTTAGTTTCCCTTTACTATAAGTTTATATGTACCTGTATAATATACAGTAGTGATTCTCAAACTAAGCTACTGTCAACATCACAAAAAGGGATTGAGAAATTATTAGGACAAATGAAAGATAAAAGCGAAAAACAAAATCTATATTTCAATGTAGCAAAAACAAAAATAATGACAACAGATAAAACAAACATGACAAATGATATTTTTATCAATGGAGAGAAAGTAGAAAATGTGAACAGTTTTGAATATCTTGGTTCACTGCTAACAACAGATGGAAATGTGATGAAGGAAATTAAAGAAGAACAAACATGGCTTTACAAAAATTAAACAACTAAAACAGTATGGAACGGAACTGATAAGAAAACAAAGATCAGAATACTAAGAGCATGCATATTCCCAGTGGCAACGTATGGGTGTGAAGCATGGACATTTAATAAAGCAGTGGAAAAACATATAAGTGCTTTTGAATACAAGTGTTACAGAAGAGTCCTTCGTATATCTTGGACAGAGAAGAGAACAAATAGATCTATCCAGAAAGAACTCAAAATCAAAGAAAACTGGCTGATGCTACAAATAAGAAAGAGAAAATTGAGATAACTTGGAAATAAAAAGACATGAAGGGCTGGAGAAAACCATCATGGAAGGAGACATACCGGCAAAGAGAAGAAGAGGAAGACCACGGAGAAGATGGATTCAGGATGTAGCTGATGGTTTGAACATGACAGCTGCAGAGGCAGGACATCTGGCCTATGAGAGAGAGAAATTCCGGAGGACTGTTGGGGTGGCAAAGTTCTGCTCAGGATAAGCTATTTGATGATGATGATCATCATTCTCAAACTTAGGGTCTCGACCTTCAAGTAGGGTAGCAACATGTTTTGTGGGTAGTCGCGAAAAAGAGTCTCTGAAAATTTTGTCATCATTAGAATTAGGAAGTGGTCTTCTCTTTTCTCTATCCGTTTTTCATCACAGCGTCAGGGTAAACAGAGATTTATAGAACGGGTTTTTGTGTGCGCTTCACAAATAGTGTTTTTCACTGCATTAGTTATTTATGCGCTCCGCCTTTTGCGTGTGCTTTCTTTTGCTTTGTATCCACTGTAACAAAGTAGCATTGCTCTTTGAGGGATGGCAAGAGAGAGGAAGAGCTGGAAGAAGTTTGTTGAAGATCTGTGCTCCGTTGGGAGTTGGAAGGTGAAGAAGAAGAAGAAGAAGTTGTGAAAGTATGAAAGTGTCTGTCGAATCTTTTATGTATTAGAAGAATGGTGGTTATGCATTCGAAAAGGTTGAGAACCGCTGGTATATATAATGGCAATGGTACGAATTAAAGTGTGTCTATCTACTAAAGGTCAAGGACGAGGAATCGGTGTTTGCTAAATGTATTCAGTATCATCCTGGAGTGACTCGACAACATTTTGTATACATAATAAATGAAATAATATTCAATGTGTCATTGTTTTTGATAATACGAAGGATAAGAGATTCTCGGTGCTTAATAGAGTCAGTGCCGATCTATCGCCCGTGTGTTGTCGAAGCTCGCAATGGGAGCAAAAGAATAGTAAAACTGCGATCTACAAGGCATGTCGAATGAGGTGACTGGGTAGTAGGACTTAGGAAGCTATTCTAGTAAATAAAAGCGTCATTAAAATCAAATGTGCAGGCATATGTGTGGGTGCATAACTGTCACAACGAACAATCACTCTTTGAGAAAACCTGGCCAGCAATGGCGGAATGCGGGAGGGCCATTCAGAGTCAAAACTGTTTGATTCTGAATACGACTTTGCTAGCGCATTTCCGACATGTTTGGTCGGGTATTTTCGGTTTCGTTTGCCGAGCTACTGAGTTAGTGCTTGAGCAACGCTGTGAGCTATGAATGTTACATGGAATGCTTTTTGCTGTGTCAACCGTGCGTTTGTTGTGGGTTAGTGTGTATTCAGAAAATGGCGGACAGCGGTTATGACGAACAAGCTCAATCTGCCGAATGCAGTTATAGTGCGAGTGATTTTGTCATGATTGATGTTCCCTTCAACAAGAATTGCAATTCAAGTGATGAACAGTTTTGTGATGTACCAACAGCCATATGCATTTTATGCGGAGCAGGTTTCTTTTTGTGGCGGTACGCGGCTGTTTCATTCTGGAATTAGTTCACACAGGAAACATGTCACAGTTGTTAGCATTTCGTGTGATTTCATTGGCACAGGAACGGAGCAATTATGGGGTGACCCGTTGCAGTGAAGTTGAAACCGTACTTATGAACTATGAACTATGAATCGCTCTTAGTCATTCCTTGAGGTTGAGTCGAACTGAACGGCGTTACGGTTAAATTACACTCCCACTGTAGAATTGATCCCCGGGGCTACGGGCCAAGAAAGCAAGCGCACTAGCTGGATTACGCTATTGTGGTTTAACAAAGCATCAAATCCCAGTCACTGAACAGACTGAGAGAGATGGATGTTGATATCGGTACAGCCCGAAAAGAACGACATACCAAATATGCAAAAAGATTGATTAATCAACATCGAAATGGCTTGTTAGGTCACTGGACGCTGCTGGATATGTTGAGGCGGAGATCAGAGCACCTAGGGACATGTCCGGAGTGTTCTGATGATAGTTCTCATATAACTGATAACAAAGTCATCTTCATCAGGTGCCGTGCCGACTGGTGTAGTTGATCATGGATCTCGACAAATCTCTGTCTCTGTTGTTTGCTATCATCTCAGATGTTGACGATCTACCGTGCCATAAAGTTAGGCTGTCCAAATTTTTCTCTCTCTGTCGTCCTCTGTCTCGTCTACCCTCGATTTAACCGGTTGTCATAATGTGTTCTAAACCTCCCTTCCTTATCACATGTCCGAAAAATGATGACTGCTTCTTTCTTATATTAATGATAAGCTTTCTATGTGTCTTGATCTCATTCAACACCTCAACATTAGTCATTTTAGAAGTCCATGGATTCTCATCATTCTTCTGTAAAACCATATCTTTGCGGCCCTCAAAGATTTTTCGATCTGTGTGTTTATTGTCCTTGATTCGCAACCGTATGTCAGTATTAGTTCTATGTAGCACTATGATAACAAAGTACCAAGTCCTAATTTGTTTAAAGTATAGCATTATTTACCATGTCTGAAATCATACCAAACTTTATCAGTAGTGCATGTTGCAATAGTAAACATTTGCAGTTAATTACACATATTTAAACGTTAGCACTACAATCAATGAAAACTTTAATGCAAATTTCTATTTTTTCTTAAAGGTAATATCTCTAGTTAATCGTTTATACTGTATCAATCACGTGATCTTGTTTACACTTAAAAATATTGACACCATAAAATGAGTTGTCATCTAAAGCATCAAAAGAAAAACTGCAGATAAGATATATTTATCTCCTCGTCGTGTCCCATAAAGCTTCCACAAGAGACTTCCATGTCGCCGTTATGCTGCCTTTCTACCAATCGTCTCCCACGTCAAGCCACACTCCTTCAACTCTCTCTCCCCAGTTCTTTTCAATGTTTCCTTTAGACGTCTAGGCCTTTTATTCCCATCCACTGTCCATCTGAGAGCTGTCCTAGCCAATACCCTACTGGCATACGACACACATGTCCAAACCACCATCATCTTCGTCTGTTAATGATGGTCTCCAAGGATCACAGTCTGTTCGTTTCAAAGCTCTTCATTTGTTATGGTATTTGGCCAGAAAATTTCCAGGATTCTTCTTAAACATTTATTCTGAAATGTTTCCAACTTGTGTATTATAAGCATTGAATCATTTTCCAGCATTCACTACTGTATAATAACACTCCCAGTATATCTTCTTTTTCTTTGCGTTCGTTCTTTACAACCAATTTTAATCACTCTTTGTGATATGTTTGATCTTGCCAAGAACGTGTATACATTGCACATTGGTTTGGTAGGCCCCTAAATGCATAGACTTCTATACGTTTAGGACATGTGCATCCGATTTCAGCCAAATCTCCTTAGTCGCCTCTTACGACATGCGTGGCAGGTAACAGTGGTGCTATTCTTTACATCCCAAATTTGGGCCCGGTAACCACTCGGGCGACTCCCAGTACATTACTTCTTCCAGCATTCACTACTGTATAATAACACTCCCAGTATGTACTTCTAAAATTGTAAGTTTTGTTCTAAGATTTAATACTTTTGTTTTCCAGATTTTGTTGAGTATGGCAAAAGTTTGAGGATAAGATATGAAAAGACAAATATAATGAAGCGAAATAAATATGGCAAGTAATGCAAATATCACTCTGGAATCTAAAATGATAAAAATAACGGAGCAGTTCACCTATTTAGGTAGTAATCTTGGTGCACTGGGAAAAGCTAAAAATGAACGTACTCTACGAATTGGCAAAGAAACATCAGCTTTTAAAAGTATAAATGAAATATGGAACTGCAAGTTATATAGTTTTAAAACTAAATTACGTATTTTCAATTCAAATGTTGTATCAATCCTAACATATGCCAGCGAGAGTTGGAAAATGACTAAAGATATAGAAAGTAAGTTGAGCGCATTTGAAAATAGATGTCTACGAAAAATAATGAACATAAAATGGAACGGATTCCGAAGAAGTGATGAAATCAGAGAAATGTCTGGTCGACCACTAGTGACAACTGTTATAAAACTGATAAGATGTAGATAACCGACTGGAAGCATTGCAAGACAGTCCTGTTTTGAAACTCGCAGGTATAAAAGAGTAGGGAAGGCCTAGACACACCTGGAGAAGATAACCAGAGCTGATATTAAAAGGATAGATAAAACATGGAACAGAATTGGAAGGGATGGCAGGAGAGGGAAGAGCTGGAAGAAGTTTGTTGAAGATTTGTGCTCCGTTGGAGTTAAAAGGTGAAGAAGAGGAAGATGGAAATATGTTGGGCATACCTTAAAATTAACAAATAATACCAAAGCAGGCATTGAAGTGGGAGGCAAAGGGTTGAAGAAAGAAAGGTAAACTCTGAAACGAACTTTGCTGAGAGAGGCAAAAAATATCGGACTTAAATCCATGCAAGAGATTCAGTGAGTTGCCCCAGTGAGAAAAGCAACAGATTCCCCAGATTTACGGTGCTCGTGGCACCGAACCGAAGGATTACGATGTCCATGACACCGAACCGAAGAGCTTTCAGCTCAAGTGCCTCTGGATCCACACACACACACACACAAAAAAGTGAATTTCCCAGGACAAAGCGGTAAGAATTTCACGAAAACGGTATGGAAAACTTGGACGTCCTATGTAACTATAACCTTAGGAAGGAAAAAAAAAAAATATATATTATATATATATATATATATATATATATATATTCTGATATATGAAATAGTGATATGTTACTGAATATAACGGTTATTTGGTTATTGGTTACCAAACTGACGTCATTGCACTCCGGGCAGACCCATAGGTGCTCAGTCTCCCCAACAGATATCGAAGAGTATGCATACTGATGTTCCTGTGGCTCGCTGATTAAACACACCTCTCACTCTGCCTCTCAGGCATCCAGTTCGACTTGAACAACGGGTAACTCCAAACTGCTTAAATCGCTTGATCGATTCAACATCGATTTTAGTGTCATCCAACAGAGAGTCGTGAAGAGACCGAAGAATATAGTAAGTATTTACAAATTTTGTTAGGGCATCTCCTGAAAATGTAATGTTAAGATACAGGTGTAAAAACGTGGCTTCAGTGTGCGCATATTATGGTGTGGGTGTATGTGCATAGCAGTAGGAGCTCGATCCCAATCCAAGAGTACTTGTTCAAACTCTGGGACGGTACGTTTAAAGCTTTTTTGTTCCCGTGGATATTTTACGATCGGTATAAAAGACCTCACCGTTGAGAAAGCAGTGGCAAACTACTGAACGTATAAATAGTGGCTATAACATCAACGATTTCTCCACTGTGTTAATGGTGACGTCCTGTTTTTGTGGTTTTCTCCGATCCAGAAGCACTGAGCTTTCAGATCTTCTGCTCGGTGCCATGGACATCGTAACCCTTCGGTTCGGTGCCACGAACACCGAGGCTTTTCTGTCAGCCCGCAGAATTGAAGTCCGCTACTTAAGGGGTTTTTTCGATCCAGAAGCACTTGAGCTTTTCAGCTCTTCGGCTCGGTGCCATGGACATCGTAACTCTTTGGTTCGGTGCCACGAACACCTAAATCTGGGAATCTGTGGCTTTTCTGCCACTCCACGGAATTGAACCCGCACACACAGAGGGATAGTCACCCGTAGTCCAACGCGCTACGAACACGCTGGGCAGACAGGAGGAGACGTCCTATAAAGAAAATGTTACCATTTTCATTTTAATAAATTTTTTCCGATCCAGAAGCACTTGGCTTTCAGATCTTCTGCTCGGTGCCATGGACATCGTAACCCTTCGGTTCGGTGCCACGAACACCGAGGCTTTTCTGTCAGCCGGCGGAATTGAATCCGCACTCACAGAGGGCTTATCACCAGTCGTCCAACGCGTTACGAACACGCTGGGCAGGCGGGCCATTTTCAAACTAAGAGTGTGCATCTGTTGCTTGGCGTCAGTCTTCTTCTTCAAACGCTTCCTATCGAGCACTTATTAACCGATCTTTGTGATTTGAATGTGCCCCAAGCCGAAGAGCGATTGTACGTTGTGCCAGTTATGCGCCTAGAAGTAGGTTAGCATATCTGATTTCTGCAACGCTTTTATTTCCCTTGGTGCCCGTCTGCCTAGCGTGTTCGTAACGCGTTGAACGACGGGTGACAAGCCCATTGTGAGTGCGGTTCAATTCCACGGGCTGGCAGAAAAGCCACAGGTTCTCCAGATTTACGATGTTCGTGGCATCGAACCGAAGGGTTACGATGTCCATGGCACCGAGCAGAAGAGCTGAAGTGCTTCTGGATTAGAAAATATTTATTAGGATAGCTTCCGCCTAAGGCCCTACTTCAGTCTAATATAAATGATACATAGAAAATCAATGACTCGTTTACTGTAAGTGTTGTCGAAGTCATGTAAAGGATATGAAAAGATTTTCATTTTTTTAAATACTAAAAGTGAAACAAATAAAAGACTCGAAGTAAAATTAACACTACAAACATTGATAAAAATAATTATTTGAGCGCTCACGTAATCTTCTTCATGACAAGGCAATTTCTCGTGCTGATGACCTGGGTCATAAGGGTAACATTTAGCAGCATTGGCGCCATGCATGGCGTTATTAAGGTCAAGGTCCCGCACTTAAGAATGGTGAGTGTATATAGCTATGTTTATGACAACGACTAGAATGACTCGACAATATGATAACTGCTGGTGTCAGAAGTGATGTGAGTTAGATTGACTCTGCATTCAATTTTAATATACTCCATCAAACTGCAATTAATTTATCTCTCTGCTTTTTAACCCAGATTGGGGCATAGGCCATCAACCAATTCATGCCAAATCTTCCTATCTCTAACTATCTCCTGCAGCTCCCTCCAGCTCTTCTTTATATTGTTGATCTCTACTCCAAATCTCGTCCTCGTGTATTTCTCAGCCTCCCCTTCTTTCGCTGTCCCTGCGGGTTCCAGAATAGGACCCTTCTTGTTATTTTTCCCCTCATGTTTTCGCAAAGTGTGTTATATCCAGCGCCAGCGTCTTTTTTTTATTTATTTGTTCGTTCACTGGAATCTGTCTTGTTCTCTCCATAAGTTCCTCATTTGTAACCCTATCATACCATGTCAGTCCCTCTATTCTGCGCAGACACCAGTTGGTGAATGTTTGCAGTTTATGCGTTATTGTTTTAGTAGTTATTCATGTGTCTGACCCATACAGTAGAACTGCTTTAACATTAGAGTAAAATTTTCTAATTTGTTTGCAAATACTTTGCATTACAAAAATTGTTGGAAAATGGTCGTGGTTGACAACTGGAGGTCACGGGTTCGAATCTGGACCATGTCCTTCTATTTTTATGTGTATTTTTAAAAAATCGGAGATTCATTAGCAATATTAACGAAACAACACTAGATATAAAACTACACTGACTTCTATGTGAGCTACAAAAGACAGTGAAGTTTATACAGAGACAGTAGTTTATACAGACAGTGAAGTTTATACACGAGACATCGTTGAATATTTAGACAACATTCAAGAACGAGAGGAAGGAAGGAGTAGGAATACTGTTGAAGCTACCGAGTTAGTACTGTGTGCAATGATCTCGACAGATGACGGGCCATTTCTACGTAGTATGAACAATCCTAAAAGATAAGGCAACCCGATATTCTAAAGTCATTCCTTCTCTTGTAGACTCTTCAGACCAAGGGAACTAGCATTAGAGCTGCTGCTGCTGCTACTGTAGTATTGTGAAAGAATGTTGCAACGAATTTGATAAAACATTAGAATTTTCCCAACGGACGTCCACTAGAACAGCGGTTGCCAAACATTGCAATTTTTTAAAAAAAATGTGAGATCCAGAAGCACTTGAGTTTTCAGCTCTTCGGCTCGGTGCCATGGACATCGTAACCCTTCGGCTCTGTGCCCCAAACACCGGAAATATGAAGCGTAAGAAGAAGAAGATTTCGTAGGACAAATGACACCAATTGTGAAATGCAAACATGTCACCATGAATACAAAAAGAGCATTGTTCAGCACATTCTTTCTTCCAACATTATACTATCAGTGCCACCAAACCTGGACGCTGACATCAAACGAAATAAGAAAACTAGTTATGACAGAGATGAAGTGTCTACGCAGAATCCTGGGGGTAACAAGAAGAGATCGGTTTAAAAATGAAGACATCGGGAACAAAAGTGGGTACAACATCAATACTGAATTTCATCAAGAAACTACAAATTAACTAGGTCGGCTACATAAGCATATTACCAACAGACTGTGCGCCTCAAAGAGCACTGCTACTCCGGTACAGTGGATACAAAGCATAAGACAGTCCACGTCTACTTCTTCATCTTTGCGTTCGTTCTTTACGACCAATTTTAATCACTCTTTGTGATATGATTTGATCTTTGCCAAGAACGTGTATACGTTGCACATTGGTTTGTAGGCCCCTAAACGCATAGACTTCTACACGTTTAGGACATGTGCATCCGATTTCAGCCAAACCTCCTTAGTCACCTCTTACGACATGGCAGGTAACAGTGGTTCTATTCTTTACACCCCAAATTTGGGCCCCGGTAACCACTCGGGCGAGGCAGTCCCCGTCAAAGGTGGAACTCAGAGATAATAGAGACAATGAAAAAGCTATTTGTGCGCGCGCACAAAGCCCGTTCCAGAAGTCTCTTATTCTGACGCTGTGAGACAAAACAGATTTAGTTAAGATACAAAAGTAGTAATTATTAGTACTAATAAACACACGCTTATGGTCTGACTAACAGACTGGTATTGTATTGAAAGCACATTAGTCATATATCGTGACATTGCACTTTCAACCATAAACTGACTGTCAACACAGATGCAACAAAGCAAATCAAATGATAGGGCAAATGGCGCCAATTTTAAGATGCAAACACGTCACCATGAACACAAAAAGAGCAATGTTCAACACAATCTTTCTCCCCACATTATGTTACCAGTGCCAAACCTGGACGCTGACAACAAACGATAGAAGAAAACTAGTCACAACAGAGATGAAGTGTCTACGCAGAATGCTGGGTGTAACAAGAAGAGACCGGTTGAGAAATGAAGACTTCAGGAAAAAGTGGGTACAACATCAGTACTAGACTTCATCAAGAAACAACAAATTAAATGGTTCGGCCACGTAAGCAGATTACCATCAGACAGTGCACCCCAAAGAGCAATGCTGCTCCGATACAATGGGTACAAAGCAAAAGGCCGGCCACGCAAAAGATGGACCTCAGAGATAACAGAGGCGACGAAAGAGACTATCTACGAAGCGCATACTAGGGCCCGTTTTAGAAATCTTTTCCTGACCTGACGCTGTGAGGCATACAGGATTCGAGAAAGAAGAAGAAGAAGAAGAAGACTGACTGTTTTAGAGTGATTTATTTAGTATTATTAACAACAGACGAATTAAAGTATTCAGATATGGCGAAGTGGTCAAGACGTTTGTCTGTAGTTCTGGATGTTGTTGGGTCCAATCCGGACCGAGCCACATGCGCACATTTTCATGAAATCACTATGATTGTTGCTTGAGGTACGACGCTAGTGCTGTGTGCAGCACTCTCGCCCGTGTGTTGTCGGGGCCTGTAGGAGGAGCAAAGAATAGTGGCATTGTGACCCACAAAGCATGTCGTAAGAGGCGACTGTAGTAGAGGCCTAGAGAAGCCGACCTAGTAAATGTTATGTTATGCGATCAACGTCATGGCACATTGGTCATTCCCATTCGTGCTCTGTCCTCCATTACAGCAGCCATCCCAAAGTCCATTTGCTCACAGTACCCATGAGAAGTTGATTACTATATCTTCTCTCTCTACCACGAAGACGACACTGTCTGGCATGTCCAACCTTAACGCCTAATTCTCGAACTCGTTCCAGCGTCTGAGACTCGCCCGTGTCACACAATTGAGAGCGTACCGCATTGATGATATCGGCTCTGTCCATACTTCTGCCCACTTGAGTCGGGGCACTGTTTGCAAGAGAGTCAGCACGCTCGCTACTCCGCACTTCAGCATGTCCAGGCGTGTACAGCCACGTCATTTTCTTGAGATGTGATCTCCGAATGATGTCCACCCATTCCATGATGACCTAGTAAATAAAAAGCATTGCAGAAATCGGATGTGCTGGTCTACTTGTAGGCGCATAACTGACACAACGTATAATCGCTCAGAACATATACAAATCACAAAGTGTGGTCAATATGGAGCATTCGAAGAAGAATGTGCAGCACTCTCGGCAGCTGGCGTGCAATTTTTGCTGACATGGATATAGCCGTATGGACATAACCCAGTGCAATGAACTTGTTTGCCATTAGTCCCTTTTAGTAGTCAGCAAACGGTCTATACAGAGATTGTTAGGGCACAGCCAACTATACAGAGATTGTTAGGGCACAGCCAACTATACAGAGATTGTTAGGGCACAGCCAACTATACAGAGATTGTTAGGGCACAGCCAACTATACAGAGATTGTTAGGGCACAGCCAACTATACAGAGATTGTTAGGGCACAGCCAACTATACAGAGATTGTTAGGGCACAGCCAACTATACAGAGATTGTTAGGGCACAGCCAACTATACAGAGATTGTTAGGGCACAGCCAACTATACAGAGATTGTTAGGGCACAGCCAACTATACAGAGATTGTTAGGGCACAGCCAACTATACAGAGATTGTTAGGGCACAGCCAACTATAAACCATTCTTATTCATCTTTGCATTTGTTCTTTACGATCAATTTTAATCACTCATTGTGAAATGTTTGATCTTTGCCAAGAACGTGTATACGTTGCACATTGGTTTGCAGGCCCCTAAACGCATAGACTTCTACACCTACACGTTTAAGACATGTGCATCCGATTTCAGCCAAGCCTCCTAAGTCGCCTCTTATGACATGCGTGGCAGGTAACAGTGGTTCTATTCTTTACACCCCAAATTTGGACCCCGGTAACCACTCGGGAGGACTATAAACTCATAAGTGTAAAGTTGGCTGTTGTTATGCACAGCGTCCTACACCGACAGTCTTCAAATGCTCATAATGTTTCATTCCGTTGCTTGTTTGCCTGAAAGAATTGATATTTCCCCCGCCCCCGCCCCGCACACGCCTTCTTCTTCTTCTTCTCTTCCACCATTTACTTCTTTATAGAAGTGTTGGGGTGAAACGTAGTGATCATGTGTGTGCTTGTTTTAAGGCACTTTGTAAGCTGATATTCATGTTCGTAAGGCTGTTCTTGATGCCGTCGCTCCATCTTTGCGTGGTCTACCTCTTGCCTTGTACTCATTATACTTTTTCTGTGTTGCTCTCTGTGGTAGGCGATACCAGGGCATTCTGGTCAGGTATCCAAACCATTTTTTTTTTCGATCCAGAAGCACTTGAGCTGAAAGCTCTTCGGCTCGGTGTCATGGACATCGTAACCCTTCGACTCGGTGCCACGAACACCGTAAATCTGGGGAACCTGTAGCTTTTCTGCCAGTTCGCGGAGTTGAACCCGCACTTACAGAGGTCTAGTCACCCGTAGTCCAACGCGCTACGAACACGCTGGGCACGCGGGCTATCCAAACCATTTAATCTGTTGTTCTTTTATGAATTGCATAACTGGTTTCACATCCAGTCTTCTTCTGATTTCTTCATTTCTAATTTTGTCTCTTATTGTCACATCTGCAGCTCTTCTAACCCACGCCTTGTGTCGCTCTTATCTCTTCATCTCTTTATCAATCTCCTCTTATATTAACTCAATAAGTATTGCTTTGAAAATTACGCATGGTCGAATTAATTTTAAAAACTGCCATTTCATCCAGCCGAAGTATGTACGAGTTAGATGTAAAATTTCTAATTTTTTTTAATACTAACGAAATGTGAGTAATGACTTGCAATTTTTCAAAATAAGTGAGTGCACTTTTATTACAAGCAGGCACAGTGTAGAAGAATAAATTAAGAACCAGTTAAGATCAGAATGCGCAAGCGTAAATTTTGAGTTAATTTGACAATAAAACAAATGGTGACGCAGGCTAAGGCACATGGCCAAGTGGGACAGACAGACGTGCGCAGGTTATGACATGTGGTAGTTAATATGCTAATGTTGTTGAGCTACGTGGGTGTATGAAAAAACAGTAAACATTTAGATGTTTATTTGTGTTGCTCATTGTTCGCACACATTTTTTACAAAGTTGTTCGTTGTGTTGTTGCTGTTGTTTGTATTTGGATTTGTTTCTACACAGACATGTAATGTTTCTAAATTCTGTTTTAAAAGAATATAGCTAATGTCTGCAGGGGTGGCTCGTCATTAAGGGCCAGTGGGGCACGACCCCACTAAAAATCGAAAGGGGAATAACTTCAGGAATAGACAAATAATAGAAAATACTCCAAAACCATGATTTTTCCGAAAATTTGTGTCTGGCCCCACCGAGGACAATGACCACGAGCCGCCACTGACTGTCTGTAATATCGCTTTTTAAAGGCAGTGTAGGACAGGGGGACATGTGTCTTGGGAATTTAATGTCTGCATGGCTAGTATAGGACAGAGGGGACATGTGTCTTGAGAATTTAATGTCAGCATGGCTAGTGAAGGACAGAGGGGACATGTGACTTGAGAATTTAATGTCTGCATGGCTAGTGAAGGACAGAGGGGACATGTGACTTGAGAATTTAATATCAGCATGGCTAGTGTAGGACAGGGGGAACATATGTCTTGTGAATTTAATGTCCACATGGCTAGTGTAGTAATCACGAAACTGAACCGACAGAAAAAGTACTACTTGGCCTTATCGGGGAACTGAACCCGAGTCTCCAGCATGGGAGCACGCGTTTTAATCCATCCGGCCAGACACTTCACGCAAAATTATGTTAGAATAGTAAAATAAAAAAGTTCCTTTGAGATTTTGCGAATGTCTTTTGGAGCACAGTAAACATACTTTCTGACGATAGACATTGTTTTTGTATCATTTTGGTAGTGTCGTTTCCATTTCGATAGAAGCCTTGATTTAATAGTAATTTTGGTCACGTCTTATGTTATCTTATGTACATTTTTTAATGGAATAATATGGAGTTTAGTACGGATAAGGGGGATGTTCTTCGGTCTCATGGCGATATATTGTTGGATGAGGACACTAAAGTTGATGTTGAATCAGTCCAGCGATTTAAGGAGTTTGGAATTACACGTTGCACAAGTAGTGCTGGATGCTTGAGGGGCAGAGAGAGGAGTGTGTTTAACCAGCGAGTAACAGGAACCATCAGTATTCATACCCTTCGACATCTGTTGAGGGAGACTGAGCACCTATGGGTCTTAATACTAGATGTGGGTCTAAATATGGAACTTAATACACCGAGTCATATGTGCACATTTTTCATGAGATCCCTAAGATTGTTTGCTGGAGCTACAGAATTCGGGATTTGTGCAACACATTTGGCATTTCTGCCGAGAGAGACGGAGCAACGTGGGGAAACTCAATG
Source organism: Arion vulgaris (assembly GCA_020796225.1). Taxonomy (NCBI): domain Eukaryota; kingdom Metazoa; phylum Mollusca; class Gastropoda; order Stylommatophora; family Arionidae; genus Arion; species Arion vulgaris. The sequence goes on from CM036768.1 coordinate 14,534,093, forward strand.
CATTGACTCAGTGCATTGACTAAGGATTGACTCAGTGCATTGACTCGGTGCATTGACTAAGGATTGACTCAGTACATTGACTCAGTGCATTGACTAGATTGACTCAGGCATTGACTCAGTGCATTGACTCAGTGCATTGACTCAGTGCATTGACTCGGCATGACTCGGTGCATTGACTCAAGATTGACTCGTGCATTGACTCAGTGCATTGACTCGACATTGACTAAGGATTGACTCAGTGCATTGACTCAGTACATTGACTAAGGATTGACTCAGTGCATTGACTCAGTGCATTGACTAAGGGTTGACTCAGTGCATTGACTCAAGATTGACTCAGTACATTGACTCAGTGCATTGACTCGGTGCATTGACTCAGTGCATTGACTCAGTGCATTGACTCAGTGTATTGACTCAGTGTATTGACTCAGTGCATTGACTAAGAATGGACTCAGTGCATTGACTCAGTGTATTGACTCAGTGTATTGACTCAGTGCATTGACTCAGTGCATTGACTAAGGATTGACTCAGTGCATTGACTCAGTGCATTGACTCGGTGCATTGACTAAGAATGGACTTATGTCAATCCTTCTTCGTTAGACTCTTTGTTATATGTGCTACTAGAAAGTGAGATTTTCTGTTTGTAACATCTTATCACCAGCCCATAGGAAAATGTGTGCCCTAATGGACAATATACATGCATTCCCTATGGTTGGGGAGATAAACCAGAATGATACTGAGTTAGCCAGAAGGATACTGAGTAGGTAAGAATGATACTGAGTAGGCCAGAATGATACTGAGTTAGCCAGAAGGATACTGAGTAGGCCAGAATGATACTGAGTTAGCCAGAATGATACTGAGTAGGCCAGAATGATACTGAGTTAGCCAGAAGGATACTGAGTAGGCCAGAAGGATACTGAGTAGGCCAGAAGGATACTGAGTAGGCCAGAAGGATACTGAGTAGGCCAGAAGGATACTGAGTAGGCCAGAAGGATACTGAGTAGGCCAGAATGATACTGAGTATGCCAGAATGATACTGAGTATGCCAGAAGGATACTGAGTAGGCCAGAATGATACTGAGTAGGCCATAATGATACTGAGTATGCCAGAAGGATACTGAGTAGGCCAGAAAGATACTGAGTAGGCCAGAATGATACTGAGTAGACTTAAAATGGGAAACCAATATAGTGCAGCTTTCCTTGATTGATATCCATTGCACAGATGCAGTGACTCAAAAACGAGCTGATCTTCTCATCTTCAACGTACTGACACATGCTTAGACTATAGGGTGTTCAAGATAAAAGTAGCCCCATTCACAAATCAAAAGTTGCCAGTTACGTATCGGGTTGTGTCTATTTACTATTTAAACCAGTTCTGATTAGTTCGTCCTACGTCACATTTGTTCATCGCCCCTTCCAGCACTACAATTACACACCGTCACGCAACCTTAACATATACTATGTCATAACTATACCTTCTCATTTTCATAAATATATGCCAGATTAGCTCCATTGATAGGCTACTTTTATCTTGAACACCCTATAGAAGAACTCGTCATAACCAACAGACAGTCTCTCTTCTCTATCTCTCTCTTTCCTTTCAAACCCCGATTGGGGCATAGACCCTCAACTAACTAGTGCCAGGTCTTCCTATCTTTAACTGTCTCCTGTATCTCCCTCTAGCTCTTCTGTATCCTTTTGGTTGGCATCAGTGGCGGCTCGTGCTAAGTTTTGTTGGTGGGGCCATACATATTTTTGTGTGGAAAGTCATGGTATTGGATTAGGTTATATTTTAATTTATACATGTTACACATTATTTTTGGTGGGGCTCGGCCCCACTGGCCCTTAATGATGAACCGCCACTTGTTGGCATTGTTATTATTTTATTTTTATTTGACTTGTTCATGGCTGGTTGGATTTTGAAGCTATAATTTTCTACCGGTTATGGTAACCAGACCCGAGACAAACTCTACCTTAGTAGCCTTTCACGACATGCATTGTAAGTCGCAGTGTTACTATTCTTTGCTCCCCTTGCAGCAGGAAGTCTGGTAGCAGAAAATGAACACAAATAATCTTACCTAGTCTGATGTATCATTGAACAGCACATATAACCCCAACCCTCCAATACTTTCCTCGTTCCCTAGTGCTAGGTTAGTCCAATTTTGATTCATGTTCGGATTGGGTAGACAATCCACATACATCTCAGCTCTTCAGTGTTGTGTACAATATCTTCAGTGCAATATCAAAGTTCTTAAATGCTACGTACTTTCTCTTCAATGCTACATTCAAGTTCTTCAGTGCTACATACCAGCTCTTCAGTGCTACGTACAAGTTCTTTAGTGCTACATACCGGCTCTTCAATGCTACGTACAAGGTCTTCAGTGCTACATACCGGCTCTTCAATGCATTCGCACAAGGTCTTCAGTGCTACATACCAGCTCTTCAATGCTTTCGTACAAGTTCTTAAGTACTACATACCGGCTCTTCAATGCTTTCGTACAAGTTCTTCAGTGCTATGTAAAAGCTCTTCCGTGATATGTAAACGCCCTTCAGATCTATACTCAAGGTCTTCAGTGCTACATACCAGCTCTTCAATGCTATATGCCAGCTCTTCAGTGCCATGTACAAGATCTTCATTGCTACGTTCAAGCTTGCTACGTAGAAACTCGACACTGTTACATTCAAGCTTGCTACTACAGGGTGTTCAACTTAAAAGCAGCCTATGAATGGAGCTAATCTGGCATATATGTATGGAAATGAGAAGGTTCAGTTATGACGTAGTATAGGTCAAGGTTGTGTGATGGTATGTAATTGTAGTGCGGGAAGGGGCGATGAACAAATGTGACGTAGGACGAGCTAATCAGAACCGGTTTAAATAGTAAATAAACACAACGCGATAGGTTATCTGGCAACTTTCGATTTGTCAATGGGGCTGCAATTATCTTGAACACCCTGTGCAAGCCCCTCAGTGATACGAAGAAACTCTTCAGTGATATGTACAAAATAAATACCACATACTAATACGTGGAATAAATCCCTAGCACTGGTAGATAATTGATGAAGAAGAAGAAGAAATTTCTGCTTCAGTTCCTCGGATGTTGAAATCGTTTATATTCACTGCTACGTTCACCCCTTAAGCATTGAACCAATTTTATTTGGGAGTAAACAAACTGCTAACTTGCGTATGTTGTGAATTATTTCTCTTTTCAAATGTGTCCTTTTAATTATCGTTCTATTATGTATGCTGTTTTGTTGATCATATTACGCATGTATGGTGTCAGTTTTTAAATCATAGCTTTAGCTCGTAAATTTCTCTTATTTTTTTGGTAAGTAGCAGGTTTGATGTTGTTTCATAGACATATTCCGTATGCGTTACAGTTAGAAATTAGTTCAATGTATTGTATGCATGATTTAGGCCATGAGAGAACCGGCTTCTTTGAAAGAAACTATAAGTATGTTTAGAAGGACTAGGCCTAGTATGTTTAAACGCCTGTGTGTTGCCGGGGTTCGTAAGGGGAGCAAAGAATAGTAACACTGCGACCTACAAGGCATGTCATAAGAGGCGAATGAGATAGGGGCATAGGAGAGCTACCCTAGTAAATAAAAAGCGTTGCATACATCGAATGTGCTAGCTTGTTTGTATGCACATAACTGGCACAACGTACAAACGCTCTTAGGCTCAGATTACATATAAATCACAAAGAGTGGCTTAACAAGTGATCGATATGGAGCGTTAGAAGAAGAAGATAAAGGTAGATAAATGTGTATAAAGTTAAAGAGACATCAATTGTTCACAAGATTTCGTTCTACAAGCTAGACATAACCCTGCAAATCTCCCTTTGTATGCTTCATCCTGGATACTGTAGTCAACAGGCTCATTTTCACAAAAGGATAGAAGCCTACCATGATCAATATATATGCTTAAATCGCCCTCAGATTCTATAACACATCCTTTAACTCGTACAATACTATAAACCCCCTGATAAACCGTTCAGGCAGTACTAATTCTCCGATAAGCCACTTGACGAGACAAAAATTTTACATGCAATAAATTATTCAAACTATCAGTTTGATGTTATTAGTGAATAACTCTTTGGAGAGTATAGTAGATGCATTTATGAAACACAGCTTTCAATTCTGCAGATTATGACATAAGGTCGTTTGAAGTAACATAAGAAATTCACTTGCAGTGGATTCTATCTCACTGTGGTATTGCTGGCAATGAGAGTGCCGATGTCTTAGCTAAGGAGGGCAGTGCCAAAGAGCAAATTTACCAACCCCTGTCTTTTAGAAAGACAAAACCTCATACAGAGACAATCTGCAGTAGACTGGAAGACAAACACTGGATATGATTATGGAAAGGATTTCCTCAAAGACCTAAGCAGAACAGACCAGGTCATTGTATGTCGACTACGTACCGGACACTGCAGACCGAACAAACACTTATATATACTAGGAATAAGTCAAACAGCTTTCTGTCAGTGTCAGCAGGCGGAAAAGATGTAGAGCATGTCCTTCAAAACTGTCCTCTCCTGGGTTACCTGAGAAGCAACACGTGGCGACACTCAGTCGATCTAAAAATTAGACTTTGAGGAAACCTGACAGACCTGAAACTGACTGCCCTTTATGTGGTCCACAGTAAATTAAGCGCATCACCAGTGACCGCCGAAGAAGAAATTATAATAGATTTTGTTAGTGCTACCAATTCTAATCCAGTATGAGGATGGAGGTTGAGACCGTTACTGCTGCCTGTCATTGGCTCTCTGGGACTCCATTTACTGGAGTCGCTGTTGTATCTGACTCTCAGTCGATGCTTCACAAGTTCCAAAAGGACAGGTTTGGTATGAATGGATGTCATTTTTAGACGTTCCTAGCCTTCATGGGCTTACGTGGATTTACTGTCCTGGACATGCGGGTGTTTAGGTAATGAGAGACTTGCGTCAACAGCATCGAATGTTGAGAAGTTGAAGATAGATAAGGGAGATGTTCTTCGGCCTCTTCGCGACTGTTTATTAGATTAATACACTAAAATATATGTTGAATCGATCCACCGATTTAAGCAGTTTTGATTTACCCGTTGTGCTAGTAGATCTGGATATCTGAAGGGCAGAGGGATGAGTGTCATTAACCAGCGAGCCATATGAACTATCATACGCTTTGATATCTGCTGGAGGAGACTGAGCACCTACGGGTCTACCCGGAATGCAATGATGTCAGTTTCGTAACTAATAACCAATTCTAATCTTTCCAAAAAACAGATTTTAAAAACGTAGTTTTAGTGTGTGTGAGTAGAACCAAAGTTTTACAATTCCATTATGTATATGTTGTATGTTGGTTATATGTTGGTTATAACACAATAAAACATAACACAACACAAAGGTTATATATGTTGTATCAATTCTAACATATGCAAGCCAGAGTTAGAAAATAACTAGAGATATAGAAAATTAGTTGAATGCATTTGAAAATAGATGTATGCGAAAAATAATGAACAAAAAAGTTCACGAATTCAGGATAAGTGATAAAATCAGTGAAATATCTGGAGAATCACTAGTAACAACTGTTATACGAGGGAGCAGATGGAGATATCGTAGACATACCTTGAGAAAAAAACGATCAAGGAATACTAAAGCAGGCACTGAAGTGGGAGGCAAAGGGTTCAAGAAAGAGTGTGCCCCTATGGAAACCCTGATACGAACTTTACTGAGAGAGGCAAAATATATCAGACTCTTCTTCTTCTTCTTCTTTGCGTTCGTTCTTTACAACCAATTTCAATCGCTCTTTGTGATATGTTTGATCTTTGCCAAGAACGTGTATACGTTGCACATTGGTTTGTAGGCCCCTAAACGCATAGACTTCTACACGTTTAGGACATGTGCATCCGATTTCAGCCAAACCTCCTTAGTCGCCTCTTACGACATGCGTGGCATGTAACAGTGGTTCTATTCTTTACACCCCAAATTTGGGCCCGGTAACCACTGGCGATATCGGACTCAATTCCATGGAAGAGATTGAGCGAGTTGCCTAGGACAGAGCGGTATGAAGAAATTACTTGTAGGCCATGAGGAAATTACTTTCAGGCCATATGTAACATATAACGGTACGAGATGAATTATTATTATTATTATTATACTAAAAGTTAAACAAATACCATTTTCAGAGACTTGAAATCCCAAACCTGACTAAGTGAGGTTAAATTCGGTAGTAACTAAATTGTGGGGCCCATCACTTCTCGACCTTTTGCCTAAGTTCAAAGTGTAGCGCTCACTTGATCGCGGTCAAAGGCTAGAAGGCTTCATAGAGCCAATCTACATTCAACAAATTCCGAAAAGATCTCATTCGAAAGAACGACGACACTCAAAGATGTTATACGTTTCAAACGTCACCGGGCTCATCCACTGCTGCACTGTTGGGTAAATGCCCAATAAAAAATAAATTTCACAACTATTGTGGGCTCCTGCATGGATCTTCTGCTGACGATGTGATTCATATAGGCAAATCGTCTCATTGTTTAGATATTTTATCATGGCAAGCTGAACACAGAATAAAAAACATAAGAAAAAGAAGAACAGGAACGACAGAAAAAAGAACTGAGCTTCAATTTGTAAAACTTCTAAAATACTAACAAAAATATTAACAAAGATAGTAACACAAATAGTAACAAAGGTAGTAACATAGAAAGTAACAAAAATTTGTAAACTTCTAAAATAGTATTTTTTTTTAAATTTAAAAAAAATAGCAACAAAGTAGTAACAATAATATTCACAACAATATTTTTTTTAAAATATTTACTAAATTAGTAATACAAGTATTGACAAAAATATTAACAAAAATGTTAACAAAAATATTAACAAAAATATTAACAAAAATAGTAGAAATAAAGAGATGATTATAATATAATATAAAGCAATGGTGCTTCCAAGTATATTAGGGGACAAAATTATAAATAATCTTACCTGATTCTGTGCCATTGTCCAGAATGTTCTTTAGAATTTGTTTCAGTTTTAAAAAATAATAACAACTAAAGATTTAAATAATAAACACGACGTTTGAGTAGGTTTATAAGGATTTAACAAAATGTTAACTTTTCTTCCAAAGAAACTATCAAACGATAAGCCGTAGATACACGCATAAATTAATTGTCAGTGGCGTATCATCGTCTGATAAATGTTACTGTGACGGAGTAACGATGTTTACAGCGTACAACTATGTCGTCGTTCAAAGCTCAACAACAGTGTATCAAGATGGAAAATCTAGTTCGGCTTGTGTAGCAAGAATGGTAATGTGAGAAACAACCAGCGTTACAACCGACTTTCATTCACAACATTTTTTTGAAGTGGTATGTTCATCAGAACAGGACCTACTTTTATATAGGCTATCTATTTTCTTGCGTATCACATGACTGGATGGAGAATAGACGATGCGATATTATAACTATTACAAACAATATATAATCCGATTCTTTTTTAAAAACTGATGTTTTTCGGTCGAACTGAATCTTCTTCTTCAGCGATCTCTGGTCATGCGCTTAATTTACTGTGAACCCAATCTTGGCAGTCAGCTTCAGGTCTGTCAGGTTTCCCCAAAGCTTAGTTTTCAGGTCGACTAGGTGTGTCCACATGTTGCTTCTCAGGTCACACAGGAGAGAACAGTCTTGCAGGATATGCTCTGGTGTCTGTTCCGCCTGCTGACACTGGCAGAAAGCTGTTTGACTTATTCCTAGTCTATATAAGTGTTTGTTGAGCCTGCTGTGTCCTGTGCGTAGTCGAAATATAATGACCTGGTCTGTTCTGAATCTGCTTCTTTTACGAACTTAACTACACTATACCGTGACATTTTACTGAAACGACAGAGAAAAAAATATAAACTACGTGTCGATCAAAAATCTTTATGAATGTAAAATTATAATTCGAGATGGAATACCAGTTTTTAATATGAATACTAACACATTGACTCACGCATTGAAGAATAATATTTTGTACACTTTTTCACTCCGCAGTTGTATGTACAAATCAAGGAGGTTCGCTCCTCGTGGAGTCATCTGGATATTTTCCCAGAAATCTCTGATCTCAGTGTAGGTGAGATCGAGTTTCTAGTACTGTCGGAGACGGACGATAAAACGCATGTCCCGTATTCAAGCTGAGCACGTGAAAGAAACTTTGGCAATTCAAAATCGAGAAGAGCAGCTGGAAGCTGTCGCAAATTTCATTAAAACAAAAATAACTCAACACGCACTACTACTATAATCAAACTGACATCACTGTGGTTGAGTTAGTCGTGTCTTGAGATATATGATTCTGGTTCGCAATTGAAGAAGAAAGTGGAAACATTTGAATCGTTTTTAATAAATACCCATTAAAAATCTTGTGTATGAAAACGGATGTTTCTAAAACACATGGAAAGGATAGGTTGTGATAGTTGAACTATTGACCTGGTTAACACGGCCCGTCTTAAGTGTTCCCATACGTATAACGTATGTTCCGAGATCCACCGACCATATGGTAAATATATTTATGTCCGTGTACACTTATTTTAATGACGTCGTTTCAAAACTAAGGTTTTTTTTTTTTTATTGACAACTAATGATATATAATCTATTTATACAGGGTGTCTGTTATTACGTCGTACCATCCTTTTATATTAGTTTTACGAAACGGCGTGGGGAAAAAATGACCTTATTTGATTTTGACAATCAACTTCTTCTTATCTTCAAACACTCCATATCGACCACTTGTTAACCACTCTTTGTGATTTTATGTGATCTGAGCCTAAGAACGATTATACGTTGTGCCAGTTATGCGCCTACAACTTGGTCAGCACATCCGATTTATGTGACGCTTTTTATTTACCAGGGTAGATTTCTTAGGCCCCTATCTCAGTCGTCTATTACGACATGCCTTGTAGGTCGCAGTGTTACTATTCTTTGCTAACCTGCAGGCCCTGGCAACACACGGACGGGCCAGTACATCCGATTTATGTGACGTCATTTATTGACTATGGTAGAATTCCTAGGCTCCTACCTCAGTGGCCTTTTATGACATGCCTTGTAGGTGACAATTTTACTTATTCTTTGCCCCCTGTGAACCCCGGCAACGCACTGGCGAGACAATGAACAAAGTCTGATGTATGTAGCATGTCCCATTTTGTTTGATTTCTGTTATGTTGAGTTACTAAAAGACCCAGCAATTCTTGAAACACTCAGCAATTCCAGTATCGACTAAAAGACAGATTATAAATGCAATCTTCATACCAATACTGTGCTACCAGTGACAAACATGAACACTGACAAAAGAACAAGAAAGGAAAATTACCACCTGTGAAATGAGATGATTGAGAAAAGCGATAAATAAAACAAGAAGAGACCATATAAGAAATGAGGAAATTAGAAGAACAGTCGGAAGAACACCTACTATTAGATTCATTGCAAAACGGACACTCAAATGGTTTGGCCACTTGGTGAGAATGAACCCTAATACATCAGTTGCAAGAGCGTACAGCAGGAAAATGGAATCATCAAGAGGAAGGGGCAGACAAAGAAAAAAATGGATTGATGGATTTACAGACATCTTAAAACTACACACTACCACAACATATCAAGCGACTGAGCGTGTACTATCTCGGAAACCGATCATCAGTTAAACCTGCTACGCCTAACGGCAAAAAACAAAACAAAGAAGGACAAAAGAAAGAATGAAAGAAAAAGAGAAAAACCCACCATCGATCCTACAATTCTGCCTTTTATATTTCCCATGGGTCTTTGTATCAAGAAAGTAAAGTGTTCGTCTTTATGCCAATTCCTCGCTGGAAGCTGACTGAATATTTTTCACAGCTTTTCCTGATCTCCATGTAGGTCAGATCAAATTCCTAGTCATATCGGAGACGGACGATAAAACGTAGGTCATGTGTTGAAGTTGAGCATGTAAAGAAACCGTGACAGTTAAAAATCGATTATCTATCCATCCATCCATTCATTCATCCATCTATCTATCTGTAGTAGTATGGAGTATTTGGTTGGGTTTGAATTATCAACATCATGAAATAAACAAGGCATCTCTCTGGTTTGTACCAATTTTATTGATGTAACATTATTGCTCTTGCCAAAACACGTCTACTCACTTTCAATGTTTATGTTCGTCTCCTTTGTTGTCACTACGTCGCTAAGCAGTACTAACTAATCTACGTCAACTAGTTTCACTACGTAAGGTTTCGTTCTAGTGTTGCTATGCTCGTAGTGGGCAGCTTTGGTGTGCAAACATTATGTTTTCCCCACTCTATCTCATTTCCACTATACTATCTATCTATAAATTACCTGTCTAGTCAATTAGCTACTACCTTGGAATTGGGGAACGGCCGTACATGGTCCTAGTACATCCCCCGGTCAATTTTCGCTGGCGACCCGACAGCTGAAATCATATCAACCGTTTTAGAGCTTGGACTATATTTCAGGTTTAACAGAGTTGCATGGGCTAAATGGGAACAAAGTCACCACACGTGATGTACGTGGCTCATCAACTACTATACTGTAAAGGATAACATGGTCGAAGGTCAAAGTAACCCTGATAGGATTTCAGGGGGACACGAGTTGTATGGGCTGAATGGGAACAAAGTCACCACACGTGATGCACGTGGCTCATCAACTGGTATAATATTTCTAAAACCATGGTCAATATTTACAGTAACCTCTTTACTCCGAGCGTGATCATGTTGTATGATTAGAGTCAATGACTTAAACTGTATGGGTTAAATGGGAAACACACGTAGACAAAGTACCAAGTCTACAAACTAGTATGTAAACAATAGTGACGGGCATACGCAATCGTTTCGGACGGGAGGTTTATCATAGCAGTAGCAATACAACTGAAATGAAATTCTAAAATAAGTTTCAAATGGAAATTGTCATGGAACAAAACATATATAATGCAAAATCAAATTATAAACCTCAACGAGGATATTAACACAAAATCCAAAGGAATAAATTAACAATAAACTTATTTGGTTTAACACATATAGGGTGCAACTAATAAGATAATAAATGCAATGATTCAGTTGATCAGTTGACAACTAGCAAAAGAGACATTAATGTCACCCAACTACCAAAATAATAAAATAGAACCCAAATATGACATACTTGGATCGACCTCAATCATCAAAAAAGTAATCATTATCCACCTGCACAATGTCAAAGCCTAAATCCTGTATCCTTAGAAATGAAGTTGACCTGAGGCAGCCGCACATCTAAGCGAAGGACAAAAGGCAAACGTTGTACTGAGTTAATTTAATTTCACTACATGACCTGTAGGCAGCGTCTCTGAAGGAAGGCAAAGGATAAAGTTGAGTCCAGGTTTAAACCGTGAACTGATCTGAATGGTAGGAGGTCACTTGGGAAGGAAAAAAAAGAGTTAGTCTAGGTTGTAAAACCATTATTGAACTGCACTCTGACCGTGGGAGGCAGTCCTCATCTCTCTCGATGTTAGCCAGATGTCCCGCTACTCAGCTTTCCAAACCATCAGTCTCTGTCCATCCTCGTGGCTACCTCCCTCTGTGCTGGTATGACTACTTCCATGATGTGTCAATACGAGATGATTTGTAATAGTACCCTTTTTCTAACACAAAGGAATCGAGTAAGCGGGGTTTTGGTTATTTAAATAAGTTTAACCTGGCCAACAGCGTCAAGTTTTGGAGGCCTCGAATAAGCAAGTAGCTTCAAATGCTGAGCAGAGTCCGGTTATTCTCGGTTGTTCGTGACAAGAAATAAGCATCTCATGAGCCTATCAGAAAATCGTCGTCCTCACTGCAGAGGCGACTGAAGGCTAAGAGTTGAGAGAAAGGTAAAGAGTCACGACAAGCCTGGGGATGGGAAGAGGTATACAGAAGAAAGCTATGTGTATCAGTAGGCTTGTAGTATACTGATGTAGTGATAGTGGATAGGCTGATGGTGATAGTGATGTCAAGAAAATTGACACAGGAGGTAGAGATGTGAGAGGTGAACCGAATAGCAGGATTGAAGGCATTGATGAAGGTAATGAAGCGTGACAAATCGGCTTCAGACATATCGGTAACTCAAATACAATCATCGATGTATCTATGATACACGGACGGAAGAAGGCCATCATAGGTGTTCCATACTAAGTGTTCAAGATGACCCATGAATAGACAAGCATAGCTGGGTCCCATTTTAGTACCCATGGCGACCCCACTAATCTGTTCGAAGAACTGGTCATTGAACTGAAAGGAGTTGAGAGTGAGAACTAGTTCTGCAAGACGAAGGAGAGTGGAGGTGGAGACAAGAGGGTTAGTTCTCCTGTCGAGAAAAACTGGAGAGCTTGAAGTCCGTCAGAATGAGGTATAGAGGCATACAGTGAGCAGACATCAAGGAGGAAGAGGCGATAAGTCCTGCCAGGCAACAACTTAATAGAAGAAAAAACAGACAAAGTGTGGTTAGTATCTTTCAAGAATGAAGGTAGTGTGGTGACTATAGGGTTGAAGATACTGTCAAGGAATGCGGAGATATGTTCCGTAGGACAAGAGCAAGCAGAAACAATAGGCCTACCAGGATTGTGAAGTTTATGGATTTTGGGGAGCATATAGAATGCGGGTTTGCCCAAGCAACTGTCGATGACACATAGTGATGATGCGCCGGTAGGAAGGTCTTTGGAGGCAATGAGGTTCTTGATGACTCTCCTTCGTCTTGCAGAACTAGTTCTCACTCTCAACTCCTTTCAGTTCAATGACCAGTTCTTCGAACAGATTAGTGGGGTCGCCATGGTTACTAAAATGGGACCCAGCTATGCTTGTCTATTCATGGGTCATCTTGAACACTTAGTATGGAACACCTATGATGGCCTTCTTCCGTCCGTGTATCATAGATCCATCGATGATTGTATTGGAGTTACTGATATGTCTGAAGCCGATTTGTCACGCTTCATTACCTTCATCAATGCCTTCAATCCTGCTATTCGGTTCACCTCTCACATCTCTACCTCCTGTGTCAATTTTCTTGACATCACTATCACCATCAGCCTATCCACTATCACTACATCAGTATACTACAAGCCTACTGATACACATAGCTTTTCTGCATACCTCTTCCATCCCCAGGCTTGTCGTGACTCTTTACCTTTCTCTCAACTCTACGCCTTCGTCGCCTCTGCAGTGAGGACGACGATTTTCTTGATAGAGCTCATGAGATGCTTGATTTCTTCCGCCAGCGCCAATACCCGGAGAATGTGCTTACATCTGCCATGCATCGGGTTCAGCTAATGCCTGCCAGGAGGCCCTCTCTCACATACTTAGAACCCCAAGTCTGACAGGGTTAAACTTATCTTAACTTTCCACCCTCATAGTTCCCTGGTGAAAAGGTCTTATTCCATCATCTCCTATTCTTCAGTCTGATCCTGAGACACGTTCAGTCTTCCAACACTATCCTTTGGTGGCGTACAGACGGGACAGAAGCCTCAGGATTTGTTGGTACACAGTCGCCTCAAGCCTAACATCCAGAGTCACTTTGGCACCATCCAATGTGGCTGTCGGCGCTGTAATACATGTGCATATGTAATACAGACCCGTACTGTCTCTTTCCAAAAGCTACCTATACCATTCAAGACAGTTTCACGTGTGAGTCCCGCAATATCATCTATGCTATCACCTGCAAACGATGCCATAAGGCCTATATTGGTGAAACCGGTAAGAGGCTCAGTGACCGATTCGCCCAACACTACGCGATATTCGTCCATGTCTGTGACTCTGTGGCCACTCATTTCAATGATACTGGCCATTCAGGAGTTGACGATGTCCAGGTCACAGCCATCCGATCATGTTCCTCCGATGATCGCAGTCGATTCGCCCTGGAGAACCGTTTTATTTCATTCTATGGCACTTGCGACCTCTTGGACTCAACGCATTACATTCCTATGCTTCTTAGTACTGTCTTATCTCGTGCCTTGTTATCTATATGTGTGTTTGCTCCATATATGTGTCATTTATCCACTATATGGTTTATTGTTCCTCTCCTTTTCCACTTTCGGTTTTGTGTTGCACTCATTTCGTTGTTCGTTTTTATTCCCATATTTTCATCAGATAGGTTTATGTTTCCCCATGTAATCGTCCATTTGTAGTGTTCCCGAAATTCGTCATTCTTGTTGTATTGTTTGCTTGATAAAGGCCTTTGGTCGAAACGTTGCTGTTTATCGTCCCTGTTTATGTATTTTGTAAAACTGTAGTACTTTGTTTTACGTGTTTACCTATTTTTCCAAGTTTTACTGCAGTCTCCACATTTTTTCGATGGGTTAAATGGAACTTAGTTTCACACGTTGCTAAACGTGATCCAAAAGCGCAGCAATTGCTCCAGGTAGTGTTAACAACTGGTCAATGTGAGGTGGTTGCACTTGGACATCCTCTCCTTACATGTCGTTGGTGGGACGTGGAGGTATCTCGATATTTGTCATGTCTTTAGGCTACTATTTATTGTCAGTGTCTTGAAATCTGAAAATTCTAAAAAAAATAAGTTACAAATGGAAATTGTCATGGAACAAAACATATATATAATGCATAATTTATCAACATTATACAACCTCCACGAGGTATTATTAACCACCCCAAAATCCCAAAGGAATAAATTAACCCCAAATATTTAACTTATTTGGTTTAACATCATATAGCTTCAAGTTAATGAAGTTTATAATATCTGCAATGATTTTCATGTTTGATTCATCGTTGCAGAAACTCCGGCAAAAGAGACATTAATGTCCACCCAACTACCCAAAAATAATAAAATAGAACCCCAAATATTTGACATACTTGGTTCGACCTTAAATAACATCAATAAAGTAATCATTATCCACCGCACAATGTCAAAAGACCAAAAGTCTCCTTGTATCCTGTAGAAAGTGAAAAGTACTCTGACCGGTGGGTAGGCACGCCGGTCACCATCCCTAAAGGAAGGACAAAAGGACAAACGTTGATTACTAGATTGTAAAAATAATTTAATTTCACTCTGACCTGTGGGTAGGCACGCCGGTCACCCTCCCTGAAGGAAGGACAAAAGGATAAACGTTGAGTCCCAGGTTGTAAAAAAAACCTTTGTTTTGAACTGCATTCTGACCGGTGGGTAGGCACGCCGGTCACCCTCCCTGAAGGAAGGACAAAACAACAAAAGTTGAGTCCTAGGTTGTAAAACTATTATTTGAACTGCACTCTGACCGGTGGGTAGGCACGCCTCTCTCTCTCTCTCTCTCTCTCGTAAGCCAGATGTCCCGCCTCTGCAGCCTTCCTGCTCAAACCATCAGTTACATCCTGAATCCATCTTCTCCGTGGTCTACCTCCTCCTCTTTGCTGGTATGCCTCCTTCCATGATGTGTTTGTCAATACTACATGATTTTACTGCAGTCATCCCTTTTATCGATAATACAACAATACTGGAATGCGAGGTAACGCGGCGGTTGTGGTCTTATTTAATATAAGTTTTACCTGAGCCCAACAGCCGTACGTTATCGGAGGCCACGAATAAACAAAGTAATGTCTTCAAATGCTCTGAGCAGAGCTCCGGTTACCTGAGTTGCTTCGTGACAAATGTATCATTAGTAATGTAACACACCGTACCCTAACACGGACATACACTACGTAAACTTTTTTTAAACAATACACACATTACATGCACGAAATTATGTTACAATTATATGGCCTGCTAACATCTCTTCCATGCCCGTATATATGTTCATTTGTGCAAACTTTGTTCGAAGTTGTATATTATTCGTCATATTGAAGGTTGAGCTAAATACGTACTGTTCGTCACACGTAACGCCTACGTACGTAGCATATAACTAACACCACCAAAGAATAAAACAGACTAATGCCAGTAATGTCATTGTGAAACAGAATATATATGTTCCTTAGAATAAGTTAAGGGAAATGAGTCTATAAATACGAGTAGGGTGGCTGTATATACTCTGGTTAAGGATAATGAACTGTCTAATCGTCCGTTAAAACAAGTCAAAGACTTTACATATCTATGGAGCATTTTTTCAACAAACGGGAAAATAACTAATGAAATCCAACACATATGCAACACAGCAAATCAAATGATGGTACAAATGACGCCAATTTTAAAATACAAGCTTGTCACCATGAACACCAAAACAGCAATGTTCAACACAATCTTTATCTTATCTTATCTTAACCACATTTGTCGTGAAGCGGCGTGGGGAGAGTTAGTTTTCTATCTTGTGCCAGGTGTGTTGCGCTTGACGTTGTCAGTCCAAGCTTTCGCAGGGACTCTGCGATGTTATCTATCCATCGTGTTCTTGGTCTGCCTCGTGCTTTGCGCCCTGAGCGTCGATTATTGTAGGCACGTGATGGTAGTAAATGTGGTTCCATTCTCATTAGATGACGGTACCACTTGATTCTTTGCTTCTCGATGTACTGTATGCATGGTATAGTACCAACGATTCTTCCGATATTTTCGTTTCTCACTCTATCTCTCCTTGTAACGTTGACAGCTTTTCGTAATCTCATTTCACTTGTTGTAATCTTTCTTTCTTGTATCTTAGTCAGGGGCCTTGTTTAGCACTGATAGCAGAGAGTTGGAATAAATATGCAGTCTGTATCCCCACATTATGCTACCAGTGTCAAACTTGGTCGCTGACATCATATGATAGAAGAAAACTAGTCAACAGAGATAAAAGTATCTTCACAAAATGCTGGGAGGTGGGAGGGAGGGAGGGTGGGGAGGGGTAACAAGAAGAGACCAGTTGAGAAATGAAGACATCAGGAAAAAGTGGGTTAAACATCAGTACTAAACTTCATCGAAACAACAAATTAAATGGTTCGCCAAAGCAGATTACAACAGTGCACCTCAAAGATCAATGTTGCTGATACAATGTTGCTCGATACAATGTTGCTCCGATAAAATGTTGCTCGATACAATGTTGTCGATACAATGGATACAAAGATCAAATGTTGCTCCGATACAATGTTGTCGATACAATGTTGCGATACATGCGCTCCGATACAATGTTGCCGATACAATGTTGCTCGATACAATGTTGCTCCGATACAATGGATACAGAGCAAAAGGCCGGCCACACAAAAGGTGGACCTCAAAGATAACAGAGGCAACGAAAGACACTATTTATGAAACGCACACAAAAGCCCGTTCTAGAAATCTATTCTTATCCTGACGCTGTGAGGCAAAACAGGATTAAAGAAAAGAAAAAGAAAAGAAGTAATGTCTTTTTGTGTTTGTGGTTTTTTTTCTAAACCCTTTTTATACCACGTGGTCCGCCCGTGTGTTGCCGACGCTCGCAAAGGGAGCAAAGAATAGTAATACTTTGACATATATTAATTAGTAAATAACTAGAATTTTCCGAAAGAGTTAATTCTTATTTTTCATGTTTGTGGGCGTACAAGCTCTGATATAGCCAATACAATGTTATGTTATGTTATGTTATGCGATCGACGTCACGGCACATTGGGCATTCCCATGCATGCTCTGTCCTCCGCTGCATCAGCAATCCTAAAGTCCATTTGCTCACCGTACCCATGAGAAGTTGAAAACTATATCTTCTCTCTCTACCACGAAGACGACACTGTCTGGCATGTCCACACTTAACGTCTAATTCTCGAACTCGTTCCAGTGTCTGAGACGTGCCCATGTCACATAATTGAGAGCGTACCGCATTGATGATATCGGCTCTGTCCATACTTCTGTCCGTTTGAGTCGGGGCATTGTTTGCAACAAAGTCAGCACGCTCGTTACCCTGTACCCCAGCATGTCCAGGTGTGTACAGCCAAGTCATTTTCTTGAGATGTGATCTCCGAATGATGTTCACCCATTCCACACGCATACTTCCAGATTCAATCAGTTGAAGCATATTCATTGAGTCTGATATGATGATCGTATGGGTAACCTGTTGCTCAGCCACCCATGACAGAGCCTTGGAGGCAGCAGTGATCTCCATAGTCAGGCTCGATGTCGTTGTCTCGAAAGCGCCGCAGTCCTCATGAAGTGTGCGAACATTTCTCTGTGCTGAATAAGCCCAGGATGATCTGGTTCCACGTCTGACAGAGCCAATACAATGTTCGTCTTAGGTTAAAAAGGCGTGTCTCGGCTTGACTTGACTTATTCATCTGCGCATTTTATGGAGCACAGAGCCTCAACAGTTGTTCACCACTTTTCCCTGTCTCTGGCTGTTTTCTTTATGGTCTCAGGATAGTTTAGCACGCTCCAACTCCTCAAGAAGACTTCGTCTCTATGTCTGTTTAGGACGTCCTCTTTCCCGTGTTTCTTTGCGGGTTCTACTCAAGTGCTTGTCTAATGACACTTGACTGTGTCTTTCTTAGTGTATGACCAACACATCATCATTTTTTCTTCTTAACCTGGGTCATCTTGGGTATCAGATCACGCTCCTCGTCACTTTTTTTTTTTTTTTTCTTTTTTTCTTTCGTCCGCTTTCAACTCAGACGAAGTTCCATCTCTGAAACTGATTTTTGCGTGAAAATCTGTTTTTCCAATTTCTTACAATGGCAGCAGCGTGCACATTGTAAATTACTTTACACTGGCAGCCGTGTGCTCATTGTACTCGTAATTAGTATTCCCTCGCCATACAGGCAGATTTTCTCCGACTTCAGAGGTACTCACGTTATCGTCCTGAGTAAGACCAGGGGACTCGAACAAATGCCGGACAGTAGGTTCGAACCCGAGCTATGAGGCGTCTCACAGTTAGCAGGCCGAGCTACTATCAACTACTCTAGGCAGTCCCCACTCCTCGTCTCTAAGCGGCTTGACCCCTACTTAACAAACATGAACAATAGTAAATAAAAACGGCGCAGAAATCGGATGTGTTGGCCTACTTGTACGCGCATACTTGGCCACAAAGTACAATCGCTGGTAGGTTCAGATCACATACAAGCTACAAAAAGTGGTTTAACAAGTGGTCGATATGAAGCGTTCGAAGAAGCAGAAGAAGTTGATTGAAGATGGATAAGTGGGATATTCTTCGATCTCTTCGCGACTGTCTGTTGGATGAGGACACTAAAATCGATGTTGAATCGATCAAGCGATTTAAGCAGTTTGGAGTTACCCGTTGTTCAAGTCGAACTGGATGTCTGAGAGGCAGAGTGAGAGGTGTGTTTAATCAGCGAGCCACAGGAACCATCAGTATGCATACTCTTCGATATCTGTTGGGGAGACTGAGCACCTATGGGTCTGCCCGGAGTGCAATGACGTCAGTTTAGTAACCAATAACCAATAACCAATAAGAATAAGTTGCGAAGAATCCAAGTATAGTAATCAATCAATTATGGATCGATCGCATGATCAATACCTCACTTTTAGTACGTTGAACGCAAGTTGTATACCCTATGACCTAGTGATTATTGGGCACGGTTTAGTCTCGCATTAGATAAGCGTCGGGACCCAAAACATATCTTTTTTTTTTTTTCGATCCAGAAGCACTTGAGCTTTAAACTCTTCGGCTCGGTGCCATGGACATCGTAACCCTTCGGTTCGGTGCCACGAACACCGTAAATCTGGAGAATCTGTGGCTTTTTCTGCCATCCCGCGGAATTGAACCCGCACACACAGAGGGATAGTAACCCGTAGTCCAACGCGCTACAAACACGCTAGGCAGGTGGGCAAAAATATATCTTACACATCGTACATATGGATAACTCACTAATCTATATCACACATATTTTAAGCATTACCTCCCTTTGGTTAATCAAGTCATTTTTTTCAGACTGGATTTGGTTTGTTTAACTTGGTTGCATCCCTTGCACTGAGAAATTATTTTGGATATCCTGAATTCATGCACGGAGGGGTTTCTGTGGCGTAGAAGCTAAATGCTCGTCTCTCGTGCTAAAGGTACCAGGTTCACTCACTCCCTCGTGCAACCATCTGGATATTTTTCTAGATACCCCTGATCGAATTTATAGTCTTATCGGAGACGGACGATAAATCGTAGGTCCCGTGTTCAATTTGAGCACGTAAAAGAACCATTAAAATGTTAATTGCATATCCTTTACAGGACTTTGCGAATCAACCCCAGCTTTTAACGCTGTTTGTGATTTTTCTAGGCATTATTACGTTCAGTAGTTTGCCATTGCTTTCTGAACGGTGGTGCCATCGTCCTTTTGTAAAATCCATGCAAACAATTTGCAACCAAACTGTCCGCAGCGTGATTCGAACTCAGAACGTCGGGGTTAATAGACCAAATCACTAACCCCTAGGCCACAGACGCCACTAAAAGAACCATTAGCAGTTCAAAATCGAAAGAGCAGGCTGGAAAGCCGCTGCCCGGGCAAAATTAATTAGAAAAGAAAAAAAATAAAATTTATACAAAAATATCTTCACCTTCTTCAAAATTACATCGGAGACCATCACCGGTGCTACGGAGTTCGTGCACTGCAGCTGAGGTCTTCCTGTGTAAGAAAGACATCGGTGTACACAGTTACTCACCGAAGTGCAATGATGATAGTTCAATCAATCAATCAATCAATCAATCAATCAATCATGGCACGGAAGAATGTCAACATCTGAGATGATGGCAAACACCAGAGATGTGTGGAGACCCATGATCGCATACACCAGCCGGCACGGCACCTGATGATGATCCTTTCCCCTGTAGTATTTCTTCTTCTTCTTCCTCTTCTTCATACGCTCCATATCGACCCCTTGTTAACCACTCTGTGTGATTTGTATGTCATCTGAGCCTAGCTGGTAGGTTACAACATTTACTTTTAGCCTCTATCTCTCTGTCTAGTCTTCCGTTTTCTGTAAATATGCTTCCAAAGTATTTGAATTCTTGTACTTGGTTTATTTTAGTGCCATTGACATGGATGTTTAGTTTATTATGTTTTCTTCCCATATTCATTATTTCTGTTTTAGTGTTATTGATTTTCATGTCATGATTTATACAATTTTGATTCAGGGTGTCAATATGTTGTTGACGACGGAAGAAAGAAGAAACAAAGAGCAGTACGTTAACATTTGTAAAGATTGCTATAAATTAAAATATAATGAGAATATTGTAATATTGCAGAGAATGGATTAGAGCGCAGTCTCTCATGCGGCGGAGACAAGGGTTCAATTCCCGATAAGACAATGCATTTTTTTTTCTAACGGGGAGACAGGATGGGGGGAGGGGGAATAACGAACAATTCCTAACCTCAGCAGTTTTGCTGCGACAACACTAGCCATGCAGTCATTAAATCTCACAGACAAATGTCACCTCTGTCGTACTCCGCCCAAACAAGCGATATTGCTGGCAATAACTGCAGTTTAGGTGGCGTCTGTGACTTAGGAGATAGTGACTCGGTCTATTAACCCCGACGTTCTGAGTTCGAATCACGCTGCGTTCAGTTTGGTTGCAAATTGTTTTGCGTGGATTTTTACAAAGGACGATGGCACCACCCGTTCAGAAAGCAATGGCAAACTACTGAACGTAATAATGCCTAGAAAAATCACAAACAGCGTTAAAAGCTGGGGTTGATTTGCAAAGTCCTGTAAAGGATATGCAATTAACTTTAACTAACTGTAGTTAAAAATAAAAATAATAATTATAATAATAATAACAATACATCGCAAGCGATGATGACAACAGCCCTTTTTTTTTTTTTTTTTGATCCAAAAGCACTTGAGCTGAAAGCTCTTCGGCTCCCTATCATGGACATCGTAACCCTTCGGTTTGGTGCCACGAACACCGTCAATCTGGGGAATCTGTGGCTTTTCTGCCAGTCCGCGGAGTTGAACCTGCACTCACAGAGGACTTATCACCCGTAGTCAAACGCGTACAAACACGCTGGGCAGGCGGGCGACAACAGCCTTAAAAGCTTGTGGCTGCATCTCTCAGGTGTGCGTGATTGTGACTGTAGAGTCCAATCTGGTTCGCAATTTACTACCCAGGTAAGACATACAGGATTATCAATAATCACGTTATTGATTAGTGTGTTCTGTCTTTTCTGGCAGCTCGTTTCCTATGCGCATGAACCGTATGACATTTCTCGGCTATACTTCTTCTTCTTGGAACGCCCCACATCGATCACGTGTTAAATCACTCTTTGTCATTTGTGTGTGATCTCGACTGTTTTTTTTCCGATCCAGAATCACTTGAGCTTTCAGCTCTTCGGCTCGGTGCCATGGACATCGTAACCCTTCGGTTCGGTGCCACAAACACCGTGAATCTGTGCAACATGTCGCTTTTCTGCCAGCCCGCGGAATTGAACCCGCACTCACAGAGGGCTAGTTACCCGCAGTCCAACGCGCTACGAACACGCTGGGCAGGCGGGCGATCTCGACTTAAGAGCGATAGTACGCTGTGCCAGTTATGTGCCTACAAGTAGGCTAGCACATCCGATTTCTGCGATGCTTTTTATTTACTAGGGTAGCTTTCCTAGGTCCTACATCAGTCGCCTCTTACGACATGCCTTGTAGGTCGCAGTGGTACTGTTCTTTGCTTCTCTTGCGGACCCCGGCACCAAACGGACGGGAAAAAACTTCAACTTACTTAATTTACTTGGCGAAACACGTAATAACAAAGTACTGTAGTTTTACAAAATACAAAACAAAAATAACAATACACTGCAACGTTTCGACCAAAATGCCTTTATCAAGCAAAGGATACAACAAGAGTGACGCATTTCACTTCCTTAAAATTATTTCAGTCTCACTAACACACTTAATATTTTTGTGGCTTGAGTTTTTAATGTTTTACTGTCTTAAGTCTGTGGGCACCCAGGTCTTTAAATATTACTCATCACGTGCTACATACACCACATGATTTCTGAAACAAAGACACAACACAACTGCCAACATTGACAACTTTATTGCCACACACGATTTTCTTATCAATATTTGGTATTTCCTCGTTGTGTTTCAACTTGAATAGGATCCTACCATGTGATTCAGATTTTTACCAAATGTGATCAACTTTGATTACACAAATTATCATTTCTTTAACGTAAGGATAATTATATATTCCTACTATATTCCTCCTACTACTCGAGGTTAGAAACATGTTCTTCGGATATCGCGAGCGAGTAGGATCGTTGGAGTGGTTACTTTAAAAAAAAAAAAAAGTAAAGATGAAGTGGCTTTTGAATAAAGATTTTAAAAAAGAAAAAAAAACTAGATCAGTTCATATTACGATACACATTTTTGGTTACAAAGTGAACTTAGAAATAGTTTTTTTTTAAATATACACTTTTAGTTCTAAAGTGAACTAAAAGAAGTTTGTTTTTCCGAAACATGCTCTTAGTTTTAAAAGGACTAAACGTTTTTTTTTATTTTTAAACCAGACTTCGAGTTTTAAAGTATTCTAAGAAAATGTTGTTCTTAATACAGACTTTTAGTTGTAAAGTGCACTTAGAAAATGTTGTTCTTGATACAGACTTTTAGTTGTAAAGTGCACTTAGAAAATGTTGTTCTTGATACAGACTTTTAGTTGTAAAGTGCACCTAGAAAATGTTGTTCTTAATACAGACTTTTAGTTGTATAGTAGATTAAGAAAATGTTGTTCTTAATACAGACTTTTAGTTGTAAAGTGCACTTAGAAAATGTTGTTCTTAATACAGACTTTAGTTGTAAAGTGCACTTAGAAAATGTTGTTCTTGATACAGACTTTTAGTTGTAAAGTGCACTTAGAAAATGTTGTTCTTGATACAGACTTTTAGTTGTAAAGTGCACTTAGAAAATGTTGTTCTTGATACAGACTTTTAGTTGTATAGTAGATTAAGAAAATGTTGTTCTTAATACAGACTTTTAGTTGTAAAGTGCACTTAGAAAATGTTGTTCTTAATACAGACTTTAGTTGTAAAGTGCATTTAGAAAATGTTGTTCTTGATACAGACTTTTAGTTGTAAAGTGCACTTAGAAAATGTTGTTCTTGATACAGACTTTTAGTTGTATAGTAGATTAAGAAAATGTTGTTCTTAATACAGACTTTTAGTTGTAAAGTGCACTTAGAAAATGTTGTTCTTAATACAGACTTTTAGTTGTAAAGGCATTTAAAAATGTTGTTCTTGATACAGACTTTAGTTGTAAAGTGCACTTAGAAAATGTTGTTCTTAATACAGACTTTAGTTGTAAAGTGCACTTAGAAAATGTTGTTCTTGATACAGACTTTTAGTTGTAAAGTGCACTTAGAAAATGTTGTTCTTGATACAGACTTTTAGTTGTATAGTAGATTAAGAAAATGTTGTTCTTAATACAATCTTTTAGTTGTAAAGTGCACTTAGAAAATGTTGTTCTTAATACAGACTTTTAGTTGTAAAGTGCATTTAAAAAATGTTGTTCTTGATACAGACTTTTAGTTGTATAGTAGATTAAGAAAATGTTGTTCTTAATACAGACTTTTAGTTGTAAAGTGCACTTAGAAAATGTTGTTCTTAATACAGACGTTAGTTGTAAAGTGCACTTAGAAAATGTTGTTCTTAATACAGACTTTAGTTGTAAAGTGCACTTAGAAAATGTTGTTCTTGATACAGACTTTTAGTTGTAAAGTGCACTTAGAAAATGTTGTTCTTGATACAGACTTTTAGTTGTATAGTAGATTAAGAAAATGTTGTTCTTAATACAGTCTTTTAGTTGTAAAGTGCACTTAGAAAATGTTGTTCTTAATACAGACTTTTAGTTGTAAAGTGCATTTAAAAAATGTTGTTCTTGATACAGACTTTAGTTGTAAAGTGCACTTAGAAAATGTTGTTCTTAATACAGACTTTAGTTGTAAAGTGCATTTAGAAAATGTTGTTCTTGATACAGACTTTAGTTGTAAAGCCGCCCGAGTGGTTACCGGGGCCTAAATTTGGGGTGTAAAGAATAGAACCACTGTTATCTGCCACGCATGTCGTAAGAGGCGACTAAGGAGGTTTGACTGAAATCGGATGCACATGTCCTAAACGTGTAGAAGTCTATGCGTTTAGGGGCCTACCAAACCAATGTGCAACGTAAACCCGTTCTTGGCAAAGATCAAACATATCACAAAGAGTGATTAAAATTGGTCGTAAAGAACGAACGCAAAGAAGGAGAAGAAGAGTTGTAAAGTGCACTTAAAAAATGTTGTTCTTGATACAGACTTTAGTTTCTTCACTTCTTGTCATTCGTTCTTTTTGGCCATTTTGATCATTCTTATTGGGACATATAAACAGCCTTTGCCAAGAACGGTTTTTTTATGTCACATCATTCAGCGCCATTTGGAGCTCTGGTGCTTATCCTTCGGCGATGTGTCCGGTTTCAGTCAGCGTTTACTAGGTTTGCTCTCTGTCAGCCTTTGGCTGTCCCCAGCCGACCTGCAAGGCAGCAGATTGCTACTTTCTTTAAGGGTAACTACCATTAGACACACAGAAAGCTTATCATCAAAAGAAAGAGACAGTCATCATTTTTCGGGCATGTTATGAGGAGGGGAGGTTTAGAACACATTGTGACAACCGGTAAAATCGAAGGTAGAGGAGACAGAGGAAGACAGAGTGAGAGAATTTTGGATAGCCTAATTTCATGGCACGGTAGAGCATCAACATCTGATTTGATAGCAAACACCAACGACAGGGATTTGTGGAGATCCATGATCGCCTACGTCAGCCGGTACGGCACCTGATGATGATGACCATTAGACAATCTTCCCTCCCAGGTTGTTGAGCGTCATATGCCCAGGTTACCTGTCGTTTTTTTTAACTACTTGGTTTGCCTACCGTCCAGTTTTGTGTACGGCTTGCTCCGGTAGGCTTTGATTGTCCCCAATCTAACTACAAGGCAGTAGTAGTTCCTGCGAGCGGAAATTGGATTCAAGCCTCTGCTGGGCTTTCCAGTTTTTCTGCACATTTGGGTGCGCCGCTCATCCCTACGCTTTCCACGCCCCTTGGTCGCTCCCCCATCAGCGTCGTACACGTCTGCCCCAACGCTGAGCCCACCCGTGCATCGTCCGCATGCGTGTTCGCTCTGCCTTGGTGCCTGCTCACCGTGTCTATTAGTTCTCACCGTACACCCATTCACCATGCCTCTAGACTGTCCGGACACGGAGCTCAACTCGGGCCTCCAAATCAGGGCTCCGTTTCACCCTATGTGTGACCACGTGCAACTCAAATCGGGCCCCTACCTTCGGGTCTAAGTTTTGCTCCACACGAGACCACGTCTCTTCTCTGGATGCATCCATCGGAACTCAGTTCAGGCCCCCACCTCGGGGCTCCGAGTTGCGCCCTATGCGAGCCCACGTGCAACTCAACTCGGGCCCCCACCTCCCGTAAAAGTACTGCAGTTTTACAAAGTATAAATCAATAATAGCAACGTTTCGATAAAAGGCCTTTATCAAGTAAAGGATACAAGAAAAGAGAAGGAATTCAGACATCCATAGCGGCATACATAGCGGACTTTTAAACCCGCGCTGGAAACCTGACGGTGTGATTCCATACAACGCGCACTGAATGTAAGTTCGTATTGGCTTGGATGCAACCGTAATTCATTGCGGTCAATGGTACTGGGAGCTTCATGCTTGTACTCAGTGGCGGCTCGTCACTAAGGGCCACTGTGGCCGGGCCCCACAAAAATAAGTGTAACGTGTAATTATTATTTTATAAATTAAAACATAACAGCACAAAGCCACGATTTTCAGATAATCTTTGTCTGGCTCCACCAACAAAAATTATCACGAGCCTATTCACTGTATGAAAGATCAACAAGCTGCCTGCTGGCGTAGGCGACCATGTGTCTCCACACTCTCTTTCCTTGGTGCAGTTAATACGTTCTGACGTCGATTTTTTAATCGAACCACGATATCAGACCATCCAATATCTTCTCCCTCTGTATTCCACGATCTCGCTCTCCCTGAATTTTACCTGTTGTCACCAAATGTTCTAAACCTTCTCTTCGCATTATATGCCCGAAGAACCTTGATTGTCTGGTTCTTATTCTTTTGATAATGTGTCTTTGTGTGCAGGCCTGGTTTAAAACCACATCATTTGTTTTTTCGCTGTTCTTGAATTTTCAGCATTCTTCTGTAAAACCACATCTCTGTGGCTTCCAGTGATCTTATTGATTGCTTGTTCATTGTCCATGATACGCTGCCAAAGTATTGGTTCAATATAGCACTGGAGTACTCGTTGAAATATTGCATGGTAAAGTATATAGCACTGGAGTACTCGTTGAAATAGTGCATGGTAAAGTATATAGCACTGGAGTACTCGTTGAAATATTGCATGGTAAAGTATATAGCACTGGAGTACTCGTTGAAATATTGCATGGTAAAGTATATAGCACTGGAGTACTCGTTGAAATATTGCATGGTAAAGTATATAGCACTGGAGTACTCGTTGAAATATTGCATGGTAAAGTATATAGCACTGGAGTACTCGTTGAAATATTGCATGGTAAAGTATATAGCACTGGAGTACTCGTTGAAATATTGCATGGTAAAGTATATAGCACTGGAGTACTCGTTGAAATATTGCATGGTAAAGTATATAGCACTGGAGTACTCGTTGAAATATTGCATGGTAAAGTATATAGCACTGGAGTACTCGTTGAAATATTGCATGGTAAAGTATATAGCACTGGAGTACTCGTTGAAATATTGCATGGTAAAGTATATATCAAACTCCAGTTTTTGTGATACTTAGCTTCAATAATCATTCTTAAACTTTACACCACATGCTCGTCTATCGATCTCTATCTCTCTCTCTCATCTCCCTCTCCTTCTCGCTCTCGCCTCTCTCTCTCGCTAATCTATCTCTTCTAATATTTCTCTCTCTCTAATATTTCTCTTCTCTCCTCTCTCTCTCTCTCCTTCTCGCTCTCTCTCTCTCTTCTCTCTCTCTCCAATCTTTTCTCTCTCCTAATATCTCTTCTCTCTCTCTCTCTCAATTCTCTCTCTCTCTAATATTCTCTCTCATTTCTCTCTCTCTCCTAATATTTTCTCTCTCTAATATTTCTCTCTCTAATATTTCTCTCTCTCTCTCTAATATTTCTCTCTCTCTAATATTTCTCTCTCTCTCTCTAATATTTCTCTCTCTCTCTCTCTAATATTTCTCTCTCTCTAATATTTCTCTCTCTAATATTTCTCTCTCTCTAATATTTCTCTCTCTCTCTCTAATATTTCTCTCTCTCTCTCTCTCTCTCTCCTTCTCGCTCTCGCTCTCTCTCTCGCATATTCTTTCTCTCTCTCTCTAATATTTCTCTCTCTCTCCTCTAATATTCTCTCTCTCTCTCCTCTCTCTCGTTCTTTCTCTCTCGCTCTCTCGCTCTCTCTCGCTCTCGCTCTCGCTCTCTCTCGCTTTCTCTCTCTCGCTCTCTCTCTCTCGCTCTCTCTCTCTCTCTCTCTCTCGCTTTCTCTAATATTTCTCTCTTTTAAAATTCTTTTCGTTCTCCTCTCACTCCCATAAATATATTAATCTCCCTGCCTTATATCTCTTACACTCCAATATCTTCTTCTTCTTCTTTGCGTTCGTTCTTTACCACCAATTTTAATCACTCTTAGTGATATGTTTAATCTTTGCCAAGAACGTGTATACGTTACACATTGGTTTGTAGGCCCCTAAACGCATAGACTTCTATACGTTTAGGACACATGCATCCGATTTCAACCAAACCTCCTTAGCCGCCTCTTACGACATGCGTGGCAGGTAACAGTGGTTCTTTTCTTTACACCCCAAATTTTGTCCCCGGTAACCACTCGGGCGATACTCCAATATCATTCTTACTCTTCCTCTAATTTATTTCTAATATTTTCTTTATCTCTCTCTCTCATCTCTCATCTCATTGTCTCTATCATTTCATTATATCTATCTTTTTATTATATTTGTGTACTTTTCCCTCTCATCTTTCTTTCCCTATAATCATTCTTTTTCTCTCTCTCACGTTTCTATACTTTTATTGTCTCATCTCTTGTTCCGTCACTCTCTCTCTCTCTCTCTCTCTCTTTCTCTTTCTTTATCACTGTCAAGCCTCTTTATTTCTCATATTTTCATATTTCTCATTTCTGATATTTGTCATATTTTCATATTTCTCATTTATGATATTTGTGATATTTTCATATATCTCATTTCTGATATTTGTCATATTTTCATATTTCTCATTTATGATATTGTGATATTTTCATATATCTCATTTCTGATATTTGTCATATTTTCCTATTTCTCATTTCTGATATTTGTCATATTTTCCTATTTCTTATTTCTGATATTTGTCATATTTTCATATTTCTCATTTCTGATATTTGTCATATTTTCCTATTTCTCATTTCTGATATTTCTGATATTTTCATATATCTCATTTCTGATATTTGTCATATTTTCCTATTTCTCATTTCTGATATTTCTGATATTTCTCATATATTTAATCCATTTCTCATTTCTATCGCATCCTGCACCCCGCCCTCACCCCATTTTTTCATCATTGTTCATCTCTTTAATATCTTTAATTGTCCCTCTTTCCATCTACTCTGTTTTATGAGAACTCTTTTCCCTTCTATTCGTTTTTATTTTTCGTTTTCACTAGTATCTTTGTATCTCTCATCTCTTTTTCTTCTATGCTACTCTCTCTTTCTCATGTCTCTTTCATTTATCTTCATTTTTTCCCTCTCATTTCTCTTTCTCTTTGGCGTCTATTTTTTTCTTTCTTTCTTTTTTTCTCTCATCTCTCTTTCTCTTATCATATTTTCTGCTGCTTTCACATCTCTCATTTCTCTCCTTCCTGTATCTCATATACCTGCATCTCTGTCTTTCTCGTTTCTTTCTCTCATCTCTCTCACCTCTCATCATCTTTTCTGCTGCTTTTACATTTCTCATTTCTTTCCTTCCTGTATCTCTTCTACCTGCATCTCTCTCTCTCTCTCTCTCTCTCTCTCGTTTCTTTCTCTTCCTCTCTCACCTCTCATCATATTCTCTGCTGCTTTCACATCTCTCATTTTTCCTTCCTGTATCTCTCCTACCTGCATCTCTTTTTTCATTTCATCAATCATTGTTACACCCCCTTCAATCCCTCACGACAATCTTCCCGTTAACAAACAAACAAAAATGGGAAAGAAATATTCTTCTGAGGCATAACGAAGTGCACATTTTCCTTGTCTTGGCTGGTATACTTTAAACCCATTTTTAGTTTAGCCTTAAGCCTGTTAAAGTAAAACATTTTTGCCGCTGCCTAATTGTCTACGTCCAAGTGTATTGAAATAAAATTTTGAATCAAGTTCCACTTAAATTACTTTTAAAATTCACAATGTATTTGCGTGTTTGTTCGTAAGCTCCACACGTGATCAACATACAGAGCTTAATGCACGTGGAACGCATAAGCCAAACAATTGGCATTTAACCTTTCAGTTTAGCCACTAAATGCCTAGGTAGTACACGAGCTCACTCTTGACCCGAGCACTTGAAGTTTTTACCCTGGGTAAGGTCACGTGTTGGTCACGCGCTGGAGTATTTTTCTCAGTTTTGTGGGATTAGTGAAGTGGGCGGAGTAGTTCTGTTTGATTTGTAAAGCGCTGTTTGTTAAATTTTTAAATTATTAAATTTTTTTCCCGTTAGGATTCGCTGCCTTTACATATTGTCTATATCAACTTGAAATTATTTTGTTTTTTTCTGTAGTTGTCTCTGTAGCGTTGATGTAAGGGGATCGTCTCTCGTGCAAAAGGGACCAGGTTCGCTATCTCGTGAAGCAGCCCGTCTGCCCAGCGTGTTCGTAGCGTGTTGGACTACGGGTGACTATCCCTCTGTGTGTGCGGGTTCAATTCCGCGGATAGCAGAAAAAGCCACAGATTCCCCAGATTTACGGTGTTCGTGGCACCGAACCGAAGGATTACGATGTCCATGGCACCGAGCCGAAGAGCTGAAAAGCTCAAGTGCTTCTGGAATGGAAAAAAAAAAATCTCGTGAAGCCATTTGGATATTTTCCCAGAGATCCAGTCGGAGACGGAGGATAAAACGTATGCCCCGTGTTCAATTTGAGCACGTAAAAGAACCCTTGCAGTTCAAAATCGAGAAGAGCAGGTTGGAAAACCGCTGCCCGGTCATAATTCATAAGAAATGATTAAAAATAAAATTCCTATAAAAATATCTTGACCATCTTCAAAAATACATCGAGGACCCTCGCCGGTGCTACGGAGTTTGTGTACTACAGCGGAGACCTTCCTGTATAAGAAAGAGATCGTAGCACACAAGGTTCCTCACCGAAGTGCAATGATGATGGTCAATCAATCAATCAGTATTTTCTGTGTGGCTGAGTAGTTAAGACCTTTCTTGCGTTTCGAAGGTCGTAATTTCGACTCAAGAAAGAGGCGTTCTGTTCGTGGGTGCATTTTTTCCAGAGACTCCTAGGATTGTTTCTGGAGCTCGAATTCGTGCTTTGTGCAATACTCTCGACAGGTGGCGTATGATTTCTACATAGAGGGATCGAGCTGTATGGGCAACCGGTTAAAACCATTTAGGTGTTATGAAATGTTTCAATTTATCTATTTCCGTGAGCACTTTAAGGGGTTTGGACTCTCTAGAAAGTAACTTTAGTTTTGAGTCATAAAAACATCGAGTTCCCAAAGCTGTTTAGTTCTATAAAGTACAATATTCGTACTATCATTATACATCAAATTATGTTGTTTTGTTTACGTATTAGCATTACAATATTAATATGAAACGTCAATTCTATATCTTTTTCTTTCAAATTCTAAGTTTAAAATAGAGTTTTCTCAAAATCATTTTTTGTCCATTTTTTTGGTGTCGGAAATTCTTGAGTTTTAACTAATACTTCGCCCGAGTGGTTACCGGGGCCCAAATTTGGGGTGTAAAGAATAGAACCACTGTTACCTGCCCCGCATGTCGTAAGAGGAGACTAAGGAGGTTTGGATGAAATCGGATGCATGTGTCCTAAACGTGTAGAAGTCTATGCATTTAGGGTCCTACCAAACCAATATGCAACGTATACACGTTCTTGGCAAAGATCAAACATCACAAAGAGTGATTAAAATTGGTCATAAAGAACGAACGGAAAGAAGAAGAATTAATACTAAAGTTAGATACACGAAATTTGAGGTGAATATCCTCCATATTATTTTGTAGCTACTGACGTATTTAAAATTACATTTTTTTATGAAAATGTGTTTTTAAAATAAATATTCAATGTGAAATGAAGACACATTTTGGACGATTCTTTGGCAAGCATAAATTTAAAAATAAAAATATATTTCTTGAGATTTTACAGAAAATAAATGAACCTGTAAATATGCTTACAGTTTATGAGTCTCCACTTTATTTCTCAATATATTTGTGTTTTGTAAATTTTAGGCTTCTAATGACATGTATTTTTTTAAGATGGCCGCTGTTGTCATGGCAACCATGCAACTTTTTTAAAACATTAAAATAGATCTACATTCTTAGCTTAATATGCCCATTATAAAATAATTGTTATAACTTAGTTAATAAACAAAATTATTTTTGAATCAAACCCTTTACAGCCTTTTAAATTCCAGAAATGGAGGTGCAGGTGGCCGAGTGGTTAGGACAACGATACTCTTTGTCGAAGGGATTCGGTTAAAAATTTTTACTTTTTCTAGAGGAACAAAAGTGCACACAATCTCAACCTCTACTTTATGCAATCAGTACCAAACCTGTACGCTGACATAAAAAAAACAATGGACGAAAATTAGTCACAACAGAGATAAAGTGTCTACTCAGAATGTTGGGACTATCAAGAAGAGAACGGTTTAGTAATGAAGACATCTGGAAAAAAGAGGGTACAACATCAATACTGAACTTCATCAAGAAACAATAATTAAATGGTTCGATCACACAAGCAGAGTATCAACAGATGGTGCGAGTCAAAGAGCAATGCTACTCAGGAAAAGTTACGCAGAAGGACGTAAAAGCAATAAGTGTACCACATAAATAAAAAAAAGGCAGTAAATATCGCTATTTATGTAGCTCACATACACACACAAAATAATAGCTCTAGAAGTCTCATATGGCTCTGTGAAGCAAAACAGTAGTAGAGAAAAGAAAAAATAAATAATTCAATCTGTACACTGCGTGACAACAACCAGCACAGTCAGTTTCTAATCCTTTCATTCCGTTATTTCGTTACCATCAGTCGCATCTATATTACAATGTATACTGATTGGTGCAGCCCGAAAAGAACGACATACTAAATATGCAAAAGATTGATTAATCACATCGAACGAGCGTGTTAGGTCGCTGGACGCTGCTGGATTTGCTGAGGCGGAGATCGGAGCACATATGGATGTCGAGTGCTATGATGATATCCTCATATAACTGATTAATATTAATGTAACGACAGCAGTATACTCTGAAAAATTTCAATACTAGAAGAAATGTTCAAACTCAGAAGAAATGTTCTTTTTTCTATCCAGAAGAGAGCTTATAGCTCTTCGGCTTGATACCATGGACATCGTAACTCTTCGGTTCGAGTGCAGAAACCAGAAGTCTGGGAGATCTGTGGAATTTTTCGCCATCGAATTGAACCACACACACAGAGGGATAGTCAGTAGTCAACGCGTACGAACAAGAAGAAATATTTAAAGAATAACAAAACAAACAATGAAATGGGAGACTACGTGGTTTAAACAACTGATCACCTAATGAAACATGAAACAACTTTACAGAGAGAGGAGAGAGAGAGAGAGAGAGAGAGGAGAGAGAGAGAAGTGGAAGTAAGAGAAAAGTGAAAGATAGAGAGAGAGAGAGAGAGAGAGAGAGAGAGAGAGAGGGGAGAAGAGATGAGATGAAGAGAGAGAGAGAGAGAGAGAGAGAGAGAGAGAGAGAGATAATTTTACATGAAACATGAAACGAACTTTACAGAGAAGGAGAGAAGAGACAGAGAGAGAGAGAGAGAGAGAGAGTGAGTAAGAAAGAAGTTGTAGAGAGAGAGAGTGAGAGAGAGAGAGTGTGGAAGAAGAATGTGAGAGAGAGAGAGAGAGAGAGAGGAGAGAGAGAGAGAGGGGAAATAATTTTACATGAAACATGAAACGGACTTTACAGAGAGTGAGAGAGAGAGAGAGAGAGAGGAGAGAGTGGAATAATATGAGAAGAAGATTTGAGAGAGAGAGAGAGGAGAGAGAGAGAGATGGGAGAGAAGAGTGTGAAAAGAGAGAGTAAGAGAGAGAGAGAGAGAGAGAGAGAGAGAGAAAGAGAGAGAGAGAGAGTGAAATTAGAATGAGTGAGAGAGAGAGGTGAGAGAGAGAGAGTGTGAGAAGAGAGAGTGTAGAGAGAGAGAGTGAGAGAGAGAGAGAGGGGAAATAATTTTACATGAAACATGAAACGGACTTTACAGAGAGTGAGAGAGAGAGAGAGAGAGAGAGAGAGAGAGAAGAGAGAAAGAGAGTGTGAGAGAGAGAGATGTGAGAAGGAGAGAGAGAGAGAGAGAGAGAGAGAGAGAGAGAGGGAAATAATTTTACATGAAACATGAAACGAACTTTACAGAGAGAGAGAGAGAGAGAGAGAGAGAGAGAGAGAGAGAGAGAGTGTGGAGAAGAGATGAAGAGAGAGTTAGAGAGAGAGAGGGAGAGAGAGAGAGGAGAGAGAGAGAAGGGAAATAATTTTACATGAAACATGAAACGAATTTACAGAGGGGAGAGAGAGAGAGAGAGAGAGAGGAGAGAGTGAGTGAGAGAGAGATGTGTGAAAAGAGAGAGGAGAGAGAGAGAGGAGAGAGAGAGAGAGGTGAGAGAGAGAAGTGAAGAGAGAGAGAGAGAGAGAGAGAGAGAGAGAGAGAGAGAGAGAGAGGGGAGAAGTGAAAGTGATGAAGAGAAGTGTAAGAGAGAGAGGTGAGAGAGGAGAGTGTAGAGAGAGAGAGAGAGAGAGAGAAGGGAAATAATTTTACATGAAACATGAAACGGACTTTACAGAGAGTGAGAGAGAGAGAGAGAGAGAGAAAGAGAAGAAAGAGGAAAGAGTGTAGAGAGAGAGAGTAGAGAGTAGAGAGAGAGAGAGAGAGAGAGAGAGAGAGAGGGGAAAT
Source organism: Arion vulgaris (assembly GCA_020796225.1). Classification (NCBI taxonomy): domain Eukaryota; kingdom Metazoa; phylum Mollusca; class Gastropoda; order Stylommatophora; family Arionidae; genus Arion; species Arion vulgaris. Next base: position 14,569,022 of record CM036768.1, read on the forward strand.
AATTTTACATGAAACATGAAACGAACTTTACAGAGAGTGAGAGAGAGAGAGAGTGAGAGGAGAGAGAGTGGAGAGAGAGATGTGTGAAGAAGAGTGAGAGAGAGATGTGAGAGAGAGAGAGTGTGAGAGAGAGAGGAGAGAGAGAGAGAGGGAAATAATTTTACATGAAACATGAAACGGACTTTACAGAGAGTGAGAGAGAGAGAGAGTGAGAGAGTGAGAGAGGGAGAGAGAGAGTGTGGAGAGAGAGAGTGTGAAGAGAGATGGAGAGAGAGAGAGAGAGGAGAGAGAGGAGAGAGAGAGAGAGGAGAGAGAAGAGAGAGAAGAAAGAGAGAGAGAGAGAGACACAGAGAGAGAGAGAGAGATAGGGAAATAATTTTCGGACTCACTGCCAAAGAAGAGATTGAGAGAGTTGCCTAGGACAGAGCGGTATGGAAAAACTACTTGCATGCTGTATGTAACGGTACGAGAAGAATTTATATATATATATGAAGAACAACTAAAACAATAGCGCATAAATTGCAAACATTCATCAACTGGTGACTGCACAGAATAGAGGGAATAAGATGGTATGATAGGGTCACAAATGAGGAACTTATGGAGAGAACAAGACAGATTCCAGCGAACGAACAGGTTAAAAAAGACGCTGGCGCTGGATAGGACACACTTTGCGAAAACCGGAAGGAAATATAACAAGAAGGGTTCTTGCCTGGAACCGCAGGGGCAGCGAAAGAAGGAGGCCAAGAAATACATGGAGACGAGATTTGGAGGCGGAGATCAACAATGTCACTGTTTATGTATTTTGTAAAACTATAGTACTTTGTTTGTACATGTTTCACTATTTACCACGTTTTACTGCAGTCTTCCCCCTATTTCAACAATATAAAGAAGAGCTGGAGGGAGCTGTAGGAGATAGCTAGAGATAAGAAGACTTGGCATGAGTTGGTTGAGGGCATATGCCCCAACCCGGGTAAAGGAAAGAGAAGAGAGAGAGAGATGTATATAATAAGTTCCTCATTAGTTCTAGTTCTTCTTCTTCTTCAAACGCTCCATATCGATCACTTGTTAAACCACTATTTGTGATCTGTATGTGATCCAAGCCTAAGAGCAATTGTTTGTTGTGTTAGTTATGCGCCTATAAGTAAAGTAGACCAACACATTTGATTTCTACGACGTTTTACTAGAGTAGCTTCCTCGGTCAGTCGTCTCTTACTACATGCCTTGTAGGTCACAGTGGTACTATTCTTTGACCCCCTTGCGGGCCTGGCAATACACGGGCGCCTAGTTAGCTGTTCTCATCTCTTTTCTCTTCTATTTCTTCTTCTTTTATCTTTGCTTTTTTCTTCTTCTTCTTCTTCGTGCGCAATCACTTTCCTGTGCTATTAAGTTTAACAAAGAGATGTATTGCCTCTACAAATCTTGTATTGTTGTATATTCAACTATTAATCGATCTCTCATTACGTCATCGTAATGTCATTTCGTTTCTTCATGCTAGACCATAAGTGGTAGCTTCTCCTTAAAAATCCACTGTTTCCTCCTTGACTACCCACAAGAATACATTTCCAACCCTTGTTTATTCTTTGATCGTCGGTTCTACCCTTAATGTGCGTGAGTTTGTGACGGCGCGCGGTTAGTTTAGTTAGCTGGTTGTTATTTTTGTAGAAGCGCATTCACGCCACACTCTACGACCGCGCGTCTCAAAAGGCTTACGAGCCTCAGTGGCCCCCGGGCTACAGAAAAAACACAAATCAAAGGAGGACAGTCACAGCCAAATCCTATTATTTATTTTTCTGTTTAAAAATGTAAACTTGGAAAAAAAAAGTAATAACTTTTTTCTTTCAACCGGGGGGAGATTTTTCCGTGCTTTTTATTTAATTGAACGGGTTTGTCATTTGTTTGGGGCGAAAAAAAACGAAGTGATTGAAAAATTCAAAAAAGAAAAAAAGGTAAGGAAAAGATAGTGAACAAATGAATGTGTCTACTAAGAGTGGTTCTTTTTGCGCGAGCACTTCAGGTCTGCGTTTGGCGCCAGGAAGCTAGTGAAGAGTTGTACTGTGTTTTTAAATCGTCCTTGTCAGATCTGGAGTCTCCAATTCTTGAAGATGTCCAATTGTTTCGTCGCTGGTCACGAAAAACGGAGGGCAGTAATGACTGTAATAACATGGGGAGCTGATGACAGAAGGGAAGGTATGTCACTGATGTAGGTCACGGAGATATAATAAAGATATACTTGGTGGCTTTTGTTATGAATTGAGGGATGCGAACAATGTATTATTCAGTTGTACAGTATGGTACACGTTAGCTCTATCGGCCACTGACAATAAAAGTATCTTCCCCCTCGCATGAGCGTCCGTACGTTTTAAGGCAAGGGGTGCTGTCTTCTCCCCCACCCCCACCCATCCCTACCACGTTGCCTCATGGAAAAATACATTTTGTAAAAAACAGTCGCCTGTGTGGTGCCTGCGTTCGCAAGGGGAGCAAAGAATAGTACCACTGCGACCTACAAGGCATGTCGTAAGAGACGAATGATGTAAGACCTAGGAAAGCTACCCTAGTAAATAAAAAAAGCGATGCAGAAATCGGATATGCTTGCCTACTTGTTGACGCATAACTGGCACAACGTACAATCGCTCCTATGCTCAGATTACATACAAATCACCCACAGTGGTTGATATGTAGCATTCGAAGAAGAATTCACAGTTTTATGCAAATCTGGTTTCCATTTCTGTGTAGTAGGCCATAATCAAATTTTTTAAATATTCATTTTGTCCCTCCCTGGAAAAATGTATCTGGACGCCCATGGTCCCGCTTGTTTAAATCGAACACTTAAAACCAACATTTCATCATTATCATGTAACGTGTCGCTGTTCGAATTTGTCTCCTATAACAGCAACTCTAAATGTTTACCTGTCAAGCGGGAAGTGCCCAACGTCTGTCACAATTATTATCATATCGTCCATGACAACTTGTGGCGTCTGTGGCCTAGGGGTTAGTGATTCGGTCTATTAACCTCGATGTTCTGAGTTCGAATCACGCTGCGGACAATTTGGTTGCAAATTGTTTCGTGTAGATTTTAGCAAAAGGACAATGGCACCACCCGTTCAGAAAGCAATGGCAAACTACTGAACGCAATAATGCCTAGAAAAATCACAAACAGCGTTAGAAAGCTGATTTTGATTCGCAAAGTCCTGTAAAGGAAATGCAATTAACTTTAACTATGACAACCGCGGTAGCGTAGGTGTTAGTGAACTCGCTTCTCAAGGCTGGTGGTCTGGGTTCAACTCCGCAGTGCGCGTGAAATTTTCCCGACCGCGACGGCTCTCAGGTCGACCCAGCCTCAACTGGACACCAGACATGCTCTGGGAAAGTAAAGACGGACGGCGTGATGCTGACCACATCACCCATTGTGTGCCGACGGTCAATGAAAAATGCAGGTCTAACACTGTATTGACCTATATACCAGGAGGTATGAAAGGGTTCCTTTACTTTTTACTTTTACTTACAAGCAAAATTGGAAATTTTAAAAGTAATTTAATTCTAACAAGCTCTACCACCATGAAACTTCCTCGAACGCTCCATATCGACCATTTGTAAACCACTCTTTGTGATTTATATGTGATCCGAGCCTCCTTCTTTGAGTTTGTTCTTTACGACCAATTTTAATCACTCTTTGTGATATGTTTGATCTTTTCCAAGAACGTGTATGCTTTGCACATTGGTTTGGTAGGCCCTAAACGCATAGACTTCTACACGTTTAGGACATGTGCATCCGATTTCAGCCGAATCTCCTTAGTCGTCTCTTACGAAATGCGGGGCAGGTAATAGTGGTTCTATTCTTTACTTCCCAAATTTTGGCCCCGGTAACCCGGTAAGCGGATCCGAGCCTAAAAGCGATTGTACGCTGTGCCAGTTAGGCACCTACATGTAGACCAGCACATCAGATTTCTACGACGCTTTTTATTTACTATGGTAGTTTTCCTAGGCCCCTACCTCAGTAGCGTCTTACGACATGCCTTGTAGGTCGCAGTGTTGCTATTTTTTGCTTCTCTTGAGGTTCCCAGCAATACAGGCCGCCACTATGAAACAACCGAGAGATCGAGTCCGATAAAGTGCATGACGAAATCAAGTTTCTGTCAAAATCCTTTAATATCACAGCTTATATTTCTTTCACTTCTTTCTTCCATTTGAGTCTCATTTTCCCATATCTTTTCTATATCTTCTTTATCTATCTGCACACGCCCGAGTGGTTACCGGGGCCCAAATTTGGAGTGTAAAGAATAGAACCACTGTTACCTGTCCCGCATGTCGTAAGAGGCGACTAAGGAGGTCTGGCTGAAATCGGATGCATGTGTCCTAAACGTATAGAAGTCTATCCGTTTAGGGGCCTACCAAACCAATGTGCAACGTATACACGTTCTTGGCAAAGATCAAACATATCACAAAGAGTGATTACAATTGGTCATAAAGAACGAACGCAAAGAAGAAGAAGATCTATCTGCATTTATTTAGTATAAACTGTATAATTTGTCTGGTCAACCATTAGTAGCAACTGTTATAAGAAGGAGAAGATGGAGATATGTTGGGCACACCTTGAGGAGAAATGATCAACGAATATCAAAGCAGGCATTGATATGGATGCAAAGTACTCAAGAAAGAGAGAACGACATAAGGAGACCCTGAAAAGAACTTTGATGAGAGAGACAAGAAATACTGGTCTCAATTCCATGGAGGAGATTGAGCGAGTCCCCATTATAGAGCGGTATGGAGAAATTGCTTGCAGGCCCTATGTAACATCTAACGGTACAAGATGAATTATTATTATTAATATTTATGTTATAAGACATGTTTTACTTGCAAGAAGAAAAATCAGAATTAGCTTCTTGAGTCGAACCCAATTTTTTAGAACTCTCGTCCACTTTATCTGTATTGTTCGCGTTCCATCAATCTGTTTGGTATAATAAGTGAAGGACAGACAACCCTCGTCAATTTCGGCTTTAGTCGTCGAGCTCGACGTGAAAATTACTTCCCTTGTTTCACAACCTCGCAATTAGCACCCAATTAAAAATTGAAATTACTGGAGCAGAATAGCAGACAGAATAAGGACCGCTTCACAATACTCACGACTCCCGTTCTCATTTTACGTGCCTGGAAGTTTCAATATGAATATTAAATTAACTTTATTTTAAATAAATATTAATGGTAACAAGGCAATGAAGAAACTTTGAACATGATGATAGGGAGGCGGAGAACTTGTTTGAGATTGAGATCTTATCAGGTGAGCTATGATGAGAGCAGTGTACGGAGAAGGACGTGCCATATGATGATGATGATTACTACCGGTTTATTTCTTTTTCTGCTTTCTCACTAGATTGGGATTTCGAATTCTCTAATAAAGGCAGCCGTCTGTCTCAGATTATCAGCCACGCCATACAGTTTGTCTTGGACGCTGATGTAAGTGGACCACCTCTTTCTCCTCAACTCTGCATACTGGGGCAGTTCTGTAGGATATAATTCCTATGATTTCTGCTTCCCCGTTTGCGCCGACCTCTTCCCGCAGTAAGCTTTGGCCACCTTCGTGATGGTAGGTCTGACATTCTTACTGCGTGTCTAAATCTCCGAGGCAGATTGGCGACCGTAGAATCCGTTATCTCATTCTTCATTGTGTGGGGTTGTTGCACCATATTATGCGCCTTACGGCCTGGTGCATCCGTTTTCTGCAAGCATTTATTTCGGGTTAGCATCCCTTAGCGGACACATGCATCCGATTTCAACTAAACCTCCCTAGTCGCCTCTTACAACATGCGTGACAGGTAACAGTGGTTCTATTCTTTACACCCAAATTTGGACCCCGGTAACCACTCGGGCGCTACCGGTTTCAGAAAGTATAACTTGGAGTAGGAGAGAAGAAAAGAAAGGACAATATATATTTCGCAAAATACAATCGTTTCTCGTTTATTTAGAATAACTCTACGATTGATAGGATCATTACACTTCAATTAATAACCATGTGTGCTTGGATCTCATTTTTATACAGAAATATCTCAGCGACAGTGCACGGACTCAGTAGCATCCGGCGAGGGTCCCCAATGAAAATTAGAAAATAGTGAAAATATTTTGTAAAAAGTTATACAATTTTTCTAATAAATTTAGCCAGGGAAGCGGCTTTCCAGCCTGCTCAACTCGATATTTTGCCTGTCAAAGTTTCTTTTACGTTCTCAAATTGAACATCGTCCGTCTCCGATAGGACTAGGAACTCGAGCTCACCTACAATGAGATCAGAGATCTCTTGAAAAATATCTCGATGTTTCAATCAGATCTAGATTCAAATTAGGGCTCATTGAAAAAATATTCGAAAAAGGGGGAAGACTGCAGTAAAACTTGGTAAATAGCGAAACACGTACAAACAAAGTAATATAGTTTTACAAAATACAGAAACAGTGACGATAAACAGCAACGTTTCGACCAAAAGGCCTTTATCAAGCAAACGACACAAAAGGAGAAACATGCAAATGTATCTAATGATACATTAGATACATTTGCAATGTTTCCGTTATCATCCATTTGTAAGTATTCTCTGAAATTCGTCACTCCTGTTGTGTTGTTTGCTTGATAAAGGCCTTTGGTCGAAACGTTGCTGTTTATCGTCACTGTTTCTGTATTTCTTAAAACTATAGTACTTTGTTTGTACGTGTTTCGCTAAAAATATTCAAAGCGTTTCCCAAGGTATGCCCAGCCGTGGTCCCCGGTAACATAAGGTCGACTAGCTCAGACGGGAAATAAAAAATGTCTGTTAGATGGCGGCTGGTTTTTGTATATGTTTGATAGAACACTGTACACTTTTTTTTTACAAGTTTACTCAATTCTATGAGTTCATTGTTGTTTATTGATTTTAAAAAATATATTAATAATACTGATATTCCTCAGTGTTAAACTATCAAACATATAATATATATAATATAACCAGTGGCGGCTCGTCATTAAGGGCCAGAGGGCCGGCTCCACCAAAAATAATGTGTAATGTGTATTTTTATTAATAAATTAAAATATAACCTAACAAAAGCCAGAATTTTCCCAAAATGTGTGTCTGGCCCCACCAACAAAAACGATCACGAGCCGCCACTGAATATAACCTTGATTTAGCATGTTGTGTCGTGTTTAAAATGAATTCGTCTTTATACAATACTACTGGTGGCGTCTGTGGCCTAAGGGTTAGTGACTCGATCTATTAACCCCGACGTTCTGAGTTCGAATCACGCTGCGGACAGTTTGCTTGCAAATTGTTTCCGTTGATTTTAACAAAGGACGATGGCGCCACCCGTTCAGAAAGCAATGGCAGAACGTATAAGTGGTGCCTAGAAAATCAACGACTCGTTTACTGTAGTTGATGGCTACGTCCTTTAGGATATGCCACGATTTTAATTTTCATTGGAACGCGGGATCACGTGACGGTTGTGGTCCTGTTTCCTATAATTTTTACCTGAGCCCGCCGGCCTTATGTTATTGAAGGCAACCAAGCTCGCTTGAAGTAAGAACCGAACACCAACCACCAACACCAACCACCAATCACCAACCACCAACACCAACCACCAATCACCAACCACCAACACCAACCACCAATCACCAACCACCAATCACCAACCACCAACCACCAATCACCAACCACCTCACCACAGACTGAACTTCAAGCGTTTTAAAGCTGAAAGATTGACTTCATTGCACCGGGTTTTACCTCATATGGCTCGGACCCTCTCCGCAGAAAGGGTACGCCACCTTCCGAGAGTATTGCACAAAGCGCGAACTCCGTAGCTCCAGCAACAATCTCAAGGGTCTCTGGAAAAAACTGCACTCGTAAACAGAACGGCGCGGTCTGGAATCGAGCCCACAACCTTCGACTTGCAAGGCAAAGGGATTAACCACTTAGCCACAGAGACACCCAGGCTGAACTATTTCATTTTAAACTGCCTAGGTCTGTTACATATTTTTTACCTGATCCAGAAGCACTTGAGCTTTTAACTCTTCGGCTCGGTGCCATGGACATCGTAACCCTTCGGTTTGGTGCCACGAACACCGTACATCTAGAGAACCTATGACTTTTCTGCCAGCCCGCGGAATTGAACCCGCACTCACAGTGAGCTTGTCACCCGTCGTCCAAGATTTGTTACATAACGATTGCTTTTTTCAGACAGTGATACATTGTCTCATTATTAACCTTATATATTTTTATTACTTGAGCAACTTTTCATAAATATTTTATTTCAGTTACGAATATACTAAAATATATAGATATATATTTCTCTCGTACCGTTATAAGTTACATAGGGCCTTCAAATAATTTTTCTATACCGCTCTGTCATATGCAACTCGCAAAATCTCTTCCATTGAGTCCGATATTTTTTGCCTCTTTCAGAAAAGTTCCTTACAGTGTTTTTTCTTTTGAGCGTCCTCTCTTTCTTCCAACATCCCCCACTTCAATGCCTGCTTTGGTATTCTTTGATTATTTCTTCTCAAGGTATGCCCAACCAGAGCCAACTATAAACTACTGGGCCTTCGGGCTCAGGTAAGAATTGTGGGAAATCAGACCCCAACTACACCACGTGACCTCGCATTCCAGTATTGGTGTATATAGACGAATTCATTTTAAAATCAACACAAAATGCTAAATCGAAGTTATATTATGCAACAAGTTAAGTTTAACAATATCAATATTATGAATGTTTTTCACCAATAAATAACCATAGACTCACAGAATTTAGTAAAATTGAAGAAAAGCGTGCAGTGTTCTATCAAACATCTGTATTTTCCAGATCCCTTTTCTTATCTAGGTCAGGGAATACCCGACCAGTTGTTTGGCCTGTGCTAGAGCCTGGCTGTGGCCCAACATATCTCCATCTTCTCCTTCTATGTCTGACCGAATAAATTAGAGCGCGGTTCCCATGCGGGTGACCCGTGTTAAATTCACGGTAAGGTCAAGGATTTTTTTTCTGTTGTGGACATGGATGAAAAATCCTAACCTAAACAGCTTTGCGGCGACAGCACCAGCCATGTGGCAATTAAGTTCCTAAAACTAACGTACGACCTGTCCTACAGCGCCCAACAATAGTACTACAGTCAGCAACGACAATTTTACTAGTGGTTGAACGGACATTTCTCTGATTTCACACCTTCATCTGAATTCATCCTATTGTTAGTTACGAATTCATCATCATCATCATCAAGGTGCGTATCCTTTTTTTTTTTTTTTCCGATCCAGAAGCACTTGAGCTTTTCAACTCTTCGACTCGGTGCCATCGACATCGTAACCCTTCGGTTCGGTGCCACGAACACCGTAAATCTGGGGAATCTGTGGCTTTTTCTGCCATCCCGCGGAATTGAACCAGCACACACAGAGGGATAGTCACCCGTAGCCCAACACGCTACGAACACGCTGGGCAGACGGGCGTGCGTATCCTTTATAGGACGTTGTTCTCTTTGCAGCGCATCTGAAATTAACTCTATCTCTAGCCAGTTCACCCACTTCGTCGATAGTCATATTCATGGTTTCTTTAATATCTTGTAGCCATCTTCTTCTTTGTCTGCCTCTGCGTCCTGAAATTCACTCTGTCTCTAGCCAGTTCACCCACTTCGTCGATGGTCATATTCATGGTTTCTTTAATATCTTGTAGCCATCTTCTTTTTGGTCTGTCTCTGCGTCCTGGGACCCTGCCCTCTAGTATTGTTCTTTCCAAGTCATCGTGACGCTTGATGTGATCAAAGTATCTAATTTTTCGATATAGTATGTTGTTTATCATCCAATCCTCTTTAACATTTAGCTCTTTCAGGACATCAGTGTTCTTTCTTTTTTCTGTTCATGGTATTCGTAGGATCTTTCTGTAGCATTTAGTTTCAAAGGAGTGGATTTTCGTTCTTTTACCGGAATTACCTGACTCTAAAATAGGAATTTCAGAATTGAAAAAAAAACTGATGAAAGATTGTCATAATGACGGCAACAATCCACACACACACACAAAAATGAAAAATTACATAATTTCATTACATTACCATTTTTTCCCAGTTTTTAATCAATGTTTTCATTCATTTTTTTTTCTGCTATTTTTCAATCAGTAACAAAATATGATGTTTGGCATCCAACCTGCTAATCGCACCGTATTGTGTAACATATGTGCTATTCGGTGCACAGTATTGCGCATCATGCACATATCTCATCACATTTTCTATTTTAAATAAAGTGACTGACATGTTTTTTTTTTTTTTTTCTTTCGTCCGTTTCAACTCAGACGAAGTTCCATCTCTGAAACTGATTTTTGCGTGAAAATCTTTTTTTCCAATTTCTTACAATGGCAGCAGCGTGCACATTGTAAATTACTTACACTGGCAGCCGTGTGCTCAATGTACTCGTAATTAGTATTCCCTCGCCATACAGGCAGATTTTCTCCGACTTCAGAGGTACTCACATTATCGTCCTGAGTAAGACCAGGGGACTCGAACAAATGCCGGACAGTAGGTTCGAACCCGAGCTATGAGGCGTCTCACAGCTAGCAGGCCGAGCTACTATCAACTACTCTAGGCAGCCCCCGACTGACATGTATTGGACGAGACAGGGAAGACAGAGAGAGAGAGAAGTAAAAATGTTGGATAGCCTGACTTCATGGCACGGAAGAGCGTCAACATCTGAGATGATAGCATACACCAGGGGCAGAGATTTGTGGAGATCAATGATTGCCTACGCCAGCCGGCACGGCACCTGATGATGATGATGATGTTGACTGAATTCTAAATGATTATATCTTATCTTATATTATCTTAACCACATTTGCCGTGAAGCGACGTGGGGAGAGTTAGTTTTCTATCTTGTGCCAGGTGTGTTGCGCTTGACGTTGTCAGTCCATGCTTTCGCAGGGACTCTGAGATATTATCTATCCATCGTGTTCTTGACCTGCCTCGTGCTCTGCGCCCTGAGTGTCTATTATTATAAGCATGTGATGGTAATAAATGTGGTTCCATTCTCATTAGATGGCCGAACCACTTGATTCTTTGCTTCTCGATGTACTGTATGCATGGTATAGTACCAACGATGCTTCTGATATTCCCATTTCTCACTCTATCTCTCCTTGTAACGTTGACAGCTTTTCGTAACTTGACAGACAAGGACAGACTATCATCTTCCGACTCAGGATAGGTCATAACAGACTGAACAAACAACTACACAGGCTGCGATTGTCCCCAACCCCACTGTGCCCCTGTGGCTCCGCTGAACAAACCACAGAACATGTCCTGCAAGACTGCCCCCTGTATGTCCTCCCAAGAAAGAAATGCTGGCCCTACAACACAACACTACATTCAAAACTACATGGCACTAGAGATGAGCTCCAGACAACAGTCGATTTCATCATAAGAACGCGTCTAACGGTATAATCATCAAAAAAGTGATCGCAAAGAAGAAGAATCTTTTCGTAGACATCTCATTTCACATGTTGTAATCTTTCTCTCTTGTGTCTTAATCAGGGGCCATGTTTGACACTGATAGCAGGGAGTTGGAATAAATATGCAGTTTATCAGTTGTCGTTAAATTATTAAATGACGTCTATTAATTAATTATACTAAATATCTCTCTCTCTCTCTTTGTCTTTTTACCCCGGATTGGGGCATATGCCCTCAACCAACTCATGCCAAGTCTTCCTATCTCTAGCTATCTCCTGCAGCTCCTCCAGCTCTTCTTTATATTGTTGATCTCCGCCTCCAAATCTCGTCTCCATGTATTTCTCGGCCTCCCTGCTTTCGCTGTCCCTGCGGGTTCAGACAAGGACCCTTCTTGTTATATTCCCTCCGGTTTTCGCAAAGTGTGTCCTATCCAGCGCCAGCGTCTTTTTTAACCTGTTCGTTCACTGGAATCTGTATTGTTTCTTCCATAAGTTCCTCATTTGTGACCCTATCATACCATCTTATTCCCTCTATTCTGCGCAGTCACCAGTTGATGAATGTTTGCAATTTATGCGCTATTGTTTTAGTTGTTCTCCATGTTTCTGACCCATACAGTAGAACTGCTTTAACATTAGAGTTAAATATCCGAATTTTTGTTCTAGATTTGATTTCTTTAGACTTCCATATGTTTCCCAGTGCAATGAAAGTGCCTCTTGTCTTCTGTATTCTTATTTTAACATCTCTATCTGTTCCACCCTCTTTGTCTACGTTGCTGCCCAAATATGTGTATAATTCTACCTCTTGAAGTGGGATTTTCCCCAGGGAGATCGAGTTGTCGTTTGCTTGGTTATGCTAAATATGATACTCTTAAACGGTCTAATTTTTTTTGGAAAGAGAAACTAACGAGACAATCAGGAGCGTCACCCAGAGAAGGGATGGTGGCGTCTCTGTGGCGTAGATGTTAGATGCTAGCCTCACGTTCCAAAGATTCTTGGTTCGCTCCATCGTAAAGCCATCATGATATTTTCCCAGAGATCCCTGATCACAGTGTAGGCGAGATCGCGTTCCTAGTCCTATCGGAGACGGACGCTAAAACGTAGGTCCCATGTTAAAGTTGAACACGTAAAAGAAACCTTGACAGTTGAAAATCCAGAAGAGCAGGCTGGAAAACTGCTGCCCGGCAAAATTAAATAGAAAGATTACAAATAAAATTCTTACAAAATATTTTTTTCATCTTCTAAATTACATTGGTGCCCCTCGCCGGTGCTATGAAATTCGTGCACTGTCGCTGAGATCTTCATGTGTAAGAAACAGATCGGAGCATACATGGCCACTAACCGAAGTGCAATGATGATGGTTATATCAATCAATCAATCAACCAGTAGCGGCTCGTCATTAAGGGCCAGTGGGGCCGAACCCTACCAAAAATAATATCTAACGTGTATTTATTATTTTATAAATTAAAATATAACATAACCTAAAACCATGAATTTTTCCCAAAATTTGTGTCTGGCTCCACCAACAAATATGAGCACGAGCCGCCACTGCAATCAACCTATGATCGTAGGTACAACTAGAACTAAGAAGTAAATCCAAATTAACCGTAATCTTTAGTGAACAGACTTCTTCATTTAAGAAAATATTTAAACAATTCCCAAAAGAGTTCAGAAGATTGAGCGGTGGAAGTACAGAAGAATGGACGAATGAGATCGAGAGGAAGTGGTTGAAACAAGCAAGCATATGTGACGCGTTGCTAAGGGGCGAAAGAAGGGAACGATAACTCTCATGGGAGGCTTCTATAACAGGGTAATTATTTTTCCTTGTTGTAAATCTAATTAGAGTCTGACTTTGAAAATGGTTGGGGCTGAACACTGGGTGTGGGAGGAGGTTGGGAGGTGTTATGCAAAAAAAATATTTAATATCTTCTTCTTCTTCTGCGTTCTCACTAGACTGGGATTTCGAATTCTCTAATAAAGGTAGCCGTCTGCCTCAGATTATCAACCACGCCATACAGTTTGTATTTGACGCTTCTGTAAATGGGCCACCTCTTTCTTCTCAGGTCTGTATACTGGGAGCAGTTCTGTAGGATATGTTCTGTTGTCATACTCGCCAAGCCACAGGTCGTTGGTGCCTATTTTGAATTTAGTGTACACGTGGTGTCTCATTCTGTTATGACCCGTCCAGGGGCGAAGTAGGGCTGTCTGGTCCCTTCTGGACAGTTGGTAATATCCATCGTTCTTTTTGTGGTTTGTGTGTTATTTATCTCATTTTGCTTTGTAGTGCCCTTTGGCGATGATATTTTGCTTCTTCATGGCTAACCAGGTTGTCATCTTGGGGCATTCCTGTTCCCTCTTTAGCCAGTCTGTCAGCATCTTCATTCCCTTGATCTTGCTGTAAATTGTAATATTACTTGGGCAGTTTTTACTTTCGAATCTTACATAAAGGTAAAACTCACATACAAGACAAATTCTAATCAAATGCTAGTCCTAAGCAGAACTAAGGTTTAGGTCATGTGTGATTCCTGTACTGACCTACGGTTGTGAAAGTTGGAAATTAACAAACAAAATTGATAAGAAACTAGACAGCTTTGAGAATAAATGTCTCATAAAATTACTAAAAGTAAAATGGAATAATTTCGTTTCTAACAACACAGTGAGAGATAGAACACACCAACAACCAGTATCAAATATTATAAGGAAACGAAGGTGGAAATATTTAGGTCATGTTCTTAGATCAGACGAACAGAGACTAAATCTACAAGTCATATGTGAGTCACCAGTTGGAAAAGAAAACGTGGAAGACCAAAGAACACTCTTCGAAGAACCATCCAACAAGAAAGTAAACTATTGGGATGTAAAACCATACAAGATCTCCAACTGCTAGCAACGAACCGTATCACATGGAATCTCTTCTTCTGCGTTCGTTCTTTACGACCAATTGTAATCACTCTTTGTGATATGTTTGATCTTTGCCAAGAACGTGTATATATTGCACATTGGTTAGGTAGGCCCTTAAACGCATAGATTTCTACAAGTTTAGGACACGTGCATTCGATTTCAGCCAAACCTCCTTAGTCGCCTCTTACGACATGCATGGCAGGTAACAGTGGTTCTATTCTTTACACCAAATTTGGGCCCTGGTAACCACTCGGGCGACATGGAGATCTAAAACATGTGCCCTATGTGCCGCCTTTGGCACGAAAGGAAAAACTAACTAACTAAGCCGAACTTTGCCATCCTAACATTTCTTCGTAATGCTTCTCTCTCCCATAGGTCAAATGTCCCACCTCTGCCATTATTCATCATCTTCATTAATCGCCCTAGGAAACATAGGTCCGCAATCAATGCCTTCCAAGCTAGCCTATCCAAGGCCATCTTTCTTCTTCCTCGGATGACGAGATAAGAATTTCACTGGTTGTAGTTTCTGTAGCCTAGAGTTGTTTCTTTTCCAGGGTGGGGTAGCTATCCCCACAAACATCCTCCTTAGTCGCCTCTTACGACATGAGTGGCAGGTAACGGTGTTTCTATTCTTTACACCCCAATTTTGGGCCCCGGTAACCACTCGGGCGTTGCAGCCATCATGTTCAACAAATCATAATTACACCCTGGAACCCTCCATCCCTCTTCAGAGCTGGCTCCTTCCAGTATAATCTTCTCCAACCCTTCTTGTCTTTTTATATCCAAAATGCTTTAACTTTCTCATTCTTATTTGTAGCATCAAGCCGATTTTCTTTGATTTTGTTTTCTTTCTGTATACATCTATTTGTTATCTTCTCTGTTCACGATATACAAAATACTCTTCTGTAACACATATTCAAAAATACTTAAATATTATTACGGGCAGGTGGTAGAGACAAACTACCAATGGAGATGTAAGGAACATCCTTCCCCCACTTGTCTATGGGACACACATGGGCAAGGTAGAATGTCCGTTTAGATTATCCACTCTCTCATTACTGCATGACAACGTGAAGCTATGGGAGCAGGTGGTGGATGAGTGCGGGAGCAGCCGACAGAGTGTCAATGGTTTTGGTCTCAAAACTCACGATGATATGCATAGGATCTCAGTAATAGAGACAATGGCTACGGTCACGGACCAGTACGATCCCTGCCAGGAATAAAAACAATGGTAGACTAACTTCCAAGAAAATGTCTAGATAACCCAAACAGTAATAGAAAATACAAGATATAGGCAGTACTAAACATCATAGGACAAAATTAGGAGCTTAACAAAACTAACATCAAAGACAAAATACAAATTACTGGGCACTTTTTGGTTTTTTTAATTAAATTAATCGCAAGTGTGGAGCCGGGGCCCGCAAGGAAGCAAAGAATAGTACCACTGCAACCTACAATGCATGTCGTAGAGGCGACTGATATAGGCCCTATGGATGCTACCCTACTAAATAAAAAGCAGCTCAGAAATTGGATGTGCTGGCTTACTTGTAGGCGCATAACTGACACAACGTACCATCGCTCTTAGACTCAGACCACATACAAATCACACAGAGTGGTTGACAAGTGGTCGATATGGAGAGTTTGAAGAAGAAATTAAATCAATTAAAGCATTCTTGTTCTAACACTCAACTGTTAACAATATTAATTTAGAAGTAGGATTACTACAACAAATG
Organism: Arion vulgaris; assembly: GCA_020796225.1. Taxonomy (NCBI): domain Eukaryota; kingdom Metazoa; phylum Mollusca; class Gastropoda; order Stylommatophora; family Arionidae; genus Arion; species Arion vulgaris. The sequence goes on from CM036768.1 coordinate 14,585,070, forward strand.
CTTCTGTTCTGCAACAGCTTGATATTAAAGAGAGTTGGCTATTAAAGAACATAAAATCAAGAAAAACTTAATATTTTGGACATATCAAACGACACGAGGAGGGAATGGTGCCTGGTAGAAGAATGAGAGGAAGACCTAGAAGACGAGGGGTGCAGGATGTGATTGACGATCTGAGAATGACTGCTGCTGACTCTTGTCATCTTGCACAGAACAGAGAGTTTTTCGGGGCTGCTGTTATGGGAGCCAGGTTACTAAAGCGACATGCAACTTGATGATGATGATTATTATTATATACTTTGATGTATGTTTTAGTTACAGTTTCAGTTGGGAATATTTTCGTAGCACTCCGGACATGTTCATATCTGCTCTCATCTACATCGCAATGCCGAAGAATTAAAACTGAAAACTAAACATTTAGTGGGGGTTTTTTTGTTGAAAGTTTGAAAGCAAATTTATTCCTCTGAATTTTTACGAAAGGTGAAAATAGACCTCACCGTTCAGAAATCAATAACAAACTACTGAACGTATAATTAACCTGCTTCCTTGCAGGTCGGCTGGGACAGCCAAAGGCTGACGGAGAGCGAACCCAGTAAACGCTGGTTGAATCCGGACACATCGCCGAAGGATAAGCACCACAGCTCTAAATGGTACTGAAGATTGTGAACGTATCACACCAGTTTTTGGTGTTAGGCTGTTTACATATCACAATAAGAATGATAAATATGGCCTTACAAGAACGATCGCGAGAGAGAGAGAGAGAGAGAGAGAGAACGTATGAGTGGTGCCCAGAAAAATAGTAACTCGTTTACTGTGGTTGATAGCGACGTCAAGTAAAGGATATGCCAGCCCGCCTGCCCAGCGTGTTCGTAGCGCGTTGGACTGCGAGTGACTAGCCCTCTGTGAGTGCGGGTTCAATTCCGCGGGCTGGCAGAAAAGCCACAGGTTCCCCAGATTCACGGTGTTCGTGGCACCGAACCGAAGGGTTACGATGTCCATGTTACCGAGCCGATGAGCTGAAAGCTCAAGTGCTTCTGGATCGGAAAAAAAAAAAGATATGCCACTATTTTCATATCATATCTGGTGTGCACTTCTAGCGCTTACCCCCAGGGCGGCTCGTTATTAAGAGCCAGTGGGGCCTTGCCCCACCAATAATGGAAAGGGGAACTTCCTAGTAAACACTCCAAAAACCATGATTTTTCAGGAAAATGTGTGTCTGGCCCACCAAGGAAAATGACTACAAGCCGCCCCTGCTCCCCCTCCTCCCAACCCGACAACCTCATTACCACTCCCCCTTCCTCCCACATCGACGTTTTGATCATTCGACTTCAGTAACACCACTGCATATAGGCGGAGGCCTCTGTGGCTAAGCCTTTGTGCCATGCTGTTATGTTCCCAAGTGCATTTTTTTCCAGAAATTCCTAAGACTTGCTGGAGCCAGAGAATTTGTAAGTAAGTAAAAAAGTAAAGGAACCCTTTCATACCTCGTGGTATATAGGGCAATACAGTGTTAGGTCTGTATTTTTTATTGACCGTCGGCACACGATGGGTGATGTGGTCAGCATCACGCCGGCCACCTTTACTTTCCCAAAGCATGTCTGGTACCCAGTTGAGGCTGGGTCGACCTGAGACCGTCGCGGTCGGGAAATCCACGCGCACTGCGGGAGTTGAACCCAGACCACTATCCTTGAGAAGCGAGATCACTAACAACTACGCTACCACGGCTCTCCACAGATTTTGTGCTTTATGCAAAACTTTCGAAAGGTAGTGTGCCCTTTCTGCAGAGAACAGGTCGAGCTATATGTGTTACAACCCCGTGTAATGAAGGCAACCCAAATATGCCATAGTGGTTTTGTATGGAAACTGAATATCTTAAGCTAAAAATATGTCAATCAAATGTGAACTCAGCGCTGTTCTATGGCTCGGAAACATGGAGGATAACAAAAAGACCACAAAAAACTACAAACCTAAATAAATGAATGTTTGGGGATCTCGCCAGTACTACGGAGCTTGTGCACTGCAGCTGAGAACTTTCTGTTTAAGAAAGAGATCGAAGCACACATTGTTACTCACCGAAGTGCAATGATGATGGTCCTATCAATCAATCAATCAATCAATCAAATGTATGTTTACGTAGAATAGAGGGACTGAGATTATATGATAAGATTACAAACGAGAAACTCAGAGAAAGAATTAAGCAGATACTAGTGGAGAAAGACTAAGAAAGAGAAACTGGCGATGGATAGGACACACATTGAGAAGCACGACCAGAAGCATTACAAGACAGGCACTGTTTTGGAACCCGCAAGGAAAGAGGAGTAGGGAAGACCTAGACATACCTGGAGAAGATAGCTGGATTCTGATATTAAAGGGATAGGTAAAAAATGGAAAGGATGTTAGGAGAGAAGAAAAGCTTAAGAAATCTGTTGAAGACCTGTGCTCCGTTGGGGGTTGAAAGTAGAAGAAGTAGAACTGAGTGTTTTAGCAATGTTTTCTTATAATTTTATTACACTGATGTGTCCAGTCGAACTTTTGTCATTTCAATGTAATATGTCACCTTCTTTGCAACACTTATTTATCTGCTTCTTCCTTCATTATATTTTCTATCCTTATTAATTCTTATTTGATTTTTCTCTAATCATGTTTTGTCTCACAGCGACAAGGTAAAAATAAACATCCCGAACGGGCGTTTGTGTGTGCTTCATAAATAGAGCTTTTCATTGCCTCTGTTATATCTGTGTCCACTTGTTGCGTGGACGACCGTTTACTTTGTATCCACTCAGTGGCGGCTCGTGATCATTTTTGTTGGTGGGGCCAGACACCAATTTTCGGATAAATCATGGCTTTAGGTTTGGTTATATTTTAATTTATAAAATAATAAAAACACGTCACACATTATTTTTGATGGGGCCCAACCCCACTGGCCCTTAATGACGAGCCGCCATTGTATAAACTTATTGTATTGTATGTGATTGGTGCCGGGCCCGCAAGGAAGCAAATAATAGTACCACAGTGATCTACAAGGCATGTCGTAGGAGACGACTGATGTAGACCCTAGGGAAGCTGCCCTAGTAAATAAAAACATCGCAGAAATCGGATGTGCTGGCCTACTTGTAGGCACATAACTGACACAACGTACAATCGCTCTTAGGCTCAGATCACATACAAATCACACAGAGTGGTTAACAGGAGTTCGATATGGAGCGTTCGAGGAAGAAAAAGTATTGTATCTGCTTACGTGTCCTTCTTATTACTTTGTCGTCACACTGCTACCGGATTGTTGCCCAGTGTCGTGGTTTTCTGCTTTTGTCTTGCGCTGTTCTGACGGCTTGGGTGATTGATAGTATATGGGTGGGTGAACGCCTAGACATATAGCCGGAGAAGAGAGCTGGAGCAGAGCCAACTATAAACGTATGGGCCTTCGGAAGTAAGAATTATGGGAAATCAGACCCCAACTACACCACGTGACCTCGTATTCCAGTATTGGTGTATATAGACGAATTCATTTTAAAATCAACACAAAATGCTAAATCGAAGTTATATTATGCAACAAGTTAAGTTTAACAATAAGGAATATCAATATAATGAATATTTTTCACCAATAAATAACCATAGACTCACAGAATTGAAGTAAAATTGCAAAAAAGCTAGCAGTGCTCTATCAAACTATATTTTCCGGCCCCCTTTTCTGATCTAGGTCAGGAACCCCTTGTCAGTTGTCTGGCCTAGTTATCTAGAGTTGGCTGTGGCTGGAGACTGATATTTAAAGGATAGGTAAGCACGCGTGCCCAGCGTGTTCGTAGCGCGTTGGACTACGGGTGACTAGTCCTCTGTAAGTGCGGGTTCAACTCCGCGGACTGGCAGAAAAGCTACAGGTTCCCCAGATTTACGGTGTTCGTGGCACCGAGCCGAAGGGTTACGATGTCCATGACACCGAGCCGAAGAGCTTTCAGCTCAAGTGCTTCTGGGTGAGAAAAAAAAAAAAAAGGATAGGTAAAACATGAAAAGAATTGGAAGGGATAGCAGGATAGAGGAAGAGCTGAAAAAGTTTGTTGAACACCTGTGCTCCATTGGGAGTTGAAATATGAAGAAGAAGAAGAAGAAGAAAACAGGGCAATAATTGGAAGGGATGGCAGGAGAGAGGAAGATCTGGAAGGTTTCTTGAAGACCTGTACTACCTTGGGAATTAAAAGGTGCAGAAGAAAATCTCAATATTCAGTTCAATATTTCGTATACTCTAGACAATCCTCCTGTTATAACAAGCTATTTAAAAAAAACTATCTCCTATAACAAGGAAATTAAATTTGTCTGTATTTTGTTTACATTTCTGTGTCCCTCTCCCCCCACCACCAAATATAACATAATCAGCTTGACAGTCCCATAATTGTCTTTCCCCCATGCATAAGATGTAGAAATCCATGTTGATTTGCTATTATGTAGAAATACATCTACGTTCCCAACGAATAAATTGGCCAGTTATAAAGAATATCTATCATTATTCCTGAAGATAAATGCGTTTACTTTGTTGTTTTAAGATCCTATGTGTTTTTTTGGAGAAAATACATGGACTCAACAATTATTGACAGCTGTCTTTTTTCTTCTTCTGCTTCTTTGATGAACTTCTGCTATGCAACTACTCCGGTATCTGTCGTAAACAGGTCGGTATACTTGAGGTTTTCACCGGTTCCCTATAGTTTGCTTTGTAGGGTTGTTTCTGTTGGCCAGATTTCCATTCTAACACTTCTCAGACTGGGGCAGGGTGTGTTCTGAGGACAGATTTTGGTGATCCACAGGTGCAGGTAGCCAAGTCCCTGAGACCCATTCTATGGAGGTGTGCTCTGAGACTGTAGTGTCCCGTTCTAAGTCCGAAGACTGTGGTCTGTGCTTTTCTGTTTAGTGTATTTATACTGTCGTGCTCTGGGATGTATATCCGTTTCTTTCTTCTCCACATCATTTTTCTGGAATTGACAGTTGTGATGTTTTACGAAATCCAACACCGATGCAAATAAAGACAATCAGATAAAAGTACAAATGGTACCAGTTGTCAGATGAAAACATCCTTCCACATTAGCCTACCGTACCGTTTGTGTTTCTTTATGATCTTTCAGGCTATGTCGGCGGGAGTCTAATTCCTGACAGGTCTAACCGTGGCCTCCAATAAGATATGTTACCGGGGCCATGGTCTAATCACAGCAAACTCTAGATAAATAGGCCAGATAGCTGAGTGGGAATCCTGACCTAGATCAGAAAATTAGGCCGGAAAATATAGATGTTTGATAGAGTACTGCAAGCCTTTTTGCAATTTTACTCATTTCTGTGAGTCTATGGTTATTTATTGGTGAAAAATATTCATAATATTGATATTCCTTATTGTTAAACTTAACTTGTTGCATAATATAACTTCGATTTAGCATTTTGTGTTGATTTTAAAAGGAATTCGTTTGTATACACCAACACTGAAATGCGAGGTCACGTGGTGTAGTTGGGGTCTGATTTCCCATAATTCTTACCTGAGTCCGAAGGCCCATAAATTTATAGTTGGATCTGGTCGATCTCAGAGCCGTTAAGGTTGAAAAAATGTTATTTATGTTGGACGTTTAATGAGAAATTGAACCCAGACTACGCTTCTAAGAGGTGAGTTCTCTAATACCTACGCCACTGCGGCTCTCTCTCTTTCACATATACACAGTTTTAAAACATGGTCTAGAGTCGCAAGATTCCTTCATTTCGTTCGCTTAGCGTTTATGCGTGGCAACCTGATTGCTATAGTGCACCTCTTGGCTGGTTGCCTCCGACTTCACCACTTTTATTGCTAGAGAAGACTGTGGTCTAACTCGAGGGATAGAAATGTAAAAGAAGTAGGAGATAAGACAAGAAAAAAAGATGCCCTCCTCAAGAGAGAGGAGGGCTGCCATTTAACCAATAGCTGGGGGATGGGTTGGTTGCAGCCAGAGCATTTACCATTCGTCGGTGGGTTCTGCGCTGTCACCTTATGAGGCCCCATCCTGTTCCCCGCCTTTTGGTCTGGCCTTTCCCCTTCAGTCTGTTCGGCTTGGTTAGACCTGCCAGGAGTTAGACTCCGCCGACATAGCCTGAAGGATCCCCAAGCACGCAAACTCTCCAACCACGCTAGTAAATTGCATATCCTTTACAGGACTTTGCGAATCAGCCCCAGCTTTTAACGCTGTTTGTGATTTTTCTAGGCATTATTACATTCAGTAGTTTGCCATTGTTCAACCACGCTAAGGTATGCTAATCTGGAGGGAGTCGCAAGATTCACTTCATTGTACTTGGCTTCCTCATAAATCCCCGTCCCTTTCTGCAAAAATGGCACGTTACTTGCCAAGAATGTTGCACAAAGTGCGAACTCCGTAGCTCCAGCAACAATCCTAGGGATCTCTGGAATAAAATGCACATGAGAACTGAACGACGTGAATCAGATCCGAATCCACAACTTTCAGAACGCAAGGCAAACGTGTTAACCACTTCGTCCGTCACAGAGTCCAAACCTTCTCACCCCATCATCACCATATACAGTACATTCATATACACATACATTTTTGTCAATAGAGCTCGCGTAATAACCAAAAAAACTTTCGGTTTAAATTGACGAACGTCAAAGTATTGTTTTTGTGCCATGCTAATATTTCGTGTAAGAGGGATGGTTAATTCTATCCCTCTTATGCAGAAAGTTATGTAAAGTGAATATGAAGTCCATTCATTGAGGATCTTCGCCGGTGCTACGGAGTTTTATCCATCTGTGCTGGAATTTTCTTCAGTGTTTCTTATCGGCGTGTGGTGACGGTTTGGTCGTTAGTCGCCACACGCTGAGAGACATAATAATATAATAAATCCCATAACCCGTTATGGTCGTAGGATTGTCACTGTTGAGACATCAGCACAAAAAGCACGCCATGAGTCTCTGTCTTCAACTCCTCGGGCGAGTGTGGAGAAACCCCGACCAGCTCTTGATGTTGTCAAAACTGAGAAACATACTGATGGGGAGATCGGAGAACTTATGGACTAATTGGTTCGACGTGAAGTGAAGATGATCTGACGACTAAACTAAACTAAATAACCAAAAAAAACCAAACATATGTATCGTCGTTTTCAGCAAATTCGATCGATCCTCTGTCTGTGCCCAGTTCCCCCTTTCAGAACCAATCACAATGGTATTTTAATTTACCTCATCCACACGTTCTTCTGGGTTGAACTCATCTTTCAGTAATACCATAGTCTTAAGTTACACACGGGGAATTTTACAACCAAACACTTTAATCATGATGAGGTCTTTTGTTTCTAGAATAGTTGCTCTGAAAGATTAGTTTTCCTGGAAGTAGAAATTAGATTTACGGATAGAGTTAAATTTCTAGTCTGGGCAGAGTTTCTTTTTTTTTTTTTAAACTGGACTCTTCTGTATTTACCAGACAGTTTTGTTTGAGGTAGGAGAGACCGAAGAGTGACATTAGTTCTGGGTTATTCTTCGTCTTCGTCTTCTGTAAACGCTCCATATCGACCACTTGTCAACTACTATGTGTGATTTGTATGTGATCTGAGCCTAAGAGCGATTGCACGTTGTGCCAGTTATGCGCCCACAAGTAGACCAGCACTTCCGATTTCTGCGCTGCTTTTTATTTACTAGGGTAGCATCCTAAGGCATACATTAGTCGCCTCTTACGACATGCATTGTAGGTTGCAGTGGTACTATTCTTTGCTTCCTTGCGGCCGCAGCACCACACAGGCGTCTGGGTTATTAATCAGTATGTAGTAGCTTGCCATAAAGCAAGAGGAAATTTTATTACATTGAGTGTCCGCCTGCGCAGCGTGTTAGTAGCGCGTTGGACGACGGGTAGCAAGCGCCCTGTAAGTGCGGTTCAATTCCGCGGACTGGCAGAAAAGCTACAGGTTCCTCCAGATTTTCGGTGTTCGTGGCACCGAACCGAAGGGTTACGATGTCCATGGCACCGAGCCGAAGAGCTGAAATCTCAAGTGCTTCTGGGTCGAACAAAACAAAAAAAAATTACATTAAGTAATATATAGACGTGAAATTAGATCAAAACAAACACAAAGTCAACATCTGAAGTTGGAGAAGGCACTCCTGTATGACGGGGGACACTTATAATAAGGAAAGCATGTCTTCACTCAAAAATCAGCCAGAAGTACCAAGCGCTCTCACTACACCTGAACTCATAGCTAGCGAATGCAAGACGAAGAAGAAGAAAAAGCACAAAGTTGAGAATATTTCAATCAAATGTGAAGTCAGTGCTGTTGTATGGCTCGAAAACAGAGGACAACAAAAGAAACCACCAGAAAACTACTGACCTTCGTAAATGGATGTTTACATATAATAGAGGGACAACCGTGGGTACATTGGACTGGCACATCAGACTGCATAGTACTGCTGCCTTGTAGTTTGAGTGGAGGTAATCAAAGTCTAGCGTAGCAAACCGTACACAAAAGTGGACGGGCGGCGAACCAAGGTGCCCACAAAACGACCGGTTCGCTGGACAGATGGCGCTCATAGGCCCGGGAGAACAGGCCGTCTAAGGGTCGCTGCCCTAAAAGAAAATAGCAACCTACTGCCTTGCAGGTTTGGTTAGGGGACATCAAAGGGATAACGGAGAGCGAACCCAGTAAACGCTGGTTGAAACCGAACACACTACCAAAGGATAAGCACCTGAGCTCCAATAGGTACTGAAGGTTGTGCACGTACATCCCATTCTTGATGTTAGGCATTATATATCACACTAGAATGATAAAAAACGACCTAAGAATGATCGAGAAGATAGAGAGAGAGAGAGAGAGAGAGAGAGAGAGAGAGAGAGACTGCATAGCACATACTTCAAGACTGCCCTGAATATGATAAACTGAAGTAGACTCACTGGCTTAACGAAACAACATTTCGATATAAAACTACACTGACCTCTGTGTGAGCTACAAAAGACAGTGAAGTTCATACAAGAGACAGCGTTGAATATATATGACAATACTTCACGCAAACTAAAGGAAGGAAGGAATAAAGGGACTGAGATGGTGTGCTAAGATTGCAAACAATGAACTCAGGAAATGAACAAACCAGTGGAAAAGAAGCTAAAGAGGAGACACTAATAGGACACAGGTTGAGAAAAACGACTGAAAACATTACAAAACAGGCACTGTTTTGGAACCCACATGGAAAGAGAAGTAGAGGAACGCTAGAAATACTCTGGAGAAGAAGAGATGCAGACTGATATTAAAAGGATAGGCAAGACAGAGAAATAATTGAAAGAGATGGGAAGAGAGAGGAAAGACTGAAAGAAGTTTCCTGAAGACCTGTGCTCCATTGGGAGTTGAAAGGTGAAAAAAGAACAAAAATAGACCTCACTTTTCAGGAAGCAATGGCAAACTACCGAATGTATAGGTGGTGCTTAGAAAATCAATAACTCGTTTACTGTAGCTGATGACGACGTCCTGTAATGGGTATGCCACTATCTTCGAGTTTTAGATACTATTTACTAACGATCTCAGAAAGAATTGATATTCGAGTAACGGATAGTAACTATTCGCACGTCACTAGTGAAGTAAGCACAGCAGATACGCGATGACACAGCTCAGGTGTCAGAACAAGATTAATTGAAGAGAAGGAAGCCGATCCGATGAGAAACCGAACAATGACGAGTAAATCAAATACTAAAACAAACTGGCCGACAACAAAGGAGGATTCTGAACTGTCCAAAAATCGAAATTAACAAGATTTTATTCTGTGTTTTTATTTCTTTTTAGCTGCGTTTGTTGCTTCAATACTTTATCAGCATAGGAGTATCAGATGGCAGGTGGAGCAAGGGCATAAATATATGCTTTCAAATAAAAGACGTTATTCACACAAGATGAGCTCCCTTGGCAAAATTTGCTCACAATATTATCTCCCTTCACAAAATTAAATATAAATATGATAAATACATTCATGAAAGCCAGATTGTTCAAAAATGGATTCTATTGTTCTACAAATACGCTGTTTGAATGTAATATTTCGAGTAATTCGTGTAATATAACTTTAATTCTAGACATGTTATTTTAGCTACAGTTTATTAATTATTTATACAATTGTTATAATTAATTAATTTAAAGTGACAGGCACATACTTATCGTTACTGGTATCTCCGCACCTGTGTTGTCGGAGCTCGCAAGGGAGTAAAATTAGTAACACTGCGACGTACAAGGCATGTCGTAAGAGGCAACTGGGGTAGGGGTCTAGGGGAAAGGGATCCTAGTAAATATAAGGCGTAGCAGAAATCTGAAAGCTCTGATTCTCGCACACACCACCACCCCCTTCCTCACCCACCGCTCTCCCAAAGCTCGTCTTTAAGTTAAAATAATTGTGCCTCATCTTAAAGAGGCTTTCATACCCGACTGAATGAACACAAGGAGTTTTTTCAAGAACCCCAGAGGAAGCAACGGAAGTAACGAATATGATCAACAAATAAACAGGTGCAGGTATTAAGAGCTTCCGAAAAAACAAATAGACAAACACGGGACTCAAACCACTTACCCTAGTCCTTACGACACCAATCGCCTAGCCTAGCAATACGAGCGCCCTTGCGTACACAACCAATGAGCCATAACAAACTTCTTATTCTTCAGCGATCTCTGGTCACGCGCTTAATTTAGTGTGGACCACAAACTGGGTAGTCAGCTTCAGGTCTGTCAGGTTTCCCAAAGCTTAGTTTTCAGGTCGACTGAGTGTGACCACATGTTGCTTCTCAGCTCACACAGGAGAGGGCAGTCTTGCAGGATATGCTCTGGTTTCTGTTCCTCCTAATGGCACTGGTAGAGAGCTGTTTAACTTATTCTTAGTCTATATAAGTGTTTGTTGAGTTTGCAGTGTCCGGTGAGTAGTCGAAATATAATGACCTGGTCTGTTCTGCTTAGGTCTTTGAGGGAGTCTTTTCCATAATCATATTCAGTGTCTGTTTTCCAGTCTACTGCAGATTTTCTCTGTACGAGGGTTTTGACTTCTTGAAATGAACAAACAAATATATTATAAATAATTCTCCACAAAGAGTTGCTTCTTAGATTCATGATCCACCCGAGTGGTTACCGGGGCCCAAACGGGGTGTAAAGAATAGAACCACTGATACCACCAACGCATGTTGTAAGAGGCGACTAAGGAGGTAGGGCGTGAGAATAGCTACCCCACACCGTAAAAAAACAGAACAGAGAGCGAACCGAGTAAACGCAGGCTGAAACCGGACAAATCGCCGAAAGATAAGCACCAGAGCTCGAAATGGTGCTGAAGATGTGACGTAAAACACACCGATGCTAAGGTTGCATGAATCTGATTTTTTTACGAATATAATTTATGGGGAGGTCTGATACATCGGTCTGGGCGGTGATCGGGAGAGAGAGAGAGAGATTCATATTGGTTGCCCTTCAATACGCCATGATATAACCACAAAAAAGCCTCGTTCTTAAGTTGAACTTGGCATGCTTCGGCTAAAAGAGGACTTAATACTCTACAGCAGCCCGTTCCTAAGCGTTGCATTACCGTGGACACCCTTTTAAATACATTTTACTGCCGAGGACCAACAAAAGTTTCTATATATGATAATCTTCTAGGGATGGAGTTATTATTACACCACATCATAATATAATATAATAGCCGTCCATCGCAAGCGATGATGACAACAATCTCAGACGTGTACTGTTGCACCTCTCTGTGTGTGCGGAGGTGACTGTAGAGTCCAATCCTAGAACAGAATCCCCGACCACAGGTGGGGCATACATGATCAAGGTTAGACATGTGCGTGTTGTGTGCTCTGTCTTTCGCGCTGCTCGTTTTCTCTGTGACTCAACAATACGATGATTCTCAGCTATTCGGGTTCCTCTTTTGTTGTTACAGAGCCACATTTGGCGATCTTCCGCAAGGGATTCCCAGCACGTATTGTCTATATCGAAGCATTTCAGAGACACTTTAAGAGTGTCTTTAAAGCGTTTCATTCAAGCTGGCTCCATATTCTCAGAATGCGGGAAACTTCAAATAATCTTTCAGATTGCCCTGTCATACATTTATACTCCGGTCTGGTCCGGGTCCTTTGATTTCGTATCGGAACTAGTTTTTAAAAAAAGGGTTTAAAGCCGAAGGATTGACTTCATTGCACCGGGTTACCCCATATGGCTCGGTCCTCTCCGCAGAAATGGCACGCCACCTACCGAGAGTATTGCACAAGCACGAACTCCGTAGCTCCGGCAACAATCCTAGGGGTCTCTGGAAAAACTGTAATCGTGAACAGAAGGCCGCGGTCCGGATTCGAACCCACGACCTTCGACTCGCAAGGCAAAGGGCTTAACCACTCAGCCACGAACTAGTTTACAACTGTTTTTAGACATATTTCTGAAAATAATTTTTCTGTTTGAAATGTCAAAGATCATAATATTTCTTCAAAACTTGATGCCCCCCTGTGAGTACCTTGTGGACCTCAATTTGAGAAACACTGTTCTACAGAACACATCGACAGTAATCGACAGTAATCGACAGAGTAAAATCGTCTAAAGGAATTCATTCTTATTTTTGTATTTATGTTAGTGAATACGCCCTACTATAACCAAAACAATGACTCGTTTGATTGAGTCTTCTTCTTCTTTGCGTTCGTTCTTTACGACCAATTTTAATCACTCTTTGTGATATGTTTGATCTTTGCCAAGAACGTGTATACGTTGCACATTGGTTTGGTAGACCCTAAACGCATAGACTTCTACACGTTTAGGACATGTGCATCCGACTTCAGCCAAACCTCCTTAGTCGCCTCTTACGACATGCATGGCAGGAAACAGTGGTTCTATTCTTTACACCCCAAATTTGGGCCCCGGTAACCAATCGGGTGGTTTGATTGAGTGATTGATTGATTGATTGATAGGACCATCATCATTCCAGTTCGGTTAGTTACCATATGTGCTCCGATCTCTTCTGTACACAGGAAGATCTCAGCGGCAGAGCACGAACTCTGTAACACCATCGAGGGTCCCCATGTAATTTAGAAGATGTTGAAGATATTTTGTAGGGATTTTGTTTTTGAATTTTGACCGGGCATGGGCTTCCAACTGTTCTCGATTTTGAATTGTCCGGTGCATAAATTGAACACGGGACCTACGTTTTATTGTCCGTCTCCGATAGGACTAGGAACTCGATCTCACCTACACTGAGATCAGTGATCTCTGGGAAAATATCTCAATGGCTCCACGAGGGAGCGAACCGACAACCTTTGGTACGAGAAGCGAGCACCTATCTGCCCAGCGTGTATACTGTGAGGTGCCCGTCTGCCCAGCGTGTTAGTAGCGCGTTGGACTACGGGTGACTACCCCTCTGTGTGTGCGGGTTCAATTCCGCGGGATGGCAGAAAAGCCACAGATTCCCAGATTTACGGTGTTTGTGGCACCGAACCGAAGGGTTACGATGTCCATGGCACTGAGCCGAAGAGCTGAAAAGCTCAAGTGCTTCTGGATCGGAAAAAAAAAAAAAAAAACCTCGTCGTCACAGAGACACCGAGATGACTCGTTATTACGTTAAAAGGGCGTACGTCGTGGATAAGTGGTTACGCCCTTGCCTTCTGAGTCGAAGGTAGTGTGTTTGAATCCGGAGGGGCGCCGTTCTGTCCCTGATGTATTTTTTCAAGAGACCCTAGGATTGTTGACGGAGCTAGTTAGTTCGTGTTTTGTGCAATACTCTCGGCAGGTGGTGTGCCATTTCTGCGGAGATAGGCAGAGCCATATGGGATAAAACTCGGTGCAATGATGTAAATTCTTCGACTTTAAAGCCCTTTAAACGCCTGCAAGCCCAGCGTGTTCGTTGCGCGTTGGACGACGTGTGACCAGCCCCCTGAAAGTGCGGTGCAATTCCGCGGGCTGGCAGAAAAGCCACAGGTTATCCAGATTTACGGTGTTCGTGGCACCGAACCGAAGGGTTACGATGTTCATGTCACCGAGCTGAAGAGCTGAAAGCTCAAGTGCTTCTAGATCGGAAAAAAGCCCTCTAAACTCTTTAAAACGTCTGTTCTGTTCAGAACGTTCTAAAAATATCTTTGTATTTCTCATGTTCTAAACTAAACAGTTAAATTATTCATATGGCGATGATTCTGATCAGCCATCTTTGATTGATGATAATTAATGTATAATATATGAGAGGAACCGTATTGTCGCTTAAACACGTGACTTTTCTAATAATAGAAAGGAGGTTAAAGGTGAAGGATGTGGGTTTTGACATGTGACTGTTCAGCAGCAATAAACGAAGGTACCCAGGTACTGTTTTATTTTAAATCCAAACTGTATCCTCTTTCACTAATGAGGTCAGATAATGCTCAAGTTACAACGGTCAGCGTTCATTAAGAGATCTGGTGTCTGTAATAGAGCAATTAAAGAGGTGCGATTGGTCAGCTGGAGGCACGTGACTAAGTACAGATAATTACTATGCGATGTGACCAATCCGTAACAGGATCTGCTGACTTCAAGTCTGTCACGTGCTGTCTCTCACTCGTTAGAACATTCAGTAATTGTATCTTGCCTATTATTACTTACGCAATTGTACCTTCAAACACCATTACGTGTGGAGACAAAAGAGAGTGCAGAGGACAGAGAGAACATCCTATGTATCAGCTCCAGTCTCCAGATTTACCTGCAGCAACTGTGGCAAGGAGTGCCACTCCAGAATAGGCCATTACAGCCACAAGAAAAGTTGTGATTCAGCCCAGAACATACTACGTGACGCAAGACCTATTGTCTCCTGAGACAAAGAGGCCAATGATGGAATTGTACCTTGCAAAATTTGGATCGCCAAAAGGTTTAAATAGTTAAACAAAACTTGCAATATCTTGGAAGTATTTCTTCTTCGAATGCTCCATATCGACCAGTTGAACCCTTTAGCTGCTAAGGACGTATATATACGTTTTCCCATTCACTTCTAAAGACGCATTAACACGTCTGTTATTATCTCTCCTCTGTGGGCTAAAGACGTGTTAACACGTTATATATTGCTACTGTCACTGCTATGGCGTACATTCACGTTTGTGACCTAGAAAAAAGTGTAGCTACTTTTAGCGCAGCCTTCAGAAAGTATGTAACAGTCACTATTTGTGATTTGTATGTGATCCGAGCATAAGAGCGATTGTACGCTGTGGTAGTTATGCGCATACAAGTAGGCCATCACATCCGATTTCTGCGACGCTTTTTAATTTACAAGGGTAGCTTCCCTAGGCCCCTACCGTAGCCTCCTCTTATGACACGCCCTGTAGATCGCAATGTTGCTATTCTTTGCTCCCCTTGCGAGGCCCAGCAACACACAGGCGTTGGAATTGCTTGATTGATTGAATGATATGGCCATCATCATTGCACTTTGATGAGTGACCATGTGTGCTCCGATCTCTTTCTTACACAGAAATTTCTCAGCGGCAGTTCGCGAACTCCGTAGCACCGACAAGGGTCTCGATGTAATTTAGAAGATGAAACAAAAATATTTTGAATGAATTTTTTTTTCTTAATTTTTCTAATGAGTTTTGACCGTGCAGCGGCTTTCAAGCCTGCTCTTTTCGATCTTGAACTGTCAAAGGTTCTTTTACGTGCTCAATTTGAACATGGGACCTACGTTTTATCGTCAATCTCTGATAGGACTAGGAACTCGATCTCATCTACACTGAGATCTGGAGGTCTCTGGGAAAATATATCAATGGTTCCACGAGGTACCATAGTATCAGGGACGGTCATTATTGTACCACAGTATCAGGGACGGTCATTATTGTATCACAGTATCAGGGACAGTCATTATTGTACCACAGTATCAGGGACGGTCATTATTGTACCACAGTATCAGGGACGGTCATTATTGTACCACAGTATCAGGGACGGTCATTATTGTACCACAGTATCAGGAACTATTTTCTGATCACTTGCCCATAGCATCGAATCACAACCACATCAATCGCGTATTAATATCGTCTTCTTCTTCAGCGATCTCTGGTCATGCGCTTAATTTACTGTGGACCACAAACTGGGCAGACAGCTTCAGGTCTGTCAGGTTTCCCAAAGCTTAGTTTTCAGGTCGACTGGGTGTGCCACATGTTGCTTCTCAGCTCACACAGAAGAGGACAGTCTTGTAGGATATGCTGTGGTGTCTGTTCTGCCTGCTGACACTGGCAGAGAGCTGTTTGACTTATTCCTAGTCTGTATTAGGCGTATTAATATAAACAAAATGGTATTCTTCTTGCATCTCCTCCTCTCAAGAAGCAGATCGTAAAGAATAGAACAACAATTAAAACAATATTTGGTGAATTTTACCAAAACATTTCTCCTACCCAGCTTTTGATCTTGAGAACTAAGATTATTTCTGTTTCAGCGTTTATTTATTTAGACCAGTCTAACTTCATGTTCACGAAGTCAATCGTCAGAAACTCCTGAAAGCAGCGTTAATCAGTAACCACGTTTGTCTTTATTTCATCTTGAAGGAGATGCTTTATTCACACGTTGGACTAGTTTCTTTAGCGGAAAACCCAGTGTCAACATTATTCCATGTTCAACCGCTCTGTTGCATCACAGGCAATAGTGGTTGATAAAGATTATTTGAAAGGAAAAATTCCCCGATCAGAATATCAACAAATCGTACACGTTCCCTTAAGAATGAAGTTGGGCTTGCTCCTGTAGAGTTTGCTTAGTGCATTTAACACTTTTATGGAAACAATGAAAAGTATGGAATGCTGCCCTAGATGTTTGTCGTTCGTCAAAGAACATTCGATCTACAAGATTCTTTTAAAATTGCTTCCGTAAATATGAATTTTTTTAATGTTTCTGTTGTATACCGTTGTTTATATAATTTTCCTTCTATTTCATTTTTGGGGGGAGTGTATTATTCTTACTGCACTTAGTTTTTACCTTCACAACTTTTATTCTTTGCCTTTTTTTTCATTTTCATTAACTTTTTTTTGGTTAATTTATATTCTTATGTTTTCCAATCTAATCTATTTTGTTTTTATGGATATCCTTCGAAAGTCTATATATCCTGATGTTTTTCTCAAATATTTGCATCACAAATGCCATTTGATCTTTGTTATTTTATTATTCATAATTTTCTTGACAATAATTTTTTTCCGTTTGCTTTATGCTTTGCACTTTGGTTTTTTCCGCTTTTTTCCATCTTGATTATTGCGTAATACCGTATCAGCCACGAGCCAGATGTCTTTGAAGTTAGCAAATAGATCTGTCCAGAAAGAACTCAAAAGTGGAAGAAAACTGGCTTATGCTACAAATAAGAAAGAGACAATTGTTGTATTTTGGACATAAAAATATCAAAGAGTTGGAGAAGACAATTATGGAAGGAAGTATCCAGGCAAAAAGAAGATGTGGAAGACCACGGGGAAGATGGATTCAGGATATGACTGGTGATTTAAGCATGCCGGTTACAAAGATGAGACATCTGGACTATAAAATAAATTTCCAAGGACGGTTAGTGTGGGAAAGTTCTGCTCAGGAGCGGAAGAAGTATTAGTAGCAGTAGTAGTAGCAGTGATAGTAGTAATAATAATCAATTATAGTAGTAGTCAGTGGCGGCTCGTCATTAAGGGCCATTGGGGCCTGGCACCATCAAAAATAAATTGCTACGTGTACTTATTACGTTATAAATTAAAATATAACCTAACTCAAAACCATGATTTTTCCAAAATTTGTGTCTGGCCCCACCAACAAAAATGAGCACGAGTCGCCACTGGTAGTAGTAGTAGTAGTAGTAGTAGTAGTAGTAGTAGAGTAGTAGTAGTAGTAGTAGTAGAAGTAGTAGTAGTAGTAACATCAGTAGTAACATCACTAGTAGTAGCTTTCGTTGTTACAGTTGTCGTAATTAAAGTTGTTGTTGGCATTGATGATGGTGTTGTTTTTGTTGCGATTGTCGTTGCTTTTGTTGTTGTTGCAGCTGTTGTTGTAGTTGGTGTTGTTATTGATGATGCTTTTTGTATGTTGTTGTAGTGGATGTTGAAGTTGTTGTTAATGTTAGTGTTTATACTATTGTTGTTGTTGCAGTTGATGTTGTAGTTGTTGTTCCTGTTATTGTTGTTGCAGTTGTTCTATCTGTTGCAGCTACTGTTGCATTTGTTGTTTCTGTTGCTGTAGCAATACTCCTTTATTTGACGGATTACAGTGGTGGACAACAGAACAAAAAATTGAACATTAAAAAAAAACTATGCTCCAAAATGAAAATCAAACAAACTTTATATTACTATGAACCAGTGGCGGCTCGTGATCGTTATTGTTGGTGGGGCCAGACACAAATTTTCGGGTAAATCATGGGTTTGGGTTAGGTTATAGTTTAATTTATTAAATAATAAATACACGTTACATATTATTTTTGTAGGGCCCGGCCTCTCTGGCCCTTAATGACGAGCCGCCACAGCTATGAACAATAAGCAATTACAAACGTCTTTAATGTGATGTGGTTGTGAATGAGAAAAGAAAAACATGGTCTAGCGAGCATACGGATCTTTCATTCACAAAATTTGTCTTTTACAGATCTGTCAAGCAAAACTTCGTAAGAAACCACAAGAGTACTTGATGTATTCTCAAACTGCTTACCTTTTGACTCCCGTCTCAGTACTCAATAAATGTCATTCCTCGTACTTCGATAAAGTCTCGCTAGACTGCTCAATGCGTGTCAGCAGAACAAGAAGATTTCTACCAGTTGAAGACTTGTGAAGTGATGGGATGCGTAAGGAAAGAGAAAAAAGAGAGAGAAAGAGAGAGACACCCAAAAAAGTAGTTTTTAAATGGAAATTTTCTTTCACTACTGCCAGGGGCGTTACGATAATTGGTTAATCACCCAATCAATCAGTGCCATACATCTCCACCCTTGCATACTCTACTATTGACCGCAAGATTGTATTCATCCTGTCTAACTGCCACTCCCTCGATCCTTGAAGCCGAGGTTTCTTTCATTCTTCACATATTAAATTCCAATGTGTACTAATAGAAGCATATCTTATTTTGACAGGCTTCTTCTACTTCTTCTTCTTCGATCGCTCCATATCGACCACTTGTTAACCACCCTTTGTGATTTGTATGTGATCCAAGCCTAAGAGCGATTGTACGTTGTGCCAGTTAGGCGCCTATAAGTAGGCCGACACATCCGATTTCTGCGACGCTTTTTATCTACTATTTGATGCTGCAAGTAAGAAAGAGAAAACTTAGATATTTTGGAAAAAACATGAAGTGCTGGGGAAGACCATCATGGAAGAAGGCATACCGGAGGCAAAGAGAAGAAGAGGTTATTGGTTATTGGTTATTGGTTACTAAACTGACGTCATTGCACTCCGGGCAGACCCATAGGTGCTCAGTCTCCCCAACAGATATCGAAGAGTATGCATACTGATGGTTCCTGTGGCTCGCTGATTAAACACACCTCTCACTCTGCCTCTCAGGCATCCAGTTCGACTTGAACAAAGGGTAATTCCAAACTGCTTAAATCGCTTGATCGATTCAACATCGATTTTAGTGTCCTCATCCAACAGAGAGTCTCGAAGAGACCGAAGAATATCCCTTATCCATCTTCAACTCCCCAACAATCGATGCTGTTGATGCAAGCCTGTCCGCTCTCTCTTTACCGTAAAAGAAGAAGAGGAAGACCATGGAGAAGATGGATTCAGGATGTAACTGATGGTTTGAACATGACGGCTGCAGAGGCAGGACATCTGGCCTATGAGAGAGATAACTGTTGGGGTTCTGCTCAGGACAAGCTATTTGATGATGGTGATGTGGCTCCCTAGCCCTTTCGCTACTACATACTTTCCAAAGACGGAGGTAAAAATAGCTACTTTTGTTTCTAGGTCACAAACGTGAATGTACGCCTATAGCAGTGACAGCAGAAATGTATAACGTGTTAACACGTCTTTAGTTCACAGAGGAGAGATAATGACAGACGTGTTAATGCGTCTTTAACAGTGAATGGTAAAACGTCTATACACGTCCTTAGCAGCTAAAGGGCTAGGATTTTGACAGTAAAACCAAAAGAGAGAAAAATGAACAATTTTAACAAGTTGTACACAGATGCTCTTCCGATCCTTTGAAGGAATATCCACTTTTTCTATGCCAGACAGTTGAATTTGTTTCATTCAACTCCATGTATTTCTTCAGGTGAACTTGTTCCTTTGTGAAATTGGTATTGCTTTGATTGATTGATTGATTAATTGATTGATTGATAGGACCATCATCATTGCACTCGAGAGTATCCATGCGTAGTCTGATATCTTTCTCACTCAAGAAGATCTCAGTAACTGTGCACAAACTCCGTTGCACTGGCGAGGGTCCCCGATGTAATTTTGAAGATGTTGAAAATATTTTTGCAGGAATTATTCCTTTTAAAAAACTTTTCTAATGATTTGTTCCCTGGCAGCGTCTTTCCAGCCTTCTCTTCTCGATTTTGAACTGTCAATGGTTCTTTTATGTGCTCAAATTGAACACGGGACTTAAGTTTTGTTGTCTGTCTCCGATAGGACTAGGAACTCGACTTCACCTACACTGAGATCAGGGTCTCTGGAGAAATATCCCGATGGCTCCACGAGGGGGCGAGCCGAGTATCTTTGGAACAAGAAGCGAGCGCCTACACCAAACCTCTACGCCACCTAAACAACAACAGTAAACAAACACATATTTTTTTTTTCGATCCAGAAGCATTTGAGCTGAAACCTCTTCGGCTCGGTGTCATGGACATCGTAACCCTTCGGTTCGGTACCACGAACACCGTAAATCTGGGGAATCTGTGGCTTTTCTGCCAGTCCGCGGAGTTGAACCCGCACTTACAGAGGACTAGTCACCCGTAGTCCGCGCTACGAACACGCTGGGCACGCTGGATAACAATTATGTATACCACCACATCCACAAAAGCAAGTACATCCCAGCGACAAAATACATTCACAACAAAATGAGAAACAAACTTAAACCCCAGCGACAAACATACAATCACCCCAACATAAATACAAAGAAACATCTACTACAACCACATATATTCTACAATGAACAACATATAAACACAACCCCACACAGTTAGGTCGTCATTAAGGGCCAGAGGCCGAGCCCCACCAAAAATAATGTGTAACGTGTATTTATTATTTAATAAATTAAAATATAACCTAACCCAAAGCCATGATTTTCCGAAAATGTGTGTCTGGCCCCACCAACAAAAACGATTACGAGCCGCCACTGCCCCCACATATACTCACGTGTCTAAGGTCGAAAAGCGAAAGATGGTTGATATAAGACACAGTGAAAAAATGTACAACATCGATAATAGACTTCATCAAGACAACAAATTAAATTGTTGGACCACAGTCCCAGATTACAACAGCAGGATCCTCAAAGAGCAATGTACTGTCCGATTGCTTCAAAGCAAAAGGTCTGCCACGCAAAATGGCCCCAGAGATAACACTGCGATGATCAAGCTTTTACAAGCGTATCTGGGCCGCATTTTGAAACTCTTCCACCTGAAAGCGTTAATGCAAACGGGATCGAGAAAAAGGAAAAAAACCATAACAACACTATTCTACATTGAACAACATATAGAAAACACTTCACATTGAAATTATAACAACATATCGTTCTCATTGAACACCAGTGGCGCTCGAACCTTTTGGGTTGCCGACACAAATATTGGAAACATCAGTATGGATACACAATGTAAACAATAAAACTAAATTTGATGTCCGGCCACGGCATGAATACCGGCAGCTGATATTACAACAGTAGTGTACAATGACAACGAACACACAACACACAAACGACATGAATCAGCACCCATCAAACAAAATAGAGTATGAAAAAACATCAAAACAGGGAAGTTTCCTATTTAATCCAAAAACTCTTACATACACACATTGTATTTCTGAAAGCAGCTTTATCCCCTATTGAAGCAAAAAGGGGATTAGTGATTCTCACTAAGGATTCAAAGAATGCCGTACATCCACTATAAAAATGGTGCAGTTCTAAATGAAAATGGACAGAATAATTATCTGTGTTACAAAGTAAACCACAAAAATTAAAAACAGGAAAGTCTTGCCTTGAACAAGACTACTTAAATCATAATTTCTCAATACACTGAAAAATTGCTTTTTTGAATACTAAACTAAGATTTAGTCACATCAAACTTTCAACTTCTTCCATCCCTAAGTATTATTACAACCAAAGTCAAACTGGCCAATCTCAGACTGGAACTTAATGATTTCATGTGAGTTACTCTCTGTCCAGTTTGTTTCCAGAAGACACTGAATAAGAATTTAATATGAGAATGATCAATCATAATATTCTAAAACCTTGAGATGTGGACCAGGGAGTCATTAGGTCAGCCCAGATGCTGAACCACTGGTCTAGCTGGCTCACATCTTAAATTTACTTCCAAACCAATCAGAACTATGCCCTTATGTGCAGCACGAATGAATACTACAAACTAGCTGCAGATGTATATGCTTTACAGACTCATTGTCAGCTATACAGCCCTGGAGGCTAAATCCACTGACAGCACAGTACAAAAACTACAAAGAGAACTTGCTCAGCTTTCAGAAAAGGCAGAAATTCACTTGCAGTGATTCCATTCACTGTGGCATTGCAGGCAATGAGAGTGCTGATGTCTTAGCTAAGGAGGGCAGTGCCAAAGAGCAAATTTACAAACCCTTGTCTTTTCAAGAGGTCAAAACCTCATACAGAGAAAATCTGCAGTAGACTGGAAGACAAACACTGGATATGATTATGGAAAAGACTCCTCAAAGACCTAAGCAGAACAGACCAGGTCATTATATTTCGACTAGGCACCGGACACTGCAGACTCAACAAACACTTATACAGACTAGAAATAAGTCAAACAGCTCTCTGCCAGTGTCAGCAGGCAGAACAGACACCAGAGCATATCCTGCAAGACTGTCCTCTTCTGTGTGAGCTGAGAGCAACATGTGGCCACACCAGTCGACCTGAAAACTAAGCTTTGGGGAAACCTGACAGACCTGAAGCTGTCTGCCCAGTTTGTGGTCCACAGTAAATTAAGGGCATGACCAGAGATCGCTGAAGAAGAAGAAGAAGAAGGTTAGTTTACATTTCAATGTATAAAACAATAATACACGTTACACCTTATTTTTGGCTGGGTCCGGCCCCACCGGCCCTTAATGACAAACCGCCACTGTGAACAACATATAACAAAAAAACATATTCTACAATGAACAACGTACAAACACAACAACCACACAAACCACAAACGGCATTACCTTCAACCACAAAGACAGAAATAGAGCTTCAAAAACCAACACAAACATCACACAATCAGCTGGAAGTTTCTCCTTGTTAACATCCCTAAACAACTCAATTACAATACACACATTGTACTTCTGTAACAGTGTTTATCCCTCTATTGAAGCCAAGAGATTCATGCTATCGTCTACTTCAGCGGTTCCCAAACTTTGTATTACCGTGGACCCACTTTTAAATACTGCTGCTGTGAACCCCCAAAAGTTTCTATATATGAAAATGGACAGGAATGAATTATCTGTGTGTTACAATAGTAAACAATGTCTGCAATTTAATATTTTATTAAACAGGAAGAGGTTTCCTTTTTGCCTTGAACAAGACGTGTCATCATTATCATCATCAGTACATTTGCGTTTCAATTTCAGCCAGTGATCCATCCAGAAGCTCAGCCAATATATATTGTAGCAATATCTAATTCACGCTAACGTTATTTATCACATATTTTTCACAAGATCGTTTCAACCAATTATTTACTTAAATTTCATTCTTCTAGCGATGAAGTTATTATTACACCTTACCAACAGTCAATCTGGCTCCGATATCTCAGACTGCGGGAAACTTCTAATGATCTTTCAGTTTGTCCTGTCAGACATTTAGACTCCGGTCTGGTCCTAGTCCTTTGATTTCGCAGCGGAATTTGTTTACCACTGTTTTTAATACATGTTTTTTTTTTTTTTAATTATGTTAGAAATATCAAAAATCATAATATTTCTTAAAACTCTTGAGGACCCCCTGTGATGACCTAGCGGACCTCTGAAGGTCTGCAGTCCCTAGTTCGGGAAACCCTGGTCTAGCTCGCCACATCTTATCCTAACTTTCACTTACCCAAAACCTATTTCTAAAAACCTTTAAATTAAAATGTTTTCTGTGAATGAAAGACTACAAACTGACACTTGCAGAATTGTATTCACGCTTTCTAGAACATCCCGCACTCATTATAACAGATTTTTGTCTTCCGTATACAACAAAATTAATTCGAATGTAGACAAAAATATGTTTTGTTGAAATCATTTCCTTCAAATTATATACTTAGAAATAATGTCAATTTCTTTTACTCAAATTTATTTTGTTAATTAGTGATTGGCAGCAAAAAGATACGACCATCAAAGAACTGTTACTTTTTTTTAAAGATTCTGTAGTATTTTTGTCATAACACAAGTTTTCATTGTAGGAACATTAATATGTGATTAATTTCTAACATATGCAGGAGAGGACAGACCTTCATTGATAAGGAAACACTACAGATAACAACTGACAGTGTTACAAAGTTCTAAATACTGTTTCCATACTTTAGTTGTAAGATGTACGTTTTTTTAACTTTAAATATTCCAAACGATCTTGAGAGCACCCAGTTATCCTTAACTCATTTCTAATTCTTCTACCAACCAGTCTAATCAACCCAGCATTGTCTTCTCGAGAAGCTTCGAAACCCGGTCCCCACACACATGCTGCCGCAATCGTTATAGTTCTTTCGGCCAAACCCACTTTGGTAAGAGCAATTGCTATAGAAATCCCTAGACTACGGGACGGCTACGTTCACCTATTGATGTTTTTTGGTACTCTCTTTTTGTCATATGTAATTATCAATCAAACGTCGGTTTACCCTTTAAGATTTCTTCAAAATTATTTTGTGAATACTCTACGAAACAACATAAAGGTTTCTTGCTCGACTCATTTCCCGGTTTCAATTTTTTTTTAACCCCGCGCCGTTGAGAATAATCGTTTCCCACGGCATTGACCTTGTACATTCGCAGTCGCTGAAAGAGTTTGGGGTAGGAGATCTTGCTTCTGTCAATGGATGACACCTCTTAAGTTCTGAACATCCCCGGAGTCTTTGTCATAATGGCAAGACTTTTGAGATCTGACATATGCTGCACAGGGGGGAACCAAGTGTTTAGACTCGAATTACGCCATTATCTACAAATCGATGTTTCGTTCGACAAGATGTCTGTTAAAAACTGAGGTACATCGTTCTGTTATAGAAGATAGGCAATTTGCAGGTGCACTGTGAGGGGTTCTAGTCCCCCTCCAACCCCTTCCCCACGGATTGAATAGATCGTATATGAAAGTGCTAGTTATAACTTTGCTAACAGAAAGCTATGATTGGAAGGTTTTTAAAAAAACTAAACTATTCAGGCTTGAATAAGTCGTGGAAATTCGAAATTGTTTAGTTAGAAATGTCATTGTCCACTTAAAATGTGATTATTTAAATAGAATGAGATTAGTTAAAATATGTGATTTAGTTCAAATGTGATTATTTAGCTAAAGGGATTATTTCGTTAGATGGATTATTTAGTTAAAATGTGATTATTTTGTTTGAATGGGATTATTTAGTTAGAGAGATTATTTAGAGAGATTATTTAGAGAGATTATTTAGTTAGAGAAATTATTTAGAGAGATTATTTAGTTAGAGAGATTATTTAGAGAGATTATTTAGAGATATTATTTAGTTAGAGAAATTATTTAGAGAGATTATTTAGTTAGAGAGATTATTTAGAGAGATTATTTAGTTAGAGAGATTATTTAGTTAGAGAGATTATTTAGTTAGAGAGATTATTTAGATAGAGAGATTATTTAGATAGAGAGATTATTTAGATAGAGAGATTATTGAGTTAGAGAGATTATTTAGTTAGAGAGATTATTTAGATAGAGAGATTATTGATAGAAGATTATTTAGTTAGAGAGATTATTTAGATAGAGAGATTATTTAGTTAGAGAGATTATTTAGTTAGAGATTATTGAGTTAGAGATTATTGAGTTAGAGATTATTTAGTTAGAGAGATTATTTAGATAGAGAGATTATTGAGTTAGAGAGATTATTTAGTTAGAGAGATTATTTAGATAGAGAGATTATTTAGTTAGAGAGATTATTTAGTTAGAGATTATTTAGTTAGAGAGTTATTGAGTTAGAGAGATTATTTAGTTAGAGAATTATTTAGAAGAGAGATTATTGAGTTAGAGGATTTATTAAGTTATAATATAATTAAAAATGGAAGAAATTGTTTAGTTAGATTGTGATTGTTTTGATAAAATTAGATTATCTAGACAGAATTTAACTAATTATTTAATTTTAATGTGATTATTGAGTGAGACTGATTATTTAGTGAGACTGATGATTTAGTGAGACTGATGATTTAGTTAGAAGAGAATTATTAATTTCGATTAGTTGAGTTAACCTATTTAATGAGTTTATTTTCGTATAATTCAACTTAATGTAGTTAGTTTAACTAATATAGTTTAGTTTAGTTTAACTTAAATAGTTTTGTTTATCAACGATATGTAGTTTAGTTTAGTTTAACTTAATGTAGTTTAGTTTAGTTTAATTCATGTAGTTAGTTTACTTCAATTAATGTAACTAGTTTAGTTTAACTTAATGTAGTTTAGTTTATTTAACTTAATGTAGTTTAGTTTAACTTAATGTAGTTTAGTTTACTTCAACTTAATGTAATTAAGTTTAGTTTAACTTAATGTAGTTTAGTTTAGTTTAACTTCATGTAGTTTAGTTTAACTTAATGATAGTTTGTTTACTTCAACTAATGTAATTAAGTTTAGTTTAACAATGTAGTTTAGTTTAGTTTAACTTAATGTAGTTTAGTTAACTTAATAAAGTTTAGTTTAGTTTAACTTAATGTAGTTTAGTTTTCTTCAGCTTAATGTAATTTAGTTTAGTTTAACTTAATGTAGTTTAGTTTACTTCAACTTAATGTAGTTTAGTTTAACTTAATGTAGTTTAGTTTACTTCAACTTAATGTAGTTTAGTTTAACTTAATGTAGTTTACTTCAACTTAATGTTGTTTAGTTTACTTCAACTTAATGTAGTTTAGTTTAGTTTAGCTTAATGTTGTTTAGTTTAGTTTAACTTAATATAATTTAGTTAAATCTTCAACAAATAGCTTGTCCTGAACCGAACTTTGCCACCCCAACAGTCCTCAGGAATTTATCTCTCTCATAGACCAGATGTCCTGCCTCTGCAGCCGTCATGTTCAAACCATCAGTTACATCCTGAATCCATCTTCTTGTGGTCTTCCTCTTCTTCTCTTTGTCGGTATGTCTCCTTCCATGATGATCTTCTCCAGCACTTCATGTCTTTTTATATGTCCAAAATATCTCAATTTTCTCTTTCTTATTTGTAGCATCAGTCAGTTTTCTTTGATTTTGA
This sequence comes from Arion vulgaris, assembly GCA_020796225.1. Taxonomy (NCBI): domain Eukaryota; kingdom Metazoa; phylum Mollusca; class Gastropoda; order Stylommatophora; family Arionidae; genus Arion; species Arion vulgaris. The sequence goes on from CM036768.1 coordinate 14,612,512, forward strand.
TTTCTTTCTGGATAGATCTACTAATTTACTTTACTTCAACTGAATGTAGCTTAGATCAGTTTAATTTGGTTCAGCTTAATGTAATTTAGTTTAGTTTAATTCAACTTCATGTAGTTTAATTTAGTTTAGTTCAACTTAATGTAACATTTGATCAATTGACAAGAACTTAGACGCCGCTGAATCATTGAAGAAGATGGATAATTCAAGACAACAAACGTCTTTCTCGTGGCGTAAGAAGAAGAAGAGGAAGAATATTTAGACAGACAAATACCAAGGAACTAGTATTTTAACTGCGGTCGAATTAAGATAATGGAGACTGGAATCCACTTTCAAAAGTCGATCGAGGAACCATGCCAGTCTATCAAAGCCAAAATAAATTATTAATGACATTTTAATCAGGTTTAAACTGGAGTACAGACAGGGATGTAGACAAGAGTGTAGACATGAGTGTAGACAAGAGTATAGAGATGAGTGTAGATATGAGTGTAGACATGAGTGTAGACATGAGTGTAGACATGAGTGAAGACATGAGTGTAGACATGAGTGTAGACATGAGTGTAGACATGAGTGTAGACATGAGTGTAGACAAGAGTGTAGACATGAGTGAAGACATGAGTGTAGACATGAGTGTAGACATGAGTGTAGACATGAGTGTAGACAGAAAGGTAGACAGAAGTGTAGACAGAAGTGTAGATAGAAGTGTAGACAGAGATGTCGACAGAAGTATAGACAGAAGTGAAGACATGAGTGCAGACAGGAGTGTAGTTAGGAGTGTAGACAGGAGTGTAGACAGGACATTACTAAGTAATTGACAACCATCAGCTAGAGAAACAACAGAAAAAAAGTTCAATGAATGCTGACTTTATCAACCGGAACCTGATTATAATCCGAGTATGTTAAAGTACTCGATAATAAGACGTAAAATCCACATCAGTATAAGTACAAAGTAATAATGATAATTATATATTAAAGAAACCATGAACATGACCATTGACGAAGTGGGTGTACTGTCAAGAGATAGAGTGAATTTCAGATGCGCTGCAAAGAGCAACGTCCTATAAAGGATACGCACTGCCCGTCTGCCCAGCGTGTTCGTAGCGCGTTGGACTATGGTGACTATCCTCTGTGTGCGGGTTCAATTCCGGGATGGCAGAAAAGCCACAGATTCCCCAGATTTACGATGTTCGTGGCACCGAACCGAAGGGTTACGATGTCCATGGCACGAGCCGAAGAGCTGAAAAGCTCAAGTGCTTCTGGATCGAAAAAAAAAAAGTATACGCACCTTGATGATGATGAATAATGATATGTTTCAAACAATTTTTAGGACTGAAGTTAATTGCATATCCTTTACAGGACTTTGAGAATCAACCCTAGCTTTTTAAAGCTGCTTGTGATTTTTCTAGGCATTATTACGTTCAGTAGTTTGCCATTGCTTTCTGAACGGGTGGTGCCATCGTCCTTTGTAAAAATCCACGCGAAACAATTTGCAACCAAATTATCCGTAGCGTGATTCGAACTCAGAATGTCGGGGTTAATAGACCGAGTCACTATCCCCTAAGCCACAGACACTACTTTCTGTTATTTTGCACATAAAGTAAATTTGTTAGGGATTAAGAGCTTTGGTTGTTATTGATTAATTGAGTGATTTGATTGATTAATTGATTGATTAATTGATTGATTAATTGATTGATTGATTGATTGATTGATTTGATTTGAAAACCACGGAGAATATGGGATTCATTGTAATAAATTCATAAACTCTAAGAATCTATTGTGAATTTTATGTGTTTCTGTAATTTGTCATCATTGTAACTTATATTAGTTTGTCATTATGCAATTAAAATAGAAACAGACTTAGTCCTAGGTAAACTTAAACAACTAAAATCAGCGTGGAATATAACTTATAGAAAAACAAAGATCATAATACTAAGCGCTTGCATATTTTCAATGTCAACATGGGTGTGAAGCATGGATATTTAACAAGTTAGTGGGGAAAACAAATATGTGCTTCTCAAGATAAATGTTGCAAGGGTCCTCTGCCTACCATGGACAGAGAAGAAAACTTGTATATATATATATAACTGGAAACTTGTCGCATACCAAAATAAATGTTGTTCTGTGAATTTTTACAGGGGAAGAGGCACCAGGGCAGACCACTGCTCAGATAAAAAGATGTCTGCAAGGTCTCAATGAAAAACTTCTCTATAGGTCCCAACACATTGGAAAAACTAGCTGCTGACAGAATTGTATGGAAATCGATATTGCGAAGGGAGGAGAGTCTTTTGAGAAGAGACTTATGTATTAGCTGAAAGACAAGAGAGAAAATCGAAAACTCAGAAGTTGTCACAGTAGAACACTTGCTAATTGACCGTCTGTAAAAAAAATATATATATATCATCATCATCAAGGAGCGTGTCATTTATAGGACGTTGCTCTCTTTGCAGCACATCTGAAATTTACTTTGTCTCTAGCCAGTTTACCCACTTCCTCGATGGTCATATTCATGGTTTCTTTAATATATTGTAGCCATCTTCTTAGTGCTCTGCCTCTGCGTCATGTGACCCTGCCTCTAATATGTATATACATATATATATATATATATATATAAATCATGGCCTCGGCGACCCAAGTTGGTTGAGGGTCTTTGCCCAATTGGGATAAAATAAAGACATTAGAGAGAAGAGAGAGAGAGGGAGAGAAGAATACATGGCACAGGACAGAGATTCAATTAGTGTAACATAAATATTCTTTAATAGGACACAATGTTTCTTCAAAGCGACTTCTTTTTCTTACGACTGCGGTCAGAACCTTTATTTGGAGCGCCTTACCTGAGATAATGAATCAATACTGCACTATACATCGCTTCTACTGAGAAGAAACACAAGTAATGTCATGTAGTCAATGTGGAAACTGTCACGGAATAGGAAGAACGAACCCAAACCGAAAGCATGCCGAAATCGAACGTTTAAAAGCGTTTACATGCGTAGGGTTGTTGAACTGCATCGGGTTTCCTCATATGACTCGGTCCCTCTTCGCATAAAAAGGCTGACAATATTGAACACAGCACAAACAAATTATCATTTACATCCTGCATCGAGTGGTTACGCTGTAGCGTAGTTGTTAGTGAACTCGCTTCGCAAGGCTGGTGGTCTGGGTTCAGCTCCCGAAATGAACGTGGAATTTTTCCCTACCGCGACGGCTCTCAGGTCGACCCAGCCTCATCTGGGTACCAGACGAGCTCTGGGAAAGTAAAGGCAGCCGGCATGATGCTGACCACATCACCCATCGTGTGCCGACGGTCAATGAAAAATACAGGCCTAACACTGTATTGACCTATATACCACGAGGTATGAAAGGGTTCCTTTACTTTTTACTTTATCGAGTGGTTACAGGGCTCAAATTTGGGGTGTACAGAATAGAACCACTATTACCTGCCACGCATGTCGTAGGAGGCGACTAAGGAGGTTTGGTTGAAATCGGATGCACATGTCCTAAACGTGTAGAATTCTATGCGTTTAGGGCCTACCAAATCAATGTGCAACGTATACACATTCTTGGCAAAGATCAAACATATCACAAAGAGTGATTAAAATTGGTCGTAAAGAGCGAACGCAAAGAAGAAGAATGAAGACATCCTGCATCCATCTTCTCCGTCGTCTTCTTCTTCTCCTCTTTGCCGAGATGCCTTCTTCTTCTGTAATTGTCTTGTCCAACTCTTTCTATCTTTGTATACGTCCAAACTACTTCAATTTTCTCATTCGTTTTTTGTAGCATCGGCTAGTTTTTCTTTGACTTTGAATTCTATCTAAATAGATCTATTTGTTTTTTTCTCTGTCCACATTATATGTCCAAAATACTTCAATTTTCTCATTCGTTTTTTGTCGCATCGGCTAGGTTTTCTTTGACTTTGAGTTCTATCTAAAATAGATCTATTTGTTCTCTTCTCTGTCCACATTATATGTCCAAAATACTTCAATTTTCTCATTCGTTTTTGTAGCATCGGCTAGTTTTCTTTGACTTTGAGTTATATCTAAAATAGATCTATTTGTTCTCTTCTCTGTCCACATTATATGTCCAAAATACTTCAATTTTCTCATTCGTTTTTGTAGCATCGGTTAGTTTTCTTGACTTTGAGTTCTATCTAAAATAGATCTATTTGTTCTCTTCTCTGTCCACATTATATGTCCAAAATACTTCAATTTTCTCATTCGTTTTTTGTCGCATCGGCTAGTTTTCTTTGACTTTGAGTTCTATCTAAAATAGATCTATATGTTCTCTTCTCTGTCCACATTATATACGGAGGATGTGTGTGTAAAACTTGTATTCAAAAGCATATATATATATATATGTTGTAGAAAGAAACAAAATATGTTAAAGCAGATCATTTAGTGTTGGGACGGATTACCGTAATGCGCAAGCGTTCGCCTTTCGACTCGGACAGATGAGGGTTATGGGTTCAATCCCACACTCACCGTTCCAAATATGAGGAAAGGAATTTGGCCTTCCTACCTCTGCTACATAATGACTAGAAATAGAAGAGATAGACGTTTCATAACCATAATGTAATGAAGAGGTTACGGAAATGTTATTTATTTGTGATCACTTTAGTAAATCAGTATAATAAATTCATAATTCCTTCTTTCTCTTTCTTTCTTTGTCTTCTCCTCCTCTCTCTTCTCCCTGTTATTTTCCTTTTTTTCTTATCTTCCTGTATCTCTCTTATTTCTCTCTTCTCGCTCCTGTATCTCTCTTTTATTCTCTCTTCACTCGCTTTCTGTATCTCTTTCTTTCTTCTCTTTCTCGCTTCCTGTATTCTCTTTTATCTTTACTCGCTTTCTGTATCTCTTCTTTCTCACTTCTGTACTCTCCTTCTCTCTCTCTCTCTCTCTCTCTCTCTCTCTCTATCTCTTTCTTCTCTCTTCTCCTTCTTGTATCTCTTCCTTTCTCTCGTTTCCCTGTATCTCTCTTCTTTCTCTCTCCTCTCTCTCTCTTTACCTCAATCCTATATCACAGGTAGACTGGCGTAGGCTTCCATGAACCTTCCGAACTTGATGTCTCAATTAAAGCTGACACTTTCTGTTGTGGACTTTCTTCCGCGACATAAGGTCAACCTGGCCATTCTATTTCTAAAATCTATTTAATGAATCTAATTATCAACTCAGATGTTATCCTCCTCTCCACCCCACCTCCTGCATTTCGAATGTTTTCTAATTTCTCGACATATGGAAAATCTAAAAGAAAAGTAAAGGATGAAGATTACCTGAAGTTACAAAAATAATGTTACAACATAGGTAATTAAACTTTCGTTCAAATTTGAAACAAATTATGGCGTAGCGATATTATTTAACATTTTGTGCTGTTTCTATCCCTATCACCCCACCCCCACCCCCACCCTTTCTTCCTCTTCATCCGCCTTTTTTTCCCTCAAAAATGATCACACTTGGAAAGTAAGTCTCTCGTCAGACCAACAAAGACAAAACGACAGATGCTATTTGATCCGTAAAATATATTATATTTGATTTGTGTGTCTACTCTTGAAAACACTAGAAAATAGACAAATAATGCATCAATTCAGAAAATGATTACTGCTAAAAGAAAGCGAAGACAAACTTCTAGCAGGCAATACTCGTATTCAAAAAGAATTCAGAATAATATTAACAGTAACATCGGTCGTCGACAAGAACACAGAGGAAAACAACAACAACAGGAACAAGAAATGTATTGCATGAAAAATACACACAAAATGCATGACGTGTACATATAAATGCCCAGGGCGTTTCACAAATAACAAAGCCTATTTCGCAAGTTTTTCACAAATACATATGATAAGCTACCAACTTAGCATTGTTTCTACGCAAAGACCTACATAAGGTGTGTGTCTTTTACAAGTCTTGGTTTCTGTAAAGATCTTTAAGTCAGGTTCCATATTCAACCTTTCGATTCTTAAAAGATCTTAATAAGTTTCAATTTTACTCACTTCTGTTTCTTGAATGATCTTAATAAATTTAGCATTTTCTCAACTTGTTTCGAAAACTTTATTCTCAATATTACTAAGTTCTGTTTTATGAAAGATCTCTATGAGTTTCATATTTACTCAACTTTGTTTCTACAGAAAGATCTAATAGTTCCATATTTACCAACTTCGTTTCTAGTAAAGATCTTCATAAGTTTCATATTTACCAACTTCGTTTCTGTGAAAGATCTTTATAAGTTTCATATTTACTCAACTTCGTTTCTTGAAAGATCTTAATAAGTTTCATATTTACTCAACTTCGTTTCTATGAAAGATCTTCATAAGTTTCATATTTACTCAACTTCGTTTCTGTGAAAGATCTTAATAAGTTTCATATTTACTCAACTTCGTTTCTGTGAAGATCTTCATAAGTTTCATATTTACTCAACTTCGTTTCTATGAAAGATCTTCATAAGTTCCATATTTACTCAACTTCGTTTCTATGAAAGATCTTCATAAGTTCCATATTTACTCAACTTCGTTTCTGTGAAAGATCTGTATAAGTTATATTTATCAACTTCGTTTCTGAAAGATCTATAAGTTTATATTTACTCAACTTCGTTTCTGTGAAAGATCTTCATAAGTTTCATATTTACTCAACTTGTTTCTGAAAGACATTATAAGTTCCATATTTACTCAACTTCGCATGAAAGATCTTCATAAGTTAATTACAACTTCGTTTCAGAAAGATCATGAATTACAATTTCATGAAAGATCTATAGAATTACTCATTGTTTCATAAAAAAGATCTATTTCATAAAAGTTATAAGTTTACTCAATTCGTTACATAAGATCTTTAAGAAACAATTCTTCTAAGCATAAGTCCAATTTAAATTTTTCAGAAATCTCATAAGAAACTTATTCACAAAAGATCTACATAAGCTATTAGAAGAAAGATCTACATAAAAAGACCATGTTTAAGAAAGATCACATAGAAAGACCATGTTATGCAAGAAAGATCTACATAAGAAAGACCATTTAGCAAGAAAGATCGACATAAGGACCATCTTACGCAAAAACTCGTATATAAGAAAGACCTTACAAAAGTCATTAAGAAATTTATTATGCACAAAGACCTACATAGTAGAATCATCTTTACAATCTTCAAACATCTACTTAAGGTGAATCTTTAACTTCGAACCTTCGTTTCTACAAAGACCTTCGTAAGTACGATCTTTATGCGTGGACCGAAAGAAAAGTCGAGTTAGATTTTTGCTGTTGCCAAAGATAGAATACCATTTGGCCAAAATAGCTTCTATCGAGTGGAATTACTGATAAGTTAGTTTAGTTAGTTTGTTCCTTTCGTGCCAAAGGCGGCACATAGGGCAGAGGTTTTAGATCTCCATGTGATACGGTTCTTGCTAGCAGTTGGAGATATTGTATGGTTTTACATCCCAATAGTTTACTTTCTTGTTGGATGGTTCTTCGAAGAGTGGTCTTTGGTCTTCCACGTTTTCTTTTCCCTACTGGTGACCACATAAGGACTTGTCGATTTAGTCTCTTTCATCTGATCTAAGAACATGACCTAAATATTTCCACCTTCGTTTCTTATAATATTTGATACGGGTTGTTGGTGTGTTCTATCTCACTGTGTTGTTAGAAACGAAATCACTCCATTTTACTTTTAATAATTTTCTGAGACATTTATTCTCAAAGCTGTCCATTTCTTATCAATTTTGTTTGCTGATTTCCAACTTTTACAACCGTAGGTCAGTACAGATAAGGACGGTCTCAAAAGGTCGACATGCTGACATTATTTAGACATTTAACTTTCTCCTGGAAGATCTAGAATACTCACATAGCATCAGTATTTTAGCCCACCATTGTGTTGATGTGAATGAAAAGACAGAGAGTCTATAAAAACTAACTCATATGATGGGAAAAGACAGAGCAGCTATAAAAATAACTAATATGATGGAATAAAACAGTTTCAGTAGAACTAAATAAAAAACTAACTCATATGATGGAATAAAACAGTTCCAGTAGAACTAAATAAACAGGGGCGTCTGTGGCTAAGTGTTGAACTTGCCTTGCAGGTTGAAGGTCGTAGGTTCAAATCCGGACTGCGTCGTTCTGTTCACACATGCATTTATTTCCAGAGATCCATTAGAATGTTATCGGAACTACAAAGTTCGTGCTTCGTTGCAATACTTTCTGCAGGTGGCGTGCCATTTCTGCGGAGAGGGACCGAGCCAAGTGGGGTACAACCCGGTACAATGAAGTCAATCCGTCGGCTTAAACCCCCGCCTCTTCTCCTCCCTCCCCCTCCCTCCATCCACCAGTGAGAAATAATCAGAAAATACAAAGACATTGCACATTCGTTACCGGATTAAAAAAAACACTATGTGACAGAATTAATTTGTGTTCACATTCTCTTTCTAGTGCTAGCTACCCTAGTAAATAAAACGCTGACAATCGGATGTGCTGGTTTAGTCACCATAGGCGCATAACTGGCACAACGCCCAATTCGCTCTTTGGCTCAGATCACATACAAACCACAAAAAGTGGTTTAATAAGTGATTGAAAGGGAGCGTTCGCGGAAGAAGAAGAAGTTCACATTCTCCATCTTGAAAATATAAATTATCATTTAAAATTTCCTTTATTTTAATCAAACTCCTGATCGGACCACTGTATAAAAATAGATAGCTTTGCTGTATATACAAACCGGGAAATTTGGGACCAGAACGCGTTGATGTAAATTTAGCACTAATTTTATATGAAACAATGCTTAGCGCAGTGTGCGGCAGTTGGGTTATTTTAATAGACAATCTTGGCGCACTCTACGGCAGTTAGTAAGGAATGAGTTGAACAATTAAACAATAGAAGAAGTTAATGAACGTGTATATCGTGAATGTCCAGTTTCAACAGAGGGAGATTCAAAAATGGAAGTCGTTGAAAGACTAAGAGAAGCAAACTAAGCCTTAATCAGGCTTGATTGAGTGATTGATTGATTGATTGAATGACAGGAGCATCACCATTGCCATTCGGTGAGTGACCATGTGTGTTCGAATCTCTTTTTTGCACAGGAAGATCTCAGCGGCAGTGCACTTCTTCTTCGACCGCTCCATATCCACCACTTGCTAGCCACTCTGTGTGATTTGTATGTGATCTGAGCCTAAGAGTGATTGAACCAGTTTCGTAGGCCAGTACATCCGATTTCTGTGACCCTTTTTTTGCTAAGGTAGCAGGCTTACCTTAGTCGTCTCTTACGACATGCCTTGTAGGTCGCAGTGGTGCTATTCTTTGTTCCCTGTGTGGACCCCGGCACTACACGGGCGGTATAGTTAATTCAGTAATCTTTCTTTTTCTCGCTTTCTTTCTCTTTTCCTTTCTTCCTCTTTCTCTCTCTCTCTTTCTCTCTTCTATTCTTCCTTTCTTTTTTCTTTCTCTTTCTATATCTATCTTTAAATTCTTCATTTCTCTCTCTCTCTCTTTCTCTCTCTCTTTCTCTCTTCTATTCTTCCTTTCTTTTTTCTTTCTCTTTCTATATCTCTCTTTCCTTCTTCATTTCTCTCTCTCTCTCTCTCTCTCTCTCTTGTAGGTCGCAGTGTTACTATTCTTTGCTTCCCTTGAGGGCCCAGGCACCAAACGAGCGGTTAATTGTAACAACTTACTAGAAATATTGAGTACGACGCATCTTCATCAAGGTATCCAAAACAGGCGGCATCCCTCCACGCGCCAGTATTTATCCTTCTTTATGAAGTGAGAAGATATTTGCATAATACCGCATTTTGCAACGTTTTCTTAAGCCCACTTCTGCCACATGTGCAGTAAAACTGAACTTCGTTGCGTTAGTTATTCCCTTTTGTTCAACCTCGCCCCTTCTGGTCTTCAACAATTGCTACCACGCCCTGTATCTCTGTACTCCCCGATACCTCACACCTCAACCACTTAGAAAACACCTCACAGACAATACACTAAACTTAAACCTATTCTTGCATTTTCTTTACAGAAAGCCTTTTTTTTCTCATTCAAGTGTGGATAATTTTACATGTCCCATGTGCTCGAGGTTAGCAATATGTGTGTTTTCTGCAACTGCTCCCGACCTTGCTCATGTGTCTCGCATTGTAAGCATTTTCAGTGCATGAAAATTAGATGTTGATTTACCCGACAGCACACACAGTTGTATTTGTAGCATCTCCGACATTATTAAACAATTAAATCAGAAAACAACGCAGACCAATTAGGAATCATAATTTTTTCACATTTTTTCAATATTGTTTAGATAATTCAAGAATTTCAATTCTGTAGTTCTCTTAAAATTTAACCTTTTTTTTTAAAGTTAGAATTGTCCCTCTTGTACATACGCCATTTTCTTATATAATCTCATGGTCTGTTTAGTTATCTCCACTTGTCTGCTGCCGCCCGCATGGTTGAGAAAATCCCTTCTCAATGTTTGCAATGTGAGTAGGGTTATACGGGTTAAAGGCCTGGTAACACCACGTTTAGAAACGAGTTCATTTAGGCGAAATATTTACTGAAAAGAAATATAATTGATTCATTTTATTGTAACGTTTGTTCCATTTGTGACATGATTTGTAGTACGAAATATGTTAGGAAGTAATGTAAGACTAATTATAGCTGTCCATCGCAATCGATGATGACAATAGCCTCAATTGTGTGTTGATGCACCTCTCTGGTGTGTGCGGAGGTGACTGCATAGTCAACTCTTGGAAGGTAGTGCTTGGTGCTGACTAACAGTTTGAATGTTGACACCGCCTGTGATTTGCCGAGGCGCGCAACGGGAACAAAGAATATTAACACTGCAAATTACAACGCATGTCGTAGGAGGTGACTGAGGTAGGTACATAGGGAAGCTATCATAGTAAGTAAAAAGTGTCGCAGAAATTGGAACATAACAGGCACAACGTACGACTGCTTTTATATACAGATCATATACAAATCAGAAACGCCCGAGTGGTTACCGCGGCCCAAATTTGGGGTGTAAAGAATAGAACCACTGCTACCTGCCACACATGTCATAAAAGGTGACTAAGGAGGTTGGTTGAAATCGGATACACATGTCCTAAACGTGTAGAAGCCTATGCGTTTAGGGGCCTACCAAACCAATGTGCAACGTATACACGTTCTTGGCAAAGATCAAACATATGACAAAGAGTGATTAAAATTGGTTGTAAAGAACGATCGCAAAGAAGAAGAAGAAGACAAATCAGAAAGACAGTTTAATAAATGGTTCGATATGGAGCGTTTAAAATTAAGAATGTTAACACTTTTTTTAGCGAAACACGTACAAACAAAGTACTATAGTTTTACAAAATACAGAAACAGTGACGATAAACAGCAACGTTTCGACCAACAAGGCCTTTATCAAGCAAACGAACAAACAGGAGTGACAAATTAAAATGAAACACAAATGGACGACCAAATACAAACGTATCTAAGGAAAATCTGGAATAAAAACGAATAACGAAATAAATGTAACACAAAACACACATAAAAACTAGAAATAGAACGGAAAAGAAACAATGAAACATCTAGTAAATATATAACTTGAATACATGCAACATATACCCATATAGATTACAAAGCATGGGAACACTTTTTTTATGTATCGTGGTGAGATTGTTCAGAATGTTTTCTATCTGTCTTTCTTTGTATCGTCTTCCATTGATTTTTACGTGTTGCCACAATATGTTCTAAGCTTACATTTCACTCCACATGACCGATCAATAGTGACTGCCTCTTTCTTACAATTCTTCTTCTTCATCATCTACCTCTGGTCATGCGTTTAGTTTACTGTGGACCCCAAACTGGGCAGTCAGCTTCAGGTCTGTTCAATGTTTGTCTCCCAGTCTACTGCAGATATCCAGTGTGTGTGAGTGCCAGATTAGCTCTATAGCAGAAGTAGCAAATGCTACGGGCCCGCGTTTCTGGAGGCCCCGCGCCTAGAGCAGAAAATATTTAGCTTTTAAAATTTCGCTTAAAATATTTGTTAAGAGGCCTACATTTTCAGATATTGAGGTCAAAGCCACAATCCTGACTGACTGTGAAGAATATCAAACTTCAAGACGACGCAAGCGAAATACTAAGTACGACGATTACAGCGACTCTACTACGCTCGATGAAGTTGTAGAAAATCAAACACCCAAACACAAATGTAAAAGTCAGGTGTTTATTGTCATAACTGATAATGCCTTAGCGAAACACATGGAAGCGTACTATAGAGTGACTTGTGTATTTGGAATACTTCGGCAGTTAAAATCTCTTACAGCAGAAGAGATCTTGAAAAGAACTCCAAATATTGAAATATTGTCAGTGTTAACCAAGAGAATTTGGAAGAAATCCTAGACGACGAACTTGTGCAGTTCCCTGAACTTCTTAAAACTAATGTAGCTGCTGCTATTAACAACGAAAAGCATGAGGCTCTTGAACTACAATTTTACAAACTTATAATGGAAAATTTAGAGTTGCGTTTTCCAAATGTAGAAATAGTCTTGGGAACTTGCTTGTTTACTAACTGCATGAGCATGATTCGTAAAGTCGAATCAGGAATGGTGAAACGCAACTGGGTGGAGGTACTAGTACAGACAATGATCAGAGAAACCACCTTCATTTTTGTCTCTGTGCACTCATGAGTTAGGGGTAATGAACGAGCTGAAAGATGGGCTGGCTTGGCTACAATATCAGAGGGAGCTGCCATGGATCGAAATGACATTCTTCGCGCATTGAGAGAGTCTTTCCGAACAGAGGAGTTTCATGGCTGTGAATCCCACTCGCTATTCATATTGAGAGAGATGGGTGTCAATATTGGTGAAGCCCGAAAAGAACGACATACATAATATGCAAAGATATTGATTAATCGACATCGAACTGGCGTGTTGGACCGCTGGACGCTGCTGGATTTGCTGAGGCGGAGATCGGAGCACCTATGGACATGTCGGAGTGCTATGATGATAGTCCTCATATAACCGATAACTGATTATGATTACTGACTGTACGTTCTTTTTCAACATTAAAGTGTATAAAAGTGAGTTAAGGAACATGATGGGACAAGATCGTCTAAATAACCTCACCTTAATGAACATTGAATGTAATTTACTTAGAGAAATTAATTTGTCTAGTGTTATCTCTAAATTTACTCACATTAAATCGAGAAAAGTTTGTAAAAGTTGTGTTTTATTTTATTATCATACAAAAACCTAGGGCCTCTTGGTAACATTTGCTACAGGCCCCGCGCTGTCTTAATCCGGAACTGGTCTTTCAGTATACTGCAGATTTTCTTTGTATGAGGGTTTTGACCCTTCTTATAATGATAACAGATGTTTATTATAACTTGATCTGCGTCAATACACCAACCAGTGGCGGCTCGTACTCATTTTTGCTGGTGGGGCCAGACACAATTTTTCGGAAAAATCATGGTTTTAGGTTAGGTTATATTTTAATTTATAAAATAATAAATACACGTTACACATTATTTTTGGTAGGGCCCGGCCCCACTGGCCCCTACTGACGAGCCGCCACTGACACCAACATTAGCTATTTTATTAGTTCATGTAATTCTAAGCATCTCATGTAAAACTGCATCTTTGTGGTCTCAAGATATTTTGTTGTCTGTTTATTCATTGTCCATGATTTGCTTCCATATGTCAGTATTGATTCTATGTCATCATCAAGCACCTTGTTCTATGTAGAGCTTTGCTACCTTAACAGTCCTTTGCAAATTCTCTCTCTCTCGTGTACCAGATGTCCCGCCTCTGCAGCCGTCATGCTCAAACCAATACACTAGTAAGCAATAACAATAGAAAGCAATGGCAAACTACTGGACGTATACGTGGCGCCTAAATAATGAACGACTCGTTCACTGCGATTACCTGCGACGTACTGTAAAAGAAATGCAACGATTTAAATTTTCATTCAATCTTACAATTTGTTCTTCTTTGCATTCTTCTGCGATCCCGCGCTATCAATTCAGGCAGTAGTTATGACACCTGGCAGTGGCGGCTCGTCATTAAGGGCCAGAGGGGCCGGCCCCACCAAAAATAATACGTAACGTGCATTTATTATTTAATAAATTAAAATATAGCCTAACTCCAAACCATGATTTTCCCGAAAATCTGTGTCTGGCCCCACCAACAAAAACGATCACGAGCCGCCACTGACACCTGGTATTATGCTTCTGGCTAATTTTTGCGTGATGCCTGCTTACAATTTGACTGGTGTTCCTCGCCATGCGGTGAACCTTCACTGACTTCAAAGTTAACTCTTTATTTCTGATCTACATCTACCATCTGATGTTATTCAAATTCCAAGGTAAATCGTAAATGAAAAACGCAAAAAAAAATCATGTAACTACTTCATCTTCTTTGGACGTTCCATATCGACCACATGTTAACCACTTTTTGCTATTTATATGTTATCCGAGCCTAAGAGCGATTGTACGTTGTGCCAGTTACGCGCCTACAAGTAGACCATCCAATTTCTCCGACGCTTTTTATTTACTATGGTAGCTTCCCTATTCCACATCAAGCGTCTGGAAAGAACAATACTAGAGGGCAGGGTCCCAGGACGCAGAGGCAGACCAAGAAGAAGATGGCTACAAGATATTAAAGAAACCATGAATATGACTATCGACAAAGTGGGTGAACTAGCTAGAGACAGAGTGAATTTCAGATGTGCTGCAAAGATAGCAACGTCATATAAAGGATACGCACCTTGATGATGATGATGATGAGCTTCCCTATGCCCCTAACTCAGTCGCCTCTTACAACGTGCCTTGTAGGTCGCAGTGTTACTATTCTTTCTCCCCTTGCGAGCCACGACAACACACAAGCAATGTTGTAACTAACCGTCAACAAAGGAAATTATGTCCATCTTAGGTGTCAGATATTGTATATTTTAATGATACCATCAGCATGATTGTAGAACTATCTTCATAAATAATTACATATCATTTACCAATTATCTTAATCGGAATAAATTGAACAATTATGAAACTTATTCTTGAGATACGCATGATCGTCTTTGATAGGAATGCCAAGAAAAAGCGGTAAATAATTGTTAGCATAAGCTATACTGATTTTTACCTGGCTAATAACAATGCTACGCGAGAAACAAAACATACCAGCTAGTTATTTACATGTAGCTGTCAAATTATTTTTGATTCACAGTTAAATTATTTTGGCATTAAATGCAAAAATTTTTTGTCCACTATCATATTTTTTTTTTAATAAAAAATATTATTAAAATTACGTTGTGTAATTCAGTTGACAAGCTGAATGTATAATTTCTGAAGCAATTATCTTCAAATGATCTGGGCTAGAGGGCTGCGGTTTTTGCAAAGTGTGTCCTATCCAACGCCAGAGTCTTTTTTTAAAATCTCTTGGTTAACTGGAATCTGTATTGGTCTCTAAATAAGTTCCTCATTTGTCACCCTATCATATCATCTCAGTCCCTCTATTCTGCGCAGACACGGTTGCTGAATATTTGCAGTTTATGCGTGATTATTTTAGTCGTTCTGGGGAATATAACAAGAAATGTCCTTTCCTGGAACCATCAGGGACAGCGAAAGAAGGGGAGGCAGAGAAGTACAAGGAGACGGGATTTGGAGGCAGAGATCAATATCGTAAAGAAGAGCTGGTGGGAGCTGCAGGAGATAGCTAGAGATAGGAAGACTTGGTATGAATTGGTTGAGGGCATATGCCACAATCTGTGTTCAAAAGGGCAGAGAGAGAGAAGGTCACGGTAAACCTGAGTGAAAATGCTTGGAAAAAAAGTACATATAGATTACAGTTTCACATAAACGAGAGAAATAAATTAAAATAAAATATAAAAGTTGAAAGAAAAGCATTTAAGATGTAAGAAACAACCAGTTTTGTTACCAATAGACTTTAATTAAGGTAACAGACAGCTAGCATGGGCAATAAAACCAAAAAAGACACCTGTCTTAGGTTGAAAGGGACACGCCTCGGCCGTATAGATACTTAAATCCCCTACTTAATTAAGAAATAACAGTTTGTGAGTTTTATAGACAGGTATATTTGCAGATAAGCTATGACAAGACTATTGATATAAGGTAAGACTGCAGTAACAATGACGAAACACATCATAACAAAGTACTGTAGTTTTACAAAATACAAAAACAATAACAATACACAGCAACGTTGAATATATGTACAGGAAAATAATATACAGGGTGTTCAAGATAATTGCAGCTCCATTGACAAATCGAAAGTTACCAGATAACCTATCGCGTTGTGTTTATTTACTATTTAAACCGGTTCTGACTAGCTCGTCCTACGTCACATTTGTTCATCGCCCCTTCCCGCACTACAATTACACACCATCACACAACCTTGATCTATACTACGTCATAACTGAACCTTCTCATTTCCATACATATATGCCAGATTAGCTCCATTCATAGGCTGCTTTTAAGTTGAACACCCTATATAATTGGATCAAAAGTCTGGTTTAGTGATTATAATTTGATGGTAGAGGGTCTCTGTCGATAAGTTGTTAAATCGATGCATTGCGCTATGAAGGTAGTTAATTCAAATCTTGATCACCCACTTCGGTTTATATAGTATTTTTTCGTATATCTTTCTAAGATTTTTGTAGGAGCTACGGAGTTCGTGCTTTGTGCAATATTCTCGGCAGGTTGCGTGACATTTCTACTAAGAGAGACTGAGCCAAAATAAAAAGCTTGTGCAATACAGTCAAATCATCAACTTAGTCCCTTTAATAGTAGTAGTATTAGCAGTAGTAGTAGTAGTAGCAGCAGTAGTAGTGGTAGTAGTAATATTAACAACAGCAGCAGTAGTAGTATTAGCAGCAGTATCAGCAGCAGTAGTAGTAGCCGTGGTAGTAGTAGTAATTAGTGTAGTAGTGGTAATATTAACAGCATTAGTAGTAGTAGTATTAGCGCAGTGGCAGCAACAGTAGTAGTGAAGTGTGTAGTAGTGATAATATTAACAGCAGTAGTAATAGTAGTAGTAGTAGTAGTAGTAGCAGTATAAGTAGTGTCATAGTGGTAATATTAACAGCAGCAGTAGTAGTAGTAGTATTAGCAGCAGTATCAGCAGGCAGTGTAGAGTAGTAGTAGTAGTGGGTAGTAGTAGTAGTAGAGTAGTAGAGTAGTAGTAGCAGTAGTAGTAGTAGTAGTAGTAGTAGTAGTAGCAGTAGTAGAGTAGTAGTAGTAGTAGTAGTAGTAGTAGCAGTAGTAGTAGCAGTAGTAGCAGTAGTAGTAGTAATATTAACAGCAGTAGTAGTAGTAGTCTTCTCCTTCTCCTTCTTTGCGTTCGTTCTTTACGACCAATTTTAATCACTCTTTGTGATAAGTTTGATCTTTGCCAAGAACGTGTATACGTTGCACATTGGTTTGGTAGGCCCCTAAACGCATAGACTTCTACACGTTTAGGACATGTGTATCCGATTTCAGCCAAACATCCTTAGTCGCCTCTTACGACATACGTGGCAGGTAACAGTGGTTCTATTCTTTACACCCCAAATTTGAGCCCCGGTAATCACTCGGGCGAGTAGTAGTAGTAGTAGCAGTAGTAGCAGTAGTAGTAGTAGTAGTAGTAGTAGTAGTGTAGTAGTAGCAGTAGTAGTAGCAGCAGTAGTAGTGCAGCAGGTAGGTAGTAGCGCAGCGTAGTAGAGTAACGTAGCAGTAGTAGGTAGCAGTAGTAGTGGTAGCGAGCAGCGTAGTAGTAGTAGTAGTAGCAGTAGTAGCAGTAGTAGCAGCAGGAGCAGCAGTGGTAGCAGTAGTGAGCAGTAGTAGTGTAGCAGTAGTAGTGGTAGCAGTGTAGTAGTAGTAGTAGTAGTAGCAGTGTAGTAGTAGCAGTAGTGCAGTAGTAGCAGTGTAGCAGTAGTAGCAGTAGGTAGTAGCAGTAGTAGTAGTAGTAGTAGTAGTAGTAGTAGTAGCAGTAGCAGTAGAAGCAGCAGCACTATTTATCATATTATTTACAGAAGATACATTAAAGAACACAAAAGATTACACAAAATAACAAACTAGCCATTGATTGATGAACGTAATGTAAAATTGCTAATGATAAGAAAAATAGATAACGAAAATAACAATGTGAATTAGAAGATAAGCCGCAATAACTAAAGACATAACAGTAGTTTCATTTCGTTGCCAACCACCCACTTGCACTTACTCAACTGCAAAATGTGATCCTTTGTTAATCAAATTAGAAATTTAGCAAATACAAAACGAGAAGGATAAGATTATCAAGCATCGCGTCTCCCGCACAATCTAGAGAATCAAATTCACCAAGCCTTTTGTTTTGTATATTTGTAACGAGGAGACAATTGAGCTAAGCGCGTGCTTTCTAGTGAATCTTAACTCAAAACAGTGACAGAATTTCGCCATGTTTACCTCTCCGGGCAAAATCAAACATAAAAATATGCCGGCAACACTAGCGCGCAGGTTGCGCGTGGATGTCTACTCGTGAGCGTAAAGAAAAAGTTCGTCGCATGCAGTGATTTCATGTTTTGAATTAACTCCCTTGAGTAAATTTTAAAATCTGTCGCTAGGTTTGTAAAATTTCCGAAACAATACATCATTAGAGAGGAACAGACGGGTACTATCTTATCAATCTTCACACACGGGTTCAACAGACTTCCATTTCGTTCTTCTTCTTCAAACGCTCCATATCGACCACTTATCAACCACTCTGTGTGATTTGTATGTGATCTGAACCTAAGAGCGATTGTACGTTGTGCCAGTTATGCACCTACAAGTACGCCAGCATATCCAATTTCTGCGCTGCATTTTAGTTACTAGGGTAACATCCCTACGAGGGTCTACATTAGACGCCTCTTACCTCCCGTGTGGTGCCGGGGTCCGCAAGAGAAGCAAAAAATAGCACCACTGCGACCTACAATGCATGTCGTAAGAGGCGACTAATGTAGGTATTAGGGATGGCTACCTAGTAAAAAAACAGCGCAGAAATCGAATGTTCTGGCCTACTTGTAGGTGCATAACTGGTACAAAGTACAATCGTTCTTAGGCTCAGATCACATACACATCACACCGAAGGGTCGATATGAAGCGCTCGAAGAAGAAAAAGAAGACGCCTCTTACGAAATGCATTGTAGTTTGCTGTGGTACTATTCTTTGCTTACCTTGCGGGCCCCAGCACCAAACGGGCGGCAATTTCGTTAATATATTTCCTCTAAGCCTGTCTTACTTTATGTCCCACCCCTAACCTTTGCCCCGTATATAAAATGCTATAGTATTTATATATATATTATATATTGTGATATATATTACTATTATGAGTTTATATATATATATATATATAGGTGGAGTTGGACGCACCTTGAGGAGAACTGATCAACGAATATCAAAGCAGGCATTGAAGTGGGATGCAAAGGGTTCAAGAAAGAGAGGTCAATCTAATGAGACCCTGAAACGAACTTTCCTGAGAGAAAAATGAACCCTTTCATACCTCGTGGTATATAGGTCAATACAGTGTTAGGAATGTATTTTTCATTAACCGTCGGCACACGATGGGTGATGTGGTCAGCATCACGCCGACCGCCTTTATTTTCCCAGAGCATGTCTGGTACCCAGTTGAGGCTGGGTCGACCTGAGAACGTCGCGGTCGGGCAAAACTCCACGCACATTGCGGGAGCTGAACCCAGACCACCAGCCTTGCGAAGCGAGTTCACTAACAACTACGCTACAGCGGCTCTCTTTCCTGAGAGAGGCAAGAAATATCGGTCTCAGTTCCATGGATGAGATTGAGCGAGTTGCCCAGGATAGAGCGGTATGGAGAAATGACTTGCAGGCCCTATGTAACGTATAACGGTACGAGAGGAATTATTATTATATAGGTGGAGCGTCTGGTCGAATGGATAAGTAGCGCGGCTTCCGAGCGGGAGAAACGAGTTCAATCCACGATAAGGTCAAAGAGGTTTTTTCTGTCGAAGGCATAAAGAAAACATCTTAACATGATCAGTTTGGAGACCACTGCACTAGCCACGCGGCCCTTAAATTTCACATGCCCATGTCTCTCCTGTCCTACACCGACCAAAAAGCGGTATTACAGATAGTAACTACATGTTTCTAACAACACATACATACATATATATATTGGGATATCTGTTGTCTTGCTTTCTGAAGGTTTGGGTTCAAATCCAGATAGTGTCGTTCAATTCAAAAATTCATTGTTTATGAAAATCACTAAGATTGTTGGTTGTCCTACGGAGTTCATGCTTTGTGCAAAATTCTCGGCAAGTGGCTTGTCGTTTCTGCTTTTTTTTTCTTATTTTGTCTTTTTTTTTTTTTTTTTTCCGATCCAGAAGCACTTGAGCAGCTCTTTGGCTCGGTGCCATGGACATCGTAACCCTTCGGTTCGGTGCCACTAGCACCGTAAATCTGGATAACCTGTGGCTTTTCTAAAAGCCAGCGGAATTGAGCCCGTACTCACAGAGGGCTTATCACCCGTCGTCGAACGCGCAACGAACACGCTGGACAGACGAACATTGTTTCTGCTTAAAAGTACGAAGCCATTTGGGGAAACCTGGTGCAATGAAGTAAATTCTTCACATTAAGCCCTTTATATATATATTCTTCTTCTGCGTTCTCACTAGATTGGGATTTCGGATTCTTTAATAAAGGCAGTCGTCTGCCTCAGATTATTAGCCACGCCATACAGTTTGTCTTCTGCGTTCTCACTAGATTGGGATTTCGGATTCTTTAATAAAGGCAGTCGTCTGCCTCAGATTATCAACCACGCCATACAGTTTGTCTTCTGCGTTCTCCCTAGATTGGGATTTCGGATTCTTTAATAAAGGCAGTCGTCTGCCTCAGATTATCAGCCACGCCATACAGTTTGTCTTCTGCGTTCTCACTAGATTGGGATTTCGGATTCTTTAATAAAGGCAGTCGTCTGCCTCAGATTATCAGCCACGTCATACAGTTTGTCTTCTGCGTTCTCACTAGATTGTGATTTCGGATTCTCTAATAAAGGCAGTCGTCTGCCTCAGATTATCAGCTACGCCATACAGTTTGTCTTCTGCGTTCTCACTAGATTGGGATTTCGGATTCTTTAATAAAGACAGTCGTCTGCCTCAGATTATTAGCCACGCCATACAGTTTGTCTTCTGCGTTCTCACTAGATTGGGATTTCGGATTCTTTAATAAAGGCAGTCGTCTGTCTCAGATTATTAGCCACGCCATACAGTTTGTCTTCTGCGTTCTCACTAGATTGGGATTTCGGATTCTTTAATAAAGGCAGTCGTCTGCCTCAGATTATTAGCCACGCCATACAGTTTGTCTTCTGCGTTCTCACTAGATTGGGATTTAGGATTCTTTAATAAAGGCAGTCGTCTGTCTCAGATTATTAGCCACGCCATACAGTTTGTCTTCTGCGTTCTCACTAGATTGGGATTTCGGATTCTTTAATAAAGGCAGTCGTCTGCTTCAGATTATTAGCCACGCCATACAGTTTGTCTTCTGCGTTCTCACTAGATTGGGATTTCGGATTCTTTAATAAAGGCAGTCGTCTGTCTCAGATTATTAGCCACGCCATACAGTTTGTCTTCTGCGTTCTCACTAGATTGGGATTTCGGATTCTCTAATAAAGGCAGCCGTCTGCCTCAGATTATAAACCACGCCATACAGTTTGTCTTCTGCGTTCTCACTAGATTGGGATTTCGGATTCTTTAATAAAGGTAGTCGTCTGCCTCAGATTATCAGCCACGCCATACAGTTTGTCTTCTGCGTTCTCACTAGATTGGGATTTCGGATTCTTTAATAAAGGTAGTCGTCTGTCTCAGATTATTAGCCACGCCATACAGTTTGTCTTCTGCGTTCTCACTAGATTGGGATTTCGGATTCTCTAATAAAGGCAGCCGTCTGCCTCAGATTATCAGCCACGCCATACAGTTTGTCTTCTGCGTTCTCACTAGATTGGGATTTCGATTCTCTAATAAAGGCAGTCGTCTGCCTCAGATTATCAGCCACGCCATACAGTTTGTCTTCTGCGTTCTCCCTAGATTGGGATTTCGGATTCTTTAATAAAGGCAGTCGTCTGCCTCAGATTATTAGCCACGTCATACAGTTTGTCTTGGACGCAAGTGTAAGTGGACCACCTCTTTCTTCTCAAGTCTGCACACTGGGGCAGTTCTGTAGGATATAATTCCTATGATTTCTGCTTCCCCGTTTGTGCTGACCTCTTCCTGCAGTAAGTTTTGTCCACCCTCATGATGGTAGTTCTGACATTCTTACTGCGTGGCTAAATCTCCGAGGCAGATTGGCAACCGTAGAATCCGTTATCCCATTCCTCATTGTGAGGGTCGTTGCACCATGTTATGCGCCTTACGGCCTGGTGCATCCGTTTTCTGCAAGCATTTGTTTCGGGTTAGCATTCCCTAGCGGATACATGCATCCGATCTCTTCCAGACCTCCTTAGTCGCCTCTTACAACATGCGTGGCAGGTAACAGTGGTTCTATTCTTTACACCCCACATTTGGGCCCCGGTAACCACTCGGGCGTTATATGTACATAAATATGTATATAAATATGTATATAAATATGTACATAAATATGTACATAAATATGTATACATCCGCTCCTCGTGGAGCATATGGTCTCAACAGTTGTTTACCAATTTTCTCAGTCTCTGGCTGTTTTCTTTACGGTCTCCCAGGATAGTCAGGCCCCTTCAGTTCCTCTAGAAGATTTCATCTCCATGTCTGTTTAGGACGTCCATTTTCCGTTTTCTTTGTGGGTTTCCACTCAAGTGCTTGTCGAGTGACGCTCAACAGTGTCTTCCGTAGAGTATGCCCGAACGTGGCTTTCAATAACATAAGGTTGGCGGGCTCACGTAAAATTTCTAGGAAATAAAACCACAACCGTCGCGAGATCCTCGCATTCCAGTATTGTTTTATAAAGACTAATTTTTTTTTTTTGTGTGGACTAGGGGTTAGTGACTCAGTCTATTAACCCCGACACTCTGAGTTCGAATCACGCTACGGACAATTTGGTTGCAATTTGTTTCCGTTGATTTTAACAAAAGGACGATGGCGTCACCCGTTCAGAAAACAATGACAAACTACTGAACGTATAAGTGATGCCTAGAAAATCAACGACTCGTTTTCTGTAGTTGATGGCTACGTCCTTTAGGATATGCCACGATTTTCATTAAATTCTTTTTACAAACCGCACAACATGCTAAATCAGGGTTATATTATGTTACAAATTAAGTTGAAAGCTAAGTAACATTTGTCATCAATAAATAACCATAGAGTCTTAGATTTAGTAAAATTGCAAAAAAAGCTTACAGTCTTCAGATCACATACGCCCAAGTGGTTACCCGGACCCAAATTGGGGTGTAAAGAATATAACCACTGTTATCTGACATGCATGTCTAAGGAGGTAAGACGTGGGGCTAGCTACTCCACACCGTAAAAACACTAGATGGCTACAGAACGGAGAGCGAACCGAGTAAACGCTGGCTAAAACCGGACACATCGCCGAAGGATAAGCACCAGAGCTTCAAATGGTGCTGAAGATGTGACGTAAAACACACCAATGCTAAGGCTGCATGAATCAGATTTCTACATTAATAGAATTTACAGGGAAGTCTGGTACATTGGTCTGGGCGGTGATCGCAAGAGGGAAAGATCACATACTTCTTGTTCGAACGCTCCATATCGACCAAGTCTTAAACAACTCTTTGTGATTTGTATGTGATCTGAGTCTAAGAGCGGTTGTACGTTGTGTCAGTTATGCGCCTACAAGTAGGCCGCCACATCCGATTTCTGCGTCGCTTTTTATTTACTATGGTAGCTTCCCTAGGCCCCTACCTCAATCGCCTTTAACGACATGCCTTGTATGTCACAGTGGTACTATTCTTTGCTCCCCTTGCGGACTTCAGTAACACACAGGCTCAGATCACATGCAAATCACAAAGAGTGGTTTAACAACTGGTCGATATGGAGCGTTCGCAGAAGAAGAAGAAGATGGACAGGATTGCCTTTTCTTTGAACATTTTGTCTCATGTTTCCTCATACCATGGATAGAGATGAGCACCCCTTAGACCAGCGTTTCTCAAAGTGGGCGGTACCGCCCCCATCCAACCTCCCCCTCCCAGTGGGCACTGAAACTTTCTTGGGGGCGAAGTGGGCAGTACCCCCTTCCAGTGGGCGCTGAAACGTTCTGGGGGCGCGATAGTGGGTTCAGAAGAATTTGGGGGTGTTCATGCGATTAGGTGTCAGTGGCTCCTTAATATTTTAAAATAAATTGTTTTCATGATTTTGCGATTGAATAATCATTTTTTTATTCTGTATTTTATTTCCTCTTATGCCCGTTTTACACGCTCCATATTTTCATAAATTGTTTATTTCATGCATATCTACTTCTTCTTCAGCGATCTCTGGTCATGCGCTTAATTTACTGTGATCACAAACTGGGCAGACAGCTTCCAGGTCTGTCAGGTTTCCTTCTTCAGCGATCTCTGGTCATGCGCTTAATTTACTGTGGACCACAAACTGGGCAGACAGCTTCAGGTCTGTCAGGTTTCCCAAGCTTAGTTTTCAGGTCGACTGGGTGTGGCCACATGTTGCTTCTCAGCTCACACAGAAGAGGACAGTCTTGCAGGATATGCTCTGGTGTCTGTTCTGCCTGCTGACACTGGCAGAGAGCTGTTTGACTTATTCATTTCATGCATATAATCATGTGAAAATTGACCAAGTATTGCAGAAATATATATCAATTTTCTATGTCAAAAAGAATAGAGCATGTATATATGTGAGAGGGGGCGTTGGCAAACTGTTATAATGTGATGGGGGCGTTACAAAGATTATGTTGTGCAAAGTGGGCGGTGGGTCGAAAAAGTTTGGGAATCTATCCGTTAGATATATCCAGAAAGAACTCAAACAAGAATGAGAAAATTGAGATATTTTGGACATATTAAAAAAAAACATAAAAGATTTGAGAAAACAAAAAAGTGAATTACCGACAAAGAGAAAAGGAAGGCTACAGAGTAGTTGAATTCAGGACGTTACTGATTATTTGAGCATGGTGACTTGCAGAGGCGGCGCGCCTGTCCTATTTGGTCTGTAAGAGAGAGAGAGAGAGAGAGAGAGAAATTACAAAGGACTGTTAGGATGGCAATGTTCTGCTCATCATCATCATCATCATCAGGTACCGTGCCGGCTTGCGGGGGCGATCATTGATCTCCACAAATATCTGTCTCTGGTGTATTCTATCATCTCAGATGTAGACGCATGATGTTCTGCTCGGGATTCAAGCTGTTCAATGATTTTGAAATAGTTTTGAATTTATGACAAGCTCGCAGTTTTTCTCTTCTTCTCGTCGAAAGCTCCATATCGACCACTTGTTAACCACTCTGTGTGCTTTGTATGGGATCTGAGCCTACAAGCGATTGTGCGTTGTGCCAGTTATGCACCTACAAGAATGCTAGCACATCCGATTTCTGCGATGCTCTGTTATTTACTAGGGTAGCTTCCCTAGGCTTCTACCTCAGTCGCCTCTTATGACATGCCTTGTAGGTCGCAGTGTTCCTATTCGTTTCTCCCCCTGTTCATAGTTCATAGTTCATAGTTCATAAGTACGGTTCCAACTTCACTGCAACGGGTCACCCCATAATTGCTCCGTTCCTGTGCCAATGAAAATCACACGAAATGCTAACAATTGTGAAATGTTTCCTGTGTGAACTAATTCCAGAATGAAACAGCCGCGTACCGTCACAAAAAGCAACCTACACCGCATAAAATGCATATAGCCGTCGCTAATGTAGCAACACAAATCTGTTCATCACTTGAATTGCAATTCTTGTCGAAGGAACATCAATCATGACAAAATCCAGCTTTCTGCACTCGCAATATAACTGCATACGGCAGATTGAGCTTGTTCGTCATAACCGTTGTCCGCCATTTTCTGAATACACACAACAAACGCACGGTTGACACAGCAAAACGCATTCCATGTAACAGTCATAGCTCACAGCGTTGCTCAAGCACTATCTCAGTAACTCGGCAAATGAAACCGGAAAATACCCGACCAAACATGGCGAAAATGCGCTAGTAAAGTCGTGTTCAGACTCAAACAGTTCTGACTCTGAATGGCCCTTCCGCATTCCGCCATTGCTGGCCAGATCCTCTTGTGAGCCCCGGAAACACACGGTCAAGCTCCCAGTCCTGAGACGGACTTTCAAAAAGATATTATACTGTATTGAATTGTCATCTTCAACATACCATTAAATAATCAACTAAATGATATAGACTTGAGTACATAACATATTCATTGCGACCTCTTTTAGCGGATAAGTAATATTGTTTTTTAATTATCTGTCATTGCTCAAGAAACATTGTGTTATGATTTATACAGTTAATTTGTTCTCCATGTTCGTTATATTATCACACGATGGCTTTTAGAGTGAAATTAATTTGCGAGATTTCTAATCCAATCAGCACCAATGATCGATTATGGTTTCACTTGGCTCGTGCAGCGTCTATAGCTACTGCCAATGAAATAAGCCGTTTAAAACTATGGGCGAGTTCACGACAAAAGTTACTCCGCCCACAAATATAGCTATGAGAGTTGCTTCTTTACATTGGATTCAATAACAGGATTTATAATCGCGTGCACAGGATTCGACAACTGTCAATTTCTTTAAAACTTTTTTTCTTCTTACAAAAGCTTGCGAAGACGCCAGTCGTCATGTTTTCAGTCACAGCATGTGGGTTTGTTGAGAGGTTATTTAACAGAAGTTCGTTCGGGTTCTGAGTTGGACATTGTTGAAATCTTAACCTTACAAGCTCGATGGAAACCCCGATCATTCAGCTGTCGCTGTTATAGAAGAAAACGTGGCGAGACAGTTGATTTCATCCTTCGTTCACAACCCCAGCATTTATTATTGTTTGCTCAAGGAAAAATGAGCAAACTTAGGTCATAGATCAATCAAGAGGATCTTTATCGTTGCAGTAGGTCTGTACCATTTTACAAATTATTTACAACAAATTAGTTTATTGTTTATCTGTATTTATTTTGTTGATTTTGATGTTGTGGTGGTGGTGATAAAATCAACAGAATGTAATACTTAATACCAAATTGATCCTTCGGCTGAATACCGAATTTTTAGCATGTTTTTTTATTATTTTATAACCACATTCAAATATTGAAAGAAATGTTAGTGTACCTTGAGCTCCAATTGGTACTGAAGGCAGAGATGTGGCCAACAGAAACAACACTACAAGACAAACTATGGGAAACCGGTGAAGACCTCAAGCGCACCGCCCTGTTTATGACACATACCGGAGTAGTCGCATAGTAAAAGTTGATCGCAGAAGAAGAAAAAGAAGAAGAGGTACTGAAGGCTGTACATTCCGTTCTTGATGTTTGGCTGTTTATATATCACAATAGAATGATAAAAAACGGATTAAGAACGATCACGAAAGAGAGAAAGAACCGATATACTGGACTACGGTATTGGCAACTCTTTAAATGACACGTATGGGTGTGAAGAATACACTTTTAACAAGGCAGTGGAAAAACATATATGTTTTTATGTATATAAGTGTCAAAGAAGAGTCTTCGTATAGAAGATAAAGGACATAGAAGATAACAAATAGATCGCCTGAATGGTTACCAGGGCCCAAATTTGAGGTGTAAAGAATAGAACCACTATTACCTGCTACGCATGTCGTAAGATGCGACTAAGGAGGTTTGGCTGAAATCGGATGCACATGTCCTAAACGTGTAGAAGTCTATGCGAGTAATGACCTACCAAACCAATATGCAACGTATATACACGTTCTTGGCAAAGATCAAACATATCACAAAGAGTTATTAAAATTGGTCGTAAAGAACGAACGCAAAAGAAAGAAAGAAAAGAACAAATAGATCTATCCAGAAAAGATTCAAAAGCAAAGAAAACTGACTGATGTCATAAATAAGAATGACAAAATTGAGATGTTTTGGACATTTAAAGAGATACGAACTGTTGATAAAGACCATTATGGAAGAAGGCTTCCCGGCAAAGAGAAGAGGAAGACCACAAAGAAGATGGATTCATGATGTAACTGATGATTTTTGCATGGCGGCTACAGGGGCGTTACATCTGGCCTACAAGCGAGAGAAAGAAATTCAGAAGGACTGTTAGGGTGGCAAAGTTCTGTTCAGGACAAGTTATTTTATGATGATGATTAGTTAAGTGACATGAAAAAATATAGCTATGTGCACATCATCACGAAACTGTTCACCACCACATGCTCAGGTGGTTGCAGTTAAAATGTCTCTATACGTCTCTCCTGTCAGATAAAGAGTCAAAGATGACAGACAAAACAAACCTGACGCTCATGTGGTTACCAGGGCCCGAATTCGGGGTAAAGAATAGAACCACTATTACCTACCACATGCTGTATACATTGAAAGCAGAGGTTTGGCGTGGAATTAGCTACCTTCTTTCTTTCTTTTGTCCTTCTCTACTTTTTTGCCGCTAGGCGTAGCAGGTTTAACTGATGATCGGTTTCGAGATAATACACGCTCTGTCGCTTGATATGGTGTGGTATTGTGGAGTTTTAAGATGTCTGTAACTCCATTAACCCATCTTTTTCTTGGTCTGTCCCTTCCTCTTGATGATTCTATTTTCAGGTTGTACGCTAGCTACCCAATTAGCTACCCAACCCTGTAAAAATACTCCGCTATAAAAACCACAACCAATCGCATGACAGCTTGCGAGGCCTTTATTGAGGACCTATGCCTCCTTGAAGGCGAAAGAATGAGAAGAAAAGAACAACATACAAACACATGCAGAAACAACTACATAGCATTGGGCCGAAGGGCAAGGGTTCAAGTGCTGCTGTATCACTGAAGAAGAGCTGATAATTGACAATCAGTACCATAGCTTCGCCAGTTAAGAATTCATCACTAGAAAGTAAATTGAATCGATGTTGTGTCAATCCTAACATATGCCAGCAAGAGTTGCAAAGTGACTAAAGATATAGAAAGTAAACTGAATCGATGTTGTATCAATCCTAACATATGCCAGCAAAAGTTGCAAAGTGACTAAAGATATAGAAAGTAAATTGAATCGATGCTGTATCAATCCTAACATATACCAGCAAGAGTTACAAAGTGACTAAAGATATAGAAAGTAAATTGAATCGATGCTGTATCAATCCTAACATATACCAGCAAGATTTGCAAAGTGACTAAAGATATAGAAAATATGTTGAATGCATTGGAAGATAGATGTGTGTGAAAAATAATGAACATAAAATGTGGCGAGTTCAGTGGAAGTGATGAAATTATAGATATATTTCGTCAACCCCTAGTAACAATTGTTATAAGGAAGAGAAGAAGGAGATATGCTATGCATGTTTGAAAGAAATGGTCACATAACCCAAAGTAAGCATTTAAAGTGGGAGAAAATGGTTCAAGAAAGAAAGAATACCATAGGGTAACAATAAAAAAACTATACTGAGAGTACCACAAACCTCGTACTCAATTCTTCTTCTTCTTTGCGTTCGTTCTTTACGACCAATTTTAATCACTCTTTGTGATATGTTTGATCTTTGCCAAGAATGTGTATACGTTGCACATTGGTTTGGTAGGCCCCTAAACGCATAGACTCTACACGTTTAGGACACATGTATCCGATTTCAGCCAAACCTCCTTAATCGGCTCTTACGAAAGGCGTGGCAGGTAACAGTGATTCTATTCTTTACCCCAAATTTGGGCCCCGGTAACCACTCGGGCGATACTCAATTCAATAGAAGAGATTGAGCACGCTGTCCAGGACCGAGCGGTATGGAGAAACTACTCGTAAGCCCTATGTAACGTATAACGGTACGAGAGAAATATAGTTCATATGTACGGTTCCAACGTCACTGCAACGGGTCACCCCATAATTGCTCCGTTCCTGTGCCAACGAAAATTACACGAAATGCTAACAACTGTCTTCTGTGTCGTGAACTAATTCCAGAATGAAACAGTCGTACCGCCACGAGAGAAATATTAATATGAATTCATATGCAGTCACGGGCGTCTAAAATGACGATTTTTGTGGGAAGACATTATTTCATTATCGCTAGTGTCCCTCGCCATTCAGGCGAGCATTACTCCGGCTTCAGAGGTATAATCAGTACTCCGAACGGACGTTTGTTGAGATTCCTGATCGCCTATGCCAGCCGGTATTGCACATGATGCGTACTGTTTTTTTTATTTTATTACTATGATATTTTTTTTATTAAACTGTATGTGGATAGTTCCATGGAGGAGATTGAGCGAGTTGCCCAGGATAGAGCGGTGTGGAGAAATTACTTGCAGGCCCTATGTAATTACTTGCAGGCCCTATGTAACGTATAACGGTTCTTCTTCTGCGTTCTCACTAGATTGGGATTTCGGATTCTCTAATAAAGGCAGCCGTCTTCCTCAGATTATCAGTCACGCTGGTGTAAGTGGGTCATCTCTTTCTTCTCAAGTCTGCATTCTGGGGCAGTTCTGTAGGATATAATTCCTACGATTTCTGCTTCCCCGTTTGTGCCGACCTCTTCCCGCAGTAAGTTTTGACCACCCTCGCGATGTTAGGTCTGACATTCTTACTGCGTGGCTAAATCTCTGAGGCAGATTGGCGACCATAGAATCCGTTATCCCATTCCTCATTGTGAGGGTTCGTTGTACCATGTTATGCGCCTTACGGCCTGGTGCATCCGTTTTCTGCAAGCATTTGTTTCCGTTAGCATTCCTAGCGGACACGTGCATCCGATTTCAGCCAAACCACCTTATCGCCTCTTACGACATGCGTGACAGGTAACAATGGTTCTATTCTTTACACCCCAAATTTGGGCCCTGTAACCACTCGGCTGTATAACGGTTCGAGAGAATTATTATTATTATTATGTTGACTAAGACTCGATGAGGACAATGTAAACTTATATGATCCGCTCGCCCGCGTGCCCAGCGTGTTCGTAGCGCGTGGACTACGGGTGACTAGTCCTCTGTAAGTGCGGGTTCAACTCGGCGGACTGGCAGAAAAGCTACAGTTTCCCAGATTTGATGTTCATGACACCGAGCCGAGGCTTTCAGCTCAAGTGCTTCTGGATCGAAAATTTTAAATATGAGCCGCTCAATAAACAACTTGATATATAATGAAAACATATTTATGCCTCTCAATAAACATCTGCTCTTCTCTTATTCCTTTCCGCTCCTCGTGGAGCATGGGGCCTCAACATTTGTTCGCCACCTTTCCCGGTCTCTTGCTGTTTTCTTTATGGTCTCCCAGGATAATCGAGCAGCCTTCAGTTCCTCAAGAAGACTTCGTCTCCAGGTCTGTTTAGGACGTCCTCTTTTCAATTTTCCTTGCTGGTTTACTCAAACACTTGTCTAGTGACACTCGACTGTGTTTTCTGTAGGGCATTTCCTGCTCATCGCCATTTTCTCCTATTAACCTGGGTCATCCTGGGCTCATGTCCTGTTCTTATGTTATTTATTCTTGGCTGACTTTAAGACCTATCCGTTGTGCCGATTCTGCCAGAACATCCATGTTTTCCTGCATGTCTTGTAGCAAGGCAAGATCATCTGCAAAGTCCAGGTCCTCTCTTCTTCTTCTTCTTCTTTGCGTTCGTTCTTTACGACCAATTTTAATCACTCTTTGTGATATGTTTGATCTTTGCCAAGAACGTGTATACGTTGCACATTAGTTTGGTAGGCCCCTAAACGCATAAGACTTCTTTCTACACGTTTAGGACACATGCATCCGATTTCAGCCAAACCTCATTGTCGCCTATTACGACATGCGTGGCAGGTAACAGTGGTTCTATTCTTTACACTCCAAATTTGGGCCCCGGTAACCACTCGGACGTCTTGTAGCCTGTGTGAGAGGCAGCAAGATCATCTGCAAAGTCCAGGTCCTCTAATTTTCTCAATAAACAGCTTGATCTATAAAAGGAAAATATTTGAGTTCCTCAATGAACAGCCTGATGAAAGCAGTAAATAAAACAAGAAGAGACCATATAAGAAATGAGGAAATTAGAAAAACAGTCGGAACAACACCTGTTTTTAGATTTATTGAAAAACAGAGACTCAAATGGTTTGGCCACTTGGTCAGAATGAACCCGAATACACCAGTTGCAAGAGCGTACAACCTGAAAATGGAATCATCAAGAGGAAAGGGCAGACCAAGAAAAAGATGGGTTGATGGAGTTACAGACATCTTAAAACTCCACAATACCACACCATATCAAGCGACGGAACGTGCATTATCTCGGAAACCGATCATCAGTTAAACCTGCTACGCCTAGCGGCAAAAAGCAGAGAAGGACAAAAGAAAGAAAGAATGAACAGCTTGCTCCATAATGTTAACATATTTGAGCCGCTTAATGAACAGCTTGATCTATAATGTTAACATATTTTAGTCACTCAATGAACAGCTTGCTTCATAATGTCAACATATTTGAGCCGCTTAATAAAAAAACTTGCTCTATAATGTCAACATACAGGGTGTTCAAGATAATTACAGCCCCATTGACAAATCGAAAGTTGCCAGGTACTTTGTAGAGTTGTGTTTATTTACTATTTAAACTGGTTCTGACTAGCTCGTCCTACGTCACATTTGTTCTTCGCCCCTTTCCCCCACTACAATTACACACCGTCACACAACCTTGACTTATACTACGTCATAGCTGAACCTTTCCATTTCCATACATATATGCCAGATTAGCTCCATTTACAGACTGCTTTTAAGTTGATCACCCTGTATTTGAGACTCGCAATAAAAAACTTTCTAATAATGTCAACATATTTGAGTCACTCAATGAACAACTTGTTCTATAATGTCAACATATTTGAGTCACTCAATAAACAACTTGTTCTATAATGTCAACATATTTGAGTCACTCAATGAACAACTTGTTCTATAATGTCAACATATTTGAGTCACTCAATGAACAACTTGTTCTATAATGTCAACATATTTGAGTCACTCAATGAACAACTTGTTCTATAATGTCAACATATTTGAGTCACTCAATGAACAACTTGTTCTATAATGTAAACATATTTGAGACGCTTAATAAACAACTTGCTGTGTAATGACTCCGAAATCGATGACATTGCGATTGGCGAGGCGGCAAGATCTCGCAATAAATCGTATAACGATTAGGAGAACCGCCTGATAGGTCAGATACAAGGAGCGTATTTGGGCAGCGGGTAGCACCGTAGTCACATGAATATGTTTTCTGCAATTGCTGAAAAAGACTACGCGCTCGGTTCGAAACTGCATAATACAATGGGCGTATGTTTTGTTGACCAGTCTGACTAATATATTTTCATTCTTCTTCTTCTTCAGCGATCTCTGGTCATGCGCTTAATTTACTGTGGACCACAAACTGGGCAGTCAGCTTCAGGTCTGTCAGGTTTCCCAAAGCTTAGTTTAGCAGGGGTCCGGTTCCACCACCACCTGGCTGTTTCCCATGGTGGTGGCACCACAGTTATACAAATATTTGCGCGTGGTCATTGAGTTGTTCATATGTGTCGATTCCTCCCCGCCAATAATGGCTGACACATTCCGTTTCTGAGGACATCTTTTTTTGAGGTTGTTCTCTAGACAGTTGCAGTCCCCTGCTGACGAGATCTGTCTTCCCGGATTCTATGTTGTATTCATTTTTTTTTTATTCTTCTTTGCTTAAATTTTACCCGAGTGAAGTGTTGTGTTTTCCAGATGTACAGATCTTCACTCTGCCTTGTTTTATGTGCTTTGTGAGTTGATATTCTGTTCTCTAAAGTTGTTATAAATGTCGTTACTTGCCCTCCTGCCCATCGCGTTCGTAGCGCGTTGGACGACGATATGACAAGCCCTCTGCGAGTGCGGGTGCAATTCCGCGGGCTGGCAGAAAAACCCACAGGTTCTCCAGATTTGCGGTGTTCGTGGCACCGAACCGAAGGGTTATGATGTCCATGGCGCCGAGCCGAAGAGCTGAAAGCTCAAGTACTTCTGGATTGGGAGGGGAAGGGAATGTCGTCACTCCATCTTTTACTTAGTCTTCCTCTTGCTATGTATTCATTATATTTTTTCGATGTATCTCTGCGGTAGACGATACCAGGTCACTCTTGTCAGGTGACCAGACTATTTAATATGTTCTTCCTTTATGAACTGTAGGAACGATCGTGTAGTGCCAGGGCCCACTAGGGAAGGTTTGAAACAAAAGGCGAGCACTTTACCTCTACACCACAATGAAAGAGAGAGAGAGAGAGAAAGAGCGAAAGAGAGAGCGAGAGAGATAGAGAGTGGCCAGACATAGATCCTCAACAGGTTTCCCTATTGCTGATATCTTACGGTTCCTTGACATTGCTAGTCAGATCTCACCCATGCGTTGCCAGGGCTCTCAAGGAGAGCAAAGAATAGTAATACTGTGATCTACAAGGCATGTCGTAAAAGGCGACTGATGTAGAGGTCTAGGAAAGCTACCCTACTAAATAAAAAACAACCCGAGTGGTTACCGGGGCCCAAATTTGAGGTCCTCCCATGAGGCCATTACCTTGTAGTGGTGGGAGGCTTGCGTGCTCCAATGATACAGTGAGCTAGGACGGCGGAAACTTATGTTCCCGGAAGGTTACAAGCCGGAAAGGTCACTGAAGAGGGGACAGACGAAGCATGGTCTCCTGGTCCTCCAGGTTGGGGGTTGGGCTAGGGACTAACGATCCCATCCTTAAAAAAAAATTAAAGTTACGGAAACAACAACAAACATACAACCTATCTAGAGGCATGAAGGGCTACCAGAGTCATTGACTCACATGACTGGAAGTGGTGAAAGCCGAAAGGAAGCTACTTTCATGAGGACGGAAGTCCTGAATGCAAAAACAAGACCAGAATTGGATGCTGGAATGTAAGAACAATGTACGAAACCGGAAAACTGTCACAAATAACAGCAGAAATGAGAAGATATAATCTACATATCCTAGGGGTTAGCGAGAGCAGATGGACAGGAAATGGAAGAAGTACCACTGCAACAGGTGAAACAGTCCTTTTTCTGGACGAGACGATGACCTACACCATGAAGGAGTAGCAGTAATCCTAAGAAAAGGCGTGGAAAAGTGTCTGTTAGAATGGAAACCTATCAGTAGCCGCTTGATTAAGATCAGACTAAAGGGAAGCATACAAACATCACAATCCTACAATGCTATGCGCCAACTAATGATAGCGAAGATACAAAGAAAGACTCTTACTACGAAAACCTACAAGCAGAATTAGACAAGTCACCATCCCATGATGTTATCATTGTTATGGGAGATCTAAATGCGAAGGTCGGACAAGACAACACGCATAGTTATAGAACTATGGGAAAATACGGATGTGGTATGATGAACGAAAATGGGGAACGTTTAGTAAACTTCTGCAGCATGAACAATCTCGTTATAGGAGGAACCCTATTTCAACATTTAGATATCCACAAATTAACATGGTATTCCCCTAATGGCAGAGATAAAAACCAAATAGACCATATAATGATCAATGGACCCTGGAGACGCTCGCTGCTAGATGTTGTAGTCAAGAGAGGTGCAGATGTTGGTAGCGACCACCACCTAGTCACAGCTTATGTCAAACTTAAACTAAGAAAAACAGGACAACAGAAAAACTTCCAAAAGAGGTTCGATGTGGATAGACTAAAAGACACGGAAGTAAGGGATAAGTTTATAATGCAGATAAAGAACAGATTCCAAGCCCTAGAAAGTAATGAAACTACGGATGAAACTGACAACATAGATAGAACATGGGACAACATAGCATCTATATATAGCCAGAGCAGTGAAACATGTCTAGGGTACCGCACAAAGAAAAGAAAAGAATGGATAACACCAACAACATGGAAAATAATAGACAGCCGAAGAATATTAAAAAAGAAATTGTTAGAAGCAAAGTCCGAAAGACTGAAAGCAAGATACCAAGAACAGTACAAAAGCGCAAGTAAAGAAATCAAACGGGCTGTGAGAGCTGACAAAGAATGTATGTTGAAGACCTGGCAGTGCAGGCAGAAGAAGCAGCAAAAAGTGTGATCAGGGAACAGTGTACAAAATTACAAAGTTAATAAGCGGGAAACATTACAGGAGATCAAATACTCTCATAAAGGATAAGAATGGAATACTATTGACAACGGAAAAGGAACAAGAAATACGATGGACAGAGCATTTTAAAGAATTGCTAAATAGACCACCGCCAACGGTAGTAGCAGACATACCAGAGCCAACAGAGGAATTAGAAATTGGCATTGAAACACCCAGCCGGGATGAGATCATTACAGCAATTAAATCTCTTAAGAATAACAAGGCACCAGGGAATGATAACTTAAACGCAGAACTATTCAAAATAGACCCAGAACTTGCAGCTAATATATTGCAACCCTTGTTTACTACTATATGGAATACCCAAATAATACCTGATGCATGGAACAGAGGAGTCATCATCAAGATCCCCAAGAAGGGCTCCATTGCCGATTGTAATAATTGGCGTGGAATAACACTGCTTTCTGTCCCAAGTAAAATCTTAAGCAAAATCATCGTACAACGTATTACTGATGCTGTGGATAAGAAACTAAGAAAGGAACAAGCAGGATTTCGCAGAGGACGGAGCTGTATAGGCCAAATATTTGCTCTTAGAAATATCATAGAGCAATGCACAGAATGACAAAGCAAACTCTATATCAACTTTGTAGATTTTGAAAAAGCTTTTGATAGCATACACCGAGAAAGTCTATGGCGTATCTTAAGATGGTATGGAATCCACTGTGTTTTATAAATATTATAAAAAGCTGCTACAGCAAGTTTGCATGCAGTGTTGAAACTTCAGAACTAAAGTTTGAAGTAAAAACAGGCGTGCGACAAGGATGTGTTATGTCAGCCCTATTATTCAACACTGTCATAGATTGGGTGATGCGTAAAACAACGGAAGATAAGGCAAGAGGTATTAGATGGACGCTCACATCCACTCTGGAAGACCTAGATTTTGCAGATGACATCGCACTCCTATCTCATACACATAGAGATATCCAGGAAAAGACCTGCCGCCTTAACCAATATAGTGAGATGGTTGGGCTGAAAATAAATCAGAAGAAAACTGAAGTAATGACTCTGAACATAGCAACCCCAGCACCAGTCAAACTAGAAGGTAAAACCCTCCGAGATACAACCGCTTTCGCATACCTTGGAAGTGTTATTAGCAATGAAGGAGGCGCTGGATCTGACATTAAAAACAGACTGAGTAAAGCACGAAGTGCATTCATGACCCTTCAGACCGCCTGGAAATCTGCCCAATACAGCATCAGAACCAAGACTAGTATCTATAACAGCTGTGTGCTGTCAACATTGCTATACGGATCGGAATGCTGAAGAATGACAGAACAGGATATGTCAAGACTCTCCGCCTTTCATACAACTTGTCTGCGAAAAATCTTACGCGTGTACTGGCCGACTACTATCTCGAATCAAGAATTGCTTGCACGATGCCAACAAGAGAATATGGGCACTATCATCCGAAGACGACGCTGGAGATGGATTGGACATGTGATGCGCTTGGAGACTGGCTCCGACACGAAAACTGCACTGAGATGGACTACAGAGGGTAGGCGAAAGCTTGGAAGACCCAAGACGACCTGGAGGAGAACGATAGAGCAAGAGCTGAAGGAAATGAATCA
Source organism: Arion vulgaris (assembly GCA_020796225.1). NCBI lineage: Eukaryota > Metazoa > Mollusca > Gastropoda > Stylommatophora > Arionidae > Arion > Arion vulgaris. Next base: position 14,650,151 of record CM036768.1, read on the forward strand.
TAGCTGGAACACAATACAGAGGAAGGCCATGAACAGGGAAGAATGGTGTACGTTTGTTGCTGCCCTAAACGCCAAGGGCGTAACAGGCTAAAAGAGAGAGAGAGAGAAATTTGGGGTGTAAAGAATAGAACCACTGCCACGCATGTCGTAAGAGGCGACTAAGGAGGTTTGGCTGAAATCGGATGCATGTGTCCTAAACGTGTAGAAGTCTATACATTTAGGGGCCTACCAAACCAATGTGCAACGTATACACGTTCTTGGCAAATATCAAACATATCACAAAGAGTAATTAAAATTGGTCGTAAAGAACGAACGCAAGAAGAAGAAGAAGAATAAAAAGCGTCGCAGAAATCGGATGTGCTTGCCTACTTGTAGGCACATAACTGGCGCAACGTGCATTCGCTCTTAGGTTCAGATCACATACAAATCACACAAAGTGGTTAACAAGTTGTCGATATGGGGCGTTCGAAGAAAATGATGCTAACCAGATAAGTTTCGTATCAACAAACCCTACAAGATGAAGAAGTACCACCTTAACTAGCATGTTTCTAAACCCTGAATCAAAGACATCGACACCCGGATGTTATTTGATATTAATTATAAAGTTAAGATTACTGTTATAAGAGGGAGAAGATGGAGATATGTTGGGCATACCTTGAGAAGAAATGATCAAAGAATACCAAAGCGGACAATGAAGTGGTATGCAAAGGGTTCAAGAAAGAGAGGATACCTTGGGAGACCCTGAAAGAACTTTAGTGAGAGAGGCAAGAAATGTCGGTCTCAGTACAATTCAGGAGATTGGGCGAGTTGCCCAGGATAGAGCGGTATGGAAACATTGTTTGCAGGCCATATTTAACGTATAACGGTAGGGGATAAATCTGTATAATTATAAAGTAAAGAACGGAAGTGGCATACAAAACTGTTTTCATAACTATGCTTACTCAACATTGATTGGATAATTATTTTGTCATGCATTAGTGTAAGACAAGTTGTTTTATTGGTCGATAATGAGCCAATAGTTACGAATGTTGACATTAACGAAACTAAAAGTTGTTTGTATATGATTGGCTATTACACCGGAAAGGAAATGGGAAAAGGATGGGGGCAGTGCACTGAAACGTGTGTAATGTTTTGTTTATTAAAGAATCATTTTAGTATTCCTTGTTAGAAGGTCACTGTAGACTATTCAGTAGAACCAAGGATGCTTATCCGTGCTGTCTCCACGTAACGTGTAGCTACTGATTTTTTTATTACTACATAAGCCCGTCTGCCCAGCGTGTTCGTAGCGCGTTGGACTACGGGTGACTATCCCTCTGTGTGTGCGGGTTCAATTCCGCGGGATGGCAGAAAAAGCCACAGATTCCCCAGATTTACGGTGTTCGTGGCACCGAACCGAAGGGTTACGATGTCCATGGCACCGAGCCGAAGGGCTAAAAAGCTCAAGTGCTTCTGGATCGGGGGAAAAAAAAAAAAATTACTACATAAAAAAACAAAATACTTTATCTTATAGGAGTTTGGACACGGTGGTGAAACATCTGCTGGGGAAGAATGAGAACCTATGTGCTCTGTCTATAGTCATATGACGTAAATTCAGTATCCATTAACTAATATCTATGGATCGAACCAGAGCGAGCTATAAGCTCATAGGGCCTGCGGACTCAGGTAATCTTCTTTCTTCTTTTGTCGTCACACTGCTACCGGGTTGTTGCCCAGTGTCGTGGTTTTCTGTTTTGTCTTGCGCTGTTCTGGTGGCTTGTGTGATTGTTATCTTTGCTCTTTCACAGGATTCTGCTACGTCATCTAACCATCTTTTCCGTGGTCTTTCTCTTGCCTTCTTTCCCGATGTTCTGTTGTAGAAGACTCTGTATACTGTGGAGTTTGGATGCATTCTTATTAAGTGGCCAAACCACTTCATTCTTTGTTTATCTATGTAATTCAAGCACGGTTTTGTGCCAACTTTCTTTCTTATGCTGATGTTGGTGATTCTGTCTTTTCTTGTGTTGTTGGTAACTTTTCGCAGGCAACGCATTTCACATGTAGTTATTTTTGTGACTGCGCTTTGCTCAATGTCCATGTTTGGCTCTGGTAACACAAAGTAGGTATAAAATGCTGTTGATCATCTGTTGTAGCTGCCTGTAGAAATTTTGGTGCCTTAACAATGGGGCTAGCTGGTAGGTTACAGCATTTGCTTTTGTACTCTAGCCTCTATCTCTCTATCCAGTTTTCCGTCTTCTGTGAATATGCTTCCTAAGTATTTGAATTCACAGAAGATAGAAAACTGGATAGAAGATAGAGCTAAGTACAAAAGCAAATGCTTAACTACAGCTACCCTTGTTAAGGCACCCAAAAACTCAGTAATAATTATGGAAATCAGACCACAACTATACCACGTGATCTCCCACTCCAGTATTGTTGTATAAAGACGAATTCATTTTAAAATCAACACAAAATGATAAATCGAAGTTATATTATGCAACAAGTTAAGTTTAACAATAAGGAATATCAATATTATGAATATTTTTCACCAATAAATAACCATAGACTCACAGAATTGAATTGAGTAAAATTGCAAAAAAGCTTGCAGTGTTCTATCAAACATATATAGAATCCAGCCCCCCGCTCTGATCTAGGTCATGGAATCCCCAGTCAGTTGTCTGGCCTAGTTATCTAGAACATGCTGTGATTGAACCGAGACCAGCTGTCCATTACGTAAGTGCATTAACATCTCCACCACCTCAGATTTCATAAGAAAGCAAGTATATTCAGAAACGAATTTAAGCGAAAATTCCCGCAATTTCTGTATTTCTTTTTTTTTCAAGTATTTTCATATTCTCTTCATAATGATGACAGAGGCGCACACACAAGACACCAGAAGTCTAGTTTTCAAAACGTATTACATATTGTTTTAAACCAACTATTGCATTAATAAAATATTTATTCAATTTTTATACTATTGAACCTTTTCCTTCAACTTTTTCAAATCTTTTGAGAAATCTTTATTTAAGAAAATGTGCATCTGTATCAGCAATATTTCCATTGGATGTTCAGTTAGAAACAAAAATGGCAGCGTGTGCGTTTAAAAAATTTGTCGTCACTTCTTGTTGGGTACATACCAAAAAAGCTTTTTCAATAAAATTATGGAAACCCGTTACATCTTCAATGATGAAGTTTACGGTTTACGTTGATCAATTATTATTCTTTTCGATGAAATTGTTCCAGATTTAGCGTTTCCCCCCTGAAGACAGTATATATAATGAGTGGCGCGTCGTCTCCTTGTGTCTAGAAGCACAAAGAAAACGACAAAAAAAAAAAAGAAATGTAATGTCGGAGATACAATGAAAAGCATCGCGCCAACTTCAACCTCAAATTAGCATCACTCGACAAATTATACAACTGCTTCTAAAAGCATTCAATGTGACCATATGTGAAGCTATGCAATGTGGCTCACGCTTGAACATTTTTTTTTAATTATTGAAAGAATTCTCTCGCGTGTGGTTAAACTTCAGTTATGCTGCTTCGTTTTGAACGTTCTGTCAATGAATTTAATTTTTATATGGAATAAAAGAACAACAAAGAAAACTTAGAAGACAAAGTTTGAAACATATTCTTTATATTTTTCCTTTTTTAGACTCTGAAACTCAAAAAATGTAATAACAAGTGGGGAAGAATTGAACAGAGAACGGTATTGGTAAAAGAACGCTCACAGTTCGAATCCAGTTAGTGCATCAACTTTAAAATACTTTCTGAAACAGCGTTCTTTGCTGTTCGCTGCACCTCTTTCTGATTCTTATTTGCCCATCGCAATGCACTGATGTTGAGGAACGCGTCTATTATTTAAAGCCTTCAGAAGAAATATTATTTTTAATGCGAATAGAGAAATAACTGCAACGCTATTTGAATTCTCCCGTTGAAATCTTCTGTACCGCCGCATTCATCCATTCTTGCTAGTTTCATTGCAAATATTTGATCCACTGACGTGCAGTTTTAACGGACTCTATTTTTTAAGAGAATGAATGAATAGATATTGTTTGATCCCGAAGCGCATGAATTTCAGTTTTGGACATATGGCAAATCCAGCTGTAGTTTGTGTCCTTTCTTTATCTGTCATTCAAAGTTGCATGAAAGGTGAGATTTATGATTATGAAGTTCATGATTTGTTCCGTTACTTGAACCACGAATCATTTTTTGCAAGAGTCCTGTATAAAAGGTAAAGGAACCCTTTCATACCTCGTGGTATATGGGTCAATACAGTGTTAGGCCTGTATTTTTCATTGACCATGGGTGATGTGGTCAGCATCACGCCGGCCGCCTTTACTTTCCCAGAGCATGTCTGGTACCCAGTTGAGGCTGGGTCGACCTGAGAGCCGTCGCGTTCGGGAAAAATTTCACGCACATTGCGGGAGCTGAACCCAGACCCCAGCCTTGCGAAGCGAGTTCACTAACAACTAAGCTACAGCGGCTCTCAGAGTCCTGTATAACAATGTTTTTTAGATTATCGGTTCCCAAACTTTGCTTTACTCTAGACCCCCTTTTAAATACATTTTGCTGCTGCAGACCCCGAAAAGTTTCTATATATGAAAATGGACATGAATTAATTATTTTGGTGTTACAACAGTAAATAATGTTCTCAGACTCTGGGAAACTTCAAATGTTCTCTCATTTTGTCTTGTCAGACATTTAGACTCCTGTCTGGTCCGGGTTCTTTGATTTCGCAACGGAACTAGTTTCCCAATGTTTTTATACATGTTTTTTTAAATTTATTTTTCTGTTTGAAATTTTTTAAAGATCAAAATATTTCTTCAAGCGCTTGAGGAACCCTTGTGAGTACCTCGTGGACCCCAGAGGTCCCCGGACCCCAATTTGGGAAACGCTGTTTTAGATAATCTACTTTCGTGAAGTTTAACGGTACCGACTTTAGGATACATCGGACAAATCTAAAGGTGTGCATTCTATGGACGATGAAAGGTGTGCATTATCGGGGAGTATATTGTTGTCTACTAAACTGTTCGTATCAAAAGATGTATATTCAGTTTCAGTTTGGAATATCTTCATTGCACTCGGGAATTGTTCATAGGTGATCCGATCTCGTTAGCAATATCCCCCAACAGCGTCAAGCGACTGACCGTACCAGTTCGAGTTTGATTGATGATCTTACTCATTTATCTTACAGAGAAACGTAAGAACACACGTCTGAGAGTGTTATCATCAGTGGCGGCTCGTCATTAAGGGCCAGTGGGGCCGGGCCTCACCAAAAATAATGTATAACTTGTATTTATTATTTTATAAATAAAATATAGCAACTAAAAACCATGATTTATCCGGGGGGAAAATGTCTAGCCCCACCAACAAAAATGATCACGAGCCGCCACTGGTTATCATCATCGCTTTCGTTGGACAGCTATTACTACCAGTTCAAGTAGCTGAGAAAATCTGCAAAGCTCGTCGATATAGAGACATAAACTTAGCAAGAACATAAACTAACCAAATTACTTTCAAACGCTGAAGGGCTTTCTTCTTCTTTTTCTTCCATAACGTTCCATAACGACCCCCTGTTAGCCACTCTTTTTTATTTGTATGTGATCCGAGCATAAGAGCGATCGTGCGTTGTGTCAGTTATGCGCCTAAGAGTAGGCCAGCACATTCGATTTCTGTGACTCTTTTTATTTACTAGTGTAGCTTCCCTAGGTCCCTACCTTAGACGCCTAATATGACATGCTTGTAGATAGCACTGTTAATATTATTTGCTTCTCTTGCGAACCCATGGTGGTCAGCAAGTGGACTTGGTATGGCTTCAGCAACGGTGGATGTCCACGGGAATGTCCAATGACCCATGACGTCGCTAACATAACATTAACATAAACGCCCGAGTGGTTACCGGGGCCCAAATTTGGGGTGTAAAGAATAGAACCACTGTTACCTGTCCCGCATGTTGTAAGAGACGACTAAGGAGTTTTGGCTGAAATCAGATGCACATCTCCTAAACGTGTAGAAGTCTATGCGTTTAGGGGCCTACCAAACCAATGTGCAACGTATACACGTTCTTGGCAAAGATCAAACATATCACAAAGAGTGATTAAAATTGGTCGTAAAGAACGAACGCAAAGAAGATTAACATAATATGTTATTTCTACTAACTCGCGTATTTATTTACACGCACATATAAACTGCATTTATTGTATGTGCCTTATCTCAGTCGCCTCTTACGACATGCCTTGTAGGTCGCACTGTTACTATTCTTTGCTCCCTTGTGGGCCTCTGCACCACACGGGCGGCTGAAGAGCCTAAAGATGAACAATTGATTTCATTGCAATTGCACTGGCGTTCACCCTTATTGCTCAGTCCCTCTCCGCAGAAATGACACGTCACCTGCCAAGAGCATTGCACACAAAGCACGAGCCCCGGCAATCCCTAGGGATCCCTTGAGAAAAAAAAACGGGGTGAACAGAACGGCGCTATCGGGATTTGAACCCACAAGCTTGGGAACACAAGGCAATGTCTTAACCACTTAGCCACACAGACCACCAACTTTCAAACTCTACCACCTAGTACTATAAGACAAGAAATATTTCACACCCCTACGGCGTAGTATATTATTTCATTACATTTCCTTTACAACAAATTCCCCGTAATTCTCTTAAAACGAGTTTTTTTTCAGTACTATATTTCTATACTTACAACAGATATAATATTTTACAAAAAAGAGTATAATTTAAATCCATAATTAATTTTACCTACAACAAGTAAATTATCGGGTTTTTTTGCAACCTCTGCCATTAAACTACGTTCAAATGTTGGTAGCCCCGACGTGAAAGCCAAATCCGGCCAACAAGCGTACAAATATTTGTTCCACCCCAGAGTCAAAAGCCCGTGTATTTGTTTAAGAACGGTGAAGTTATTATTAAAAAATATAAAGAACTTGGAAGCCGCAGGGTATGTACATTGCTCTTAATTTTCTTCTAACTTCATCTCATTTTAGAGTCCATTCTGGATGAACCAAAAAATGTCACTTAGTGCGGGTGTTAGGATACACACAGCCAACTTTAATATGAGTTTATAGTTGGCTGTGGGATACAAACCCACGCTGTTAAAGCTTGTGTGCTTCTGTAACTTTTGTTGCTATTTTGTGGTCGGTCCTGTTGTTGACGCCCATACTAACAGATGGGGGTTTCCAGCATTGTGACATCTAGTGGTAACCCGGGTAGAGCTTCAAATAAGAAAAGTGTGTATATTGCAGCTCAGAAAACATGAAAACTGATGGTGACAATCAGTGGCGGCTCGTCATTAAGGGCCAGTGGGGCATGGCCCCACCAAAAATAATGTGTAGCGCGTATTTATTACCTTAGAAATTAGAATATAACCTAACCCCAACCATGACTTTTCCGAAAATTTGTGTCTGGCCCCACTAACAAAATTATCATGAGACGCCACTGGTGACAATGCTACCTAATAAGAAATGAAAGAAAAGTCTTCACACTTTAACTCTTTCAATTTTTTTAATGATATTAAAAATAGTCATCTATGGTCACTTCATTTTCACGGTTCTTAACTAACTTCTTTTTTTTGCGGTCATACTGCTACCGGGTTATTGCCCATGTCGTGGTTTTCTGGGGGGTTTTTTGCGCTGTTCTGGTGGCTTGGGTGATTGTTAATTTTTGCTCTTTGACATGATTCTGCTATGCCATCTGACCATCTTTATCGTGGTCTTCCTATCGCCTTCTTTCCAGATGTTCTATTATAGAAGACTGTATACTGTGGAGTTTGGATTCATTCTTATTAAGTGGCCAAACTACTTCATTCTTTGTTTCTCAATGTAATTCAAGCAAGGTTCTGTGCTAACTTTCTTTCTTATGCTCACGTTGGTGTCTCTGTCTTTTCTGGTGTTGTTGGTAGTTTGTAGTAGGCAGTGTATTTTCCCTTTTGGGTACTTGTCTACAATTTCACCGCAGGAAAAGGGAAACCTCGCTGACCTAAGTTAAGTGACGTCAGTCCGCCATCAGTGTTTGCGGACGTGGAGGAGAATCGGGTTCAAAGGTCACGGATGTGGTGTTTATTGTGTATTTTGTATGTAAATAAGCAGTGTTTTAATGGAATTGGGAGCCCTGAAAAGGACTGTATGTGGGAATGTGAGGTGGAAGGAGGCAGGATGGGACTAGGAGTGTTACTGTGGGGGCTAGAAACTTATGGTATCAGCAATAATAGCTACGAAGGGGTCTAAATTTCTGGATTTAGTCCGGCGACGCCTCATAAACTCGTGAAACACGTACAAACAAAGTACTATAGTTTTACAAAAACAGAAACAGTGACGATAAACAGCAACGTTTCGACCAACAAGGCCTTTATCAAGCAAACGAACAAACAGGAGTGACAAATTAAAATGAAACACAAATGGACGACCAAATACAAACGTATCTAAGGAAAATCTGGAATAAAAACGAATAACGAAATAAATGTAACACAAAAACACACATAAAACTAGAAATAGAACGGAAAAGAAACAATGAAACATCTAGTAAATATATAACTTGAATACATGCAACAGATACCCATATAGAGTACAAAGCATAAGAAGAGAAAGTACTAAGAAGCATAAGAATGTAATACGTTGAGCCCGCGTGGTCGCAAGGTGCCATACAAAGAAATCAACCGATTCTCCAGAGCAAATCGACTACGATCATCAGAGGAACATGATCGGATGGCTGTGACCTGGACATCGCAAGCTCCTGAATGGCCAGTATCATTGAAATGGGTAGCTACAGGGGTCACAGAGCATTGGCGTATATCGCGCAAGTGTTTGGGCGAATCGGTCACTGAGTCTCCTGCCGGTTTCCCCAATATAGGCCTTGTTGCACCGCTTGCAGATAATGGCATAGATAATATTACGGGACTCGCATGTGAAACTGTCTTCAACAACGAACGTGGCTTTTGGAAAAGACACCGTGCGGGTCTGTATGACATAAGCACAAGTGTTGCAGCGCCGACGGCCACACTGGATGGTGCCAAAATGACTCTGGATATTAGGCTTGAGGCGACTGTGAACCCTCTCTGTCTATGGTTCGCTCTAGTAACACAAAGTAAACATGAAAATGCTGTTGTTCATCTGTTTCTTAGCTGTCAGTTAGATTTTTTGGGTGCCTGAATAATGGGGCTAGCTGGTAGGTTACAGCATTTGCTTTTGCACTCTAGTCGCAACTCTCTATCTAGTCTTAATTAACTATCAATATAAATTACTGGCATGCTTTCTTTTTGAAAGACATTTTTATAACGATCATTAGTAAGCTCATAATATTCTTCTTCTTTTTATGCTTCAATCGCTCGATATCGATCACTTGTTAATCACTATTTGTGATTTCTCTCTCTCTTGCGATCATCGCCCAGGCCGATGTACCAGACCTCCCATAAATTCTATTCATGTGGAAATCTGATTCATGCAGCCTTAGCATTGGTGTGTTTTACGTAAAATCTTCAGCACCAATAGGAGCTCTGGTGCTTATCCTTCGGCGATGTGTCCGGTTTCAGCCAGCGTTTACTCGGTTCGCTCTCAGTTCTGTAGCCATCTAGTGTTTTTATTTTACAGTGTGGGGTAGCAAGCCCCACTCCCAAACTCCTTAGTCGCCTCTTGCGACATTCGTGGCAGGTAACAGTGGTTCTATTCTTTACACCCCAATTTGGGCCCCGGTAACCACTCGGGCGTCTTTGTGATTTGAATGTGATCAGAGACTAAGAGCGATTGTACGTTGTGCCAGTTGTGCGGCTATAAGTAGGCCAGCACATCCGATTTCTGCGTTGCTTTTTATTTTTAGGTAGCTTCACTAGGCCCCTACTTTAGTCACCTCTTATAGGTCACCTCTTGTAGGTCGCACTGTTACTATTCTTTGCTCCCCTTGCGAGCCCACATGAGCTCGCAAGGGGACTTTGGTATAGCTTCTGCAGCGGAGAACAGAACACGTATATGAATGCCAAATGTGCCTTGACGTCGATCGCATAACATAACATATTTTGTCTACTGTTTTGTTTATTTATTTACACGCACATATACACTGCGTTTATTGTATGATGCCACTTCAGCGGCTTACATTCTTAATTCGTATTGCATCTTTTTTTGTTTCTTTGTTATGTAGGGAATTAGAGCTTCTTCTTCTTCTTTGCGTTCATTCTTTACGACCAATTTTAATCACTCTTTGTGATATATTTGATCTTTGCCAATAACGTGTTTACGTTGCACATTGGTTTGGTAGGTCCCTAAACGCATAGACGTATACACGTTTAAGACACATGCATCCGATTTCAGCCAAACCTCCTTGGTCGCCTCTTACGACATGCGGGGCAGGTAACAGTCGTTTTATTCTTTACACTCCAAATTTGGGCCCCGGTAACCACTCGGGCGTAGAGCTTCTTTAAGCCGAGGCACACTCCTTTCAACCTAAGGACGAGTTGTTTAATGGTTCATAGCAGAGCGTGTGGACAAAAAACATGAAAAATAAGAATTAATTCTTTTCGGATAATCCCAGAAAGCTTGAAGCTATAATTGAAAATGAAAATCATGGCACATCCTTCACAGGGCGTCACCATTAACCACAGTAAACTAGTCGTTGATTTTCTTTACACCACTTACACGTTCAGTAGTTTGCCATTGCTTTCTGAACGGTGATGTCTATTTTTACTGTTCGTAAAAATCAACAGGAACAACTTTGCTTCCAAACTGCCCTCCGCGAAGTTTGAACCAGGTACACTTGGGTTGTGATGCAGCTCACTACATCTTAATCATTTCACTCCGTAATTTTATTTACCACCGGACGTATTTATATTGCAAAGTTTAGTGAAATAATATGCTGGATATGCGTCCTCTTAACAATAATACGGGCCAGTATATTGGCTCGGAAGGACGAAAGGGTTAAGCTACAGATACCTATATTATAATGGATATTTTGTAATGTGCAAAATTTTTTAAATAATTTTTTTGCTATCTTCTAATTATTATTTCTAAAATTGTTATTTTACATTGTCTGTTCAACTGTTTTCTTGGATTAATAAATTGTAAATTGATATATGTCAATCAAATATTCTTTGTTTTCCTAAATTTTATCTTTCGCATTTTTAAAAACTGATTTCCGTTTGATGTTTTGCAAACTGCTTCTTTAGTGAAGTCCGACAACCCAGGACGTTTCTGTCTGAAAATATCGATTGTTATCTCTGGAAACACGATCATCTCCCTTTGATCTTACAGCCGTGACAAGGATTAGGTATGGTCAATATATTTGCGTTGTTATCTAATTAGTGATGAGACAGAGAGGGTGTGAGTGGTATAAATCATCATCATCAGGTGCCGTGTTGGATGGTGTAGGCGATCATGGATCTCCACAAATCTCTGTCTCTGGTGTTTGTTATCATCTCAGATGTTGACGCTCCTCTGTGCCATGAAGTTAGGCGATCCAAAGTTTTCTCTCTTTGTCTTCCTCTGTTTCGTTTCCCTTTGATTTTACCAGTTGTTACAATGTGTTTTAAACCTCCCTTTCTGATCACATGCCCTAAAAATGATGACTGTCTCTTTCTTATATTGATGATAAGCTTCTCTGTGTCTTGACCTCATTCAACACCTCAACATTAGTGATTTTAGAAGTCCATGGGATTCTCAACATTCTTCTGTAAAACCACATCTCTGTGGCCCTCAGATATTTTTCGATCGCTTTATTTATTGTCCATGACTCGCATCCGTATGTCAGTATTGGTTCTATACAGCACTGTATAACTCTCATTCTGATCTATATTGACAATGACATGTTGTATATAATGCTTCTCATTTTCTGGAAATTGCTTTTGCCAGTCCTATTCAGCTGGTAGAAATTTGCTTTCTTAATTTCCAATCCTTGTTTTATTTCAGAAAAATCTGAGTTTTAATCAAAATGTTTGCAATCCGATCCTACTTTTTACTGTCACTCTTAAAGGATAATATTTTCCGATCAGACTTTATAGATCGAACTCAATATTTTATTTCTTCTTCTTCTTCTTTGTGTTCGGTTTCGTATGCTCGTCTAAACCATGAGATAGGTTTCCTCTATGAAGCTGCATGTCAGTTGGAATTTCTCGAGAGTTCCCCATTGCTTGCTCTGTAAGCGTCGTTCATGAGGCCATGTTTCGTTTCGTTGATGTGTGTATATTTTATTTCAATACTGAGACAAATGGCATCATGAATCGGGCTGGTCTTCTTCTTCTTCTCGATCGTTCTTTTCGGCCATTTTGATCATTCTTTTTGTGATATATAAACAGCCTTACACCAAGAACAGGTGTGATACGTCAACATCATTCAACGTCATTTAGAGCTCTGGTGCTTAACCTTCGGCGACGTGTCCGATTTCAGCCAGCGTTTACTGGGCTCGCTCTCCGTCAGCCTTTGGCTGTCTCCAACCGACCTGCAAGACAGCATGTTGGGCGGGTCTAACCGTCTTCCTATGACCAATCCAATTTGATAGCATGATAAAATATAACTCTAGATGTGATACTTTAAAGTGGGAATTTCTGTTTCTAAATTCTCACAGTACAAATATGTGTCCTGTTGGAATATATTTTCTCCGAAATTCCGATGAGACTGTTCTACATGCCGTAGAAGTTAAAAGGGGTGCGGGATACACTCACGTTCTCGACGCAAACCCTATATGTCACAAATAGGGTTCAACTTGATCGATAAGAAAAATCACACACAAACAAGAAATTATTTCTGTGTTTTTCAAATTGCATTTAAATCTTTCCATGTTTATCTAACTATTTAGACAACTTATTTTCAAATTATACTCAGTACTTTTCAGTGCTATCTAACTATTTAGACAACTTTCATATTATACTCAGTACTTCTCAGTGCTATCTAACTATTTAGACAACTTACTTTCATATTATACTCAGTACTTTTCAGTGCTATCTAACTATTTAGACAACTTATTTTCAAATTATACTCAGTACTTTTCAGTGCTATCTAACTATTTAGACAACTTACTTTCATATTATACTCAGTACTTTTCAGTGCTGAGAGCCGCTATAGCGTAGTTGTTAGTGAACTCGCTTCGCAAGGCTGGTGGTCTTGGTTTAGCTCCCGCAATGCGCGTGGAATTTTTCCTGACCACGACGGCTCTCAGGTCGACCCAGCCTCAACTGGGTACCAGATATGCTCTGGGGAAGTAAAGGCGGCCGGCGTGATGCTGACCACATCACCCATCGTGTGCCGACGGTCAATGAAAAATACAGGCCTAACACTGTATTGACCTATATACCACTAGGTAGGAAAGGGTTCCTTTACTTTACTTTTTTACTTCTCAGTGTTATCTAACTATTTAGACAACTTACTGTCATATTATACTCAGTACTTCTCAGTGCTATCTAACTATTTAGACAACTTACTTTCAGAGTGAGCGTCTGTAGCTAAAGCGGTAGTGAGCTGGATCACAACCCAAGCGTACCTGGTTCAAACTCCGCGGCGGACAAGTTTGGTAGCTAATTAGTTCCCTTGGATTTTTACGAACGGTAAAAATAGACCACAACGTTTAGAAAGAAATTGCAAACTACTGAACGTATAAGTGGTGACTAGAAAATCGACGACTAGTTTACAGTTTTTGATGGTTGCGTTCTGTAAAGGATATGACATGATTTTATTTTTTTCCACTTTCAGATTATACTCACTACTTTTTATCTATTATTATCTGTGCATGTCTTCGTACGTGTTTGTGTATTTATTTATTTTTGTGTGTTGACACCATTCTGCTATTGTTTTATTTTTTTTTTTCTCTCTCGATCACTGCCCAGACCGGGGGACTGCCTAGAGTAGTTGATAGTAGCTCGGCCTGCTAGCTGTGAGACGCCCATAGCTCGGGTTCGAACCTACTGTCCGGCATTTGTTCGAGTCCCGTGGTCTTACTCAGGACGATAACGTGAGTACCTCTGAAGTCGGAGAAAATCTGCCTGTATGGCGAGGAATACTAATTACGAGTACATTGAGCACACGGCTGCCAGTGTAAAGTAATTTACAATGTGCACGCTGCTGCCATTGTAAGAAATTGGAAAACAGATTTTCACGCAAAATCAGTTTCAGAGATGGAACTTCGTCTGAGTTGAAAGCGGACGAAAGAAAAACAACAAAAAACTGCCCGACCGATGTACCAGACCTCCCCATAAATTATATTCATGTGGAAATCTGATTCATGCAGCCTTAGCATTGGTGTGTTTTACGTCACATCTTCAGTACCACTTGGAGCCCTGTTGATTATCCTTCGGCGCTGTGTCCGGTTTCAGACAGCGTTTAGTCGGTTTATTCTCCGTTCTGTAGCCATCTAGTTTTTTTTTACGGTGTGGGGTAGCTAGCCCCACGTCCGACCTCCTTATTCGCCTCTTACGACATGCGTGGCAGTTAATAGTGGTTCTTTTCTTTACACCCCAATTTGGGACCTGGTAACCACTCGGGCGACATTGTTCGATCCAGAAGCATTTTAGCTCTTCGGCTCGGTGCCATGGACATTGTAACCCTTCAGTTCGGTGCCACGAACACCGTAAATCTGGAGAACCTGTGACTTTTCTGCCAACCCGCGGAATTGAACCGCACTCACAGGAGGCTTGTCACCCGTCGTCCAACGCGCTACGAGCACGCTGGGCAGGCGGACACCATTCTGCTATAGATAGTAGATATCGTGTGAGCGAGTTTTCAAAATATTTTCTAGTTTCAACGCCAGTTTCAACATTTTCTAGATTTCATGAACCATATTTAACAAGTGAACGAAATTGCCCCCTTACATGTTTCTTTAATTAGGGCTATCAATGTCTGGTGTGTGACATGTGAGGGCTGAGTACACCCCCTTGAGGATCTGCTCACACACTCTAAGCCTGAACTATGTCATGTCCAGGTCTGACTAATTCGTCACCATCTGTTCATCATTTCGACAGCATCCGTTAAGTTGATGTGCTGAGGGTCTCCAGGCGTTCAGGTTAGGTGCTCATCTCTCGTGCCAAAGGTACCAGGTTCATTCCCTTGTGAAACCATCTGGATATTTTTCCAGAGATCCCTGATCTCAGTATAGGTGAGGTCGACTTCCTAGTCCTATCGGAGACGGACGATAAAGCGTAGGTCCCGTGTTCAATTTGAGAACGTAACAGAAACCTTGGCAGTTCAAAATCGAGAAGAGCAGGCTGAAAAGCCGCTGCCTGGGCAAAATTCATTAAAATAAAATTCCTACTAAAAAATATCTTCACCATCTTCAAAATTACACCGGTAACCCTCGCCGGTGCTACGGAGTTCGTGCACTGCAACTGAGATTCTTCTGTGTAAGAAAGAGATCGGAGCGCACATTGCACTCACCAAAGTGCAATGATGATGGTCCTATCAATCAATCAATCAATCAAGCAATCACTACAAGCAGCATTCCTCCTAATAATGTACCTCTCTCTCTCTCTTTCTCTCTCTTTCTCTCTCTCTCTTTCTCTCTCTCTCTCTTTCTCTCTCTCTCTTCTCTCTCTCTCTTCTCTCTCTTCTCTTTTCTCTCATCTTTTCTCTCTTCTCTCTTCTCTCTCTTCTCTCTCTCTTTTCTCTTTTCTCTCTCTTTTCTCTCTTTCTCTCTTCTCTTTTTTCTCTCTCTTCTCTCTCTTCTCTCTCTTTCTCTCTCTCTCTCTCTTTCTCTCTCTCTTCTCCCCTCTTTCTCTCTCTCTCTTTCTCTCTCTTTCTCTCTCTCTTTTTTCTCTCTCTTTCTCTCTCTCTCTCTGTCTCTCTCTCTTTCTAATGCATTGTGACTCCTCTTAGGGCATGTGGGCGTCTGTAGCATAAGCGATAGTGAACTCAATCACAACCCAAGCGTCCTGGTTTAAACTCCGCGGCAGGCATTTGATAAATTCTCTGGATTTTTAGTTCCTCCTTAACATGAACTCGTGAAAATTGTGCAGACGATCGTTTACTGTGTTATTTAACTCCTGTAGTTGCCCTTTTCATTAATTCGTTCGGCTTCGTCTATAGGTGTGCTCGTCAAAGATCGTCTGGCAAACTTGCGTATTATGGCTTTCACATCTTACAGCGTCACTTGGAAGTTTTTACTGTGAAACTTTACGACGTCAATTGTGAGTGCTTTTCTCTGAAATTACAGACGGTCAATTGGCAAGTGTTTTACTGTGACAACTTCTGAGTTTTCCCTTTTCTCTCTTGTCGTTCAGCTCGTATATAAGTCTCTTCTCAAAAGATTCTGCGCCCTTTCGTAATTTGGCTTTCCACACACTCTGTCATCAGCTAGTCCCTCCCATGTGCTGGGATCTATAGAAAAATTTTCATTGAGGCTTTGCAGACATCTTTATATCTGAGTAGTGGTCTGCCCTGGTGCCTCTTCCCTCCGAAAGTTCACAGAACAACATTTGTTTTGGTATGCGGCAAGTTTCCATTCTTCTCACATGTCCCAACCATCTTAGTCGTCTACTGCTGATCATGCCCATGATGGAAGGCAGTTTTGCACGTTGCAGTACTTCAGAGTTGCTTATCTTGTCGTATCACCTGATGTTCATAATCTTGCGGAGACATCGAAGGTGAAAGATGTTAAGTCTCCTCTCGTGTCTTGAGTAGGCTGTCCATGTTTCTGAGCCATATAGTAAAGAACTAATTACACAGGCTCGATATATTTGGATCTTCGTCTGCAATGTCAGTTTTGTGTTGTCCACGCTCGCTTTGATAGTATGCCGAATGTAGTAGCCGCACTCCCTACCGCATATTATATAGTCACACAAATAAATCAAAGGAAACTAAGATCATTAACATGCTGCTTAAAAATTATCACAAAATTGATAAAGTTCTGACCACGTTCAATTTCTCACAGCGGGAAGCAGAAGTCAAAGAGACACCTGAAGTACTTCCTGAGTTACACGTGAAGATTATCACAAAAGACTCATGGGCGAGTTCTCTGTATTGGTAACCGTAGGGGTCATTCAGTGCGAGACATAATCATTAATCGATGTGATAATCTTCTACGCACGTGCATGCTAGAGCAGGTTCTAAATTAGCGAGCTTGTCTGGGTTATTTCTAGAAATACAACGCGTATTAACTCTAATATTCTTCTTCTTCTTTGCGTTCGTTCTTTACGACCTATTTTAATCACTCTTTGTAATATGATTTGATCTTTGCCAAGAACGTGTATACGTTGCACATTGGTTTGGTAGGCCCTAAACGCATAGACTTCTACACGTTTAGGACATATGCATCCGATTTCAGCCAAACCTCCTTGGTCGCCTCTTACGACATGCGTGGCAGGTAACAGTGGTTATATTCTTTACACCCCAAATTTGGGCCCCGGTAACCACTCGGGCGAACTCTAATATGTCTGCGTGAGCGTCTGTGTCTCAAGCTGTAGTGAGCTCGACTACAAACCCAAGCGTATCTGGTTCAAACCCCACGGTGGGCAAGTTTGGAAACGAATTCTTTCCGTGGATTTAAAAATAAGTCATATACAGTAGTGGGAAAGTAAAATAGGCCTCACCGTTCAGAAAGCAATGGCAAACTACTGAACGTAAAGTGATGCCAGAAAATCAGCGACTCATTTACTGTGGTTGATGGCTACGTCCTTTAGGATAAGCCACGATTTTCATTCGTTAACTCTAATAATGTGACATGAGGTGTCTCTGTGACGTAGAGGTTAGTTTCTAATAATGTGCACAAGGTCTCTGTGACGTAGAGGTTAGTTTCTAATAATGTGACATGAGGGACGTAGAGGTTAGTTTCTAATAATGTGACATGAGGGACGAGAGTTAGTTTCTAATAATGTGACATGAGGACAGAGTTAGTTCTAATAATGTGACATGAGGACGTAGGTTAGTTTCAATAATGTGACATGAGGACGAGAGGTTAGTTTCAATAATGTGACATGAGGGACGTAGAGGTTAGTTTCTAATAATGTGACATGAGGGACGTAGAGGTTAGTTTCTAATAATGTGACATGAGGACGTAGAGTTAGTTTATAATAATGTGACATGAGGACGTAGAGGTTAGTTTCAAATAATGTGACACAAGGGTCTCTGTACGTAGAGTTAGTTTCTAATAATGTGACACAGGTCTCTGTGACGTAGAGGTTAGTTTCTCGTCTTTCGTGCCAAGTGTACCAGGATCACTCCCTCGTGAAGCCATTTTGATATTTTTCCAGAGATCCCTAATTTTAGTGTAGGTGAGATCGAGCTCCTAATTCTATCGGAGACGGACGATAAAACGTAGGTGCCGTGTTCAATTTGAGCACGTAAAAGAACCCTTGGCAGTTCAAAATCGAAAAGAGCAGACTGGAAAGCCGCTGCCCATGCAAAATTAATTTCATATTCTTCTTCGAACGCTTCATATCGACCACGTGTTAACCATTCTGTGTGATTTGTATGTGATCTGAGTCTAAGAGCAATTGTACGTTGAGGCAGTTTTGCGACTACAAGTAGGCCAGGACATCCGATTTCTGCGACGCTTTTTTAGTTACTAGGGTAGCTTTACTAAGTTCTACATCAGTTGCCTTTTACGACATACCTTGTAAGTCGCAGTGGTACTATTCTTTGCTTCCTTTGCGGTCCCCGGCACCACATGGGCTTCATATCATCTTCTGACCCAGAAATGGCATACAAGACTGAACAAACACTTACACCGTCTACGATTTCATCCCATCTCTCTCTGTGGTACTGCTGATCAAATCACAGAACATGTTCTGCACGACTGTCCCCTGTATGTCCTCCCTATTAAGGATGCTGGGAATACCTTTTTTCCAATACAGAAGCACTTGAGCTTTTCAGGTCTTCGGCTCGGTGCCATGGCATCGTAACCCTTCGGTTCGGTGCCACGAACACCGTAAATCTGGAAAATCTGTGGCTTTCTCCATCCCGCGGATTTAACCCGCACACAGAGGGATAGTCACCCGTAGTCAAACCTACGAACACGCGGGCAGACGGGAGTCACCTGAGTAAATAGCCCTGAGCAGACACACACACATTCAAACTAACACCAGGGCCAGACAACGTCAATTCACTAACGAGCAATTAACTGTATAATCATCAATAGCAACCAAGAGGAAAAGCAATTAAGGTATCTGTGTTGATAATTAGTAATCCTTGTCAAATGTGTCATCATCATTATTTTTCGATCCTAGCTTCGCTCGGCGTGCCATGGACATTGAACCCTTCGGTTCGTGCCACAACACCAAATCGATCTGGGTTCCATCCGATTGAACCGCACACACAGAGATGTCCTGTCAAGCGCTACAGCACGCTGGCGCGGCGTCACTCATTAAATAGCTTGTCCTGAGCAGAACTTTACCACTCCAACAGTCCTCCAAATTTTTTCTCTCTCATAGGCCAGATGTCCTGCCTCTGCAGCCGTCATGTTCAAACCATCATATACATCCTGAATCCATCTTCTTCGTGGTCTTCCTCTTCTTCTCTTTGCAGGTATGTCTCCTTCCATGATGGTCTCTCCACCCCTTCGTGTTTTTAATGTCCAAAATACTTCAATTTCTCTTTATTTGTAGCATTCCAGAAAGAACTCAAAATCAAAGAAAACTGGCTGATGCTACAAATAAGAAAGAGAAAATTGAGGTATTTTGGACATAAAAAAGACATAAAGGGCTGGAGAAGACCACCATGGAAGGAGGCAAACGAGAGAGAAATTCTGGAGGACTGTTGGGGTGGCAAAGTTCTGCTCAGGACAAGCTATTTGATGATGATGATGATTTGTAACATCAGCTAGTTTTCTTTGATTTCAAGCTCTTTCTGTATCTCACAATATGGTATCAAAATGGTATCATTAAAAGTCAGTTATGTTCGTTGTTTTCTTCATTCATATTTGATCGTACAAAGATTATTTCGTCAAAGTAATTCTAATCTACAACACGCGCGGCTTCGGATTAAGCTGTTTGAAGTCAGAGGGGGAAGGACTACACACGCAAACAATGGGAAGATTTTCTCGATCGTGAGCACTTTCAGAATCCAGCTTAACCCCCATCGGTACAGATTATCTGCTCGGGCAGCCATATTGTTCTCGGGGGGAATATCTGCCTGTACTTGACGTCATGTTGTGAAAGCTATTTATAAATTAACAATAACAAGGCGACCCCTAGGTCGAATTTTGTTCATCATAGACGGGTGTTCAGGATTAAAGTAACAAAAATACTGTTATTTGTTTGAACTGAATATGTTTCGGAAACAGTCAGTGATTTATTGTAGTTATACTGTAGAAGGCATACGGCCAGTCTCTCAGCCCAGTTGGTAACCGGTGGACCAGACAGTTAGCTTTAGTGTGTAGTTTGTAGATATTTCAGTAGTTGACTGTAGTGTTTGCACACTAAATCTGCATCTGTTCACTATAAACACTAAAGTGGCAACACTAAACGAGACCTGACGTAGTAAAACCAATTGACGTAGCTTTTGGGTAGTGACGGCTTAGCTACGATACGAAAAAAAAACAAGGATGGACTTCCAAAACGAATGGACGTGTATGTCTATATCAGTGAAACTTTCAATAAATATATGAACCTGTAAACGAATCATGGTTGGTTTTTTTTTTTTTTTTCGTCCGCTTTCAACTCAGACGAAGTTTCATCTCTGAAACTGATTTTTGCGTGAAAATCTGTTTTTCCAATTTCTTACAATGGCAGCAGCGTGCACATTGTAAATTACTTTACACTGGCAGCCGTGTGCTCAATGTACTCGTAATTAGTATTCCTCGCCATACAGGCAGATTTTCTCCGACTTCAGAGGTACTCAAGTTATCGTCCTGAGTAAGACCAGGGGACTCGAACAAATGCCGGACAGTAGGTTCGAACCCGAGCTATGAGGCGTCTCACAGCCTAGCAGGCCGAGCTACTATCAACTACTCTAGGCAGTCCCCCAATCATGGTTGTCAAATATGTTGTGTTGTCTGGAAGTGAGAACATTGTTTTAAATACCATGGGATAATAGATATAACAGGAGGACCATCTGTATAAATGAAATATGAAATACTACAAGGAGAAACACACAGAATGAAAGGAAGGAATTAACGAAGAAAAAGGAAAGAGGAACTACAACGAAGTAAAAGGAAGCTAATGAAATAGGAAGTTACAATGAAAGTCCTCAACAATACGGTCATTATCAGAAGCAGTGGTTCTCAAAATGTATACCAGTTTATGTTATGTTTTTAGGAGGAGAGTCTGACCAAATGGATTAGAACGTGGCTCCCATGCGAGAGACTAGTGTTCACGGTAAGGCCAATGATTGTTTTCTATTGTGGGCATAAATGAAAAATCTTAAACTGAACAGTTACGCGGCGACTGCACTAGCAATGCGGTCATAAACGTCCTCAGGCTGTCCCCCACCTGTTCTACACCGTTCTAAAAAAGTAGTACTACATGCAGTAACGACAGTTGTAGCCCGCGTGCCCAGCGTGTTCGTAGCGCGTTGGACTACGGGTGACTAGTCCTCTGTAAGTGCGGGTTCAACTCCACGGACTGGCAGAAAAGCTACAGGTTCCCCAGATTTACGGTGTTCGTGGCACGAACCGAAGGGTTACGATGTCCATGACACCGAACACCGAGCCGAAGAGCTTTCAGCTCAAGTGCTTCTGGATCAGAAAAAACGACAGTTGTATGTTATGCTTATTATGCGATCGACGTCATGGCACACTGAGCATTCCCATGCGAGCTCTGTCCTCCGCTGCAGCAGCCATTCTAACGTCCATTTGCTCACCGTACCCATAAGAAGCTGATTTGTATACCTTCTCTCTCTACCACAAAGACGACACTGTATGGCATGTCAAAACTCAACTCCTAATTATCGCACTCGTTGCAGTGTCTGAGACATGCCCATATGACATAATTGAGAGCGTACCGCATTGATGAAATCCGCCCTGTCCATACTTCTGCCCGCTTGAGTCTATGCATTGTTTGCAAGAAAGTCAGCACGCTCGTTACTCTTCACTCCAGCATGTACAGGTGTGTACAGCCAGTCATTTTCTTGAGATGTGATCTCCGAATGCTGTCCGCCCATTCCATGCGCAGACGTCCATATGCAATCATATGTTATGTTATGTTATGTTGCTATGCGATCGACATCATGGCACACTGGACATTCCCATGCGTGATATCTCCTCCGCTGCAGTTGCCATCTCAAAGTCCACTTGCTCGCCGTACCCATGAGAAGTTCTTTTTCTTCTTTGCGATCGCTTTTTGATGATTATACCGTTAGACGCGTTCTTATGATGAAATCGACTGTTGTCTGGAGCTCATCTCTAGTGCCATGTAGTTTTGATTATTATACCGTTAGACGCGTTCTTATGATGAAATCGACTGTTGTCTGGAGCTCATCTCTAGTGTCATGTAGTTTTGATGATTATACCGTTAGACGCGTTCTTATGATGAAATCGACTGTTGTCTGGAACTCATCTCTAGTGCCATGTAGTTTTGATTATTATACCGTTAGACGCGTTCTTATGATGAAATCGACTGTTGTCTGGAGCTCATCTCTAGTGCCATGTAGTTTTGATGATTATACCGTTAGACGCGTTCTTATGATGAAATCGACTGTTGTCTGGAGCTCATCTCTAGTGCCATGTAGTTTTGATGATTATACCGTTAGACGCGTTCTTATGATGAAATCGACTGTTGTCTGGAGCTCATCTCTAGTGCCATGTAGTTTTGATGATTATACCGTTAGACACGTTCTTATGATGAAATCGACTGTTGTCTGGAGCTCATCTCTAGTGACATGTAGTTTTGAATGTAGTGTTGTGTTGTACGGCCAGGATTCCTTTCTTGGAAGGACATACAGGGGCAGTCTTGCAGGACATGTTCTGTGGTTTGTTCAGCGACCATGAGAAGTTGATTAGCATATCTTCTAATGCCTGCTTAGCGTTGTTGATGTTGATTCTTGTTCTTGCTTTTGTTATTATTTTTATAAATGTAGTTATGTAACATTATGAAAGTAATCACATTCCAGATAGTGCAGGACATAGATATATTGTTAAAGGTTTTTTTAGTATTAGATCCTAACATAAGAAATTGTGATCTTCTTCTTCAGACGCTGCATATCGACCACTTGTTGAACAATTCTGTGTGATCTGTATATCATCTGATTGTACGTTGTGCCAGTTATGTGTCTACAAGTAGGCCAGCACATCAGATTTCTGCGAGGATTTTTATTTACTAGAGTAACTTTCCTAGGCATTATGAGTTGTGATCTTTTTATTCTTTTTCTCGTTCAACCGCTACGAAATCAGGCGTAGTTCAGCATAGTGTTTTTCGTTGATTTTTTTGCGTGAAGACTTGCTTTCCCGATTATTAGTGTCCCTCACCATTCAAACGAACCTTCTCCAACTTCAGAGGTAGGAGTTGTGATATTTTTGTACGTGAAGACTTGATTTCCTTATCATTATTGTCCTTCACCATTCAGATGAGCCTTCTCCAACTTCAAAGGTAGGAGTTGTACAATATTTTTGTGCGTGAAGGCTTGATCTCCCTATCATTAGTATCCCTCACCATTCAGGCGTGTCTTCTAGAACTTCAGAGGTAGGAGATGTGATAATACGTTACTATCTTAGCCATCTGTCCATCTATGATTCTGCTAATTAATTACTATTGTTCCTATCGACTGGCCCCATATCGTCTGTATTGCTGAGCGTTCCCGATTCTTTACAACGCCAGCGTTCTAAATAAATACGGGCAGCTACAAGATTTTTTCATTCTCCATACACTTGTATTTCTAAAGGGCTGTGTTTAAAATCTTAACCTGAACAGCTTTGCGGCGACTGTACTAGCCATGTGGCCATTAAATTCCTAGCACTCATTGCCCTGTTCTACACCGCACTAAAGGCGATACTACGGGCAGTAAGGACAGTTATGTAGTTTGTTTGGGTTTTTCGATCCAGAAGCACTGAGCTTTTCAGTACTTCGGCTCGGTGCCATGGACATCGTAACCCTTCGGTTCGTGCCACGAACACCGTAAATCTGGGGAATCTGTGGCTTTTCTGCCATCCCGCGGAATTGAACCCGCACATACAGAGGAATAGTCACCCGTAGTCCAACGCGCTACGAACACGCTGGGCAGACAGGCAACAGTTATGTTTAAAACATATACTTCAATTAATGCAAATTGTATAGCTGTTATATTTTTACAATATATTATTCTCATAACTTAAAAATAAAATTCAATACAAAGTAGGCCTAAACATTTAATATGCCACAGGACATACGTGGAGAAATTGTAAATCCACTTGCGTTTTGTTCCGAAGATCGTCAGTTCGGTTCTGGATTTCGAAGTTCGGTTAATAAGTTCATTTTTGGAGATCTAGTATTGTTGTGGAGCTATGGGTTTGTGCTTATTGCAATGCTTTTAGTAGGTATCATTCTATACTAAATCTATTCTATATCTGTTTAGTAGGTATCATTCTATACTAAATCTATTCTATATCTGTTTTAGTTTTCTATATAAATCTTTCTATCTGTTTAGTAGGTATCATTCTATACTAAATCTATTCTATATCTGTTTAGATGTAGCCAAACGATATGGGGAAATCTAAGGCAATGAGGACAATCCTTAGTTTTTAAAAGCTTTATTTTTTTTCAAAATTTGAAGGCACTAGTCACTGTTTCAAAACCAGAGGATAATAATAGCAAGAAGGGCTATGTTCTGGAAACCATAAGAAAAAAGTAGGGAATGGAAGACAAAACAGTGCAGTATATTTTCTCAGTATGATGCAAGTCTTCGAAATGCCGCCCCTTAAGGTTTTTCTTTAAAATAACCTTCAACTGTGATTTTGATTTCGTTGCTTATACCGCCCCCCACCCCTTTCGGTGTCACCTGATGCGGGCGCCTCTTTGTATCATAGCATCGCACGGCCCTGATGGAACGGCCCTGATAGAACGGCCCTGATGGCACGGCCCTGATGGAATACTAGAAATGCAGGAATTAGGTATTTGAGGAAAGAGATTAACGTAACATAGAAGAATTGAAAGGAACTGCAAGACATCGCAAAAGATTGAAACATTTGGAAATGAATTGGCTAAGCCGCCCGAGTGGTTACCGGGCACCCAACCGGGGGAAAAACAGACAACTTGTCATCTATAGCATCAAAAGTTGGACTGCAGAAAAAGCTATGAAAAACAAATATAATGAAGACACCTATGGCAAGTAATGCAGATATCACCCTGGAATCTAAAATGATAAAAATAACAGAGCAGTTCACCTATTTAGGTAGCAATTTTCGCCCGAGTGATTACCGGTGCCCAAATTTGGGGTGTAAAGAATATGACCACTGTTACCTGCCATGCATGTCGTAAGAGCCGAGTAAGGAGGTTTGGCTGAAATCGGATGCATGTGTTCTTAGCGTGTAGAAGTCTATGCGTTTAGGGGCCTACCAAACCAATGTTCAACGTATACACGTTCTTGGCAAAGATCAAACAAATCACAAAGAGTGATTAAAATTGGTCGTAAAGAACGAAGCAAAAAAGAAGAAAAATTGGCTCAGAGACTAATGTTAACAAAATACAAGAGAGAGTAGAGGGACACTGTTTCTGCTCTTCTTCTTCTTCGAGAAAATTTTGGAAGCCTTACTTCATGGCACAGAAGAACGTCAACATCTGACATGATAGCAAACACAACGAAAAGAGATTTGTGGAGATGCATGATTGCCTACGCCGGCCGGCACGGCACCTGATGATGATGATGATAACCATATTAAAATGTCTAACAAGTCTGTTTACAGACATTCATCATCATCAAGGTGCGTATCCTTTATAGGACGTTGCTCTCTTTGCAGCACATCTAAAATTCACTCTGTCTCTTGCTAGTTCACCCACTTCGTCGATGGTCATATTCATGGTTTCTTTAATATCTTGTAGCCATCTTCTTCTTGGTCTGTCTCTGCGTCCTGGGACCCTGCCCTCTAATATTGTTTTCTTTCCAGGCCATCGTGACGCTTGATGTGACCAAAGTATGTAATTTTCTGTATAGTATGTTGTTTATCAGCCAATTCTCTTTAACATTTAGTTCTTTCAGGACATCGGTGTTCTTTCTTTTTCTGTCCATGGTATTCGTAGGATCTTTCTGTAGCATTTAGTTTCGAAGGACTGGATTTTCGTTCTTAATTTTTGTGTAATAGTCCATGATTCACAACCATAAGTAGCCACTGGGAAAATGCATGCTCTCAATATTTTTTAATTTTAGTATTTTGCTGGTGCTTTGTCACATGTTCTTCATTGTGTTTAACTTCTTGATTGCTATTGCCAATCTTCTTGAGATCTCTTTGAGCAGTTACAGACATTACACTTCTACAATTTCCGCATAATTTCCTTCGCCGTCTTTGATTCCAGAATCTCTGTTGTCTTTCCCCAGGTGGATGATGGAATTGGTTGTCCACTCTTGTCGTTAAGCGTAGGGTGGGAGATTTAATTTGCGTTCTATGGCCAGATGAGTCGCCCTTGTTGCGTTATATCCGTGTTTATTTAGTGTAGTCTTGATGTGCTCTATCCATCTTTTTCTTTGTCTTCCCTTGGCTCTAGTACCTGATTTCTTTCTGTTGTATGCTGTTATTAGTGGTTGCTTGTATTCCATTCTCATTAAATGTCCAAACCACTGCATTTGTTGTCTTTCGATGTATTCGGTGCATAAGTTATGTCCACTCTGCTTCTGATGTCCTCGTTTCGTAGTCTATTCGCATTAAATGTCTAGACCACTGCATATTTTGTCTTTCAATGTATTCGGTGCATAAAGTTATGCCCACTCTGCACAATCCAGATTCTCAAATACGGAACTAACGACCTCATATTTACTATTAATGCAAATTGTCCTCTCCGGAACCAGAGAATTGCACCCTGCCCACTTTGTGAAACGCTGACCTAGAAGCATGGAGACGATTGTAGAGATAAAGAAAATAGGCGGAAAAGACCTTCCTTCCTTCCTTTCGTTCCTTGAAATATTGTCTATATATTCAATGTTGTCTCTTGTATGAACTTCACTGTTTTTTGTAGCTCACACAGAGGTCCGTGTAGTTTTATATCAAGTGGCGGAACTTTTTACTTTACTTTTCCGATCCAGCAGTCATCTGAGCATTTGCCCTTCGACTTGAGGCCATGGCAGTGAATTTACAGGTCTGTCTGAGTTGTGGTGTGTTAGCATAGAGGTAGTTTTCAACATCTGGGTATGGAGGTAGGTACTTGTGGCGTAGGTCACTGGGTGCAGGGCACTGGAAGAGATGGTGTGTGACAGTTTCTTCTGAATAGTCACACAGTTGACATTGTGGGGCAATCTTTGGTTGGATGCGGTGTAGGTGAGCATTCAGGGACATGTTGTGTCCTAAGGCGGAAAATAATGACTTGTTCTTGTCGTGTGAGGTCATTTATAGCATCTTTGGGATTTGGAGTGGTCATGTGTTTAAAGAGGGCTCTGCCAGTTTTGCTCATTGCCACTCATTCATCCCTCCTCCTTCTTGTTACTTCTTATTATTTTTTTAGCAGTCTGCAGAGTTATTGGTCTGTCATGCTGTTGACTATTGCCCCTGCCTTTGCAAGGATGTCTGCTCTTTCATTTCCTTGTATGTTGCTGTGTCCTGGTATCCACTGTAAGGTAAGCTTGACGGCAAAGGTGTTGATGAATGAACTGATGGATAGAGCCAGGGACTGGCACGCTGGACTCTCAGGGTTTGCATTTTCTAGTGACTGTAGCACTGACTTACCATCAGTAAAGATAACAGTGTGCTGAGTTTTTCCGGGATGGAGCTGGAATATGTTTGTAAGATGGTGCACTCAAGCTTCAATGGCAATGGTCTCGGCCTCAAAATTAGAACAGTACTTTCCACATGCATTTTGCAACTCGTCACACGATTTGTCTGGGTATTCTATTCGTGCACCGTATCCAGCATTAATAGTCCCCTTGAAGGCTGAGCCATCTGTATATACATGTATCCACTCGTCTGGGAAAGATAGTATGGTGTCTTGGGCCACCATCCAGAGATCTACTGGGTCTGAGTTCTTCTTGGTGATGTCTTTGGTAAGTGTGGTGTTTATTTTAGGACAGGCGAGACTACAATTTGGAGGGACTTCTGTGTGTACAATTTGTGTCTCTTCTCTGTTCTCCGGCATGTGATATTTTCTTGCAGGCCTAATGCCACATCTAGGATTGTTTTTTTGCTTCAGTCTGTGCTGTGGTCGCCAGTTGTCTACTAATTGTCTGTTAGGGTGGTTTCTACTAAGTCTTTTATATCTTTCCACTGTCTCTACTACTGCTGCCTCCCTACGCATTCGCAAGGGCTCGATGTTTGTATGGATTTCACATGCTGCTGTATGGGCTGATCTCATACCTCCAGAGATGAAATGCACTGCCTGGCTCTGTACTTTGTCCAGAGCTTCCTTTGTTGTTTTACTACATGTTGCCTGCAGTGCTAGGTTGCAATCCATTACAGAGCGTACATAACCAATGTAGAGTTGCCTAAGTGTGTTTTTGTTTGCGCCCCATGAGGTACTTGCAAGTCGTTTTAGGAGATTTAGTCTCTTTTTTTGACTTTAACTTCAGGTTTTGGACATGTTTGTTAAATGAGAGCTGCCTATCCATCGTTACCCCTAGGTATGTTGGGTTATCTTCTTTCTTTAAAATATTACCATCTAGTGTTAGTGTAATATTTTTCTTTGCCACCTTGTTACTCCTGGTGAAAATAGAGTAGGTTGTCTTGGTGTAGTTCACTTTCAATTTCCATGTTTCACAGTATTTACTAAGCCTGTCAAGGTCTTCATTTAGCCGCCTTTCACTGAAGCCAGTGTGCTTGCTGGTGTGCCAAAGAACCAGGTCATCAGCATATAATGCTTTTTCTGTCAGTAGCTCTTTGGGCATGTCATTCAGAAACAGGAGGAAAAGTGTACAACAGTGGGAGCCCTGGGGTAGACCTTCTTCTTGCACCTGCTTGGAAGAGATGCCATTGTTGATCTTTGTCTGGATTGTGCGGTCTGTGAGGAATGTTTTCACCCAACGATACATCTTACCATGGATTCCTGTATCTAACATTTTACCCAGCAATCCTTTTTGCCACACTCTGTCGTATGCTTGTCGTATGCAAGTGGCGGAAAAGACCTGAAATGAACTAAGCTAGCTTGATCAAAATATATTTGGGTGTGGTCGCATGTTGCTTCTCAGATCCCCCAAGAGAGAACAGTCTTGCACCACATGCTTCTGTGTCTTTTTTTTTTTTTTTTTTCAACTCAGACGAAGTTTCATCTCTGAAACTGATTTTTGCGTGAAAATCTGTTTTCAATTTCTTACAATGGCAGCAGCGTGACATTGTAAATTACTTTACACTGGCAGCCGTGTGCTCAATGTACTCGTAATTAGTATTCCCTCGCCATACAGGCAGATTTTCTCCGACCAGAGGTACTCATGTTATCGTCCTGAGTAAGACCAGGGACTCGAACAAATGCCGGACAGTAGGTTCGAACCCGAGCTATGAGGCGTCTCACAGCTAGCAGGCCGAGCTACTATCAACTACTCTAGGCAGTCCCCTTCTGTGTCTGTTCCGCCTGCTAACGCCTGCAGAAAGCTGTTTGACTTATTCCTAGTCTATGTAACTGCATGTTGAGTCTGCAGTGTCCAGTACGTAGGTAAAATATAATCACATAATCTGTTCTGCTGAGGTCTTCTTCTCCTTCTTTACGTTCGTTCTTTACGACCAATTTTAATCACTCTTTAGGATATATCTGATCTTCGCCAAGAGCGTGTATACGTTGCACATTGGTTTGGTAGGCCCATAAGCGCATAGACTTGTACATGTTTAGGATACACGCATCCGATTTCAGCCAAACCTCCTTAGTCACCTCTTACGACATGCGTGACAGGTAACAGTGGTTCTATTCTTTACACCCCAAATTTGGGCCTCGGTAACCACTCGGGTGAACCAATGAATCAATCAATACAATCAAGTTAAGGGGTCAAATTACCTTTATGGTAGATTCCTAATATATCCAGCTGAAAATATGCAAAGTTGTTAATTTGGACTCGTCGCCGAAGCTACTGTTTAAATGCTCTACTTCTGACACTTTCAATTAGCTGATGTAAGCTATTAGTTCACTGTACGTGTAAAGTGGTTGACTCTAACCAGTACTTCAAAATACATTCGATAACATTTTTATGTGGAGATGAGACATGGTCTGACCCAGCGATAGAATAAATTATTGACCAAAGATCAGAGAAACAGTACTGAGTCATACGGCCTTTTACCTTGGGATGCTTTTCCCGTCAATGAGCCTTCCCAGTCTTTTGAAATACCTCCCCCATTGTGCACACCGTTGACAACTATGATTAAAACCACGTTTTAAAACCCGGATTTTCAACAAGGGGGCGTGAAGCTGATGAAAGGGGGGCGTTGGCCCTCGCTGCGTACCGGAAGGAAACAAGCTGTGTGTTGGGATGATCGAGAGACTAGAGTTAAATCCCTTGAGCTTTAGTGAGTCTCCATGCTGCCTTTAAAGACACCATCTGTACATCATGTTGAGACAATATTTTCTGGAAGGAGGTGGGGGGGTGATTTGGATGAAAGTGAGAGTTGAATAGAGTAATAATGGCCAAGATAAAATGTCATCTCCGTATCGATAAATCGGTTGCAATGGCGTTCTCCACATTTGTATTTATCTTGTCCTGTTATATTCTTCCTCTTTTTTTTCTCTAACTCTGTTTTGTCTTACAGCGTCAGGATAAGAAGAGATTTATAGAACGGGCTTTTGTGTGCGATTCATAAATAGAGAAAATTGAGAAAATGTTTCTACCCAACTATGCACCGTCTTACGGGACAAACATTTGTCAGCATAAACAGGAAGCATTTCCTTATGAATGTCCTTTGCAGGCAGTCCTTTTGCCCCCAAAAAACGCACAACAGCACGTTGCTCTTTGGTTGTACTCTCCGTAAGTACAGTCGCCATTTTGTTTATGCGCTGCGCATGCGCATAAGACACATAGCGCCACCTGGCGAACGGGAATATAAAGCTGGATGTTGCTGTCACCTAATGACACTTTTAGAAAACGCCAACTACATTTACCTACCATCTCACATAACTTTGTGGCTTGTTTATTGACTTCCCCTCGTACTATTTAAACCGGTTCTGACTAGCTCGTCCTACGTCACATTTGATTATCGCCCCTTCCCGCACTACAATTGCACACCATCACACAACATTGACCTATACTACGTCATAACTGAACCTTCCATTCCCATACATATATGCCAGATTAGCTCCATTCACAGGCTGCTTTTAAGTTGAACACCCTGTATTTGAGACGCTTAATAAAAAACTTTCTAATAATGTCAACATATTTGAGTCACTCAATAAACAACTTGTTGTATAATGTCAACATATTTGAGACGCTTAATAAACAACTTGATGTGCAATGACTCCAAAATCGATGACATTGCTATTGCGAGGCGGCAAGATCTCGCAATAAATCGTGTAACGATTAGGAAAACCGCCTGATAGGTCAGATACAAGGAGCGTATTTGGGCAGCGGGTAGCACCGTAGTCACATGAATATGTTTTCTGCAATTGCTGAAAAAAACTACCCGCTCGGGCGACGTTAATAAGTAATAATAATTCCTCTCGTACCATAATACGTTATATAGGGCCTGCAAGCAATTTCTCCATACCGCTCCATCCTGGATAACTCGCTTAATCTCCTCCATTGAACTGAGACCGATATTTCTTGCCTCTCTCAGCAAAGTTCGTTTCAGGGTCTCCTTAGGTCGTCTTCTCTTTCTTGAATCATTTACTTCCCACTTCAATGTCTGCTTTGATATTCTTTGATAATTTCTTCTCAAGGTGTGTCCAACATATCTCCATCTTCTCTTTCTTATAACAGTTGTCACTAGTGGTTGACCAGACATGTCTCTGATTTCATCACTTCTGAAGTCGTTCCATTTTATATTCATTATTTTTCGCAGACATCTATTTTCAAATGCATTCAACTTACTTTCTATATCTTTAGTCAGTTATCAGTTATCAGTTATATGAGGACTATCATCATAGCACTCGGACATGTCCATAGGTGCTCCGATCTCCGCCTCAGCAAATCCAGCAGCGTCCAGCTACCCAACACGCCAGTTCGATGTTGATTAATCAATCTCTTTGCATATTTAGTATGTCATTCTTTTCGGACTGCACCAATATTGACACCAATCTCTTTCAATCTAGTCAGCGAGTGGGATTCACAGCCCTGAAACTTCTCTGTTCGGAAAGACTCTCTCAATGCGTGAAGAATGTCACTTCGATCCATTGCAGCTCCCTCTGATATTGTAGCTAAGCCAGCCAATCTATCAGCTCGTTCATTACCCCCAACTCCTGCGTGCCCAGGGACAAAAATAAAAGTGATTTCTCTGATCATTGTCTGTACCAGCACCTCCACCCAGTTGCGTCTCACCATACCTGATTCGACTTTACGAATCATGCTCATGGAGTCACTGAGTATGAAAACACGAGAGTAATTGTGAGATGCCAACCAGTTCACCGCCTCCGTAACCGCCCGAACCTCCATTGTCAAGCTACTTGTG
Source organism: Arion vulgaris (assembly GCA_020796225.1). Classification (NCBI taxonomy): domain Eukaryota; kingdom Metazoa; phylum Mollusca; class Gastropoda; order Stylommatophora; family Arionidae; genus Arion; species Arion vulgaris. The sequence goes on from CM036768.1 coordinate 14,682,664, forward strand.
GTTGTTGCGTAGGCCCCACTAGCCTCTCTTATTATTTTTCCTCCTGAGCGTGCTGAAAAATCCCACGCACAGCGTTGTTGGCAAATGACTGAACCATCGGTGTAAATAACCACATCTGTATCATTGATGATGTCATTCAAGAGAGCCTCCACCTCCACGTTTAGCAGTGATAGATTATTTTGTTCGCAATTATCTTTAGTCATTTTCCAACTCTGGCATAGGGCATATGGCAATATTTGAATTGAACATTCGTAATTTAGTTGTAATAACTTGCAGGCCCATATTTTATTGACACTTTTAAAAACACGTCACAACTTTGTAATGTTTAATAGTGATTTCATCAGTACCACAACCACACTCACCAGAAGTATCTATATTTAGCTTGTTAGAAAGATATTATATCACTCCGTTTTGGCATGTGCAAAGTCTAAATATTACTATATTCTTTTTCTGTTCAGTTGGTAATATTTATCGTCTATTACTTGGAGTGGTCATTGACTGGGTGATATGAAAATGTTGCAGGGGCGAAACTGGCATCGATTGGGTAGAATAAGTCAACTAGAATATTTGGATTTTGCAGATGATATTGCCTTGTTAAGTAGAAACAAGATATGCAAAGAAAAACAAACAACTTGTCATCAAAAGTTGGACTGCAGATAAGCTATGAAAAAACAAATATAATGAAGACACCTATGGCAAGTAATGCAGATATCACACTGGAATCTAAAATGATTAAAATAACAGAGCAGTTCACCTATTTAGGTAGCAATTTTGATTGCACAGGAAATGTTAAAAAGAAATTATGATACGAATTGAAAAAGCATTATCAACTTTTAAAAGTCTAAATAAAATATGGAACTGCAAGTTATATAGTATTAAAACTAAATTACGAATTTTCAATTCAAATGTTATATCAATCCTAACATATGCCAGCGAGAGTTGGAAAATGACTAAAGATATAGAAAGCAAGTTGAATGCATTTTAAAATAGATGTCTGCGAAAAATAATGAATATAAAATGGAACGACTTCAGGAGAAGTGATGAAATCAGAGACCTGGTCAACCACTAGTGACAACTGTTATAAGAAAGAGAAGATGAAGATATGTTGGACACACCTTGAGGAGAAATGATCAACGAATATCAAAGCAGGCATTGAAGTGGGATGCAAAGGGTTCAAGAAAGAGAGGACCTAAGGAGACCCTGAAACGAACTTTGCTGAAAGAGGCAAGAAATATCGGTCTCAGTTCAATGGATGAGATTGAGCAAGTTGCTCAGGATAGAGCAGTATGGAAAATTGCTTGCAGTCCTATGTAACGGATAACGGTACAAGGTGGATTATAATTATGCTCTATTGCTCATTTATTCATCGTATATTTTCTTCTAACACATCTTTTTGCAGCTGTTGGTTATTCTATCAGCAAAGTGCACAGCTTCCCAGCTGTTGGTTATTCTATCAGCAAAGTGCACAGCTTCACAGATGTTGGTTATTCTATCAGCAAAGTGCACAGCTTCACAGCTGTTGGTTATTCTATCAACACATTGTACAGCTTCATAGATGTCCGTTGTTTTAGCAACAAATTGTACAGCATCACATATGTCCGTTGTTTTAGCAACAAATTGTACAACTTCACAGATGTCCGTTGTTTTAGCAACAAATTGTACAGCTTCACAGCTGTCCGTTGTTTTAGCAACAAATTGTACAACTTCACAGCTGTCCGTTGTTTTAGCAACAAATTGTACAACTTCACAGCTGTCCGTTGTTTTAGCAACAAATTGTACAGCTTCACAGCTACGACTCAATCTAACGACAATGAGTTTCTTTCTTGTTCTAATTTCTTCCTTCAGCCCCAGCATTGCCTCAACTCCGAGATGATTACAAAGCTTCAAGCGAAGGTACCTTCCTGCTATCCCATTCCCGTCCACCTTAGAAACTAATTACCACTGACGCACTAAATAATTCAGATTTGCTGCAAATCGTATTTTCCAACAGGGTGTTTTCACATCATGACCCGTCTGCTATTCCTTAGCGCCAATTTTCTCGCAATTTTTCCATCTTTCTAATTAAAGCTACAATGCATTGTTGCTCTGGTCGGGGTTTAAATTATGAACATTTGTTCTTCTTGGGTCATGAACTCGCTTAATTTTAACTCGCCTTTTCTCAAATTTCCCAATGTTCTGTGACTGATTAGTTGTCGCCCCTGTATCAACAGGAGACTACAAACTTTATTAAACAGTCTCCCTTCTTAACGTGTCTTAGTACATTTTCGCGCAAAGTGGATACGACTCTGTAACTTCGCCAATGCAACATAAGCTTAAACTTTCTCAGGATGAAGTCTGCAACCAAAAGCAATATACAGGGTGTTTAACTTAAAAGCAGCCCGTGAATAGAGCTAATCTGGCATATATGTATGGAAATGAGAAGGTTCAGTTATGACGTAGTATAGGTCAAGGTTGTGTGACGGTGTGTAATTGTAGTGCGGGAAGGGGCGATGAACAAATGTGAAGTAGGACGAGCTAGTCAGAACCGGTTTAAATAGTAAATAAACACAACTCAATGTGTACCTGGCAACTTTCGAATTGTCAATGGGGCTGCAATTATCTTTAACACCCTGTATATCTCGGTGTGTACTTTCTTTCTTTCTTATTATATTTTTCTAAATGTGTTTGTGGTAATCACGTTGCATTATCAATATAATAAACTAAAATTTTGAATAGCCTCTTCAGACCTTAGAGTTTGACATGACTGTCTATTCGCATTTCTAGACTCTAGCGTACAAGGAGTAGGAAGGCCATACGCCCGTATGTTTCCGGGGCTGCAAGGGAGCAAATAATAGCATCACTGCGACCTACAAGGCATGTCGTAAGAGGCGAATGAGGTAGGGACCTAGGAAAGCTGCCGTTGTAAATAAACAGCGTTGCAGAAATCGGATGTGCTTGCCTACTTGTAGGCTCATAACTGGAACAACGTATATCGAACTTAGGCTCAGATCACATATACATTACAAAGAGTTGTTTAACAAGTGATCGATATGAAGCGTTCGAAGAAGAAGAAGAGAGGGAATTTCCTTTCATCACTTGGGGAGCGTCGAGTATGGAATTGAACTCACAACCCAACTACAAAGCAGAACTCTTAGCCCTTCTGACGGCAGCACAGCACATGAAAAAACTGCAAGCACCTGCAGGCAAGGTGGTATTTCTTACAGACTCACTGCCTGCTATACAAGCCGTGAAGGCTAAATCCACTGACAGCACAGTACAAACCCTAAAAGGAGAACTTGCTCAGCTTTCAGAGGCAGAAATTCACTTGCAGTGGATTCCATCTCACTGTGGCATTGCAGGCAATGAGAGTGCCGATGTCTTAGCTAAGGAAGGCAGTGCCAAAGAGCAAATTTACCAACCCTTGTCTTTTCAAGAGGTTAAACTCTCATACAGAGAAAATCTGCAGTAGACTGAAAGACAAACGCTGGATATGAATATGGAAAAAGACTCCCTCAAAGACCTAAGCAGAATAGACCAGGTAATTATATTTCGACTACGCACAGGACACTGCAGACTCAACAAACACGTATATAGACTAGGAACAAGTCAAACAGCTCTCTGCCAGTGTCAGCAGGCGGAACATACACACAGCATATCCTGCAAGACTGTCATCTCCTGGGTGAGCTGAGAAGCAACATGTGGCCACACAAAGTCGACCTGAAAACTAAGCTTTGGGGAAACCTGACAGACCTGAAGCTGACCACCCAGTTTGTGGTCCATAGTAAATTAAGCATGTAATCTAAGACATAAGAAAGAAAGATTACAACGTGTGAAATGAGATGTCTACGAAAAGCTGTCAACGTTACAAGGAGAGATAGAGTGAGAAACGAGAATATCAGAAGCATCGTTGATACTATACCATGCATACAGTACATCGAGAAGCAAAGAATCAAGTGGTTCGGTCATCTAATGAGAATGGAACCACATTTACTACCATCACGTGCCTACAATAATCGACGATCATGGCGCAGATCACGAGGTAGGCCAAGAACACGATGGATAGATAACATCTCAGAGTCCTGCGAAAGCATGGACTGACAACGTCAAGCGCAACACGCCTGGCACAAGATAGAAAACTAACTCTCCCACGCCGCTTCACGGCAAATGTGGTTAAGATAAGATAAGATAAGTAAATTAAGTGCATGACCAGAGATCGCTGAAGAATAATAAGGAAGAGCCCACAATCCTCTTGTGCCCAAGTCGATTCCTGAATCCTTACACATTACTCTAATCCGTCCAATAGTGTAATCATTATTATATACAGTGGCGGCTCGTGATCATTTTTGTTGGTGGGGCCAGACACAAATTTTGGAAAAATCATGGTTTGGGGTTGTTATGTTTTAATTTAAAAATAATAAATACACGTTAACATTATTTTTGGTGGGCCGGCCCCAATGGCCCTTAATGACGAGCCGCCACTGATTATATATATTTATTCTTTCGTACCGTTAAAAGTTACCTGGGGCCAGAAAGTAATTTCTCCATACCGCTCAGTCCTAGGCAACTCGGTCTATCTCTTCCATAGAATTGAGTCTGATATTTCTTGCTTATTTCAGCAAAGTTCATTTCATGGTTTCTCTTGGACGTCCTCTCTTTCTTGAACCCTTTGCCTCCCACTTCAATGCCTGCTTTGATATTCGTTGATCATTTCTTCTCAAGGTGTGTCCAACATATCTTCTCCTTCTTATAACAGTTGGTACCAGTGCTTGACCAGACATTTCTATGATTCTGTCACTTTTGAATTCATCCCATTTTATGTTGATTATTTTTCGCAGACAGCGTAACCATTACGTGCGATAAATTTGTGTTGAGCTTTGAAGGCAGTCGCAGTTGTTATAATAATTAAAATAGATTGCTATTGAAATTACTTACAATTTATTCGTTAGAAATGTAATTTGCTTTAAAAGTGTCTCCCTTTTACGGATGTGAGAAATATACGCTGGTTTACAATTTTCTTTATTTTTACGGTGCTGTTATTACATTACTATCGTATTTTTAATTATGTAATGTGTATGTTTTTTTAGGTTGTCTTACGTTCACAGCTAGCTGTGTGAAAAGTATATTATGAGGAAAATGATGGAAACAGAAAGACGGAAGCAAGGAAGAGAGGAAGAGTGAGATGGGCGAGGAATGAATGAATGAATAAAGGAATGGAGGGAGGAGTGAAGGAAGGAAGGAGTGAAGGATGGATGGAAGGATGGATGGGAGGGGGGAGGGGGGAAAAGGATGGAAGGAAAGAAGGAAGGATGGATGGATGGGAGAGAGGGGGGAGGAATGAAGGAAAGGGAAATGAAGGAAGGAAGGAAGGAAAGAAATGAAGGAAAGGGAAAGGGAAAGGGAAAGGGAAAGGGGAAGGAAGGAAGGAAGGAAGGAAGGAAAGGGAAGGAAGGAAGGAAGGAAAGGAAGGAAGGAAGGAACAAAAAGAAGGGGCCCAAAGGGAAACCCAAAGGAAGGAACCAAGGAAGGTACCAAGGAAGGAAAAACGAAGAAACGAAGGAAGGAACAAGGAACGAAGGAACGAATGAACGAATGAACGAAGGAAGGATCAACATTTTCATTACACCAAAAAAAAAAAAATCATAGAAAAAAAACCTTCCTGATGCGGTAAAGACAAATATATATATATATATATATATATATATATATATATATATATATATATATATATATATATATATAATATCCCGTTATTAATTACGCTGCCCCCACCACCTAACAGAGCATAGAGTTCAACAACAAATTTCTTCTATACAAGAAATTTTTTCACAACATGTTAATTCACTCTAACATATAGAGCTGTATCATATTAAGTTTGATGCAAACATCATGCAACCTTCCTCATTTTCCTACCCACAATGTTTAGTGTTATCATTACGATAATATTAAGTACCCCTTTTCTAGAAGCAGAAATGATAGCTATTTTGGTTAACCTTATTGATTACAGATTTTCACGGTCAGAACAATGGTTCTCAAACTTTTTAAGTCGTTGTACACTTGTAGTCCTATAAAAAATCGTAGTCACACTATACACAATTTAGTTGTAATAACTTGCAGGCCCATATTTTATTGACATTTTTAAAACGCGTCACAACTGTGTAATGTTTAATAGTGATTTTATCATTACCAACCACACTCACCAGAAGTATCTATATTTAGCTTGTTAAAAAGATTTATATCACTCCGTTGTGGCACGTGCAATGTCTAAATATTACTATATTCTTTTTCTGTTCAGTTGGTAATATTTATCGTCTATTACTTGGAGTGGCCATTGACTGGGTGATGTGAAAATGTTGCAGGGCGAAACTGGCATCGATTGGGTAGAAAATAGTCAACTAGAATATTTGGATTGTGCAGATTATATTGCCTTGTTAAGTAGAAACAACCAAGATATGCAAACTTAATAAATAAAAAGATGCAAAAGCAAAAATACGAAATAATTGCAAAATGCTACATACCTTTATTAATTATTTAATTTTGCATATGAAAGCATGTGTTTTGGCGATTTTTCCCCTGGTACCTCTGGTACCGCGTTGCCGACCCTGATCTGGGATTTTTTAGGCGCACCTAAATGTCATCGGGCACACTGGTGCGCCTTTGAGATCCACTTGTCTTTATTTTTTCAGTGTTGTTTTTTATATTAATTCGTACTTTTTCTAATTTAAAAATCGTCCTAGTTAGGGTTGTTGGTTTTTGTCAATTTATTTCGTGTTTACTATTTGTAAACTATCAAACGATCATTTATGAAATCGATTATGTCAGCGGTTCCCAAGCTTTGCATTACCGCGAACCCCTGTTTGCTGTCACGGATCCCCAACAGTTTTTTATATGAAATCTTCTACCGATGAAGTTATTATTACACCACATCAAACATTCAATTGGGCCCAATTTCTCAGACTGCGGGTAACTTCAAACTTCTTCGATTTTGTTTTGTCAGACATTAATGACTCCGGTCTGGTCCGAGTCCTATGATTTCAAGGGGAACTATGTTACCACTGTTTTTATTCATTTTTTTAAATTATTTTTCTGTTTGAAATGTCAAAGATCATAATATTTTTCAAGTTCTTGGGGTCCCCATGTGAGTACCTCACGGACACGGGATCCGGAAACCCCAGCTGGAAACGCTGGTTTATGTCATACTAAATCTGTTATATTCTTTCCCGCACTTCTTCTTCTTCTTTTTTCTTCTTTCTCGAATCCTGTATGCCTCACGGTCAGGTCAGGAAGAATTTCAAAAACGGGCCTAGTATCGCTCGTAGATAGTCTCTTTCGTCGCTCTCTGTTATCTCTGAGGTCCATCTTTTGCGTGCCGCCTTCCCCTTGTACCATTGTATCGGCAGCATTGCTCTGAGTGCACTGTCTGATGGTAATCTGCTTACGTGACAACCATTTAATTTGTTTGTTTTTGATGAGTCTAGTACTGATGTTGACCCACTTTTTCCTGATGTCTTCATTTCTCAACCGGTCTCTTTTTTGTTACACCCAGCATTTTGCGTAGACACTTCATCTCTGTTGTGACTAGTTTTCTTCTATCGTTTGTTGTCAGCGTCCAGGTTTGGCCCTGGTAACATAATGCCACTACAGTGTTGAATTAACTAAAGAATGTAAAATGTTTCTTATCACACATTAATGGTCTTATAGATGAGAAGGAGGGTCGGGGAGAGAGAGATAAGCGGGACCTAGCATAACAAACAAATTAATTGAAGCATTTCACAATTCAATGAGTTTGGACATTTTGAACAACAGAGATCAGGTTGGACTGATGCACTGCTCAATCCATTTTAAAAATCTATTAGCGCCATTCAACAAACACGTTCTCATTATTCGCTAATCAATTAAACTATCATATTATTTGCTTAAATTCTTCAAAAATCCAAATTCTTCTTTGCTTTGAGTATAAGCTCAAAGATCAGAATCACGTTCTCCGTGCATTTTTTTCTATCATTAGGGTGCTAACAGACTGGACAGTGCCATTTATTATCTGTCGTGTGTTTGGGGTAACGTTGACAAAGTCTTAATTTCAGTATAATTAGGTCAAAAAAGCTGCCAGATTGGATTTAGATTTTTAATTTCTCAGATGTTCTTCGTTTGGCACCATATGCAGTTGTCGACATGCTTCTCAAAGAGAAAATACAAACACATCTCTAACAGGTCAAACCCTCCTCTAACAGGCACAAACACTATCGTAAAGAACAGCGCCTCTTGATTTTAGGTTCAATATATGTTAAGTAGATCCTTTACATCATTACGACAGTCTTTAACAAAGAACAAGGGTATCTGTGGCTTAGAGGTTAGGTAGTCATCTCTCATGTCAAAGGTACCAGGTTCGCTCCTTCGTGGAAACATCTGAATATTTTTCCAGAGATCTCTAATTTCACTGTAGGTGAGATCGAGTTTCTAGTCCTTTTGGGAGAAGGACGATAAAACGTAGGCCCCGTGTTTAATTTGAGCACGTAAAAGAACCCTCGCCAGTTTAAAATCGAGAAGAGCAGGCTGGAAAGCCGCTGCCCAGGCAAAATACATTAGAATAGATACAAAATAGTTCCCTTAAAAATATATTCCCATCTTCAAAATTACATCGGGACACTCGCCGATGCAACGGATTCGGGCTTGGCTGTAATTTTCCCTGTATAATAAAAGATCGGAGCACACATGGTTACTCACGAGTGCAATGATGATGGTCATATTGATCAATCAACAATCTAACAACGAACACAAATATAAAATACTGATTACCAAAACAATAGCAGACACATAACATATATACATGGGCCATATAGATATATATATATATATATATATATATATATATATATAATATATATATATATATATAAAATTCAATATTGGTTATTGGTTACTAAACTGACGTCATTGCACTCTGGGCAGACCCATAGATGCTCAGTCTCCCCAACAGATATCGAAGAGTATGCATACTGATGGTTCCTGTGGCTCGTTCATTAAACACACCTCTCACTCTGCCTCTCAGACATCCAGTTCGGCTTGAACAACGGGTAACTCCAAACTGCCTAAATCGCTTGATCGATTCAGCATCGATTTTAGTGTCCTCACCCAACAGAGCGTCGGAAGAGCCCGAAGAATATCCCCTTATCCATCTTCAACTCCCAACAATCGATGCTGTTGATGCAAGCCTGTCCGCTCTCTCATTATCGTAAACACCCCCATGCCCAGGACGGTATATCCCGTAAGTCGCTGGAGTTTAGAGACTTCTATGACGACACCCACTCATCCAAACCTGCCCTTCTGGATCTTGTGAAGCATCACTGAGAGTCAGATACAACAACTGCCCAGTAAATGAAGTCCCAGAAATCCAATGGGGGCAGCAGTAACGGCCTCAACCTCCATCCTCATACTAGAAGTAGTTGTCCTGTACGCCCACTTTGCTCTGCAACAACCCTACCATGCGCATTGGCAAAAACCCCAGCCGGTTTTCTCACCACGTTGAGCCGACCCATCGGTATATACAAAAAATCATCATCCCTTGCATTATCTCCTATCAACCGCAACTGCGAGATCAGGCTTCATGTTGCCCCAATCTCTACATTCTCTTCCAAATGATAACGTTGAGATAGTTGGCCATGCTCCCGTTGATAATGTCTGTTGGATCCATTCTTCCCTTTGGTAGAGTCGCAACCGTAGTTACCTGGCATTGTTCTCTCAGCCTGGGCCATCCATGACATGCCACGCTTGATTCTCGTGCCCTTAACATCATTAGTGTTCTTTGTAGTGGATGTCTCTTATCCGAAGTAAATTCAATATACTATTTAGTTAATGAATTTTGCTTCGTATTTGTAATGAAATACATTCTTCTTCTTTGCTTCAGTTTCCATCTTTCGTCTAAATCATGAGATGGGTTGATTCTTAAACTGCATGTCAGCTGGGTTCCTGAGTTCCCCATAGCTTGCTCTGTAGCTTCGTTCATGGGTCATGCTTCGTTTTCTTGGTGTATTTGGAATTCATAAAAACAACAGATTAAATGGTTTGGACACCTGACAAGAACGCTTTGGTATCGCCTCCCAAGAGCCACCAAAAAGTATAATAATTTTAAACACGATCACTATGTCCCTCCCATCCCCTCCCAACCCTCCCACAACACTTCTATAAAGAAGAGTAAATGGTAGAAGAGAAGATGAAGAAGAAGAAATATGATGAACATGACTGCGGGGATGTGCTCTGGAGTCTGTGTTTCTGTCTGACATGCACAATGTGCAGACTGGGCAGGCTTTGTTCTGTGCGTGTGATGGTTGAGCCTGCAGTGACCTGTTCTTAGGGGGAAAGATTGTTGTGTGCTGTTTTCTGTTTAGTCTGCTGATGGGATCTTGTGAGTGTACAGCGTAATGTGCACCTCCTTTTACACAAACTGACCTCGAACCCGAGTTTCTGCGGTCTGTGATCACAAGCGTAGAGGGTTTGAACTTCGCTATCTGCGACTCTGGTCGGTGCTGCCATTTGACCACATCCCCCATCATGTTTTAAGGCCAAAGATAAATACGGACCTACCAGGCATTCGCAAATATACCTCATGGTATTCTTTGCGATCTTCGGCGATCTCTGGTCATGCGCTTGTTACTGTGGACCTGCAAGCTGGGCAAGAGCCAACTAAAAACCTACTGGCCTTCGGGCTCAAGTAGAATTGGGAATGCAGACCCCAACTACACCACGTGACCTCGCATTCCAGTATTGGTGTATATATACAATTCTTTTTAAAAATCAACACAAAATGCTAACTCAAGTCATATTATACAACAAGTTAAGTTTAACAATAAGAATATCAATATTATAAATATTTTTCACCAATAAAGACTAAGACTCACGAATTGAGTAAATTGCAAAAAGTGCAGTGTTCTATCAAACATCTGTAATTTCAGATCCCTTTTTATCTGGTCAGGAATACCCGGCCAGTTGTGGCCTGTGCTAGAGCCTGGCTGTGGCTGGGCAGTCAGCCCAGGCTGTCAGGTTTCTCCAAAAGCTTAGTTTTTAGTTCAACGGGACGTGGCCCACTGTTGCTTCTCAGCTCACCATGAAAGACAGTCTTGCAGGACCGCTCGGTGTCCGTTCCGCCCATTGATTCAATCTATGTGTCGATTCCCCCCCGCCAATATGGCTGACACATTCCGTTTCTGGGGACATCTTTTTTAAATTTGTTCTCTAGACAGTTGAAAGTCCCCTACGCGAGATCTGTCTTTCGGTTTGTCTCATGGTATGAAAATTGGTTCTGTAGTGTTGTTGTCTTGCTTCTGTTGCTATAATAATCTGCTTACTTTAAAAATATATGAAAGTAATAGTAGTGAATCTAAAACCCCTAACTAGATGCAAAATTGCAAGCCCAAATGGTGTTGCTAGACAAGACAGTATAATGGTACCCAAAAGAAGAATAGTAAACCAAAAAGAACCGGTGTCGCTAGTGGCTACCCCCTGATAATATACTGAGGAGGATCGGGCCCCTTTATGAACTAATTGGTTTGATGTACAGTGATTATGATTCGACGACTAAACTAAAACTAAAACATATGTTCCTATTTTGTTTATTTTTTTTAATTGTTTTTTGTCGAGTTTATATATTGATTGACTTTACGTTAATAAAAAATTTCCCACTTTCTTTCTTTTCAACAGGTTTAGATAACTCTTCGCTCAAGGATGTTTCAAACATGGATATGTCTTTGAAAAGCTGTAATATCGTTATTTGAGCATCAAGACGCGCACACTGCACCAAGACGCACAAACCGCACTAACAGGCGCAATCTGTACCAACACATAACTGCAAAAAAAAGCGCAAATTGTCCGAACCACACCCAAGGGCATAAACTATGCCAAAACGCACAAATCACTTTCAAGAGGAAAAACTGACCAAGACACAAAAACAGCCCCAAGACGCACCAACAGCATTTAGACGCATAAATTAAACCAAGCCCAACAAACCACACTTCTTTGACCGAAAATCTCAAAAAGACACTTCCTGCTGAACAATATTATAACAACCACCCTTGTACACGCTTTACAACCCCAATAAGGATATAATATAAATATCTTGTAGAGTCTAACATCAGCAATGAAACAGCTCAGGTCTTCTAACCTTGAGTACACAATGGCACCAACCTAATAATGACCACAACTACCACCAGTAGTCTCACCACCACCTTCTTTGAATTCTGCAGCGATATCAAAACAGGACATTTTATTAACTTCACTCATCCTTTGTTTGAAGATACAAGTTCAGCATCCTCTTTAGATGATTCTTCAGTTCAACATACCTAATCCACAAGCATCAACAAACCGGCTGAACAACACAACTTTTTCAGTAACATCCTCATTGACTGCACCATTCGCTGCCACCCCAAAAGCAATAAAATCAATAATCAATACAGTCAAAATACAACATCATCATGAAAGATGACGACCAACCAGATAAAAAGCTGTTCTTTTTATCAGAAGAAGCAGAAGACGACGTGAGACCCACAGAAATACAGGACTGCTCAGCAAAAAGGGAGAAATCAGGTCGACTTTCAACGTAGCTTTCAGATTTGAGAAAATTGCTTCCAATTTCCACCTGACAAAAACTGTCCAAGATTGAGATTCTCAGACTTGCTATCTGTTTATTTTTCCTCCCCTCAACCATGTTTTGGCCCTTTGTTGAAATTTTATTATTATTCCAGATTTTGTATGTCATAATTCGAACGATTCTTTCCATGTAATTATGTCCCTTGATAAGTAAGTTATGCATATCAGTGAAAAAACTAAACTGATATATATGTGTCTAATCATCATCATCATCAAGGGCCGTTTTCACATTGAAAGCTGGCTACATTTCCCTGATGGTACTCTAATCTACTTATTCTTCACACTTGACCCTGAGGGAGAGGGGTGGGGGATAGGTCCATCCCAAGGCCATAAAACCCTTTCCCTACCTTTCCAGATCTCTTCACTCTCTCCCAATTTTTTTGCCTTCCGTCTCCAACTTTCCCCTCAATGTATTCTGGGTCTTCCCTTACCTCTATTTAGCGGGTTTCCATGGTAGGGCCTATCTCGTGATGATGTCAGGAGGACTCCTCCATCGCATCTTCTATCCTATCTCTGGTTCCACCTGCTGTTTTATCGCTCTCTCTAACCTACTGCTGATGATGATGATATATGTATGGTATTTTGGGAGAATCTTGTGTTAGCTTATATTTTTTTTTTTGTCAGTGGTAATCACTAGAAAAATCTCACTGACAGCTAAACAACAGATGATCAACAGTATTTTCAGAGCCAAACATGGACAATGAGCAAAGCGCATTCGCAAAAATAACTTATGTGAAATGCGTGATTGCGAAAAGTTACCAACAACCCAAAAAAAGATGGTCACAACATCAGCGTAAAAAAGAAAATTGTCCAGAACCATGCTTAATTACATTGAGAAACAAAGAATGAAGGATTTGGCCACTTAATAAGAATGCATCAAACTCAACAGTATACAGAGTCTTCTATAATAGAACATCAGGAAAGAATGCGAGAGGAAGACCACGAAAAGATGGTTAGATAGTTAGATGGCATAACAGAATCCTGCCAAAGAGCAAAAATAACAATCACACAAGCCACCAGAACAGCGCAAGACAAACACAAAAAGGTACTTGTGTCTACTTTTTCACCGCTAAAACGGGGTCTTTCAAAATTTAAGACCGTTTTCGAGCGTTGTTCTAAATATAGCGCAGAGGTTCCCCATTATTGTTGTTTTTTACGGAAAACCCCGACATTGGAAAAAACCCCGGAAACAATGTGACGACAAAGAAGGACACACTAGATAACGTAATAAATGTAATGCCGGTCTCGTTTTTTTCCCAATTCTTCTATGATATCAAGTCGAGTGGGCGTATGTAGCTTAAGCAGTAGCGTGCATATAACAACCAAAATGTACCTGGTTCAAACTAAACAGCAAAGCAGTTTAGAAGCAAATGTGTTCGGGGGAAAGTTATGAACAGTAAATATAGACCTCACCGTTCAGAAAACAATTGCAAACTATTAAACGTGTAAGTGGTGCCTAGAAAATCGACAACTCGTTTACTGTGGTTGATGAAGATAGTTTGTAAAGGATATGCCACGATTTTCATTTTTTGTCCCCACCAAGTTGATGGTACAGTCGAGGGTTTCATTGTTGTCCCCACCAAGTTGATGGTACAGTCGAGGTTTCATTTTGTCCCCACCAAGTTGAGGGTACAGTCGAGGGTTTCATTGTGTCCCCACCAAGTTGAGGGGCAGTCGGGGGTTCATTTTTCTCACCAAGTTGATGGTACAGTCGAGGTTTCATTGTTGTCTCCCAAGTTGATGGACAGTCGAGGGTTTCATTGTTGTCCCCACAAGTTGATGGTACAGTCGGGGGGTTTATTTTGTCCCCACCGTTAGTTTTCCCAGAGTGTGTGTCCGAGTAGATAAGGGCACCGATATCTCAGTTATGACGAAACGGGTTCAAATCCCAGGGATTTCTTTCAGTCAACGGCACATAATAAAACTCACAATCTTCTTCTTCTTCTTACGTTTGCCTGCTATGAATTCAGGCGAAGTAAAGGGCGCCTGGTATGGCGTTTCTGGCTGATTTTTTCGAAAATTTCCCTGATTTCCTTTTTTCAGTGTCCTCCGCCATTCAGCTTAACTTCCGACTTCGAAGTAATTCTTCTTCTTTGCGTTCGTTTTTTACTACCAATTTTAATCACTCTTTGTGATATGTTTGATCTTTGCCAAGAACGTGTATACGTTGCACTTTGGTTTGGTAGGCCCTAAACGCTGATTTCTACACGTTTAGGACACGTGCATCCGATTTCAGCCAAAACTTCAGTCGCCTCTACGACATGTGTGGCATGTAACAGTGGTTCTATTCTTTACAACCCAAATTTGGGCCCCGGTAACCACTCGGCGACATCGAAGTAATTCATAATCTTTTTACTTTGGTGACGGTTTTGGCATAATCGTCTTTAAAATCTCCACCTACAAAAGACGATCTGGCTGTCCTTTCCCGTCGATTCCCTCGTGCCGTCCGTATTCAGGTAATTCATAACTTATTTCTTTGTGGTGACAGTTTTGGCATAACCGCCTTTAGAATGTCAACCTAGAAGACGATTGCTCCCCTTTTCCCCCACCGCCCTCTCTGACCAGGTATCTCTTCTCTGCATCGTTTTTATGGCCATTTTATCATTCTCATTGTGATATATAAAAAACCTTGCAAGACCGTTTTTACGTCACATCTTCAGTACCATTTGGAGCTCCAGTGCTTGTCCTTCGGCGACGTGTTCGATTTCAACCAGTGTTTACTGGGTTCGCTCTCCGTCAGCCTTTGACTGTCCCAGCCGACCTAAGGCAGCATTTTGCTATTTTCTTTCAGGGTGCGACCTTGAACCTACCATCCGGGTTGTTGGGCGTCATCTACCAACTAATCTGTCTTTATTTGCCTGCCGTCCAGTTTGTGTGGCACTCCGTTTATCTTTGATTGTCCCAACCCAGACTACAAGGCAGTAGTAGTTCCTGCGAGAGGAAACGCACTGGATTAAAACCTCATGCTGGACTTTCCAATTTTGGCACATGTGGGGTCCGCTCACCCTACGCTTGCCACGTCTCCTCGTCGCCCCACCATCAGCCCCGTGCACTCTGCCTACCTGTGGACCCCCCATTGCATCGTTCGATTGGTGCCTGCTCCTACATTACCATCTTGTTCTCCCCGTGCTCATTTACCATGTCTCTACACTGAGCTCAGACTAGGACCCCTACCTCAGGACTCCGAGTTTCACCCTATGTGGGCCTATGTGCAGCTCATCTGGGGCCCCAAAGTTTTTTTTCCACGCGTGCCCACGTCTCTTCTCTGGATGCACCCCTCATCCCTTTATGGTTACCCCTTCCATTTTCCCATCGGCCGGAAAATATGTGCATTAATAGTCCTCTGGGACGCTCGTCTGTGTTGCGAGCGGATCTCATCAACATGCTACCTCTGCCTCTACCACTACCTGTAGCTCTCCCTCGACCCTTACCCGCTTAGCCCAGGGAACCTTTGTCTGTCCAGGATCACCACATGGGTTGGGGTAGGATCTTGATTAGTGCCAGCCCCACTAATCCCTGCAGCGTTGCACCTATGCGCCTTTGACCCTCCTGACCAGGTATATAAACTAACAACACGTATTTCAAACTCAGTTTGGTCGGGTCGACCTGGAGTCTTTACAGTCTGAAAATCCACTTAATTGAGATTTCGAGCGGGACTACGCATCCACGAATCAAGTATACTAATCACTACACTATCACGGTCTGAAAATATACAACACTTTTTATAATAATTTTATATTTATGTAAACGAGCATGTTTGTTTTGTAATTATAAGTGTCTCCCAAAAAAGAATGCTAATTATTCTCTTGTAAATAATTGTGTCTTTATTGTATGTGCGGGAAAAAACTTATTTATAATGGGCTTTGCAGACTTGGAATATTTTGCTATATTTGTGACTGTGTCATATCTCCTTCTTCTTCTTCTTTCAATCACCCGCTATTACATCAGGCATAGAGTCATGACGCCTGGTATTGCGCTTCTGACTGATTTTTGCGTGGGCCTATAATTCCCTTTAAGGCATCCCTCAACCATATGGACAGCCTCGCCGACTTCCGGGTACTTGAATTTGATCCTTCAAGTGATCGTTGCAGGAGACCTGATGTCCATGTAACTCTTTCTCGGACAGAGTTAGTTTTAGTGAGGGCATACCGGGTGCTTTCTCTAACGGTTTTCCTGTCTTTAATGTTCGATCTAATTTATCGTCCTAGTCGAATTCTATCAACAAATATCCTTTACGAGATTCTTATAATATGAGCAGATTGGAACAAGTTGTCATTCTGCGCCTTGAACAGGACACAATCGACTCCGCAGCCACATGTATACAAAATTAGATTGCAATTCAGTGATGTACTGCTGACAGGCATATAAGACTGCTGGACAACTTAAGACCGTCCTGAATATGATACACTGAAGCAAACTCATTGGCATAACGAAACAACACTTGACAGAAAACTATACAGACCTCTGTGTTAGCTACAAACGACAGTTAAGTTTAAACACGAAACAATATTGATTATATGTGGGCAATATTCAAGAGAACGAGGAAGGGAAATTTTCCTTCAGAATTGTACAAAGGGGTTTGAAAGTTTCACATACTTCCTATTAATTTAAGAATATTTCTTCTTCTTCTGCGTTCTCCCTAGATTGGGATTTCGGATTCTCCTGATAAAGGGCGTCTGTCTCAATTATCAACGCCATACAGTTTGTCTTGGACGCTAGTGTAAGTGGGTCACCTTTTTCTTCTCAAGTCTGCATTCTGGGGCAGTTCTGTAGGATATAATTCCTATGATTTCTGCTTCCCCCTTTGTGCTGACCTCTTCCCGCAGTAGTTTTTGGGCCCCCCTCTGATGGTAGGTCTGACATTCTTACTGCGTGCTAAAATCTCCGAGGCAGATTGGCGGCCGTAGAATCCTTATCCATTCCTCATAGTAGAGGTCGTTGCCCATGTTATGCGCCTTACGACCTGGTGCATCCGTTTTCTGCAAGCATTTGTTTTGGGTTAGCATTCAATAGCGGACACATACATCCGATTTCAGCCAAACCTCCTCAGTCGCCTCTTACGACATCCGTGGCAGGTAACAGTGATTCTATTCTTTACACCCCAAATTTGGGCCCCAATAACCACTCGGGCGGGCAAAGGGCTGATAACCAATTTCTTAAAAAACAGTGTGCTCTGAAACGAAACAAAATAAAAGAAACTATTAAAAAGATCAACCTGTGCGTCTTGGAGACCAGTGTAGTCGATAATGAATTTATAACACGCTACGCTAATGACCTCTTGTCGTAGTAGTTCCAGGGTTCAAATCCCGCTGCGGGGAAGGGGGCAACTATGCTCGGTGTGCACACGGAACTCACGATTGAACTACAGAAATCCCGATCTTTCCTTTTGGGTTTAAATTACAAATTTAAGTCGAAGAAGGCTTGCCTGGGAAAGGGTGAGGACACTGGAAAAGGAAAACTAGCATTCACGCAGAAATAAATCAGAGGTCTGCTTCTGCTTCCCAACGCTCCATATCGACTACTTTTTAACCACTCTGTGTGATTTGCATGTGATCTGAGCCTAAGAGCGATTATACGTTGTGCCAGCTATGCGTATAAGTGAGAACACATCCGATTTCATCGGTGCTTTCTATTTACTAGGGTAGCTTCCTAGGTCCCAAAGTCAGTCGCCTCTTAAGACATACTATAGGTCGCGTGGTACTATTCTTTCTTTTTTAGGCCCGCCTGCTACAGGGGATTTAAATAGTAATTGACTAAACGATCATGGGAAAGATAGGATAAACAACGTTTACGTGCATTGGATTTAGCTACAATATATTTTGGCTGAGCTTCAGGGTAGATCCTTTTGGGTGAAAGTGAAATGCAGATGTACTGATGATGCTAAGTTAGCGTCTTGTTCAAGGCAAAGAAACCTCTTCATGTTTAGTAAAATGTTAAATTGCAGACATTGTTCTCTATTGTTAGTTAGTTAATTAGTTTGCTCCTTTCGTGCCAAAGGCAGGACATAAAACGAGGTTTTAGATCTCCATGTGATACGGTTCTTTGCTAGCAGTTGGAGATCTTGTATGGTTTTACATCCCCAATAGTTTACTTTCTTGTTGGATGGTTCTTCGAAGAGTGATCTTTGGTCTTCCCGTTTTCTTTTCCCAACTGGTGACCATATAAGGACTTGTCGATTTAGTTTCTTTTCGTCTGATCTAAGAACATGACCTAAATATTTCTACCTTCGTTTCCTAATATTTGATACGGGTTGTTGGTGTGTTCTATCTCTCACTGTGTTGTTCGAAACAAAATCACTCCATTTTATTTTTAATAATTTTCATTTAAAAAGAACAATATCACTATTGTAGCACACATATAATTTATTCCTAGGATCCTGTACATTTTCATATATAGAAACTGTTGGTGGGCCCGTGGCAGCAAAGTGTATTTAAAGGGTGTCGGGGTAATGCAAAGTTTGGGAACTGCTATTATAGAGAATCAATCGTTATTTACATACCTAGTAGAATTTTTGCACACTGTAGAATAACTAATGAAGTCCAACATAGCTGCAGAAACGGAAATCAAATCATAGGACATATACCTCTGAAGTTACCAACAGACAGTGCACCTCAAAAAATGCGCTCCCATACAAGAGTACAAACAAAAGTCTACCAAAGATGGACCTCAGAGATAACAGAGGCGATGAAAGATACTATCTACGAAGCGATACAGGCGTTTTAGAAATCTCTTCTTGACCTGATGCTGCGAAAACAGGATTCGAGAAAGAAAGAAAGAAAGAAAGACCTCTGAAGTCGGAGAAGGCTCGCCTGAATGGCGAAGGACACTGGTGATAGGAAAGCAAGCCTTCACTCAAAAATCAGCCAGAAGTATCATACTGAATTACGCTTGAATTCATAGCGGGAAAACGAGAAGAAGAAGAAGAGGATAGGGGCAAATGGCGCCAAGTTTGAAATTCAAACATGTCACAGTGAACACTAAAATCGCATTGTTCTAACAATATTTCTCCCAACAATATTCTATCAGTGCCAAACCCTGGACGCTGATATCAAACTGTAGATGAAAACTAGACACAACAAAGATGAAGTGTCTACGCACACTGCTGGGAGCATCAGGAAGAGACTTGTTTATAAATGAAGACATCAGAAAAAGTGACAGCCTTGGTATTCAACTTCATCAGAAACAACAAATTTAATGGTTCGAGCACATAAGCAGATTACCAACAGACAGTGCACCTCAAAGAGCGATGATACTTCCCAATAGTGGATACAAAGCAAATGTTGTTCATGCAAAAGTGAACCTCCAGGATAACAACGGCAGTGAAACATTATTTATGAAGCGCACACAAAAATCCATTCTAGAAATCTCTTCTTATCCTGACGCTGTGAGGCAAACATGATTTAATCAATCAATGCCATGCCTACCGGCGTGACGATCATTCTCTCACAACTCTCTCATATTGGTGCATGTAATCAGTTCTGACGTCTATCTTGTGGTCGAACCATGATGTCAGGCCATCCCAAAATCTTCTCCCTTTGTCTTCCCGATTTTCCTTCCTTGAATTTTACCTTTTGTCACCAAATGTTCTTCTTCTTCTGCGTTCTCACTAGATTGGGATTTCGGATTTCTAATAAAAACCGTCTGCCTCAGATTATCAACCACGCTAATTTTGTCTTGGACACTGGGGTAAGTGGGCACCTCTTTCTTTCTCAAGTCTGCATACTGGGGCAGTTCTGTAGGATATAATTCTTATGATTTCTGCTTCCCGTTTGTGCCGATTTCTTCCTGCAGTAGGTTTTGCCACCCCCGTGATGGTGGGTCTGACATTCTTTCCGGGGGCAAATCTCAGAGGCGATTGGCGACCATAGAATCCGTTATCCCATTCCGCATTGAGGGGCGTTGCAATGTTTGCGCCTTACAGCCTGGTGCATCCGTTTTCTGCAAGCATTTGTTTCGGTTAGCATTCCCTAGCGGACACATGCATCCGATTTCAACAAACCTCCTTAGTCGCCTCTTACGACATGCATGGCAGGTAACAGTGATTCTATTCTTTACACACCAAATTTGGGCCCCAGTAACCACTCGGGCGACCAAGTGTTCTAAACCTCTCTTCGCATTATATGCCCGAAGAACCTTGAGTGTCGGATTCTTATTCTTTTGATAAGGTTTCTTTGTGTGCCGGCCTGATTTAAAACCTCATTTGTTTTCTTAGCTGTCCATGGAATTTTCAGCATTCTTCTGTAAAAACACATCTCTGTGCATTCTAATGATCGTATTGATGTGTATTCATTCTCTCGATTTGCTGCAATCAAGTATTGGATCAATATCACTGGAGTATTCCCTTTCGCAGTCTCATTGGTAGTAATTCACGTAATATGTGTTTTTCATTTTCATAAAGATGCTTTCGCTTCAGCTTTCTACTTCTAATCTCTGTTTTACACCTGCCATCTGATGTCAGGGAAATTTTCCCAGGTACTTGAATCAGAAAGAAAAGAAAATCGTTACTTGAAAATTTCTTTTGCTTTTCCTATCCTACTTCTATTATAATCCTTCTAACAAAATCTTCTATCCTTCTTCTTCTGCGTTCTCACACAATCTTCTATCCAGAAAGAATTCAAAATCAAATAAAACTGGCTGATGCTACAAATTAGAATGACAAAAGTAAAGTAGTTTGGACATAAAAAGACGTGAAGGGCTGGAGAAGACCATCATGGAGGAGGCATCCCCGCAAGAGGAAGATGGAAGACCACGGAGAAGATTAAAGATAGATTCGGATTAACTGATGATTTGAGCATGACGGCTGCAGAGGCGGAACATCTGGTCTAAGGAAATAAATTTCGAGGACTGTTGTGTAACTTTTCTTCAAACGCTCCATATCGACCACTTGTCAACCATCTGTGTGATTTGTATTGATCGAGCCTAAGGCGATTGTACGTTGTCCAGTTATGCGTCTACAAGTAGGCCAGCAATCAGATTTCTGCGCTGCTAGCTTTTTATTTACTAGGGTAGCATCCCTAGGGCCTACATCAGTGCCCTTTAAGTCATGCATTGTAGGTTGAGTGGTATTATTCTCTGCTTCCCTTGAGGCCCTGGCACCATACGGGCGTGTTAATTGACAAAGTACTCTTCTTCTTCTTTGCTTCGTTCTTTACACAATTTTAATCACACTCTTGAATGTTTGATCTTCCCAGAACATACGTTGCACATTGGTTTAGAGGCCTAAACCATAGATTTCTTCGCGCTTAGGACACGTGCATCCGATTTCAGCCAAACCTCCTTAGTCGCCTCTTACGACTGCATGGCAGGTAACAGTGGTTCTATTCTTTACACCCCAAATTTGGGGTAACCACTCAGGCGACAAAGTACTGATCAAAGTTATTTGTAGCGATTTAACAGGACATTGCAAGGATGCAACCCATAATATTCAACAAAGTACTGATCAAAAGTTTTTGTAGCCCGGTTAACAAAGGACATTCAAAGGGGTGCAACCCATAATATTCAAACGCACTTTTTTAATTGATAAGTTCTCTATAATAATAATAATAATAAATAATAATCCCTCTCTACCCTTATACGTTACATAGGGCCTGCAAAATAATTTCTCCATACCGCTTTTATCCTGGGCAACTCGCTCAATATCCTCCATGGAACTGAGACCGATATTTCCTGCCTCTCAGCAAAGTTCATTTCAGGGTCTCCTTAGGTCGACCTAATTTTATGAATATAAAATGGAATGAATTCAGGAGAAGTGATGAAATCAGAGATATGTCTGGTCAACCATTAGTGACAACTGTTATAAGAAAAAGAAGATGGAGATATGTTGGGCACACCTTGAGGAAAAATGATCACGAATATCAAAGCAGGCATTGAAGTGGGATGCAAAGGGTTCAAGAAAAGAGGTCGACCTAAGGAGACCCTGAAACGAACTTTGCTGAGAAGGCGGGAAAAATCGGTCTCAGTTCCATAGGGAGATTGGGCGAGTTGCCCAGGATGAGGCGGTATGGAGAAATTCTTGTAGGCCCATGTAACGTATAACGGTACGAGATGAATTATTATTAAGTCTATCTCTCTTTCTTGAACCCTTTGCATCCCACTTCAAAGCCTGCTTTGATATTCGTTGATCATTTCTCCTCAAGGTGTGCCAACATATCCCATCTTCTTTTTTATAACGGTTTCACAATGTTGACCAGACCCTGTCTCTGATTTCATCACTTTCCTAATTCGTTCCATTTATATTCATTATTTTTTTCAAACATCTATTTTCAAATACATTCAACTTGCTTTCTATATCTTTAGCTATTTTCCAACTCTCGCTGGCATATGTTAGGATTGATACAACTCTCACTGGCATATGTGATTGATCAGCATTTGAATTGAAAATATATAATATCATTCTCTTTATACCATCGCAATATGAAGTGATGCCTCTTGTGTATCATACATGCCCCGATCAAATGTGCTGTTGTGCTATGGTGTGGTGATATCCATGTTGCTTTGAATAGTGAAATTTTTTTTGTTAAAATAAACACTTATAATAAATTTATGTTTCCGTTCATGTTTGATTCTTACATCTCTACGATGTTTTACAGAACGTATATTTATTCTTCTTCTTCTGCGCTCAATATCGATCGCTTGTTAACTCAGTCTTTGTATTTGTATGTGATCTTGGGTTAAAAATGATTGTACCTTACCAGTTATCGTCTGCAAATAGACAAGCACACCCGATGTCGAGACGCTTTTATTTTTATAGGGGAGCTTCCTGGGGGCCTATCTCAGTCGCCTCTTACGACATGCTTTGAGGTCTCAGTTTTATTCTTTGCTCCCCTTGCCAGCCCCGGCACTCTGGACGATTCAAATAATCAAATGTCACACCCTGCCGAAGTGGATGATTATGTCTCGCCGCAACTCTATCTACCTGGTGCAGCTAATCAGTTGTGACGTCGAACCACGATGTCAGACCATCGAAACATCGCCTTTTCGTCCTTTTTCGATCTCTCCTTCCTTGTATTTTACCCTTTTTTTTCACCGAATGTTTTTAAACCCACCTCATCGCGTTTTATGCCGGACGCTTTGAATGTCGATTCTTATTCTTTTGATAAGGTTTCTTTGTATACAGCTCTTAAAAAACTCATCGCTCCGTGTTCTAGCGCGTTGGACTGCGGTGACAAGCCTTCTGTGAGTTCGGGTTCAATTCCTCGGGCTGGCAGAAAAGCCACAGGTTTCCCAGATTTACGGTGTTCGTGGCACCGAACGAAGGTTACGATGTCCTTTCCGAGCCAGCTTAAGCTCGGTGCTTCTGGATCGAAAAACAATTTTAAAAAACAAACAAACTCATCATGGTAACAATAGGAAAATTCTTAAAATAATACTTTTCTATAGATACTCGTAATTTTTCAGTACATGGTAGTATTTGGTATTTAGTACGAACACAAACTATTCCCTATCACTCACTTCCACAAAATGTCTGCTGCCAGTACGATGAGACGAATCCATTGTAATTTTACCTAGTTGCAGCTCAGAATAATAAACAGCCATTCAAATGGCGTTATTTGTACACTATGCATATATACTTTCTTCAGTGTTGCCATTTTGAGTTTGCAGCCCCATTGTAAATGCCAGAAACAAGGGGGAGAGACAATTGTTGAAAAGATTGCTGCAAATACGTCTGCAGACACCATTACTTTAGAGTTCCTGGGTTCAGATGGATCGTTTGTTACTCAGTTTATTGATTTCAAATCAGTAAGTCCAAGTTAGTTCAATCTTTATTTTAAAATGTGTTCATCACCGATAGGTACCAGCTGCGTGAGCGATCTTGGATCTCTACAAATCTCTGCATTTGCTATCATCTCAGACATACACATTCTCAATGTCAATGATTCTCAGATGTTGACTCTCTTTCGTGCCTTTATCATAATGAATTAAAGTCAGGCTATTCAAAATTTTCTCTCTATCTTTCTTTGTCTCTCTCCTCGATTTTACCTGTTGTTATAAAGTGTTCTGAACTCCTTTCTCATAATAATAATTCCTCTCGACTTATACGTTACATAGGGCCTGCAAATAATTTCTCCATACTCTCTATCCTGGCAACTCATCAATCTCTTCCATGGAACTGCGACCATATTTTCTGCCCTCTCAGCAAAATATATCCCGAAAAATGATGACCTCCTCTTATATTTTGATAATCTTTCTCTGTGTCTTGACCTCATTCTCCACATTGTTAATCATTTTAGTAGTCCATGGGATTATCATCATTCTTCTGTAAACATCTCTGTAGGGCCTTTGAGATTTTTTTATATGTTTTTTATTGTCCATGGCTGCATCTGTATGTCAGGATTGGTGCTTTTAGCACTGTATAACTCTCATTCTGATCTAAATGATTTGTTGCATATAATTTGTAATC
Organism: Arion vulgaris; assembly: GCA_020796225.1. Taxonomy (NCBI): domain Eukaryota; kingdom Metazoa; phylum Mollusca; class Gastropoda; order Stylommatophora; family Arionidae; genus Arion; species Arion vulgaris. The sequence goes on from CM036768.1 coordinate 14,707,679, forward strand.
TTCTCATTTTTTGGAACACTGCTGTGACCTGCCTATTCTGCTCTTTATTTCTGATTTGCATCTCTGCCATCTGATTTCAGGGCTCTGAGATATTTAAATTGAGTACTATCTGCTCCGTCCAATTTACTGTGATGTTTGCAATAAAATATTTTAATTTATATAAAAACAGTATTGACCTGACAGGTCTAAGTTATGGGAATCAGGGCCTCAGTGGTAGAGGTTAGATGCTTGTCCTCATGCCAAAGGTACCAGTTCACTCCCCTTGTGGAGCCATCTAGATATTTTCCCGAGATCCCTGATTTCAGTGTAGGTGAGATCGAGTTCCCAGTCCCATCGGAATGGCGATAAAATGTATTCCCGTTTTCAATTTGACACATTAAAGAATCCTTGGCAGTTCAAAATCAATAAGAACAGGCTGAAAATTCATTATCAAAAGTTTTGAAATAAAATTCCTTCAAAATATCCTCACCATCTTCTAAATTACATCGGGGACCCTTTCGGGACTACAGAGGTAGTGCCCGCAGCTGAGATCTTCCGTGTAAGAAAGAGATCGAACATATATGGGAACTCACCAAGTGCAATGATGATGTCAATCAATAAATGCCATATTAATGACAATGTCTGAATTCATAGCAATGAAGAAAAAAAAACAGAAATTTCGATGTCATGACTAGCATTGTGAATAAAAGAAAGATGAATACAAGAATAAAAGACATACTTGTTGCAGTCTCAGATAATTATTCTTCCCAAATTTATTTTTTTTATCCACAGGATGTTCAGATTTTTCAGATGTATATCTTAGGAGAAGATCTAGGACAAACACAACCTCAGGTCATCTGTTTCATAACTCCCGTTCTTGAAAGGATTTCATCCACATGACGCCATGTCAAAACCGACAGGTTTGTAATTTTTTTACTCTGATACTTATTCTCATATTCTTTGCTTGGACATTGACATGGAAAAACCTTGCAGCAACGGAAATCTTCGCTTGCTTAGTGCCGGGCCCTTCTTTGGTTATTAGATATTGGTTACTGAACCGACATCATTGCAATCAGGGCAGACCCATAGGTGCTCAATCTTCCCCAACAGATGTTGAAGGGATGCATATATAATTCCTGTGGCACGCTGGTTAAAAACACTCCTCCTGCTCCTCAGACATCCAGTTCTACTTGTACAACAGGTAACTCCAAGCTCCTTAAATTGCTGGATTTATTCATCCAATGGCCATCCTTTACAGGGTTCAAGTCTGACCACCTCCATCTCTTTCTTACTTTCTCTTCCAGGTTGTCTTTGGTTTGTCTGCCTTTGGTTTGCTTTCACTCAGAACCCTTCTTTTGTCATCATACTGTTTACTGGGTTGTTGCCGAGTGTGGTTATCTGTTTTTGTCTTCGCTGCTCTAGTGGCTTGGGTGATAGTTATTTTTTCTTTTGACAAAAATTTGCGATGCCAACTTACCATTTTTGTGGTCTTCCTTTCACCTTCTTTCCTGATGTTCTTTTATAGAAGACTCTGTATACTGTGGGGTTTGGTTGCATTTTTATTAAGTAGCTGAATCACATAGTTCTTTGTTTCTCAATGTATTCCTTCAGAACCTACACACCACAAAGTAGTTCTTGTAGTGGTTTCCCGGATTTGATAACCCTAGAGATGGAATATATTTTTTTCTGTCTAACTGGCCAGCGTACAATCGCTCTTAGGCTCAAATCAAAGTGGTTAAAAATGAGTGAATGGGGGTTCGAGAAGAATAAAGTTAAATGTATGCATACTAATAGCTTATGTGACTCTCTGGGTTTTGTAAATTTACTCATCCATTCTAGCAGTTGAAAGGGCTGTAATAATATATTAACCCTTGTTTACCAATTGTGAGGGTGACGAGTAGGAATCGTTTGGGGTCTCCCCAATGAGGGTAACGTAGTAAACTATCTCAAAATATTGTAGTAAACGGGAACTACTGCTACAATAGACTATTTATAGCATTGAGGACATCTTCCTTTATATAAAACATTGTCATTGGTCAATTTTTCCGCCGTATGAAGGTTATTTATATCTTTGAAAGAGTGATCTCTTTGTCAAAAATTTTTCAAGCAAAATGGCATATAGGAAATCTATCAGGACGATTACACTGACAGAAAAAGCTTTGGCGTTGTTGTCATATGGTGCTGACGACATATTTAACGATGAAGATAGCGGAGATGATGATATATTCTCATCAAGTGAATCTGTTCACTCAGATTCTGAAAATTCTGTACACTGATGACGAAAATAGTGATACTCATGAATGTGATTTACGTCCAAGTAAGCGTTCTAGAACCGACCCTGTCGCAAGTGTACTAGTACTGAGCCAGTAGCAAGTACTACTAGTACATTGAGCAGTACAAACACAAATTTTTATTATCAAAACATACACATACATATTTTATTACAAAATTTCGAACAAATATTTCAAAAAATAACAAGAGTTATTAAATTTTCAAATAAGTTGGTAGAAATGCAGAAAACGCTTGGGATGCGCTGTGTGGTTCAACCTATAACCTCAGGTAAACAAGGGGTTAATACTCCTTCCAGTTTTGTGCTATTGTGTGTATGCATGTGTATGTGTGTGATCAGCACATCTTTCCTAAGACAGTCTTTGTGTGAGGTAGTCACTATTGCCTCTTATAGCCACTATCTGCCTATTCTTTCTTTCTTTCCTCTATTCTTGTTGTGCTTTTCAGCATCATGGTATGCAAACAGTTCTGGCAAGTGCCCTCAAGTATATGGTGGTTCCATCCTTGTTTGATATTTTTGCGATCCATCGCTTTGTGAGCTTCTTCGAACGCTCCATATCGACCACTTGTCAACCACTCTTTGTGATTTGTATGTAATCTGAGTCTAAGAGCGATTGCATATTGTGCCGGTTATGCGCCTACAAGTAGACCAGCACATCCGATTTATACGCTGCTTTTTATTTACTAGGGTAGCATCCCTAGGGCCTACGCAGTCATCTCTTACTACATGCATTGTAAGTCACAGTGGTACTATTCTTTGCTATCCTTGCGGACCCCGGCACCACACGGGCGGTTTGTGTGAGCAACCTTTGGCATTGAAACCATTGTATCTTAATGGTAGTGCTTGTGGGATACTGTTGAGTGGTAATTGTGTTAGGTAGCTGAACCATTTGATTTGTTCTTTCTTAATATGCTCTAGCATTTGTGTTGTTCTTACTAAATCTCTAATGTTTTTCTCTATCTCACCTTTTTACACTATTTTACACAGGTATTTTATCTCTAGTGAAAGCTCAATCAGAACCCAAGTGTACCTGGTTCAAACACCACTGCTAGCAATTTGGAAGCAAATTTGTTCTCATGGGTTTTTATGAGTGGTAAAAATAGACATCACCGTTCAGAAATCAATGGCAAACTACTGAACGTATAAGTAGTGCCTAGAAAATCAACGACTCGTTTACGGTGGTTGATGGCGACGTCATTTAAATACCACGATTTTCTTTCATTTTATCTCATGTTATTTTCATCTTTTTTTTAAATTTGCTGTAAGTATCCAATTTTGGCAATGATAGCACAAAATTGGAATGAAGATCAAGTTTGCTTGACATTGAAAGTATGTAATTGTGTGTTATTTTTATTTTAAAATTCTTCTGTACATATATAAATGTTTAAATATTAAGGAATGCACTTCTTCAATTTGTCTGACGTGCCAATTTTTATGTATTTTTTAACATTTTCATTTTTTCACCTCTCATAGAAAAATCCAACAGCTATTCGAACACCAGAAGAAGAGAAAGAGATGCACATATACACCTTTGACTTGATGGTTAATCTTGACAAAGCTTATGTGATTAGCCCATATGCATTCAACATATGTAGCGAGGCTAAAGATGGAATTTATGCACAAGAGTCCGACCTTAGGGCCATATCTAAGTGTAAGTAATACTTTTGTTTATTTCTCTCTCTCTCTTGCGCCCGCAATCGTTCTTTTTGGTCATTTTGATCATTCTTATTGTAACATATAAACAGCCTTTGCCAAGAACGTTTTTTTACGTCACATCATTCAGCACCGTTTGGAGCTCTGGTGCTTATCCTTCGGCGACGTGTCCGGTTTCAGCCAGCAGTTTTGTTTATTTAAACAAATTTCCAAGATTCACCTCTGAATAAAGAAAGAATGTCTAGATAAGCAAAAATTCAATCACAAGTACTATTTATGGATTTTTCGTCTTCGAACGCTCCATATTAACCACTTGTTAAACCACTCTTTGTGATTTGTATGTGATCTCGCCCGTGTGGTGTTAGGGTCCAAGGAAGCAAAGAATAGTACCACTGTGACCTACAAGGCATGTTGTAAGAGGCGACTGATGTAGGACCTAGGAAAACTACCCTAGTAAATAAAAAATATCGCATAAATCGGATGTGCTGGCATAGTTGTAGGATGTGCTGGCATAGTTGTAGGCGCATAACTGGCACAACATACAATCGCTCCTAGGCTCAGATCAGATACTTCTTCTTTGCGTTCGTTCTTTACGGCCAATTTTAATCACTCTTTGTGACATGTTTGATCTTTACCAAGAACGTGTATACGTTGCACATTGGTTTGGTAGGCCCCTAAATGCATATATTTCTACACGTTTAAGACATGTGCATCCGATTTCAGCCAAACCTCCTTAGTCGCCTCTTACGTCATGTGTGGCAGGTAACAGTGGTTCTATTCTTTACACCCACATTTGGACCCGTAACCACTGGGTGAGATCACATACAAATCACACAGAGTGGTTAACAAGTGGTCGATAGGAAGCGTCAAGACATAGTATGTGATCTTAGCCTTAGAGCAATTGTACGCTGTGCCAGTTATTTGCCTACAAGTAGGCCAGCACCTCTGATTTCTGCTACGCTTTTTATTTACTAGGGTAGCTTTCCTAGGTCCTACATCAGTCGTCTCTTACGACATGCCTTGTAGGTCGCAGTGGTACTATTCTTTACTTCCCTTGAGGACCCCGGTACCACACGGCCGATTCGACTTACTAAACATTGGATCTATTCCCATTTTCCTTACATCTATTCAAGTGCAGTACTAATGGTTTGTTCCTTGTTCTTCCTCAGCATTGGACAAGGATTTCATAACTCTCATCTCAGCAACATCAGAAATGCTTCCAAGCAAACATGCCAAATGCAAAGACACACCAGACTCCAGCAAACTCTGCACTTGCCAGGTACACACTTGTATCGGATGGTATCCATGTGGATTAAAATACTGCCGTGGGACAGACTCCAGTGGTAAAGAGGTGAACTACAGATGTGGAATAAAGACCTGCAAAAGATGTTTAGCTTTTGTTTACGTTGCAAATCCTAAATTGAAATGCATGTGGGATTTTTAAATGGTCAGCTGAGAGAATGAAATGTCTATATATGTAACTGGGGGGGGCTGCTCTCTGGTTATTGGTTACTGTACCGATGTTACAGCACTCCGAGCGGACCCATAGGTGCTCAGTCTCTCCCAACAAATGTAGAATGGTTTGCATACTGATGCAAACTCCTTAAATCACTGGATTGATACAACATCAATTTTAGTGTCATCATCTAACAGTATGTCGTTAAGAAACCGAAGAACATCCTTCCTTTCCATCATAAACTCCCCAACAATCGATGCAAATTGAATTTGTTGTGTTGCTTGTATTTCTTAAGCTCTCTGGTCCTAGGGCACAGATCCATATAGCCTACTAATGTAGCAACTCCTGAAATTGCCCCCATAAAAATAGGAGCAAGCTCATGATAGTGGTTTCCACACTTCTTGTCATATGTTTCTTACTTGCGCAGCATATCTTTCGCCTTTCATGCAATACTGGAAGCGCTCTAATGATACATTAGAATCACTTTTTTTTATTATACAGAGTTTATTTCAGTTACTTCAATATTCATTAAATTCAATATTCTATAATAGCTGCAAAGTTCTATCTGATGCTTAAGTTCTCTTCACAGCTCCATATCAGCCACTTGTTAAACCACTCTTTGTGATTTGTATGTGATCTGAGTCTTAGAGTGATTGTACGTTGTGCCAGTTATGAGCCATTCAAGCACATCCGATTTCTGTGTCGCTTTTATTTACTAGGTAGCTTCCCTATACTCCTACCGTAGTCGCCTCTTACGACATGCCTTGCAGGTCACAGTGTTACTATTCTTTGCTCCCTTGCGGCCTCCGGCAACACACAGGCAATGCTTAAGTTCAGAAGACACTGTCTGCTCTTAACCTGATCTCCAGGTCCGAAGTGCAATGAAGATATTCCAAACAGAAACACTATATTAATTATTTTATGTCAGTGAGTGTCCCATGTTATCATTCCCAGATTTTCATTAGAAATGTTTGTATTTAGTCGTCCATTTGTTTTTTAAAATTTGTCACTCCTGTTGTTCGTTTGCTTGATAAAGGCCTTGTTGGTCGAAACGTTTCTGTATTTTGTCATTGTTTTTGTAATTTGTAAAACTACAGTACTTTGTGATTACGTGTTTTGCCAATCAAATAGTTTTACTGCAGTCTCATCTAATTTGTGAATATCCTTACTTGTAATGATGTGTTTTGTTGTTGCTGTCAATGAAATGATGCTAACATTTCTATATGAAGAAAACACTGATGGGGGGAACAGTAGATTTTTGTTTTGATACAATGTTCTTTACATACTTTTGCTGCATCACAGAATTGATATTGTTTTTCTAAAGTTGATTATAGCACCTGATTTATTTTATTGTGCTCATATGGAATATATTGTGTCATAAATCTATAATTTATTTCAATAAGTATGTTGTGTAGCCTTTTGAGACCTTAGGGTTCGAAGTGCCTGTCATTTCACATTTCTAGTCACTAGTGTGCAGGAGCCCTCATGCCTTTCCTCACACGTGGATTGTTAATCGTGGGATTGAACCCACAACTCTCTTATGTCCGAGTCGACTGGCGGAGGCATATGCATTACGCTAATTTGCCTCACTATAATTCATACGTTATGTATTTATGTCGCCCATGTGTTGCTTCCGGAGAGCCACTGTAGCGTAGTTGTTAGTGAACTCGCTTCTAAAGGCTGGTGGTCTGGGTTCAGCTCCGCAATGCGCATGGAATTTTTCCCGACCGCGACGGCTCTCAGGTCGACCCAGCCTCAAATGGGTACCAGACATGGTCTGGGAAAGTAAAGGCGTCCGGCGTGATGCTGACCACATCACCCATCGTGTGCCGACGGTCAATGAAAAATACAGGCCTAACACTGTATTGACCTATATACCACGAGGTATGAAAGGGTTCCTTTACCTTTTTTTTAAGTGTTGCTTCCATTCTCCGGACTGTGTCCTGCTATAACCAACAGGAATATGAGAACAAACAAGGAAGAAGAAATCCTAAGGTCTGAAAAGGCTATGGTGGAACAGACATCGGAGCATGTCTTGCAAGACTGTCCTCTCCTGTGTGAGCTAAAGAAGGAACATGTGGCCACACCCAGTCAACCTAAAAACTAAGCTTTGGGAAAACCTGACAGGCCTGAAGCTGACTGCCCAGTTTGTTGTCTACAGTAAATTAAGCGCACGACCAGAGATCACTGAAAAAGAAAAAAGGCCATGGAACACTTCATTAAAAAAAATTGTATTGTCCCTGAGTTAACACAATAGCCATCTTGTACTTATTATTTCTGTTCTTCTTCTTTGCATTTGTTCTTTACGACCAATTTTAATAACTCTTTGTGATATGTTTGTCTTTGCCAAGAACGGTATACGTTGCACATTGGTTTGGTAGGCCCCTAAACACATAGACTTCTACACATTTAGAACACATGCATCCGATTTCAGCCAAACCTCCTTAGTCGCCTCTTGCAACATGCATGGCAGGTAACAGTGGTTCTATTCTTTACACCCCAAATTTGGGCCCGGTAACCACTGGCGTTATTTTTGTTGAATTCTCACAATAGATATGTCCATTTCCTACTGGGTTTTTTTTGTATCATCTTTGTTGTTACATATTTACTGTAATTACTGTAAATACGAGATATAAGTCACGAGAATATATACTAATCAAAATTAGTCCCTTTTTTATCAATATACTTTTTCTAAGACTTTTCTAAATATGTAAAAAAATGTGGTTTTGGTTTTTGGACGCACTGTTCGTAATCACTGCTGTAAAAAAATCAAGAATAAAATACTTAAAGCAACTGCAAGTAACACTGCACCAAATATGCAAATGTTTTTCAAGAGTGGTAATAAAGTGGATACCATCTCTCTATGTTATACCTGGCTACGAGAGAACAAGCATATTTGCAAAGGCACGCTCGTGTGTTGCCGGGGCCTACTAGGGGAGAAAATAATAGTAGCACTGCGACCTACAAGGCATGTCATAAGAGATGACTGAGGTAGTTGCCTAGCAAAGCTACTCTAGTAAATAAAAAAGTTGCAGAAATTGAATATGCAGGCCTACTTGTAGGCGCATAACTGGCGCAATGTACAATCGCTCTTAGACTCAGATCACATACAAATTACACAGAGTGGTTTAACATGTGGTCGATATGGAACGTTTGAAGAAGAAGTAAAGGTAGACAGACACCAGTATGAGCTTTGAGGAAACGAAAGCATGGATAAAAATAGCTTTCAAGAACATTTAGACGAGAGGTCAGCAAAAATATGATGCCTTATACCAACTTAAGAGGTAAGAACAGTTCGTCATCTTCCGACTATATACAGGGCACAATATGCCCTAACATGAGTTCAGTTTTATTCATAACACATGTGCCTAGCCTTTCTCATGCCACATTTTATTCCAAATTTATTTAGTTACAGTATAGCTATAGAGTGAGCGTCTGTAGTTCAAGCGGTAGTGAACTCGATCACAGACCCAAGCGTACCTGGTTCAAACCCCACGGGGCGGTTTTGGAAGCACATTCGCTTTCCATGGGATTTTACAAAAGGTAAAAATATACCTCACGTTCAGAAAGCAATGGCAAATTACTGAACGTATAAGTGGTGCCTTGAAAATCAACGACTCGTTTACTGTGGTTGATGGCTACGTCCTGTAAAGGATATGCTATGATTTTCATTTCATAGCTGTACTAAAATATTACACCCTGAAAGATGATCATTTTCAGGTTATTCCTAAGGTTTTCATACAGTGTAGTGGAGTGAATCTTTTTTTATTTTACCCAGAAGCACTTGAGCTTTCAGCTCTTCGCCGATGCCATGGTCATCATAACCCTTCGGTTCGGTGCTCGAACACCCTAAATCTGGAGAACCTGTGGCTTTTCTGCCAGCCCACAGAATTGAATCGCTTTCACACGGGTCTTGTCACCCGTCTCAACGTGCTACGAACATGGCGGGCAGGGTGAGTCACAGACATGTTAAACATTTTCAAAGAATTCATGTCAAAACTAAATATTATCATTGCCGTATTTATTTTGTTACATCTAGTAGAGTACATAATGATACAAAATAATTGTAATTTTGTGAATATATTGCAACTGAATCATGTTTTATGTTGGTGTTGTTTTATGCTTTCTGAATGTATTCTGATTTTTATGAAGTATTGGCTCTGAGTTATGAATAAAATATTGCCTTTTTGTATAATTGGTTTTATGACTTAATTTTGGTGTGGTTATGAGAAAATTGTCATTCGGAAATTACTACATAGATCCGCCCATGTGGTGCCGGGGCCCGTAAGGGAAGCAAAGAATAGTACCACTGCTACCTATAAGGCATGTTGTAAGAGGTGACCGATGTAGGGCCTAGGAAGCTACCCTAGTAAATAAAAAGCATTGCAGAAATCAGGTGTGCTGGCCTACTTGTAGGCACAAAACTGGGTCAAAGTACAATCGCTCTTAGGCTTGAATCACACACAGTGGTCGATATTGAACCTTCGAAGAAGAAGTGTCAACTGCAGGATGGGTAGTTCCATTTTTCCTGGCAGTTTGCCACCTCCTGACAGCACACCGCTTGTCTAACCACGCCTTTCCAATTCGTCATCCCACCAAACTCGTTCCCAAAATTTACGTATGCTGATGTGCTTCCTACATTTGACATACCTTATCTTACTTACAACGTCTTGTCCTGTGCTATTGTACTTTAAAGAGTGCGTTATTAGCCTGTACTTTTTAGATCTACCTTTGTTCATCAGTATGTTGCAAGAACGGTGGTCACTGCCATGGGGTCCTAAGATCCCCATCTGCACACAGGAGTGAGTGGGGGATATAAGTGCCAAATCAATCACACTATCCTGGTCGACTCGCAATTCTAATGACTCGTCGTTATTGATGCACAACAACTCGTGGTTTCAAGTGCAAGTTGGAGCTCTTCACCCTGTGTATTCGAGGAAACGTTGCCCCATGATCTACCCTTTTGCGTTGAAATGACGACAGAAAACGGCATTTCTCTCGTGACCTATGACAACAATACACCTTGGTTTACCATAAAGGTCACCATTATCTTCGGTGTTGTTCAACGCCTGTACTGTGAGAGGTAGAGGAAGGACAATTGCAGATGTTTTGATGTATCGTGAGGACAAGGATAGAGAACAGCTTCAGTCAGAACTCGACCGCATAAGGAGATGGTGCGGTGAAGCAGGAGCATTGGTCAACCCAACAAAAGCAGCGGTAACATGGTCCTCTTTGAACAACCGTATCGTCAATACTCCCAACTGTGATTTTGTGTGCAGAGGTGATGGAAAGATCTCAGGCTATGAAATACCTGGGGTTACGGTTTGATCGAAGTCTTGCTTTTACAGAACACATAGACCATATGATAATGAAGGGTAATGGCTACGGCAAATTGTGAGCAGCGTCATCTTCGTCTCTTATACCAGGGTCTGATCCTTTCTGTGATTGAGTATGCTCTGGCGATCCTGACTCCGTCATAGTCATATAAAAAGAATACAGAAAGAGGCTATGCGCATCATACTTGGGTGCACCAAAGAGACGTCGTGCGAGGCGATACCTTCTTGATTATCCTGCTATGGAAGATGGATGAGACGGACATACCATCTAGTCAATGCTGACACACATCCTATGCACATGGAAATAAAGAGACACAAAGGAAATAGGTTATCAGTTATATGAGGACTATCATCATAGCACTCCGACATGTCCATAGGTGCTCCGCCTCAGCAAATCTAGCAACGACCAGCGGCCCAACACGCCAGTTCTTGTTAAAATAGGTTAAAAAGAGGAAAATCGGGGATGGGTCAGGCCGAGGACTGTATTCCTTCCTCCTCCTCCTTCTTTGCGTTCGTTCTTTACGACCAATTTTAATCACTCTTGTGATATGTTTGATCTTTGCCAAGAACGTGTATACGTTGCACATTGGTTTGGTAGACGGACTGTATTCACGGTGTGTTCACTTGAAGACATCGAACCCGGTGAAGAATGGATACCAATGACAACAGGAATCAATACATCATTTTCGCTATGTATCAGACTTGATAAAGAATGCAGACAAACCAACCCAATGGTCGTGAAGGCAGAAGTTCAGTCATTAATTTCTGAGAATGATGTAATCATTCATACAGATGGATCAGAGATTCAACATGTGCGGAGCTTGTGGGCTTTCACTGCTCAAGTCGGAGGGGATGTTGTGAAGGAAGACAGTGGGGGTTTTGCCGTGACTACGAGCAGTCTTACTATAAAAATTATGGCAATAACTAAAGCGATGTTTTGGTAGGAATCACAGACTTATACATGCATGCTTTCTAAGTGACTCAATGAGTATGCTCATGAAGATTGAAACAGGCAGGGCTCGGAGACAGTGGATGGAATCGCTGAGGAGGTCTAAGCTGACACAAATCAGTTTTATTTTTGTGCCAGGACATACAGGTGTACGGGAAAATGAATGCGACAATAGGCTTGCAGATATGTCTGCTGTAAAAAGTGGGCGAGCAATGGACCATGCTGATATTATAAATTCCCTAGGAGAGAGGTCGTACATGATTCAAGTAATAGCGGTGAATCTACAACGCTAACCAGATTGCAAGAATTCAAAGTGTAGCTCGACAAGAACGCTATGCTGGTAACCAAAGAAGAATAGTAAACCAACAAAGAACCGTTGTCGTTAGTCGGCACACGCTGAGATACATAGTGAGAGGGAGATCGGAGCACTTATGGACTAATTGATTCGACGTGCAGTGATGGTGATCCGACATCTAAACTAAAACTACGTACGAGCGCAACTTTGTCGTTTATTTTTCTAGCCCTAAGGCGTCTAATGGGTTGGGCCAACTTGTTGATGTATTGGACCATACTAAAGCGGTTCTTAATAATAATAAGAACAACAGAATAATATCAACAACAGAAGAACAGCTACAACAACACATCAACAGACTCCAGTTAGCATGTAACGAATACAACATGAGAATTAACATCGACAAAACAGAAGTAATGACATTCGCCAGAGAGGAAAACACTACCAACATCTCCATCGATAATCATCTACTAAATCAAGCAAAAGATTTCACATACCTGGGGAGCATTTTTCAGCAAATGGAAGAATAACTAATGAAATTCAACACAGATGCAACAAAGCAAACCAAATGATAGGACAAATGGCGCCAATTTTAAGATGCAAACACGTCACCATGAACACAAAAAGAGCAATGTTCAACACAATCTTTCTCCCATTATGTTACCAGTGCCAAACCTGGACGCTGACAACAAACGATAGAAGAAAACTAGTCACAACAGAGATGAAGTGTCTACGCAGAATGCTGGGTGTAACAAGAAGAGACCGGTTGAGAAACGAAGACATCAGGAAAAAGTGGGTACAACATCAGTACTAGACTTCATCAAGAAACAACAAATTAAATGGTTCGGTCACGTAAGCAGATTACCATCAGACAGTGCACCCCAAATAGCAATGCTGCTCCGATACAATGGGTACAAAGCAAAAGGCCGGCCACGCAAAAGATGGACCTCAGAGATAACAGAGGCGACGAAAGAGACTATCTACGAAGCGCATACTAGGGCCGTTTTAGAAATCTCTTCCTGACCTGACGCTGTGAGGCATACAGGATTCGAGAAAGAAAAAGAAAGAAAGAAAATAATAATAAGCCAAAACAATCTATACTTGCCGGTTTGGCTTTATATTGTAATATTTAATTATTATGTACTTAATGTTTGTATATATACAATTTTCCAAAATTTTAAGCAAGTTTTATATTATGTACAAATTTTAAATATATAGCAGCATCACTGTCAAAATCGCAAAACGTTTTTCAAGTAATTTGTAATTCTTTACGAAAAAGAACATAACCAAATGTGAAAATGCTTTCTCTGGTACTGATGGTATTTTTCGGTCCATGAAGAGAGGGATCATCATGGAGAGAGGGATCGCAGCAGAAGTAAAATTTGCTCAAAAACTTGCATCAAACGAGAAGAAAATAAGAGACAGAGCATCAAACGATCAACCGATACCTGTCAGTTCGTTCTCGACACGCAGGTTAGTATTGTTTTATAAATAAATCTTTGGTTGATAACTAAATCTGTTACCTGCTGCCCTTACCATCCTAACTAAACCCACAAATTACAATATATATTTACTATTTAATATATATCAAATTGAAAACTGTATGTACTAGTATGTAGTTTCACAAAATATTTACAGTATTGCTTTTTAGTATTAGTAAATAAAATGCAGTGTCAGTTATACAAGAAATATATTAGCATTCATTAAAAATAAAACTTAAAATTGGAAGAACAAAAGTCCAATTTAAGAAGGGTCTTTGATTGATGTTTACCAAATAGTAACGACTAACGTGTTGTCGTGTTACGTCAATTATCAATAGGTTGAATATAAAACTATAAACAAACCCGACTCCTCTCTGTAAAGTGTGTATATTGGTAATCCATGTATGAATACATTAAATAAAGAAAATTGTGATTGGAAACATTGATTGTATCATTGTTTATTGTTTTTTTTACAAACTAGCATCATGACCATTCATGAAGAAAGATCTCTAGTTTTTTTTCGGTCACAGCATATAGAATGAATGTTAAACTTGGTTACACTCACTTCTATTTCTAGTAAAAGTCTGATGAGATGAGTTGGTTGCCGCTATATTTCACTTTTAAGTTAAGTAGTTTACAGTTAATATAAAAGTCGAAAAGTAACGAAAACAACTCTTGAACCCCTAATCGCCCGAGTGGTTAGTGGGCCCAAATTTGGTGTAAAGAATAGAACCACTGTTACCTACCACTCATGTCATAAGAGGCGATTAAGGAGGTTTGGTTGAAATCGGATGCAAGTGTCCGCTAGGGAATGCTAACCCAAAAATGCTTGCAGAAAACGGATGCACCAGGCCGTAAGGCGCATAACATGGTGAACGATTCCTTACAATGAGAAATGGATAGCGATTCTACGGTCGCCAATCTGCCTCAAAGATTTAGCCATGCAGTAAGAATGTCGGACTTGCCATCACGAGGGTGGTCAAATCTTACTGCAGGAAGAGGTCGGCACAAACGGGGAAGCAGAAATCATAGTAATTATATCCTACAGAACTGCCCCAGTATGCAGACTTGAGAAGAAAGAGGTGGCCCACTACCCAGCGTCCAAGACGGGCTGATGGCATGGCTGATGATCTAAGGCAGACGGCTGCCTTTATTAGAGAATCTGAAATCCCAATCTGGTGAGAACGCAGAACGCTCCATATCGACCACTTGTTAACCACTCTGTGATTTGTATGTGATCTAAGTCTAAGAGCGATTGTACATTGTGCCAGTTATACGCCTACAAGTAGGACAGCATATTCGTTTTCCGTGATGCTTTTATTTACTAGGTAGCTTCCTCAGGTCCTGCATCAGTCACCTCTTACATTTACAACATACCTTGTAGGTTGCAACGGTACTATTCTTTGCTTCCCTTGTAGGTATGGGTGGTGGAAATGCAACAAAATAGTACTCATCATTCAAGTGACATCTTGTATGCAATAAGTTAAGAATGTACTATTGTCGCTGTCAGTATTACTGAGTCTAAGAATATACTCTCACTATAACTAGGGCCTTCTTAGTTATATAGTAATAAATAATAATTCAGTTAGTGTTACTTATATTTTGCAGCTGGTCTAAGTGAATCTGATCTGTTGAAAATATGGAAAGGACTTTTCTATTGTATGTGGATGCAGGACAAACCATTGATTCAGGTATGTTTCGTTAGCATTGAAATCTATTAGTAATTATGCTTCATTATAACTATTCTATCATCATGTACGATGTCGACTGACATGCCCATTGAGTCATTTGTATGTGTCGATTCTTCTTTCTTTTTTATGAGGTTGTTCTCTAGGCGGTTTGCAGTCCCCTGCTGACGAGATCTGTCTTCTCGGGTTTGTCTGGAGTCATCCTACTCTAGGTGACTTCAACCTTCTGTTGCCGGCTTACCAACCCCGGCTTTTATGCAGGGTGTACTCCCTGGACACTATAGTTTAATCCCATATACTTGAGGGAAAGTGTCATAGAAGTAGAAAAGACAAGAAAAAGGATGTCCTCCTCAATGGAGAGAGAGGACGACTGCTATTTCTCCCATAGCTAGGGGATGGGTTGGTTGCAGCCAGAGCATTTACCACTCGCCGGTGGGTTCTGTGCTGTCACCTTATGAGACCCCATCCTTCTCCCCGTCTTTTGATCTGGCCTTTCACCATCAGTCCGTTTGACTTGGTTAGACCTGCCAGAGTTAGACACCCCGACATAGCCCGAAGGATTGTAAAGGCACACAAACCCTCCAACCACGATATGGTTGGCTAATATGGAGGGCGATGTCGACTGACATGAAGTATAACTTTTATTGGCCATTGAACATATTTCTGTTAAATTCAATTCTTGAAGTTGCTTTACTTGAGTTACTCCCTACATCGCATTCAACTAAAGATTTCCGCACAACAACATCTGTATGACTTATGCCACAAGTACCTACGCCCATACCCAGAAGTTGAACACTATCTTCGCAAACACACCACAACTCAGACAGATCTGCAAATTTGCTGCCATTGCCTCAAGTCGAAGGGTGAATGCTCAGATGACTGCTGTCTTGCAGGTCGGTTAGGGACAGCCAAAGGCTGACTGAGAGCGAACCCAGTAAATGCTGGCTAAAACTGGACACATCGCCGAAGGATAAGCACCAGATTGCTCCAAATGGCGCTAAAGATGCGACGAAACATACTCATTCTAACTAAGGCTGCATGAATCAGATTTCCGCAGCAGTGACAGCAGCAGACTTTGTGTGTGGAAGTCTGGTACATCAGTCTAGGCAGGGATCGCGAGAGAGAGATGACTGGGTTTGGAAAACTAAAACTTAGGATATATCATTTCTGTAACAGTATGGTAGCTTTTATAATTTAATTTAGTCATTCTTTCGTTTAGCAATAGCTGATAATTTAGCGATAGTTTAGCAGCTATGATCATGTCATTTAACAACTGTGATAATTTAGCATTAGTACATATGTTATTATTTCATGTGATAATTTAGCGACAATGTAGCGATCATTTCATGTAGCATTTTCAACTTCTCTCTCATCTATAACTACATTCCTCAGGAGGAGCTGTCACAGAGGATCACAAGTTTGGTACACTGTTTTCCGAAGACTGAAGATGCCCTGTTATTTGTGAAGGTGTTTTTAGAGACACAGTCAAGAGAGTGGAATGGAATAGATAGACTGAGGCTTGATAAGTTTTTGATGGTAGGTAGCATTTTTGTGAACGTGTGACAAGTGTCACGTTTTTGAATTATTAAATGAGCATTGACATAGACATGGAATGTTAGATGTGATTTAAACCAGTTTCATGTTGGAAGAATCAGTCATATGCCATGCTTTTCCAACAGGATGTTGGGGAGCAACATATTGCGATGCAATTCCCAATGCACAATACTATATATACAGTGATAGGCCGACAAGCAAGAAAGAGTCGCTGCAAGAAAGAGTCGCTACAATCTCTAACCATTAGGAAACTGCAAACTAACCAACCTGCAAATTTTGAGTGACAACACAGGCAGAAAATACTATCCAATCTATAGAATACGAAGGGTTACCTGCGGTGTAGAAAGTCAAACAAATCTGCACTCACATAATATGGACAGTCAACAATATGATAAATTGTTAAAACATTGAAGCAGCGTAGGAAAGAAGTATAGTTTTCTCGTTCGCTGATGTTCAATGTCTTCACAATGAGTCCGGTTCTCTGGATGTATGTTGTTGTATTTGTTAGTTCATCAAGGCTTCCAAACAACTTTGTGTGGAGGTCTGTCTCTGTTGGTTAGTGTTCTTTCCGCAGTTGATTCATCAGGTGACAGTCTTCTTCTTTGTGATCGCTATTTTGATGATTATACCGTTAGACACATTCTTATGATGAAGTCAACTGTTGTCTGGAGCTCATCTCTAGTGCCATGTAGTCTTGAGTGTTGTGTTGTGTGGCCAGCATTCCTTTCTAGGGAGGATATACAGGGGACAGTCTTGCAAGACATGTTCTGTGGTTTGATCAGCAGTGCCACAGAGGGGATGGGGACAATCGTAACCTGTGTAGGTGTTTGTTCAGTCTGTTATGACCTATCCTGAGTCGAAAGATGATAGTCTGTCAAGTGTGTGGTAGTCATCGTTGGATGATTTAGGTTCTTTTCTAATGTCTACGATAGCTTTTTTTCCAGAGTATGTGATTTCATTATCTATTTGTTCGCTTTCTGCTCCCTTTTTAGCAAGTTTGTCTGCCTCCTCTTTACCTGGCACCCCAAACAAAGTGTGATGGTACCCACTGAAGTGTAACTCTTTTGTTGGTAGAGATCTTGCTGAGCTCTTTTCTCAGGGATGGATGGTTACTCTGTAGGGCTTGCAAAACAGATAGTGCATCTGTGAAAATACCACTTGTTGGCAGTCAGAGTTGGAATTATTGATCATGATTGTGACCTGTAGTAGTGCTTCAGCCTCTGCAGTGTAGTTTGAACAAAATTTACTACCAGTTGGCATGTACCTTGTTTCGGTGTGATTGTTGGGATATGTAATATAGATACCAGAGGTGAAAGTCTTGCAGGATGTGTTCGGCTGTCTGTCTGCATGCACATGTGTATGATGGAACTAGTTTTAGTCTGTGTATGTGTCTATTCAGTCTGTTGTGACCAGTTCCGAGTCGAAACAATATCACCTGCTTTGCTCTATCTAGATAGTGGTAATTGTCTGTTTGCTGGCTTTCTTTTCTAATGGCCTTGATGAGTTTCTTTTTCCTGGAAAGTGGATTATTTGGTTCCTTTGTTCCTGTGTTGCTCCTTGCTTAGCTAATTTGCCAGCTCTCTCATTTCCTGGTATGCCACAGTGTGCTGGTATCCACTACAGCACAACCTTTCTTATGGTATTCAGCTCACTTAGTGTTTCTTTTAGTTCTGGCAGTTTTTTCACTGATTAGGGCCTGCAATACTGGCAGTGCATCGGGGAGGAATACAATCTGCTGACATTGACTTGTGTTCTTTCACGTTATAGCTGCAATGTTTAGAGCCTGCACCTCAGCCGAGTAGTTTGAGCAAAATTTTCCAGTGGGTGTACAGGTGGATTCATTTGTTAATGACTTGACTGTCCTTTGTCCAACTTCTTCGAACGCTCCATATCAACCACTTGTTAACCACTCTGTGTGATTTGTATGTCATCTGAGCCTAAGAGCAATTGTACGTTGTGCCAGTTGTGCGCCTACAAGTAGGCCAGCACATCCGATTTTTATTTACTAGGGTAGTTTCCCTAGGTCCCACATCAGTCGTCTCTTACGACATGCCTTGTAGGTTGCAGTGGTACTATTCTTTGCTTCCCTTGGGCCCCTGCACCACACAGGTGCTTTGTTCAACAAGCTTGATGGTGTAACATGGCCAATGATCTGAAGAAGACTTGACATTGTCCTTACAAGCTTAATGATATAGCATAATCAATGATCTGAAGATGATCATTGACTTTGTACTTGGGTCAAGCTTGATGATGTAATGAGACCATTGTCATGGAAAAGACAAGTATTGAGTTTACAACTGAATGAGACACCATTAAAATACGGTTTTAAATGATTCCAAGATTTGTCCCTGGTGCACATGTCAGTTTACCAAACTAGTTAAGCATCAGCTACAGTGGCTAGCTGGGTTGGTAAAGAATGTCAAAATACAGAGGAAGGAAAGTTGTTACTTTATTTCCAAATGCTATCATCTTTTCATCCAATAGTCACATTTCTGTAGCCTCTCAGGCTATCCTAATTGTTTACAAATTGTCCATGATTCATATATCAATACTGCGCCACTAGGGATCTTACTTATATTCGTTAGCAACATTATTTGCAGGGAATTATTTCACAACAAATTAGCTCTTGTTCATTAAAGTGATAATTCTCTTAGTTGTACATACTTAAGTGATTAAAAAATGTTTTTCTTCAAAATAGATGGCGCGAGAAATGATGTTCCAGACATTGACCCTTCTAAGTAAGGCAGACTGGCAGGAGAGCCACTGCCGAACATTTGCTCTAGCGCTATATAAAAACGTCATGAATGCTCATGAACCTCGATTGCCAGATGGTCTGAAGATCCATATGGCAGACATCTTTATTGAAGAAATGAAGAAGACTTCTGCAGAAAAAGTTAGTAGTATTATTTATAACATAATTTTGTTTCATCGTGTGTTATCCCTTTACACACTGGTACAGGATCTTCTTCTAACCAGGGTTGCGAGTTTTCACTCTTGGGCAGCCAATGCCAACTTGTAGAATCTGCATGTGTTCTGTAATAGTGGAAGACTAGTGTAAAGTGTATTATGAACAGATGGGTGTGGTGGGAGGAGTTCTTGTCTGGTTTTATGTCGTCCAGGACATTCAAGCAAGATATGCTGTACTGTCTCAAATGAATGACTGCACTTTCTACAGTGTGGTAGGTGTGTGGGTTTATTCTGTGTAGATGGTAATTCAGTCCAGCATGTCCTGTTCTTAACTGGAAGATGGTGCTTTGATCTTTTCATTGTAGCAGATTTATATTGTCCTTGGGGTTTGGTCTATTTATCTCTGCATACATGTCCCGATCAGTCGTCCCCATAGCCCATCGGTTCAATCTTCTCTGGAGTTGTTTTTCAGAATCTGTTTTATACTTTGTATGCTTTGTCTATTTGTGATTTTGATGTTCCCTGTTTGGCCGGGGGTCAAAGGTGCATGGGGACAATGCTGCATCAGGATTAATGAGCTGGCACTAATCAAGATCCCACCTCCACGTAGTGACCCTGGTAACAGACCGGTTTCTGTTTGGCTAAGCGGGTAGGGATTGGGGAGAGCTACTCTGGTGTAGGTAGAGATGCAGACGTGGGTGGAGCCTGAACAAATAAACATATAGGATGAGAGGTGCATCCAGAGAAGAGACATGAGTCCAAGTGGGGCGAAACTCTGAGCCTGTATAGTGCGGTCCCCGAGTTTTAGTTGCTTGGAGACCCACATAAGGGCGAAACTCTGAGCCCTGAGGTGGGGGTCCGAGTTAAGCCCCGGATTCGGACAGCCTAGAGGTAAATGTGAGAACTGATGGAGATGGTGAGGCAGGCACCAAGGCAGAGCGAGCACGCATGCGGACGATGCACAGGTGGACAAACGTGCACAGCGCTGAGGGTGAGTGGACCACCCAAATGTGCAGAAAACTGGAAAACCCAGCAGAGGTTGAATCCAGTGCGTGTTTCCACTCGCAGCAAACTACTGCCTCGTAGTTTGATTGGAAACAATCAAAGGCTAGCGGAGCAAACCGTACACAAAACTGGACAGTAGGCAAACCAAGTAGTCCAAAAAAGACAGGTAACCTGGGCAGATGACGCTCAATTCCCCGGGAGGGCAGGTTGTCTAAGGGTCGCTACCGTAAAAGAAAATAGCAACCTGCTGCCTTGCAGGTAGGCTGGGGACAGTCAAAGACTGACGGAGAGCAAACCCAGTAAATGCTGGCTGAAACCGGACACGTCGCTGAAGGATGAGCACCAGAGCTCCAAATGGCGCTGAATGATGTGTCGTAAAAATACATTCTTGGCAAAGGCTGTTTATATATCACAATAAGAATGATCAAAATGGCTAAAAAGAACAATCGTGTGAGAGAGAGAGAGAGATGCCACACTACGTTGCTTTGGGTGGACAACTTTTTTACCAGGAGCCATACTAAAGATTTTTTAATCTAAAAGTAAATGGCTTGTGAAAATGTCTTTTGCCCTGGGTCACTAAGAGTTAACAAACTTTAGAATGTTTAACAAGCTTAACAATTCCAAACTGTTATACTACACAATAAACACAGACCTGTGGATAAGTACCAGACATGAACTCATGATGACCTCAGGTCAAGAGGAGAGAATGGCAATGGGTCAGGCATACCCTACGGAAGACACAGTCGAGCATCACTAGACAAGCACTTGAGGAACTCGCAAGGAAAAAGGATGCCCTAAACAGACCTGGAGACAAAGTGTTCTTGAGGAACTGAAGGCTGCTCGACTACCCTGGGAGACCATAAAGAAAACAGCCAGAGACCGAGAAGAGTGGCAAACAACTGTTGAGGCCCTATGCCCCATGAGGAATAGGTCAGGTCATACTACACAATGTACCAGAAAATAAACTGCATTTCTGTAATAAACAAAAGAAATCAGGAGACCAGACATAATACATGAAGAGATGCATTTTAAAATAGAAAAATACCCCATGATTTATTATTAGTGATGTATCTATATATGACAACTGTTATAGGAAAGAGAAGATGGAGATATGTTGGACACATCTTGAGGAGAAATGACCAACGAATATCAAAGCAGGCATTGAAGTGGGATGCCGCCGAGTGGTTACCGGGGCCCAATTTGGGGTGTAAAGAATAGAACCACTGTTATCTGCCACGCATCTCGTAAGGGACGACAAAGGAGGCTTGGCTGAAATCGGATGCACGTGTCCTAAAAGTGTACAAGTCTATGCATTTAGGAGCCTACCAAACCAATGTACAACGTATACACGTTCTTGGCAAAGATCAAACATATCACAAGAGTGATTAAAATTAGTAGTAAAGAACGAATGCAAAGAAGAAGAAAGAAGTGGGATGCAACGGGTTCAAGAGAGGACTACCCAGGGATACCCTGAAATGAACTTTGCTGAGAGAGGCAAGAAATATCGGTCTCAGTTCTATGGAGGAAATTGAGCGAGTTGCCCAAGACAGAGCGGTATGGAGAAAATGCTTGCAGGCCCTATGTAACGTATAACGGGATCGTGAGGAATTATTATTATGTATCTATAGTTGTACAAGACAGTGAATATTAAATAAATGAATACCAACCCAATTTTCCTTTCTTCTTCAGTTGACCACCAAGACCATGCTGATATTGCTTCAGCCGTTTGTTGAATTTATTTTGTTTACAAACAAGTAAGAGTTTTTAAATATCAGTTTGTCTTTGATGAATGTTTTATATCAGTTCTATGAAGTCTATCATCATAGCAATCTGTGCATATGCTTTATATATATGTATAGTCTCTATGTTGTATTCATGTTATAGTTGACGCAAATGCCACTTGTGTGTTGCCAGGGCTCTCACGGGAGCAAAGAATAGTAACACTGTGACCCACAAGACATGCCATGAGAGGTGACTGAGGTAGGGCCTAGGGAAATTACCCTAAATAAAAAGCGCCACAGAAATAGGATGTGCTGGCCTACTTGTAGGCATATAACTGGCACAGCACACAATCATTCTTATGCTCAGATCACATACAAATCACAAAGAGTGGTTAACAAGTGATCGATATGGAACGTTCGAGGAAGTAAAGATTTGCTATTTTCATGTCAAATCTATTTTGCATGTTGTCCAATATAATCTAACATAATAGGCCTAAAACTTTGGTTTCGGGGCGCACTCGCTCAAATTGTTCTTGGTAAAGACTTTATATCCCACAATCGCCCGTTTGCACAGCGTGTTCGTAGTGCGATGGACGACGGGTGACAAGCCCCCCCTGTGAGCGCGGTTCAATTCCGTGGGCTGGCAGAAAAGGCACAGGTTCTCCAGATTTACGATGTTCATGGCACCGAACTGAAGGGTTATGATGTCCATGGCACCGAGCCAAGAGCTAAAAGCTCAAGTACTTCTGGATCGGGGAGAAATAAATATCAGAATAAGAATGATCAAAATGGTTGAGAAGAATTAAACAAAATCTAACACAATAACGCATTGTTATTTCAGAATAGAGCTCGCACGACGTGTTATTTCAGAAGTGATTTACAAAGTTCTTAAAGCAATTTCAAGGAGAAGGAAAGTGGTTGAAACAGATGAAAATGCTGAGATGGATGAAGATATGGAGACTGATGTGTCTAATCAACAGAAAAGAAATCAGCGATGCTTCCATGTATGTTGACGTAATTTATATTGCTATTGAATTTGTTTACTATTTTTAAGAAACACTGTTGGCCCTTGTATAAAGACAGTCTTACTATTGTTCATATAGACATATCACTAGAAGACGTTACCTTGTGGTGCTAAGATTTTCTTATCTACAGTTCTGTTCCGGTGGTCTCTGTGGTGTAGAAGTTAGGTGCTCGTCTCTCGCACCAAAGGTACCAGGCATGTTCCCTCGTAGAGCCATCTGGATATTTTTCCAGATATCCCCGATATCAGTGTAGGCGAGATTGAGTTCCTAGTCCTATTGGAGACGGATGATAAAACGTAGGGGCAATATTCAATTTGAAGAAGAGCAGCCCGGAAAGTCGCTGCCTGGGCAGAATTCATTAGAAAAGATTAAAAATAAAAGTTTCTACAAAAATATCTTCACCATCTTCAAAATTACATTGGGACCCTCGCCGGTGCTACGTAGTTCGTGCACTGCAGCTGAGATCTTCCTGTGTAAGAAAGAGATCGGAGCACACATGGTTACTCACCATCGCTGCTCTGCCTCAGAGATTCAGCCATACAGGAAAAATGTCGGACCAACCATCACTAGGTTGGCCAAAAATTGCTGTGGACACAGACCTGAGAAAAAAGAGGTGGCCCACTTACACCACCACCCAAGACAAACTGCATGGCGTGGCTGTCAATCTGAGACAGACGGCTGCCTTTATTAGAGAATCCGAAATCTATTGAGAATGCAGAAGTAGTAGTATGTTTACCTGTCACCCCTGAAACACATTTTTATTTTTCTTAATTAGGTGGATAAAGGCTTGTTGCTGAAACTGATGTTCGATATGGCAGGAAGTAAAATAGTCCGAGCTTCTAACAGGGAATTAGTTTACAACCTTGTCAGGAGAAATTCAAAATTCTTTAATAACAGTGCTAATGCTCTTAGTGGGTAAGTATTTGTTAGCTTATTATATATTCTTATCATTATTGTTTGTGACGGGAGCTGGTGCTTTCAGATAATATATTACCTCTGAAGTCGACGAAAGCATGGCGAGGGACACCAGTCAAATAGTAGAGCAGACTTTCACGCAAAAATCAGTCATAAGCGCCCTACCATGCATCATTGCTGACTCCCGAATTCATGGAATTAATGGATGCAGAGGAAGATAATATATTCATTGAAAATGGTTTCGATAGTAGCAGACGCCTATTGATTGATTAACCCTCTTATTCCCAGCCCTTCAGAAAAAGTTACTACAGAATTCCCAGGGCAAGGGAAATAACCCAGCAACAATGAGAAGTGCTGGTGAAATAAAATTCATAACAAATACAATTTCTAATCAATATTTGTGATTTAAAGTCCAATTTACAGTTAAATGGATGAGGTACTAGTTTGTAAACATGTATGTTGTCAATACCATGCAAGTTGGATGTAAAAATTATACAAGTGAAGAAATAAAAATGAATGACTATTGAACGTATGTTTCTCTAAAAAATGTCAGTTTTATTGAGGATAAATGTAAATTGAAAGGTTGAAAAGCAATCTCCTTAACAGAGGTTGATTTTACATGTGGGGCAGCTATCACTTGTCTCCACACACCTTCGTGGTGCAGTCCTCATCTTCATTTAGAAACACTAACTGCGGCTCTGCATTCTGCCAAACAGTAGAGTTGGAGTCCGTTGATGGTTGGCATGAATGGAGTTGATCAGTCCTGCAGTATCTGGGAGTTTATCAGTCCTGCAGTTGCCTAGCCTGCATGTTTGTACGGGCATGAGGGCCCTCATACAATCAAGACAGAGGTTCAACCTTGCACATGTCCATATTGTCCTCATGAAACGAATTTGGAATTGACATTGAAGTACAAATATTTGCTAATACTTAAATCTATTTCTTGACACTATATCTGACAAAGCAGGCACATTCAACAGTTTATCGGTAAACCAAAACATTCTGTAGTAAGGTAACTGGTGAGTTCGACACATATTGGTTATTGGTTACTAAACTGACGTCATTGCACTCCGGCAGACCCATAGGTGCTCAGTCTCCCCAACAGATATCGAAGAGTATGCATACTGATGGTTCCTGTGGCTCGCTGATTAAACACACATCTCACTCTGCCTCTCAGGCATCCAGTTCGACTTGAACAACGGGTAACTCCAAACTGCTTAAATCGCTTGATCGATTCAACATCGATTTTATTGTCCTCATCCAACAGAGAGTCTCGAAGAGACCGAAGAATATCCCCTTATCCATCTTCAACTCCCCAACAATCGATGCTGTTGATGCAAGCCTGCCCGCTCTCTCATTACCGTAAACACCCGCATTGCCCTCCATTGGATTTCTGGGACTTCATTTACTGGGGTCGTTGTTGTATCTGACTCTCAGTTGATGCTTCACAAGATCCAGAAGGGCAGATTTCGGTATGAGTGGATGTCGTCTATAGAAGTTTCTAACCTCCATCGGCTACGACACATATAGTTTACATAAAGAAAGATATTGATGTAATGAAAATGAACAGTGTCCATGGATTGATTTTGAATTTTCATAGAGCAAATTATTTGGTTCGCTCTGTCCAGTTCTTAAAAAATACCACGCGTAAAAATCGAGTGTGACGTAATGACAAATAGAGAATACTCTGAATCTGAATCAATGTCATTTGCAGAACCTATTTCTTCACTAAATTGTTCGATATTGATAGTGCTCAGCTGTTGCGACTATTCTCTTTCAACTTTACAACCTGGTTGGACGGAGGGAAGCGGCGATGTTCGCATCCATCGACAATCGTAATTCATCGTAACTAATAGTTACGCAAATCGTCGTAAACACTAGAACTAGCATCGTAAATTTTAGCACGCAAATATTGAATTAATTATATATCAATCCGATTTATCCACGATCTCGCCTGCAAATTTTCCATCAACTGAATCATAAATCACAAGTTTTCCAGAAAATAAAAGAACTTTTTAAAAATTCGCGATACTGAATCCACTAACACTAGAAACACGCGGATTTCTAAAATGACGGAAGCCATTATCGGCAATGACATCAGGGCTAAATTTAGCGTGTCTATTCGCAAGGAAAGATATAGAAAAACGATTTAAAAGGTATATACCGGGCGGTAACGCCGCTATGGGTTTATACCGATAACGGGCGTATTCGGCCGCTCCAGGAATAAGAGGGTTAATGGGAACCATCATTATTGCTCTTGAATTGCCTGTGTAGTGCCGGAGCCCGCAGGGAGGTGAAGAATAGTACCACTGCGATCTACAAGGTATGTCGTAGGAGGTGACAGATTTAGGGTCTAGGGAAGCTGCCTTAGTCAATAAAAAGCATTGTAGAAATTGGATGTGCTGGCCTACTTGTGGGTGCATAACTTGCACAACATACAATGGCTCTTAGGCTCAGATCACATACAAATTACACTGAGTGGTTAACAAGGGGTTGCTATGGAGCGTTCGAAGAATTGTTATTCACAATTGTAATTGGAAAATCACGACGGAGATGCTTAATTGAACATGGGACCAACATTTTGTCATTCATCTTCAAATTGCTAGTAACTTGATCTCACCTACATTTAAATCCTGTTTTGTACTAGGGCACAATAGAGGTCTTCTGGTTGTATCTTGTTTTTGTGATTTGTAAAATTACCTGAAATTGTGTTTCCATATTTAACCTAATATGAAACCAGGCAGTTTAGGATCAAATTTGTTCCCGTGGAATTTTATGAGCGGTAAAACACAGACCTCACCGTTCAGAAAGCAATGGCAAACTACTGAATGTATGAATGGTGTCTATAAAATTGATGATTCGTTCACTGTTATCGGTGGCGACTTCCTGTAAAAGATATGCGACAGTTTTCATTCATCATGAAACAACTATACAGGCTACAGATTTTCAACAGAGAAAACTTCAACTATGATACTGTGCAGTTAGTCACCTCTTTATTTGTCTATTTTACTATATCTTCTTCACCCTCCTTCCCCATAGAGGCATAGGTCAGCAACCAAGGTCTTCCAAGCCCACCTATCCCAAAGCCGTCCTTTCCAGGTCTCTCCACTCTCTCCCCATTTTCTCTCCTTTCAGGATCCTTCTTCTTACTTGGGTGGCGAGCAATGAATTTGTTCTTTGTACTAGAGCTCCACGCCCAACCTCCCTAGTCACCTCTTACAATATGTGTGGCAGGTAACAGGGGTTCTATTCTTTACACCCCTTCTTCTTTGGTTTTCATTCATTACGACTAATTTTAATCACTCTTTGTGATATGTTTGATCTTTGCCATGTATACGTTGCACATTGGTTTGGTAGGCCCCTAAACACATAGACTTCTACACGTTTAGGACACATGCATCCGATTTCAGCCAAACCTCCTTAGTCGCTCTTACGACATGCGTGGCAGGTAACAGTGGTTCTATTCTTTACACTTTAAATTTGGGCCCCTGTAACCAATCGGGCGGTTTTACTATATATTTGGGGTTAATTGTTCTGTTTATTCTCTAATTTCAGTATTTATTTGCTTTATATATTTGAATATAATTTATTTATATATGATTTCTGATTGTTTTTACAGCTCAGAGCAGACTACAGACATTCCTCTCAGTGAAGATGGTAAACATCAAGAACATCATTTTATCTGTGACCTCCAATTTCTTAGAGATGATGGAAAGGCTGTGGACCAACAGCAGAGGAAAAAGAAAAGGAAGAAGCGGAGGAATAAAGAAGGTGACAGTACCACTGAGGATGCTGTTTCTATTGGTACAGTTGAAACAATTGTAAACAGAGATGAAACTATCAAAGCGAAGAAGAAGAAAGAAAAGTCAAGCAATGATGAAAATGCAACTGGTGCCCCACATGTTAATAAAAGTAAAAACTCACAGATTTGCCATGAAAACACGAATAAAAACAGTGTAAAAATTGTAAGCTCAAACTTAGAGCACACAGATTTGCAGACACCTGTTTTGGCTGATATTAAAGGCTTAAGCAATAAGTTAAACAGCAAGAACAAGCAAAATATTTCTCTTACTTGTGTGAATACTGCTGACACAGGGAATAGAAAACGTAAATTTGTATCAGATGACGACAGCAAGGATTTATCATCATCGAAGAAGAAAAATCAAACGTATTGTCACAGAAAGTGAAGAGGAATCAACCAACAGCATAGGGGAAAGCACAACAGAGAAAACAGTTAATTCTGCAGCAGTAGCATTATATGCCAAAATACTTGGTGCAGATTCAACATTCAGCTTTGACAATGTACAGTCTACAATGGATACCAATTCCAATGCCAGACCAAAATGTAGAAGCGGCAGTCCACCAAAAATCTCTCCAGCAGTGAGTCCAGTAGTACTTGTTAAATACACAAGTAAAGCTAAGCAAGATATTGCTAAAATCCAGCCAAAGAACTTGTTAACATCTCCACCTGTAACGCAGTTTCCCATATCTGATTCGATTACTGACCTAGCTTCTAGTCCCAGTGAAATGGACATCAGTGTAGATGCTTCAAGTCAGACGGAAAAGGAAGTACTGTTTCATAAGAATGAAACTGATGTCTCTGCCAGTGGTTTAATAAAAGCAACCGGCAGGAGGAAGGTGCGGTCCAAGAGTGAATCTTCAACAAAACAGGATACTGAAAAGAAGTTCGCATCTCCCTCCGCATCAAGACATACTGGAGATCTACGCTCAGCCCAGTCTGTCCCCAGTAGCATGGTGACGAAAACTGCTTGCATCATCAGAACAGAGGAAAAGGTACCGTAAAATCTTTCAATTAGTTTATAGCTCACCTTGTAATAGTTTTGTGTAAAAGTTTTTCTGTCCATTGGAGTCCTCTTTTGTATCAGCTGTATTCAAAGATATTTATTGATTTTTAAAGATTTTTATTGATTGTCAATAATTGTCTGGTCAACCACTAGCAACAACTGTTATGAGAAGATGGAGATGTTGGACACACCTTGAGAAAAAACGATCAAAGCAGGCATTGAAGTGGGGTGTAATGGGTTTTCTCTCGATTGTTCTTAGGCCACTTTTATCATTCTATTGTGATATATAAGCAGCCAAACATCAAGAACGGATGTACATGCACAGCCTTCAGTACCTATTTGAGCTCAGCTGCTTATACTTGGTATGCCGTTTCAACCAGATTTTACTGGGTTTGCTCTCTGTTAGCCTTTTGCTGTCCCCAGCCAAAACCCACAAGGCAGTAGGCTGCTATTTTCTTCAGGCAGCGACCGTGACGACCTGCCCTCCCGGCTGATGAGCATCATCTGCCCAGGTAAAGGTTCAGAGAGAGGATGACCTGGAGACCCTGAAACAATTTTCTGAGAGGCAAGCAGTATCAGTTCCATGAGCGGTGGAGAAATTGCTTGCAGGCCCAATGAACGTATAACGGTACAAAGGAATTACTATTTGTCAATAATCCATGCCTCAGAGACAAGCATTGCTATTGGAAAAATACAAGCATACTCTTGACAATCGCAAGTTCTGTCTTTATATTTGTTTGATTTCATAGATTTTGTACCCTTTTTAGTTTCTGCTCCGCCTGTGTGTTGCCAGGGCTCGCAAGGGGAGCAAAGAATAGTAACAGACCTACAAGGCATGTCGTAAGAGACGACTGAGGTAGGGGCCTAGGAAGCTACCCTAGTAAATAAAAAACATTGCAGAAATCGGATGTGCTAGCCTACTTGTAGGTGCATAACTGGCACAATGTACAATTACTCTTAGGCTTAAGTACGGTTCCAACTTCACTGCAACGGGTCACCCCATAATTGTGCTCCGTTCCTGTGCCAATGAATATCACACGAAATGCTAACACCTGTGAAAAGTTTCCTGTGTGAACTAATTCCAGAATGAAACAGCCGCTCCCACAAAAACAACATGCACTGCATAAAATGCATATGGCCGTCGCAAATGTAGCAACACAAAACTGTTCATCACTTGAATTGCAATTCTTGTCGAAGGAACATCAATCATGACAAAATCCAGCTTTCTGCACTCGCAATATAACTGCATACGGCAGATTGAGCTTGTTCGTCATAACCGCTGTCCGCCATTTTCTGAATACACACAACAAACGCACGGTTGACACAGCAAAAGCATTCCATGTAACAGTCATAGCTCACAGCGTTGCCAAGCACTAACTCAGTAGCTCGGCAAACGAAACCGAAAATACCCGACCAAACATGTCGGAAATGCGCTAGCAAAGTCGTGTTCAGAATCAAACAGTTCTGATTCTGAATGGCCCTCCCGCATTCAGCCATTGCTGGCCAGATTGTTTTGGTCTGTGTAGTTTTCTGTCAAGTATTGTTTGATTAGGCCAGTGAGTTTGCCTCATTGTATCATATTTGGGGCAGTCTTGAAGTATGATGTGCATGTACACATGGCTGTATTGTCAATCTTGAATTTTGTATACATGTGGCTGCAGAGTCGATCCATCATCTGCTGCATGCATTATAGAACATACGCAGCCATAGGTTTAACCACTGTATACTTCCAGGATCTAGTGTTTTTGTTCCAGATGTTCGCCAGAGCTGTGTTCATAGCAACTGGGGGCATTAAAATCAATAAGCTTCCCTAGGTCTCTTACGACATGCCTTGTAGGTCACGGTGGTACTATTCTTTGCTTCACTTGTGGGCCCCCGGCACCACACGGTCAAAGATCAATAATAAAATCATGCAAGAGGGAACAGTCTTGGTTGCAACCCTTTCTCAAAGACCAATGAAGCACCTATTGCTTTGTTTATGCTATGAGCTGATGTACAAATGTTCTTTACTTTTGTTGTGATGTCCTGTTTAGTGACATAGGCAATTCAAACATAAGATGTTTGTTATTGTGAGCTGATGTATAACTATTTCTTATCTCTTTGTGTTGATGTATCTTTATACTTGAGGTAAGGGTCCAGAACTAGCACAATAAGTTGTCTAATTTTTGGTTTGAATTAGAATGCACATAAACTTTTACATTCATTCACAGGGTACTCCTTCAGGTCTGGGTTCAAAGAAGAAAGTAATATTTGACTTGAGAAGAAACAAAGCAAATAGTAAGTCCATATTTTTGTTCATAGAATTTTATAACTAGCTAGATGGGGATTTCTGTGGTGTAGAGATACAGTGCTTGTCTCTCGCTCCAAAAGTTATTTGCAGCAGTGAAACAGTATCATTATTTCTGTGTTTGAGTGCAATAAGAGAGGGGTGCAAGGTTTCTTGCTGGAAGCCTGTGCGAAACTTTATCTTTACAGTGGTGGTTCTGTAATAGTTCTTTCATGATCGGTTGTTTGCAAGTGATGTCACTACTCTCCCCAAAGCAAATAGTAAGTCCATTTTTTTTTCATAGAATTTTATGACTAGCTAGATGGGGATTTCTGTGGTGTAGAGATACAGTGCTTGTCTCTCGCTCCAAAAGTTATTTGCAGCAGTGAAACAGTATCATTATTTCTGTGTTTGAGTGCAATAAGAGAGGGGTGCAAGCAATGCAAGGTTTCTTGCTGGAAGCCTGTGCCGAAACTTTATCTTTACAGTGGTGGTTCTGTAATAGTTCTTTCATGATCGGTTGCTTGGCAAGCTGATGTGGTCCACTACTTTCCTCCCCATTAACACTTTGCTGACCTGGCCGCCGAATCAGTGCATTCTGGTTTTTCATTGCAGCAGGGGTTCGCAGATTTAATGAAACAAATCATAGTTTTTTAATCTTTAAAAAGTCACTAAAAATATATCAATAATATTTTACAGCATTTTATTGAATAAAATGCAAAAATATGGACACAATCAACCAACTAGAAGACGCGATTACAGTTTTTGACATCTGTATATATGTATGAAGAATTAGAAATATTTATCCTTAGAAAGTCCTTAAAATATTAGGAATGTAAAAAGGATATGTCAAAGGAGCTTGAGCAGGGACTAATATAATATTTTGGACACTTAGAGACATTACACAGCTGAAAAGTTTGTTGGTAAGAAAGACAAAACATTTAAAAAAAAAAAATATCAACGTTTGACAGAATGCACTTGGCTGAAATTGGATGCACATGTCCTAAACGTGTAGAAGTCTATGCGTTTAGGGCCTACCAAACCAATGTGCAATGTATACATGTTCTTGGCAAAGATCAAACCTATCACAAAGTGTGATTAAAATTGGTCATAAAGAACGAATGCAAAGAAGAAGAAGACAGAATGCACCACCATGGTAAGAGACATGCACTTTTGGAGATACATTGCAGTCAACCTTCAATGTGGAGATGATACCTTATCAATCCAGTTCCTGGAACCTGAGAGTTCTGCAAGCAATAGAGATGAATAGGCTAATCATATGTAGAGAAAGATATGTATTATAATTTTTTGTGGTTCCCTGAGAAATTGAATATTATTTCAAAGGTTCAGCATAAATAAGATACAAAGCCTGGATACGAAGCAAAAGGTGGACCTCAGAGATAACAGGCAACGAAAGCCACTATTTATGAAGCGCACACAGGGGTTCGTCCTAGACATCTTTTCTTATCCTGACACTGTGGGGCAAAACAGGATTGGAGAAAAGAAAGCAGAGATAAGATTTGATTTGAGGTTCTAGTTCAACATCACAGCTCAATAAATGAAAAGAAGACATTTTATAATGACTTGAAATGAAAATGTCCCGTAGTCTTTGCAACCTGTATGGTATGAAGTACGCCACTTTACATTTCAGACTACATATGCAAGAGGTAGTAAGACCAAATTGAACCACAACCCTTCTGTGTCTGAATCAGCAAGTGAATGTCCTACGCATTGCACCAATCCGTTCCATTTTATAAGGATTTACCGCCCGAGTGGTTACCGGGCCCAAATTTGGGGTGTAAAGAATAGAACCACTGTTACCTGCCACGCATGTCGTAAGAGGCGACTAAGGAGGTTTGGCTGAAATCGGATGCATGTGTCCTAAACGATTAGAAGTCTATGCGTTTAGGGGCCTACCAAACCAATGTGCAACGTATACACGTTCTTGGCAAGGATCAAACATATCACAGAGAGTGATTACAATTGGTCGTAAAGAACGAACGCAAAGAGGAAGAAGATAAGGATTTACATAGCCAAAAAAACACCAGGAAAGAAGGCGAGAGGAAAGACCACGTAAAAGATGGACAGTTGACATAGCAGATTCCTGTCATAAAGCAAAAATAACTATTACCCAAGCCACTAGAGCAGCACAAAACAAAAACGGAAAAAACCATGGCACTGTGCAACAACCCGGTAACAGTGTGAACAAAAGAACATAACCAAACATGTAATTTAGTTTAAGGTAGATCTATCCTCAGGAAGGCTATAATTGTTAATATAGTTCCCAGCTTAATTTAAACCACACAGTTACACTTAATAGGGTTTTAAAAATTATCTGATGAAAAAATTTTTTTCTTTAATATGCAAATTAGATTACAATATGAGCACCGTTACTAAAAATAGATACTTTTTTCAAACAAGATTACTCAGGAGCCAATTGTTTGAAAGCCTTCATTTTTAGCATACATGTTCGCAACAGTCAGTTGGTTAATGTGAAGTAAAATATTTGAATTTCATAAAGAACTTTTTTAAAAATTAATTTAAATGATATACCACTCCCAAAAGTGGTAAAATTTCCATTGTTCAAACTTGCTTAAATTTAAGAAAATATAGCTATTTTTATTGGTTTGAGATTATTTTACTTCACATTAAGCATTGCATATCTAAGAATATATGTGCCAAATTGCAAGTCAATTAGACAAAAATTGTTTGAGATATCATGTTTGAAAGTTTGACAACAACACAAAAATACAATTGACGGAAACTTGAAAAAACGAAAACTTTCCACTATTTTACTTACCAGAGTGCTACTAATGACCACCTGTTGTGTACATATCTCCTTCTCTGGCTTCTGTGGTATCTAGGAAGCCTTTTCTGATGGCTCTCAGTGTTTTTCTTCTTTTCTGTGTTGCTTTTGATGTCTTCACCGCGGAACAATTTATTCGAATGGTGTCCTTGATTTTACAGCTTTCCACAGAATAGTATCCACTGGGAAGCCCAAGTTTAGAAAATAACTTGATTATTGATGCTGCACCATCTCAAATTCACTTCTTTGTGTCCACTTGTCTCTGCTTCTCCACTAGTTGCCAGTTTTGTCTCCCATTCATTACAATTTGTGCACCTTAGTGTTATGTGAGAATCCATTTCGTGACTTATGATTCAGTTCACATGACACAGTATATTGACTGCACACATCACATCTTATAGTAGAAGTAAGAAAGTTGAAGAGATGATCCATATCAATAAGGATAAACCCATTATGTCTACTATTCTGCTCATTCAATAAATATTGTTCTTGTGGGGAAACTTTCTTTGCAGAAGGGCAAGGTTTTACAGCTGTATCAATAACAGGTACGGAAACCTCATGTTTTTTTCCTTGAATATTTGTTGCCACAGAATCTTCGTTTATTTGATTTACCAGACTTCTGTTTGTTACCCATTCTACTTTTAATTAAATATTAATATCTAGCTAGTATAATTTACCTTCCAAACAATGAATCAACGCTCGTTTCAAATGACAAAAGCAATGCCTCAAAAGTTTGAAAAAAATATTTTTACATTCAGAAGTGTCCACTAGTTTCATTCAGTCTTCATGAGAACTTTGGCGAGAATCTAACATTATTAGAGTAGTGTCCCTTAGTGGATATGTCATCGTTCTTGTTATAAATCAATTTTCAGAATTAAATCGCATTTTATGTGAGGGGGTGGAGTGTAGAAACATAGTAACTAAGTGTAAACAATGGTTGCTAAGGAAAATTGTGAGGAGGGTGATCACATAAACATGCATGTAATGAAAACACGAAGGCATTTAGACGTTCCAAAACAATTTGAAGTTGTAGTCAAGTGCATGTAGTTTCTAAAAATGCAATAAACTAAAAATGGCAAATGGCATTTTTTTCGTCATTTGGTGAGGATAGATCTACCTTAAAGTATTGGCACGTCTTCCGTATTTGCTATCACAGTACTGTGAACATAATGTATCAAATATGGCCAACAAAGTGTTACGGGGTCCTGAGTTCTATACAGGGAAGTAGATGTAACTGCGTATTGTTGAAATATCTTCTAACTTGTATAAATTTGGCAGAATTTCAGGACTATCTGAAGAGCATTGCTAAGCAACCAGATCCACCGTTTCAACCAACTAAGAGCCCTGTAGCTGGAATCCTAAAGTCCCCAGTAATGTCACCTTCCCCATCAGAAGTGTCTTGTGCAGATTCAGAATGCACAACCTCGGTGTCTACATCTAAGAAAGGGTTGGGTTATGGAAGAAGGGCATCTGGTAAGACTGTAGTAAAGTAGATTTTTGAACATTTTGACTTTTCTCATGTGCCCGTTGGTTTGGTCTATTTTTTAAAACAAATATTACTGCCTGTAATATCGCTTTGTAGGGTGGTGTGGGACATGTCCCTGTGAAATTTAATGGCCGCATGTCTAGTGCAGTTGCAGCAAAACTGTTCAGGTTATGATTTTTCTTTTTATGTCGGCGATTGAAAAACTTCCGTGGCCTTACTGGGGATTGAACCTGGGTCTCCCACATGGAGCCCACTCTCTTACTACTGCTTTGTAGTTTGATTGGGGACAATCAAAGGCTAGCAGAGCAAACCGTACACAAAACTGAATGGCAGGCAAACCAAGTAGTCCAAAAAAAGCCTGATAACCTATGCAGGTGACGCTCAACAACCTGGGAGGGAAGGTTGTCTAAGGGTAGCTACCCTAAAAGAAAATAACAACCTGATAGCAACATAAAACACAACCCTGCTAAAGGCTGCATGAATCAGATTTCCACATGAATAAGACTTATGGAGACTTCTGGTACATCAGTCTAAGTGATGATCTCGAGAGAGCCCACTCCTCTAAACCATGGGGCCAGACACTCCACTTTTGGTCTATAAAGCACACACATATATCATCTGTGTTCGTTCTTTACATCACTTGTTCCCATTATGTGGTTTTTGGTAGAAGAATAGAAGTACGGGGTGTTGCTAGTTTAGATCATTATGTCTACAACTGCGGTATTTGCACCTTTCAATCAGCTGTTTTTTTGTGTTGTATTCAACATAATCTGGGCTCCATTTTCGTAAGATGGTCTCTCCACATATTTTGTGGAAGATGTGGTTCCTGCAATTTGTCTCATATCTGTATGCTATTTAGGGTATGAAGTGCCTGTCACTTCACATTTCTATGTCGAGTGTGTAGGAGGGAGAAGGGCCAATTCCTGTCCTTGAGTGTGAGACTAAAACCATAACCTTCCTTTCTTCTTTTGTCATCACACTGCTACCGGGTTATTGCCCAGTGTCGTGGTTTTCTGTTTTTGTCTTGCGCTGTTCTGGTGGCTTGTGTGATTGTTATTTTTGCTCTTTTACAGGATTCTGCTACGCCATCTAACCATCTTTTCCGTAGTCTTCCTCTTGCCTTCTTTCCCGATGTTCTGTTGTAGAAGACTCTGTATACTGTTGAGTTTGAATGCATTCTTAAGTGGCCAAACCACTTCATTCTTTGTTTCTCTATGTAATTCAAGCACGATTTTGTGCCAACTTTCTTTCTTCAATCAATTACACTAATCCAACATATTTATTACTGATTCTATTATATACATGTAGTCCACAACTCATGACGATAGGTGCCAGAAAATGCCTTTTAAGTCGAAATGCGAACATGTTTAAAAAAAACTTGTTATATATGCTATATATAAGATAGATAAGGCACATAGAGAGGCGCACTAAAAGTGTCTCCTTTTTCGACCAGACTCTGAAAGGCAAAACAGGATTAGAGAATAGATAGACCATTGCAGTTGCAGTTTTACTGAATTCTATTGCTACTTCATACTCTTGCGCATAATTTTAAATCTAGTATGTGAAGGTTGTTTCCTATGTATTTGTTGATGAATACCGTTATCGCCCGAGCGGTTACCGGGCCCAAATTTGGGGTGTAAAGAATAGAACCACTGTTACCTGCCGTGCATGTCGTAAGATGCGAGTAAGGAGGTTTGGCTGAAATTGGATGCATGTGTCCTAAACGTGTAGAAGTCTATGCGTTAGGGGCCTACCAAACAATGTGCAACGATACACATTCTTGGCAAAGATCAAACATATCACAAAGAGTGATTAAAATTGGTCGAAGAACGAGCAAAGAAGAAGAAGAATACCGTTATAGATAACACTTTTTTGGGTGCAAAATCACTTTATTATGTTCTAACTTATTGTTTTATTTACTTCCTCTCTAGCACCTAGCATTTTGGTACGTAGTCCTGGCATCAAAAGAAAGAAGAGTTTATTCAAGAGCACCGTGAGGCAGTCATCTCCTTCTCACTAAGCACAAAGACTAAGTGATACATCGATAACAGTAATACAATAAAGAACCATGACCGACAGTAATCATGATCAACCAATAAAATACCAACGCTCAGTTGCCATGAATAAGCACTAGATTTGACCATCTAATTTTTAAAAAACGGTGATTAAAATCCTCAGGTCATTATAGATTAATGTTTACCAGCTTCAGCAATCTTCTTAGAACGCTCCATATCCACCACTTGTTAAACCTCTCTTTGTGATTTGTATGTGATCTGTTCCTAAGAGTGGTTGTGCCAGTTATGCGCCTGCAAGTAGGCCAGCACATCTGATTTCTGCGATGCTTTTTATTTACTAGCGTAGTTTCCCTTGGTCTCCTATTACGACATGCCTTGTAGGTCACAGTGTTACTATTCTTTGCTCCCCTTGCGAGCCCTCGGCAACACACAGTCTGCTTCAGCAATTTATGTCATTAAATGACTTGAAATTGTCCTACATGCTATTTGCAAATTTAAAAAAAAATTCAAATATAAACAAAGTATGCTTGCTTAGTTTTAAATTTTAAAAACCCTGAACTCGGTTAAATTTTCCAGTATTTCTCACAACTTGAAATTCAAAAATAAATAGATGCATAGACTTCTGCCAATGCCGGTTCCAAGCCCGGATGAAAAGGAGGAGACTTGTAGCGTGAGGCCAGCTACCTCATCACAAGAAATGAAATAGCTACAGAAACTTGTAAGAAAGGACCTAAGGAGACCCTGAAGCGAACTTTGCTGAGAGAGGCAGGAAATATCGGTCTCAGTTCCATGGAGGAGATTGAGCGAGTTGCCCAGGATAGAGCGGTATGGAGAAATTACTTGCAGGCCCTATGTAACGTATAACGGTACGAGAGGAATTATTATTATTATTATAGACTTTACTGGATTGTTCATTAATAAATAAGGTGTATGAGTAGGCTCATCAATCAACGTTATAGTTGTATTGTACTTTATGCTGTTGGAGATATTGAGAGCGGAGCACCTATAGACATGTCCGGAGCGCAATGAAGATATTTCTGACAAATAAGGAATGCTTCATTTTTGCAGTATATTTATTAAATCAGTTGCTCATTTCAGCATTTTTACAATTTTGTGTTTATTCCAATTTTTGGGACTTTAGATTAAAGTAGTTATGCAAAAACTCGAAAATTAAAAACATTTTTTTCTTGGATGCTCCAGATTTCTAGGCTGTTAATATAGTCTACCCTATAAGTAATTTGAAGAGGAAAGATATGAAGAAATTATTTAACAAAACTATAGAGGTACAGCAGTTTTTTTAGGTTAAGAAATAATGTTGACTTTATACAACACTAGTCCCAGACCAAACACCATCACCTTGGAGGACAAGGAAGACATGTCAAGTCTGGGCCCCACCTGGGTGACCCTGTCAGAAACATAGGTTTCCGCCATCCTAGCACACTGGAACATGCAAGCTTCCCCACTACTACAAGGTAACTGCCTCATAAGAAAGCAAGACCAATCTGCTCATAGAAAAGTATGTTACAAATGTTGCTTGGAATTCCAGGGAGATTGTTGCAGTCTCATGCCCTGATGCGTCTCTTCTCTTGTTCAACTTTTAACATCTCTGTGTAATATGTTTATCCTAATTTCTCTCTTATCGTTTTCCCCATGGACATATTCATAATCTTTGTTCGCAGAAATATATTAATATATATTATATATTGATTGATTGTGAACTTAATAGAAATTGAACTTTATTGTATACATCACGTTACCTCCTGTCCATTGATTAAGAATGAAGGATCTGCTGTTTTCAAAACTATATACAATTTCTGGCTTCATTTATTTGTTTTGTTCTTTATATATAATGATGTTACTTAGCAAACAAACTTTAATTTTAGTATTAATTTATTTTAAAATTTTAAATTGTTGAATCTTGTTGTTCCAGGACTTTTGCCTGTTTGAATTTTTGAATTATCAATTTTGGAGAGTTTCGATTCACTTTATATTTCTTTCTTGTGTTTGTTATTTTAAATTTACTTTCTAACTTTGCGTTTCATTCATAAAACTACAATATTGTCAGCATGTTGTGTTTTTATACATTGAAGTGTGATGTGTTTTAAAAGTGAATTGAATTATATATTGGATACAGATAACTATAAACAAGTGTGAATATTGGGTGCATTAGACTGGTAATTTTCCCAATAGCACATTGAACAAGTACATAAGTCCATCCTCCATTGCAACTTCCTAGTCCTATTGGAGACGGATGATAAAAATGGTCTTGTGTTCAAGTTCAGCACACACAAAAATCCAGAGACGGTGGAATATCGGTAAGATTAGGCTGCATAGCCTCTATCCTGGCAAATCCTTATCTCCACCATCTTCAAAAATATATTTGGACCTTACCGGTGCTAAAGATATTGTGCACTGCCTCTCGCGATCACCCAACTGATGTACCAGATTTCCCCATAAATTCTGTGGAAACCTTATTCATGCAGCGTGGTTCATGCCACTTAGCATGGATGGGTTTCGTCACATCTTCAGCACCATTTGGAGCTCTGGTGCTTATCCTTCGCGATGTGTCCGGTTTCAGCCACGATTGACTAGATTTGCTTTCCGTCAGCCTTTGGCTGTCTCCAGTCGATCTGCAAGGCAGCAGGCTGCACTGCCTCCGAGATCTCCCTGTGTAAGAAATTGGAGCACACATGGTTGTTCACTAAGTGCAATGATGTTGGTCCTATGGATTCATTCTGACCACATTATAGTGTCTATTGCTGATTTCATGCTTATTCTTAATAACCAACTCCAGTCCATCGTGCCAAATGCCGACACGCGCTCGAAATGGCTGAGAATACTCCTATTCAGGAATAAACTCACCGTGGACCGAAAAGTAAGGCGGATGTAAAAGTTGACTGGTACAAACCCAAACATTGGCGAAGGGCAATACTTTTCAGACGCCGATCATCCTACAAGTGTAAGATGACGTCCAAGTGGCAAGCCCATCCATCCAACAGTTCTAGGGAAAGTTATCCTAGTAAATAAAAAGCATGGCAAGAAATTGGATGTGCTGGCATTGGCACAATCGCTCTTAGATCACATAAAAACCACAAAAAGTGGTTTATTGGGTGTTTCCTTGATGACCAGAAGGTGATGCTTCTACAACTATATCTCACATAGAATGTATAGCAAT
This sequence comes from Arion vulgaris, assembly GCA_020796225.1. NCBI lineage: Eukaryota > Metazoa > Mollusca > Gastropoda > Stylommatophora > Arionidae > Arion > Arion vulgaris. The sequence goes on from CM036768.1 coordinate 14,748,483, forward strand.
TTGTCTTCTATAGAATTGTTGGACTTGGCTATAAGTGGTTAGTCTCCCGAGCGTTTACCAGGACCCAAATTTTGGGTGTAAAGAATAGAACCAGTTACCTGCCACATATGTCGTAAGAGGCAACTAAGGAGGTTTGGCTGAAATCGGATGCATGTGTCCTAAACGTGTAGAACTCTATGTCTTTATGGGCCTACCAAACCAATATGCAACGAACATATACACGTTCTTGGCAAAGATCAAACATATCAACAAAGAGTGATTAAAATTGGTCGTAAAGAGCGGATGCAAAGAAGACGTGGTTAGTGCGTAATAATGAGCAGGTGACTGAATAGTTAAATCATGGTAGGGTTAGGTAGTGGAAACATCCAGTGTTTGACCCCTTGGTATGGTCAAAATTATTTTCTATTGGTGAGAAAATAATCTGATACGCACGGTGATAGTCATATTCAATTGGATTTAACTTCTCTTCCCTAAAGGATCACCCAGCATAGTCTTTAAAAAAAAAACTAAAAATTATAATTTAATTTTCTCTTCCATTGTTATGTTTATTTTATTGCAATGAAAGATTATAAAAAGTTTATTTTCACCCTTCTTATCTGGTTCAAACTCTGCGCGCTAGCTTGGAAGAAATTTGTTCCTGTTGATTTTTACGAACTAAAAATAGACATCACCGTTCAGAAAGCAATGGCAAACCACTGAACCTATAAGTTCAGACAATTCGTTTACTGTTTATGGCACCGTCCAGCAACTGATATGCCACGATTTTCATTTATTTCATATCTTCGCATGTTGATTTTATTGGGTTGGCTTGCACATGTAACATTCAACAAATTGTTGCATGTAGTTTAAGGCTGACTTATGCATATCTTTTGTTGTGGCTAGTTTAGAAATGAATGGCCACTAACTACACTATTGTTTCAGGATATAATCATTTATGAAAATTAAAAATATATTAAACTTGTCATTGTTAGTGCAAGTACAAAAGAGTTCAGTGTTAGATAGAGCCAATGTTGCTTGAGTGGTTACCAGGTACCAAATTGGGGTGTAAAGAATAGAACCACTGTTACCTGCCATGCATGTCGTAAGAGATGACTGAGGAGGTTGGGCGTGGGGCTAGCTACCCCACACCGTAAAAAACACCAGATGGCTTGAGAGGCTCGGACCGAGTAAATGCTGGCTGAAACCGGACACATCGCCGAAGGATAAGTACCAGAGCTCCAAATGGTGCTGAAGATGTGACATAAACACACCAATGCTAAGGTTACATGAATCAGATTTCCACATGAATAGAATTTATGGGGAAATCTGGTACATCGGTCTGGGCGGTGATCACAGAGATAGAGCCAATGTATAAATACATTAAACACAAAAGCACAGTCTTCATACTTAAAACAGGACACTGCAGTCTCAGAGCACACCTCCATAGAATAGGTCTCAGGGACTCTGCTACCTGCAACTGTGGAGCACCAAAGCAGTCCCCAGAGCACATCCTGCAAGACTGCCCCAGCCTGAGAATGGCAATGACACTACAAACAAACTATGGGGGACCGGTGAAGACCTAAAGTTCACCACCCTGTTTATGACACATACCGGAGTAGTCACATAGCAGAAGTTGATTGCAGAAGTAGACTCTCCACATTGTTGGTATCTTTGCATACGATAGTACGTAAGTTGTGCTCTAGCTAATCAAAGAATTCATGATGACATGCGACTAACAAGAGGAAGGAAAAGACCTCCTACAGTTCTTGAAAGGGATTCCAGGGGCATGTCTTCAAAGATACCTCTTGCAGAAGCTGTTTTGCCTCTTCTGGTGTGAGAAGGGCAATGTTTCAGTACCATAAAGACAGGTTCAGATCACATGAACTAGTATAGATATATTCTTGGTTTAATAATAATTTCTCATATCTGCAAGTAATTTCTCCATACTGCTCTGTCCTTGGCAACTCGCTCAATCTCTTTCATGGAATTGAGTCCGACATTTCTTGCCTCTCTCAGCAAAGTATGTTACAGGGCGTCCTCTTCTTGAGCCCTTGGCCTCCCACTCTTTTTTTTTCATCCGCTTTCAACTCAGACGAGTTTCATCTCTGAAACTGATTTTTGCGTGAAAATCCATTTTTCCAATTTCTTACAATGGCAGCAGCGTGCACATTGTAAATTACTTACACTGGCAGCCGTGTGCTCAATGTACTCGTAATTAGTATTCCTCGCCATACAGGCAGATTTTCTCCGACTTCAGAGGTACTCACGTTATCGTCCTGAGTAAGACCACGGAACTCGAACAAATGCCGGACAGTAGGTTCGAACCCGAGCTATGAGGCGTCTCAGCTAGCAGGCGAGCTACTATCAACTACTCTAGGCAGCCCCTGGCCTCCCACTTCAATGACTGCTTTGATATTCTTTGATCATTTTTTCTCATGGTATGCCCAACATACATGTTTGTTTTAGTTGAGTTTCTTCTCCATTTTTTCTCGATTAGCTTCCATTCTGTTGATATCCATTCTGCCAATTTTATCAGCAGGTGTCAACAGCCAGAATTCATATCCATTTATCAAGTAATCCGTAAATATTAAGTGTCTGCAGTTTTCCTATCCACAAACATGCGATTTAGTTGTTTTTATTTGTATAAACTTTTCGCCCGCCTGCCCAACTTGTTCTAGAGCGCTGGACGACGGGTGACAAGCCACTGTGAGTGCGGTTCATTTCTGCAGACTGGCAAAAAAGTCACAGGTTCTCCAGGTTTATGGTGTTCGTGACACCGAACCGAAGGGTTACAATGTCCATGGCACCGAGCTGAAGAGCTAAAAGCTCAAGTGCTTCTGGATCGAAAAACAAAATTGCATAAACTTTTGACCTCTCTCTCTTCCTTCTTTGACCATTTTGATCATTCTTATTGTGATATATAAACAGCCTTTGCCAAGAATGTATTTTTACTTCACATCGTTCAGTACCATTTGGAGCTTTAGTGCTTATCCTGCGGTGAAGTGTCCGATTTCAACCAGCGTTTACTGGGTTCACTCTCCGTTAGCCTTTTGTTGTCCCCAGCCAACCTACAAGGCAGCAGGTTACTTTTGACTTCAATGTGACTTTCTAGTGTAATCTTTTTTTTACCTTTATTTTTCTTCTTCAAATACTCCATATTAACTCTCTGTGATTTGTATGTGATCCGAGTCTAAGAGCAATTGTAGGTTGTGTCAATTATGCACATCTGATTTCTGCGAAGCTTTTTATTTAGTAGGGTAGCTTCCCTAGGCCCCTACCTCAGTCGCCGCTTATGACATGCCTTGTAGTCCGCAGTTACTAATCATTCTCCACTTGATAGCCCTGGCAACACACGGGCATTTGACATTTGAATGTACATTGAGGTATCAAATGAAACTTGGAATGGGTTACCACATATAAATGAAACATGTAGCACTATAAAAAAAAATGAAGATAAAAAATTGTCAAGATTATTAAGATGTCATTGATTCTAAGAGACATTTATTTCATTAATAATGTGTGTCCTTAAAATCAAAGTAATACAACTGTTTTCTGTGTACAGTTGTAGAAAAATATCAAATTATAGTGCTTACTCATGTTAAAAACTACAAAGCCAGATTGACAAACTAACATTTTGACACATTGGCTGCATTACATTTCACTTCTTGTCTTGAACAGGCTTGACAAAAGACATACAAATTATTTTATGTGTGTACAAGCTTAGAAATTCTCCATATGTCAAGTGTTTTCAGGTCTCTTGCAGACATCATCAGCTCACTGTATCTGCAACGAGATAAACATAAGGTAATCCACAGCTCTCTCTCGTGATCACCACCCAGACCGATGTACCAGATTTCCCTATAAATTCTATTCATGTAGAAATCTGATTCATGCAGCCTTAGCATTGGTGTGTTTTACGTCACATCTTTAACACCATTTGGAGCTCTGGTGCTTATCCTACGGCGATGTGTTCGGTTTTAGCCAGCGTTTACTCGGTTTGCTCTCTGTTCTGTAGCCATCTAGTGTTTTTACGGTGTGTGGTAGCTAGCTGGGCGGCCCAACCACCTTAGTTGCCTCTTACGACATGCGTGGCAGGTAACAGTGGTTCTATTCTTTACACCCCAATTTGGGCCCGTAACCACTGGCCGGACAGCTCTCTGTAACACCTCATTTGAAAATTCCTGGTATAGTTTAATAGAACATTGCAAGCTTTATTGTAATTTTACTCAACATAATGGTGGTGGCATGAAGTCGGCTACCCGATAAGGAGTGTGTAACAACTCAACTGCCGAATCAACCAGCAATGAAAATGGATGGCGCTAGAGCGCTGGACCCATACCCGTCCATCGATGCAAATCAAAAATGAGGCTGAGATGAGTAGGAGGGTAAAGAGTAATGAACACACAAAGCAGCCGAAAAGTGATCGTTCCAATGACTAGTCCTAGATGGGTTGAGGATGTTCCTAATCCGGAACGACTTCATGCAGTCATAAATATTGCAAAGTAGAAGTTCTTGGGCGTAGATCTATTAATAAGATCATTAACACTTTGGCTACCACGGACGACAAAAGTAGGCGAAATACCAAGACCCTTTCCCTGCTGTTGTCGACCGTCAGTGTGCGTTACGATGCCTTTTTAAACGAGGAGTATCAAAATGGCGGACATAACTTACATGCGATTTTTCGTAAATAAACATTTTTCAAAATGGGCGACAAAGCTGATGAATAGTGATGTCCAAAATGACTCTTTTTCTGACTAGACTCTTTTTTTGCATATCTTTTAAAGGACTTTGTGAATCAACCCCAACTTTTTAATGCTGTTTGTGATTTTTCTAGGCATTATTACGTTCAGTAGTTTGCCATCGCTTTCTGAACAGGTGGTGCCATCATCCTTTTGTAAAAATCCATGCAAAACAATTTGCAACCAAACTGTCCGCAGCATGATTCGAACTCTGAATGTCGGAGTTAATAGATCAAGTCACTATCCCAAGTTATATCAATATTGCTTTCACCAGTGTTTGCAGTGTCATTACTATTATTTTAGTACTACAAGTATGCCAGCACATCCAATTTCTGCGACTTTTTACCTACTAGGTAGCTTCCTAGTCCCCTACCTCAGTCGCCTCTACGACATGCCTTGTAGGTCACAGTATTACTATTATTTGCTCCCCTTGTGGGCCCTGGCAACACACGGGCGTAATGACATTCAAATGACAGCTAACATTGTTTCCGACTTACTTGAATTTTCATTGGCTGCGTCATCGGTCCTTGAACTCCGATCTTTGTGTCTGGATTTCTCTGGCTTGGATGATTTTGATTTTTGAGGTCTGGTTCTTTTTGAGTGAGATTTTTCCTGTTGTTTCTTCACATTCAGAAGTGGGTGTATTTCTGAGGAAATGCAAAGGCATGTTTTATTGTTTAATGTTGCATAGACTTTACATACCTAGGAAGAATTTTTTCAGCAAACGGAAGAATAATTAAGAAAATCCAACACAGATGAACAAAGCAAATTAAATGATAGGACAAATGGTGCCAACATTAAAATGCAAACATGTCACCATGAACACAAAATGAGCAATGTTCAACACAATCTTTCTCCTCACATTATGCTATCAGTGCCAAACCTAGACGCTGACATCAAATGATAAGAAGAAAACTAGTCACGACAGAGATGAAGTGTCTAAAAAGAATGCTGGGGTAACAAAAGAGACCGGTTGAGAAATGAAGACATCAGGAAAAAAGTGTATACAACATCAGTGCTGAACTTCATCAAGAAACAACAAATTAAATGGTTCGCCACATAAGCAGATATAACCAACAGACAGTGCACCTCAAATAGCAATGTTGCTCCAAGACAATGGATACAAAGAAAAAGGCTGTCCACACAAAAGATATACTTTAGAGATAACAGAGATGATGAATGATACTATTTATGAAGCGCACACAAGGATTCATTCTAGAAATCTCTTCTTATCCTGCACCTGCCTGTTCACATGCTTCGTGTAAATTTACACACAGCTATGTCAACAATAAACATCTCTTCAGTTTACGAGGCTCACTTATGGGGATGTTAGATTAACAAATCAGCAGAGAGATAGAGAAGTATGATAAACTCTGAAGCCACAGAGTAAACTTTGCAATTAATCAGTTGTGAGAGAGAGAAGAATGAAAGAATAAAGGCAAAGAGTATACTCTGCAATAAATCATTTGCAAGAGAGGAGAATAACGACAAAGAGTATACTCTGCAACAAATCGAAAGTTGAAATTGGAGAGAAGAAAGAACTAAGGAAGATAAATCTAGTTCTATGAGAGAAGAATAAGAGAGAATAAAGGGAAGAGTATAATCTGCAGTAAATCGGTTGTGAGAGAAGAAATCTGCAATAAATCAGTTGCAATAGAGAATGAAAGAATAAAGAGTATACTCTGCAATAAATCAGTGGACACAAAGGGGGACTGCCTAGAGTAGTTGATAGTAGCTCGGCCTGCTAGCTGTGAGACGCCTCATAGCTCGGGTTCGAACCTACTGTCCGGCATTTGTTGAGTCCCCTGGTCTTACTCAGGACGATAACGTGAGTACCTCTGAAGTCGGAGAAAATCTGCCTGTATGGCGAGGGAATACTAATTACGAGTACATTGAGCAACACGGCTGCCAGTGTAAAGTAATTTACAATGTGCACACTGCTGCCATTGTAAGAAATTGGAAAAATGGATTTTCACACAAAAATCAGTTTCAGAGATGAAACTTCGCCTGAGTTGAAAGCGGACGAAAGAAAAAAAAAAATGTTAAAAGTGGACACAAAGAAATATCACAGACTAAAGTCAATAAAATGAGAGGTTTACCTGACAACTCATTAACAAGATAAAATATAACTAAATGCAAAAACAGTTTAAAAAGGATACAAAAAACATAGTGCAATGCATCTGACTTTATAAGGAAGGGACAATGAAAGTACCATTCACTTACCTTCTCTGGGAGCATCAGCAAGATCTACATCAATTGTTTTGGTCTTTTTCTTCTTGACAGATGAAGATGTATTACCATCTGTCTGCCCACGTTTTCTCTCTGATCCAGCTAGGAAATCATGACCTTGCCTAGTTCTTTTCTCTCCTGGTTAAATAAAATAGAAAAGAACAAATGCTTCTGTTCTGCAACAGCTTGATCTTCTTCACGTTCGTTCTTTACGACCAATTTTAATCCCTTTTTGTGATAGGTTTGGTCTTTGCCAAGAACGTGTATACGTTGCATATTGATTTGGTAGGCCCTAAATGCATAGAATTCTACACGTTTAGGACACATGCATCCGATTTCAGCCAAACCTCCCGTGCTACGACATGCGTGGCAGGTAACAGTGATACCATTCTTTACACCCCAAATTTGGGCCCCGGTAGCCACTCGGGCGAACAGCTTGATATTAAAGAGAGTTGGCTATTAAAGAGCATAACACGGAAAATTAAATATATATAGGACAGATCAAACACGAGTGCCCAGAGAAGATAATTTTGAAGGGAATGGTGCCTGGAAGAAGAATGAGAGGAAGACCTAGAAGGCGATGAGTGCAAGATGTCATTGACGATCCGAGAATGACTGCTGCTGACGTTGATCAACTTGCACAGAACAGTTTTTCAGAACTGCAGTCATGGGAGCCAGGTTCCGGAAGGGAACAATGGAGATCTACTGTGGAAACCTTGTGTATCGTATGGAAAACAAAGAGTATAGAGGTACTGGTAATAGTGTACCTTGTTTCTAAAAGAAGAAATTGTATCACTTAATTCTTGAAGAACTCCTATCCTATATTTCTTGAAGAAATTGTGTCCCTTATTTCTTAAACTCTTTCCGTACGCAGTTATTTCCTCTGTTGTATATGGTTAATTCAAGAAAGACGCCAAAAAAAAGGAATTTAAAAAAATCCTAACTACTTGTTAATAATATATATTACTTATATACTAATTTGAAGAAAACTGGACAACCTATTAGAATAACAAGGTTAAAAAGGGTAGAAGTAAAAATAGTAGAAGCAAAACTTTAAGACTTGTATAAGGGAAAACATCTCGAATGGCGCAGTGTACGGCAAATGGTGTTCGACAGAATACACTGTGTAGCTTGTTTTTATTTTCCTTTGAAGAAATTGCGCCCATTATTTCTTTAAAAAATGGTGTTTCTTATTTGTTGAAGAAATTGTAATTTCTTCTTCTTCTGCATCTCACTAGATTGGGATTTCGTATTCTCTAATAAAGGCAGCCGTATGCCTCAGATTATCAGCCACGCCATACAGTTTGTCTTGGACGATGGTGTAAGTGGGCCAACTTTTTCTTCTCATGTCTGCATACTGGGGGCGTTCTGTAGGATATAATTCCTATGATTTCTGCTTCCCCATTTGTGCCGACATCTTCCCGCAGTAAGTTTTGGCCACCCCTGTGATGGTAGGTCTGACATTCTTACTGCGTGGCTAAATCTCTGAGGCAGATTGCGACTGTAGAATCCGTTATCCCATTTCTCATTGTGAGGAGTCATGCACCATGTTATGACCTTACGGCCTGGTGCATCCGATTTATGCAAGCATTTGTTTAGGGTTAGCATTCCCTAGCGGGCACATGCATCCAATTTCAGCCAAACCTCCTTAGTCGCCTATTACGACATGCGCGGCAGGTAACAGTGGTTTTGGCTGAAGTCGGATGCACGTGTCCTAAACGTGTAGAAGCCTATACGTTTAGGGGCCTACCAGGGGGACTGCCTAGAGTAGTTGATAGTAGCTCGGCCTGCTAGCTGTGAGACGCCTCATAGCTCGGGTTCGAACCTACTGTCCGGCATTTGTTCGAGTCCCCTGGTCTTACTCAGGACGATAACGTGAGTACCTCTGAAGTCGGAGAAAATCTGCCTGTATGGCGATGGAATACTAATTACGAGTACATTGAGCACACGGCTGCCAGTGTAAAGTAATTTATAATGTGCACGCTGCTGCCATTGTAAGAAATTGGAAAAACAGATTTTCACGCAAAAATCAGTTTCAGAGATGAAACTTCGTCTGAGTTGAAAGCGGACGAAAGAGAGAAGAAAAAAAGAAAAAAAAAAGGGGCCTACAAACCAATGTGCAACGTATACACGTTCTTGTCAAACAGATCACAAAGAGTGATTAAAATTGCTTGTAAAGAACGAACGCAAAGTAGAAGAAGTAACAGTGGTTCTATTCTTTACACCTCAAATTTGGGCCCCGTAACCACTGGACGTAAATTGTAATTTGAATTCTTCATAACATTTTCGTAAGACACATCACAATATTTCTATGTTTACAAATTTATAATAGAGATAATCTGTCAATGGTCATAAGAACCGACCGACAACTGCTATTACCTGTTGGTGTTGAATCGTTAGACTGTCCTCGTTTTTTCTCGACTGTGACACTTGGTTGATCCTCAGCCTGAGTAAGCAAAAAGAAGAAGGTGAAATGAAGCAAGTACACATGGACTGATGGTTACACAATGAATTTTAAAAAAAAAATAATTAGTTTTGAATAATGTTCGACAGTTGATAGGAAATTATTTTTTAGAAATTCTTCTAAATTAAATGATAACCATTTCACTCCAAATATTTTTTTTTACCTCCAGACTCTTTTATATTACAATGTATACAGAGTTAACCACTATACTGTTTTTGTGTCATCTTAAAAATAACGCGAGCCAGTATATCAGCTCAGAGGGTGGACGGGTTACTTCTTTGAAGCTCCAAATCGGCCACTTGTTAACCACTCTTTGTGATTTGTATGTGATCTGAATCTGAGAGATTGTATGTTGTGCCAGTTATGCGCCTACAAATAGGCCTGCACATCTGATTTCTGCTACGCTTTTTATTTACAATGGTAGTTTCCCCAAGCCCAACATCAGTCGCCTCTTATGACATGCCGAGTAGGTTGCGGTGGTACTATTCTTTGCTTCCCTTGCAGGCCCTGGCAACACACAGGTGGGTGAAAGCGTTAAATTGTAAGTTTCCTGACAAAATCATGCAAGTTCTTGAGAAATGGTTATTATCTTAACTATATATATTTCATAAACCTTATGACAGCTCTAAGACTATAACGTTTTATGTTTACTTCTTCGAACGCTCCATATTGACCACTTGTCAACCACTCTGTGTGATTTATATGTGATCTGAGCATAAGAGCGATTGTACACTGTGCCAGTTATGCGCCTACAAGTAGACCAGCACATCTGATTTCTGCGCTGCTTTCTATTTACTAGGGTAGCATGTCTAGTGCCTACATTAGCTGCCTCTTACGACATGCATTGTAGGTTGCAGCGGTACTATTCTTTGCTTCCCTTGAGGGCCTGCACCACAGGGCGAGTTATCTATAAAAATGTATTATTTAAAATGACATGTAAAAACATGGTTTTTGCCCTGGTCCTCTTAGAGTTAATAAGCATCAGAATAGATCAGAATATTTTGTATTAGAATAATTAATGTTTTAACTCTTGGTATACAGCATGCCATTTCTTATGTAATATTCTTCTTCTTCCTCCACATGGCATTACAATCAGTTATTAGAGGACTATTGCTATAGCACTTCAGACACGTCTATAGGTGCTCCGATCTCTGCCTCAACAAATCCAGCAGCGGCCTAACACGCCAGTTTGATGTTGATTAATCAATCTGTTTGCATTATTTGGTATGTCGTTCTTTTCGGGCTGTACCAATATTGATATCCATCTCTCTCAGTTTGGTCAGCGAGTGGGACTCGCAACCTTTAAACTCCTCTGTACGTAAAGATTCTCTCAATGCATTAAGGTCATTTCGGTCCATTGCAACTCCCTCTGATATCATCCATGCCAGCCAATCTATCAGCTCTTTCATTACCCCTGACTTCTGCGTAACTAGGAACAAAAATGAAAGTGATTTCTTTGATCCCTGTCTGTACCTCCACATCATCATTCCTGTTTCGACTTTATACAAACCGTACTCATGGAGTCACCGAGTATAAAAACACGAGACAAGTCATAAGATGCCAACCACACCACCGCAATTCACATAGCAAATGAACTAAATTATAATATTTATTATTATTCCCTAGAATACATTATGCCTGTCTCTTTTATTAAACACAAATTTTACCAGTGTAAATAAACAGAGAAGCTGTTAAGTAACATATATTTGAAATTTATTTCAGTCAGTAAGCAAGGCATCTGAAGCAAATGTGCCTGGAATATAAAGTGATGAGAGAAGGAACAATTGAAGCAAAGCTTGGCTTAGTACTGCAATGTTTATTTATATATTTGTAAGTGTGTTGTTTGGGAAGAGGGAGTGCAAAGTATGTATTAGCGACTGTGCATAGTTAAGTCTCCTTGGAATGCTCCATATCGACCATAACCACTCTATGTGATCTGAGCCTAAGGGCGATTGTACACTGTGCCAGTCATGCGCCTACAAGTATGCCAGCACATCCGATTTCTACAGTGCTTTTTATTTACTAAGGTAGCTTCCCTAGGCCTCTACCTCAGTCACCTCTTACGTCATGCCTTGTAGGTTGCAGTGTTACCTTGTTGGATCCGGCAACACACAGGCACTTTATCCACTAACATTTACAAAGGTGAAACACAAAGAAAACATGAGATAGATGGGAAATAGCATGTTGGATTGTGCTTTCAATGAAATGGATAAATGTTTTAGATATCCAATACAAAGATGGTGTTCTGTAAATTTACAAGTGTCACAAATGTTCAAATATTATAATTAAAAAAACTTATTTTTCTAAAATATAAATTTCAATTTACAGTTTAAATTTCATGGATAACGTATGACATTTTTATATTATTTGTTTGCGTTGTTTGTTCTTTACGACAATTTGATCATTCTTGTTGTGGTCTATAATCATCTTTAACAAGAATGGCTATAACGTTGTGCACTCATTAGGCCCCTACTAGTAGGACAGGTTCATCCCAAAAAAAATTTTCTCCTAAGGAAATGTTCAAGTCTGTCTTGCTGACAGTCAAACACTTTCCTTTCCTTCGTGTGTACATTTCTCTTCAATGATCTGTTTAACGTCAGACATTTATATAAAAGTTGCAAAATTAAAATTAACTGCAATCTTAACTCTTTCCACGCTTTAAGCCGCACACTGCGCCACGGCGGAAGTCCGTTGCACGCTTTAAGCCACACTGCGCCATAGAGTTGCTTCCCTTTTAAGAAGTCTTTCTAGTTTTACTTATACTGTTTTACTTATACTACTTTTCAACCTTGTTATTCTATTAGGTTGTCCAGTTTTCTTTAATTTAGTATATAATAATATATATATGTTTATTTATTGATGTTGGATCGTAATTTTTGTTTTACATCCTTCATGATCGATTAACTGCTATAAAAGTTGGGAACTAAATGGGCATGAAAGAGTTAAAAGTGTAACCACACCATGAGCACTAACATAAAATGAGTTTTAAAATACAAATTAGGGATTTTTAACTCAAACATTTGAACAAAACGTATCAAATCAAGTTTCTTATTTTTAAATGCTAAGTAATGAAGTCGAAAAATATATACTTCTGTTAAGTTTTTACAGTAAAAAAAATCAAAATAATTAACAGCATATTCTGAAAGATGCATTATTCTTCTTCTTCAAGCGCTCCATATCGACCCCTTGTCAACCACCTTTTGTGATTAGTATGTGATCCGAGCCTAAGAGCGATTGTACGTTGTGCCAGTTATGTGTCTACAAGTAGGCCTGCACATCCGACTTCTGCGAGGCATTTTATCTACTAGGGTAGTTTCCCCTAGGCCCCTACCTCAGTCACCTCTTACAATATGCCTTGTCTTGTAGGTCGCAGTGTTACTATTCTTTGCTCCTCCTTGAGAGTCCCGGCAACACACAGGCGGAAAGATGTGTTATGATATCAGTGCTATTACTCTCACTCGTAATAATTACTCGTAATTACTGAATTTAAATCTTCGTCTATATATATGTGTATGTGTGTGTGCGCAATTACTGAATTTGGGCAGGGGGACTGCCTAGAGTAGTTGATAGTAGCTCGGCCTGCTAGCTGTGAGACGCCTCATAGCTCGGGTTCGAACCTACTGTCCGGCATTTGTTCGAGTCCCTGGTCTTACTCAGGACGATAACGTGAGTACCTCTGAAGTCGGAGAAAATCTGCCTGTATGGCGAGGAATACTAATTACGAGTACATTGAGCACACGGCTGCCAGTGTAAAGTAATTTACAATGTGCACGCTTCTGCCATTGTAAGAAATTGGAAAAACGGATTTTCACGCAAAATTCAGTTTCAGAGATGAAACTTCGTCTGAGTTGAAAGCGGACGAAAGAAAAAACGAAAAAAAAAAAAACTGAATTTGAATCTTCGTCTTCAAAATATATATATATATATATATATGTGTTTGTGCATAATTACTGAATTTCTCGACAAGTTAAAGCGTGCATTTCATTTCAAAATTGTGAAACTTGTGGGAAGCAGGAATTAATGAATGCAGTGAAAAGTAATGAACTGTGAATATATATCGAAGCCTATATTCTTGAAGCTCTTTCATGGATATTAGAGATACACAGTCAAACAGGTGAAAATATAACATAGCTAACATGTGTGAAGTTTCGCTGAAGTCCCTGAAAAAACAAAATATTTGAAAAGAAAACACAAATAAAAACTGATCTTGAAAATGAACAGGGAAATAAAATTCTTACAAGGGATTTATAAGTTTCAATTTAATCGCTCATGACTATAACAAATGTAAGAGTGATTAAAGTCTTTTTGTACTTTAAACTTTTTAAAACCTTGTTTAAACATTTCTTTTTTAAATTACAATTTTTAAATTTAAGTTTTACAAAAAAGTATAAATGTAGTGCAATTCTCTTTAACAACTTGCAAGACTACTAAACAACAGAACCAGAATGGATGCAGATTTTTTTTTTCTTCTATGAACACTCCATATCGACCACTTATTAAACCTCTTCTTCTTTGCGTTCGTTCTTTATGACCAATTTTAATCACTCTTTGTGATATGTTTGATCTTTGCCAAGAACGTGTATACGTTGCACATTGGTTTGGTAGACCCCTAAACGCATAGACTTCTACAAGTTTAGGACACATGCATCCGATTTCAGCCAAACCTCCTTAGTCGCCTCTTACGACATGCGTGGCAGGTAACAGTGGTTCTATTCTTTACACCCCAAATTTGGACCCGGTAACCACTCGGGCGACTTATTAAACCAATCTTTGTGATCTGTATGTGATTTAAGCTTACAAATGAATGTACATTGTGCCAGTTATGTGCCTACAAGTAGGCCAGCAGATTCAATTTCTGTGACGCATTTTATTTATTAGGGTAGCTTTCATAGGCCCTCTACCTCAGTTGCCTCTTACTAAATGATTTCTAGAATGGGTTTTTGTACCTCTATTCCTGTAGGCTGCAGTGGTACTATTCTATGCTCCCTTGCAGCCCGACAACACATGAACGAGGATATAGATGGAAAATAATACATAAAATTTGCCTAATTGAGTTTATATACTGACACAGCTTGTTGAACTTAAAGGGCGCCGATTGGTTACGGGCTCAAATTTGGGGTGTAAAGAATAGAACCACTGTTACCTGCACGCATGTCGTAAGAGGCGATTAAGGAGGTTTGGCTGAAATCGGATGCATGTGTCCGCTAGGGAATGCTAACCGAAACAAATGCTTGCAGAAAACGGATGCGCCAGGCCGTAAGGCGCATAACATGGTGCAACGACCCTCACAATGAGGAATGGGATAACGGATTCTATGGTAGCCAATCTGCCTCGGAGATTTAGCCATGCAGTAAGAATGTCAGACCTACCATCATGAGGGTGGCCAAAACTTACTGCGGAAGAGGTCGGCACAAACAGGGAAGCAGAAATCATAGGAATTATATCTACAGAACTGCCCCTAGTGTGTAGACTTGAGAAGAAAGAGGTGGCCCACTTACACTAGCGTCTAAGACAAACTGTATGGTGTGGCTGATAATCTGAGGCAGACGGCTGCCTTTATTAGAGAATCTGAAATCCCAATCTAGTGAGAATGCAGAAGAAGAAAGAGAGAAGAACTTAAAGGGGACATGAGACTACAACTAAATTCATAATGGGCGAACAAAGGGGAGAACTAATTGTGGCACATGAAATGTGATATGCTTAGGGACACTGCTAACAGGTAAAGCTGACATCATCATCAAATAGCTTGTCCTGTGCAGAATTTTGCCACCCTAGTAGTCCTTCAGAATTTCTCTCTCATAGGCCAGATGTCCCGACTGCAGCCATCATGCTCAAACGATAAGTTACAACCTGAGTCCATCTTCTCCATGGTCTTCCTTTTCTCTTCTTTGCCAGGATGCCTCCTTCCATGATGGTCTTCTCCAACCCTTTGTGTCTCTTTATATGTCCAAAATACTCAAATTTTCATATTTGTAACATAACCCAGTTTCATTTATATTTGAGTTCTTTCTGGATAGATCTATTTGTTCTCTTTTATGTCCATGAGATACGTAGAACTCTTCTGTAACACTTATATTTAAAAGCACATATGTTTTCCCACTGCCTTGTTAAATGTCCATGCTTCACACTGACAGAATATAATTATTAACAAAAAAATTCCTTCCGCCCGCGTGTTTCTGGGGCTTGCAAGGGGAGCAAAAATAGTAACACTGTGACCTACAAGTCATGTCGTAAGAGGCGACTGAGGTAGGGGCCTAGGAAGCTATCATAGCAAATGAAAATCATTGCAGAAATCGGATGTGCTGGCCTACTTGTAGGCGCATAACTGGCAAACATATAATCGCCCTTAGGCTCAGATCACATACAAATCACAAAGAGTGGTTAACAAGTGGTCAATATGGAGTGATTGAATAGGAAATTGATTCACATTATCCTATCCCTCCTGTGTGGGGTGTTCAAAAGCAAAACCAGTGATAAACAATACAATAAAACAATAAACTGTAACAAACTGCACTTGAAATAGAAACTTGGCAAAATGTATACTTCACACACTCTGGCTGCTACTGTCCATATTAACTGTGAGACAGAGTGATTGGTTAATTTCTGACTGCAGCAAACTAAATCCTATCCACAAGAAACAAACGAACAATCTTTCTTTATTTTTTTCCTCAACCCTGTTTTGCTACACAGCGCCAGGATAAGATGAGATTTCTAGAATGGGCTTTTGTATGAGTTTCATAAATAGTGTTTTTCACTACCTTTGTTATTTTTTAGGTCTACCTTTTGCATGGATGGCCTTTTGCTTTGCATCAGCTGTATCGGAGTAGCATTGCTCTGTGAGGCTGTTGGTAATCTGCTCATGTGGCCGAACTATTTAATTTGTTGTTTCTTGATAAAGTTCAGTACTGATGTACCCACTTTTTT
The DNA here is from genome assembly GCA_020796225.1 of Arion vulgaris. Lineage (NCBI taxonomy): Eukaryota > Metazoa > Mollusca > Gastropoda > Stylommatophora > Arionidae > Arion > Arion vulgaris. The sequence continues at coordinate 14,764,818 of CM036768.1, forward strand.
CCTGATGTCTTCATTTCTAAACCGTCTCTTCATGATACTCCCAGCATTCTGCATATACACTTCATCTTTGTTTTGATTTATAAAAAATGTCACACCTCTGTCATCAGCTAGCCCTTCCCATGTGCTGGGACCTACAGAAAAGTTTTCCATTGAGCACCTACGCCCCGAGAGCATACAGAACAACATTTGTCCTGGCATGCGACAAGTTTCCACTCCCTCACATGCCCCAACCATCTCAGTCGTCCACCGCCGAGCATGCCTATGATGGAAGGCAGGTTTGCTCGCCGCAGCACCTCAGAACCGGCCATCCCGTCGCACCGCCCGATGTTCACAATCTCACTGAGACATCGAAGGCGAAAGATGTCAAGTCTCCCCCTGCATCCCGAGCAGGCTGTCCATGCCTCCGAGCCATACAGCAAAGAACCAATCACACAGGCTCGACATACCTGAATCCTCGTCTGCAATGTCAGTCCCGACTGTCCCGAGCTAGCCCCAACAGCTTGCGAAATTAGTAGCCGCACTCCCCACACGAGCACCGATCTCCCCATCAAGAGAAAGGCCAGTAGTGACCATGGACCCAAGACAGCAGAATCCCTGAACTGGTGCCAGATGATTGCCATCTAAAGTGACAACTTGTGCCACCTCCCTGACACAAAACAACTGCCCTGGAGACACCTCTCTTTGTGCCTAGCATGGGCAGCTGATATGGAGAATGTGCCTAGTCCATTTTGCACAAGCCTCCTCTCTACCCTACTGTTTCATCCAAAGGAAAGACAAAGTCTATATGTTTGGAATCAAGCAGGGTTTGCAGGAGATGCCAGAAGATGGCAAGGAATACACACTTATCCATCAACTCCCTCCGGATTTTTGGTCAAGGGTTACTCCTCTAGTCCTCTACATTACCGTGCTGACCCACAAGGCAGTGGGGATTTTCGAGCAGGGTTTACTCCCCTAGCCCCTCTCCACAAGGCAGTGGGTGTAGCAATTACAAATAGTACATATGTATATATATTAATAATAAAAGAATATTATCAACATCAAGGCAGACATTAAACTAGTCCTATATTAATAATCATTATAAATAACAATCAAATATTTTCTTATGTAAACAGCTTTTAAACAAATTCAAGCAAAATTAAAGCAATGGCAACTAGAATACATAAACCAGAACTATATTAAATACACCATTTGTTGCTGCACTAATGGTCACAGACTGAGCAAAGTGGAGAGTGTTCGTTGATGCCCTAACGGCTACACACCATCACCCAAAAGAGACACTGGAGAATGATCGGACATGTGGATACGCATATACACTAACAATGTCACAAACTGAGATGGACACCAGAGGGTAAACAAAAAATTTGGAATACCCAAAACCTCCTGGAAGAGAACAGTTGAACAGGAATTGAAAGAAAAGAATCACACCTGGAACACAATACAGAGGATGAACAAGAACACAGAGAAGAATGCTGTGTATTTGTTGCCCCCATAAGCACCAAAGGTTAGAGAATAGATGATGACAAAGCCTCTGTCTTAACAGAAAAACGTGAAAATGATCTTAAAAAATGATTGGTATTGTACTAGATAATAATGCAACTTAAAACAGCAGATTATAACAGTGAAAAAATGTTATCATCGAAACACCAAAAGATGGACCAGTTGGATATCTGGCGATACACCCTTTTGAAATTGATATGAATACAGATCGAAGAAGAAGAATGTCTCAGTTTAAATAGTAAAAATTTACATCCACGACACCAAAATAACTATGCAGGGATACCTGGACATTCAAATACACCCAGAAATGATAAAACAGATAGGCTAAGAAAGGGTCGAAACAAAAACAAACAATAACTCACCATACAGCAAAGTAAATCCTAACAACAAATAAAGAAACTTGGCTGAACAGATGGGCCATGGGAGACACAGGAAGAAAGGTTTACAGACTCATATGAAACCCTAACCCCAATGACAACATCAACCACCTTACAAGAAGAGATCAGAGCACCATTTTAGACTCCAAACCCAACATAAACACTTGATAATCACAGGAACAGAATTCAACCACAACACACTCCAGAGTGCCAACTGTATGCACATCATCATGAAACCGTTCACCACCTCTAGAACGCTAGATGATGTCAGGAAGATCCTTCTTCCTCCAAGGCCAGATAAATGGAACACATTATACAAAACAAAAAAAACTTAAAACACATGCAAATACCACTACATAGAATTGGGCAGAAGGACAAGAGCTCAATGCGCTGGATCATTGAAGAAATAGTAAAAATGAAGGAAGCGATGGTCATATCTAAGAAACTAACACTGAAAGCAATATCATGATGAATTAAACAATATTAAAACAAGTAAAGCTATTTAATAACAGTGCGTCCAGATAAGAGACTGTAATACAGAGATAAAGAGCAGAATAGGGCAAGGAAAGGACGTTTCAGAAAATGAAGTGCAGAATATGCAATAAATGCTTGTCCATTCAGATAATAAAAAGCATTCTTCGGCGTTACATATTTCCAATACCTACACATTTAAAATAAAACTTGGATAATAAACAAACAAACAATAACAAACAGAGAGCCGCAGTAACGTAGTTGTTAGTGAACTCACTTCTTAGACTAGAGGTCCTGGTTCAAGTCCACAATGGACATGGAATTTTAATTTTTTTTTTTTCGATCCAGAAGCACTTGAGCTGAAAGCTCTTGGCTCGGTGTCATGGACATCGTAACCCTTCGGCTCGGTGCCACGAACACCGTAAATCTGGGGAACCTGTAGCTTTTCTGCCAGTCCACGGAGTTGAACCCGCACTTACAGAGGACTAGTCACCCATAGTCCAACGCGATATGGGCACGCGAATTTTAAAGACCGTAACAGCTCTCAGGTCAACCTAACAGCTCTCAGGTCAACCCAGCCTCAATTGGGTATCAGGAAAAGCACTGGGAAGTAAAGGTCGCCAGCGTGATGTTGACCATATCACCCATCGTGTGCCGACAGTCAATAAAAAATACGGGCCTAACACTGTGTTACCCCAAATACCATATGGTATAAAACGGATTCCTTTACTTTTTTACTTTACAATAAAATATTTGAAGGCCATGGAGATGTAGTTTTATAGAAGAATATTTAAAATTCAATCAATTGTTGAAATAACTGGTCTACAGGGTATGTTTTGCCTGGTTCTGCATCCAGAAAAGTTGGGGTCGGCTAGTCTCCCTTAGAAAGGTCGAAAAATAACAATTAGGATCCTGTTTATGACCTGTAGAATATATATTTCACCCCCAACACTTCTATGAAGAAGTAAATGGTGGAAGAGAAGAAGAATATACAACACCTCCTGGTGTTGTACACCAGGGAACTTTGAGATCCAAGGCTTAATGGGTTTCTGGCTCGCTTGACAAGGGTGTTTTTGCGCCTTACAACAGAAGGCAAACCTGAATAAAAATCAGTAGAAACGGATGTGCTAGCCTATGAGTCTGTGTGGCTTAACTGGGACAGAAAACTCATGCTCTAAGACAAAAATCACATACAGAGTAGTTTAATAAGTGGTTAATGTAGAGCAAACAAAGAAGAAAAGAAGAACCTGAAAGCACTAATGTAGATGTGCTGAGCAGTTAATGAAAAAAAAGAAAATATTCTGACAAACATCCAAAAGTAGCCTTTTATGCAAAGATATTTTGATAACTAGACAAATTGCTGGCAAGAGAGATAAAGGCCAACACAGAGAGAAGATACTGAGCAGCATTACTTAGTATCAACAACTGACAAGATAGCAAGTTGTGGAGGTTCAATAGCATTCATTGCCAGCAGGCCCAGCAACTTCTTCGAACGCTTCATATTGACCAGTTGTTACCCACTCAGTGTGATTTGTATGTGATCTGAGCCTAAGAGCGATTGTACGCTGTGCCAGTTATGCGCCTACAAGTAGGCCAGCACATCCGATTTCTGCTACGATTTTCATTTACTAGGGTAGTTTCCCTAGGCCCCTACCTCAGTCGCCTCTTACGACATGCCTTGTATGTCGCAGTGTTACTATTCTTTGCTTCCTTGTGGGCCCCAGCACCACATGGGCGGCCCAGCAACTGAAGATGTTACCACCTAACACAACATACAAGCTATTTCATTTATGTACATCACATTTTGCAAAGCTGCAGTGTCAGAAACATTCTGGTCTTGTTCTGAATCTCCAACACCCTGGATGTCATAAACTAGAAACTACTCAATCAAAACCCCATCATCAACTACAAATAACTCTAATGTCATAGTCATAACAGTGAACACATGAACAACAAAAAACATACAACCACCTTCCTCCAACAGCAACAATAATTTCACAAAAACACAACTAAAAACTGATTTTTTACCGAGACTCTGGATACAGCAGCCTGTGCTGGTCTTTTCTGATCAAAGATTTATTGGGTGGAAGCAAATTAAAACACAGCCAAAATAAAAAATGCACAACAGGAGTAAACAAGGTTAATAATGGCAACAAAATTAAAATGACAACTTGCAGCCAAACAAAAAATGAGTTTTAGTAAACGAAAATATTTGAGAAATGAAATATGATGAGATAGCTAACTATGGTGATTTACTATAATGGTATAACAAATAAAATTGATTTATAGGATCATCATTATTGCACTTCGGTGAGTAACCATGTGTGCTCCGATCTCTTTCTTACACAGGAATATCTCAGTGGCAGAGCATGAACTCCGTAGCACCGGTTAGGGTCCCAGATGTGATTTAGATGATGGTGAAAATACTTGATAAGAATTTACTTTAAAAAATGTTTCATGTGAATTTTACTCGGACAGTGGTTTTCCAACCTGCTCTATTCAATTTTGAACTACCAAGAGTTCTGTTATGTTCTCAACTTGAGCACGGGACCTATGTTTTATCGTCCGTCTCCGAAAGGATGAGAAACTCAATCTCACCTACACTGAGATCAGGATCTCTGGGAAAAACTTTCCAGATGGATCCACGAGGAGCTAACCAAGCACCTTTGCAACAAGAGGAGAGCACATAACCTTCTACGCCACAGAAAAGCAAGAAAGCAGGCCTTCATGCAAATATCAGTCAGAAGAGCCATACAATGAACCCCAGCTTGCTTGAATTTATAGCAAGCGAACGCAAGAAGAAGATGCATCCCATGTGCTGAACAATCAGACTGCATACAGATACACTTGGTGTATTATGACCCCCATATCATACCTGTTTACTGCACATTTATTCCTGCACTCCATGCTACAACATATATATGTATATAGAAATGAAAAATGCAAAGTAAAAGTTTTCCACAAATGGATAAATATTTGTGATATAACCAAATATAAATAGGTTCATGCACATCACTTGTACATGCTTGCATAATAAGCTAAAACAACTATCGCGCTGTAACACCTCAAATGAAAACTGGCACCTGTTTTGTCACTTCCAGGATAAAAAAAAAAAAGCCTAGTCCTGAGAGCAATCTCGACCTCTTTTGGGTATGAAGCAAGCAATCTAGCAGCTTAACTACCGCAGCGCAATAGGATAAAGTAGTAAGAAATGAGGTTACTACTTCTACTATAATATGTATATGGGTTTGATTTAAGCAAAAGGTGAAGCCATTATCTTGTGATCTGTATGGCTAATGCTGTAATGGGTTTAAATCGCTACAATGTGATGTGTAAGTAAACCCACATGTAATGAGTTTAAATCACTACAATGTGATGTGTAACTACAGTAAACCCACATGTAATGAGGCAATCACTAGTTCATGTGATCTGTGATCTATACCCTGTTGAGCAAACAAAAAATGTTGGAACATGTCACAAGAGAGTCAAGAATGTCTATGAACAGTAGTAAATCTGTCGCTGTAAACCATCTTCCCTGACAGATATTTACAGACGCACCATATAATGACACAGGTAGCTGTGTAAATGTGGGGGTAGTGAGCTCAATCACAACCCAAGTGTCCCAGGTTCAAACTCTGCGGCAGGCAGTTTGGTAGCAAATTCGTTTTCATGAGATTTTTACGAATCGTAAAAATAGACCTCACCGTTCCGAAAGCAATGGCAAATTACTGAACAGAAGTTAATGACTAGAAAATCAACGACTCATTTAATGCGGTTGATGGCTACGCCCTGTAAAGGATATGCCACGTTTTTCATTTTCAATTATAATAGCCGTCCATCCATAGCGATGATGACAACAATCTCAGACGTGTGCTGTTGCACCTCTCTGGTGTGTGCGGAGGTGACTGTAAAGTCCAATCCTAAACAGAATCCCGACCACAGGTGGGGCATACATGATCAAGGTTAGACATGTGCGTGTTGTTGCTGTCTTTTCGCGCTGTATATTTTCAACTATATAAATGCATCAAAAGCATGTGGTTCTGACTGAGCTGTACGGACTCTATCACGATGTTGTACATTTCCAAGAAAGAAGAACACACAATATTATCTTAACAAATGTGTTATTTTACAACAATAGATTTGACAGTGTCTTGTCTGGGTTGCAAGGGGAGCAAAGACTAGTAACACTGCGATCTACAAGGCATTTTGTAAGAGGTGAATGAGGTAGGGGCCTAAAGAAGCTACCCTAGTAAATAAAAAGCATCGCAGAAATTGGATGTGCTGGCCAACTTTTAGGTGCATAACTGGCACAACCACTCTTAGGCACAGATCACATACAAATCACAAAGAGAGGTTTAACACGTGACGATATGGAGCGTTCGAAGAAGAAAACAATAGATCAGCGGGATCATTGATAGAGACATTGATTATTTCCTGCGTTACTGATCACTGGCAGTGAAAATTCTGCAGTTTGAGGCCACACATCACAAGGTTTGGACTACGCACCTATGGGGCTGCCCAGAGTGCAATGTCAGTTTAGTAACCAATAACCAAGGTTGGACTACGGTAAACTCATCCTTGACTTGGAGATATCTTCTTCTTCTTCAATGATCCAGCGGCACTTGGGCTTTTGCCCTTCGGCCAATGCTATGTAGTGGTATCTGCATGTGTTTGTAAGTTGTTCTTTTGTTCCGTATAATGTGTTCTATTTATCTGGCCTTGGAGGAAGGAGGGACTTGGAGATATAAATTACATGTTCCTCTGAAGTCGGAGTTCACCCGAGTGGCCCAAATTTGGGGTGTAAAGAATAGAACCACTGTTACCTGCCATGCATGTCGTAAGAGGCGACTAAGGAGGTTTGGCTAAAATCGTTGCATGTGTCCGCTAGGAATGCTAAGCGAAACAAATGCTCGCAGAAAACGGATGCACCAGGCTGTAAGACGCATAACATGGTGCAACGACCCGCCACAATGAGGTATGGGATAATGGATTCTACGGTCGTCAATCTGCCTCGGAGATTTAGCCACGCAGTAAGAATGTCAGACCTACCATCACGAGGATGGCCAAAACTTACTGTGGAAAGAGTTCAGCACAAACGGAGAAGCAGAAATCATAGGAATTATATCCTACAGAACTGCTCCAGTACGCAGACTTGAGAAGAAAGAGGTGGCCCACTTACACTAGCGTCCAAGACAAACTGTATGGCGTGACTGATAATCTGAGGCAGACGGCTGCCTTTATTAGAGAATCCGAAATCCCAATCTAGTGAGAATGCAGAAGAAGAAGAAGTTGGAGTAATACCCGCCTGAATGACGAAGGACACTGGTGAAAAAGAAAACAAACCTTCACAAAAATCAGTCAGCTTCGCCATGACTAAGTCTGAATTCATAGAGAGCAAATGCAAAAAAAAATAGATTAACTATCTACTTCTTCTTCTTCTTCTGCGATCAACTTTTGCTATGCAACTACTCCGGTAGGTGTCATAAACAGGGCGGTGCACTTGAGGTCTTCACCGGTTCCCCATAGTTTGTCTTGTAGTGTTGTTTCTGTTGGCCAGATCTCCAATCTCTCACTACTCAGACTAGGGCAGTCTTGCAGGATGTGCTCTGGGGACTGCTTTGGTGCTCCACAGGTGCAGGCTGCAGAGTCCCTGAGACTCATTCTGTGGAGGTGTGCTCTGAGACTGCAGTGTCCCGTTCTAAGTCTGAAGACTGTGGTCTGTGCTTTTCTGTTTAGTGTATTTATACTGTCGTGCTCTGGCCTGTATCCTCCATTTGTTTTTCTCCAGATCATTTTCCTGGATTGTTTCAGGAGAGTCTTTGCTTCTGTAAAACTTTGTGTTGGGTGGTGTTGTGTTAGGCTCCCCAGCCCTTGCGAGTTTGTCAGCCTTTTCGTTTCCTGTTATGCCACAGTGAGCTGGTATCCACTGTAAGACCAGTTCAGATTTTTTTTGACAACAAGCTGATATTTTGCCGTATGTCCTGAATGAACTTGTCTTGTCTGGGACATGAGATAACCTGGAGAATGGATCTTGAATCGCTAAAGATTGCAATATTTTTTGCTGACTTGCTGGTCGTTGACAATCTGTATGGCTGCAAGAAGGGCTGTTGCCTCTGCTCTAAAGTTGGTGCATGTTTCTCCTGCTACCAGAGAGTGTGTTTCTGTGTATCCTTGAGGGTGAGTGATGTAGATTCCGCTGCCTCCCTTTCTGGTAGCATCTGTAGCTGAGCCATCTGTGAACACATGTGCCCATGTGCTGGTGGGATATTGCTAACTATCTACTAATATATGGAAATCTGACATCGGCCAAGAAGCATTTGTCTGCTTGTTTATTTTGTTAGTTCTTTACGACCAATTTGATCATTCTTATTGCGATATATAATTATATATATCTTTGACAAGAACGAGTATAACGTTGCACCTCTGTTACGTCCCTACTAGTTTAGGACAGGTGCATCCGAAAAGAATTTCTCAGTCTGTCTGCTTGGTTTCTCTCTCTCGATCACCTTTAGACTGATGTACCAGATTTCCCATAAATCTCATTCATGTGGAAATCTGATTCATGCAACCATAGCATGGGTGGGGTCTGCTTGGTTTAACTGGCCAATGATGTTGTTAATGAATCAAACTACTCTCCTCAGAGAAGCACTAAAACTGTCAGTACATTGCATGCGGTATCCATCTTCAGATGTCGAGTACACACATGCTAGCAAGCACGTGGTATGTAGTATCAATTTCTTGCCATTTTCTTATTTAGATCTATGTTTTAGTTTATTTAGTATTCTGTGTTTGTATTTTTCTTAACAAAGGCCTATGGTTGCAATGTCAAGTGTTGTCATTTTTTATATTTAACGCTTTCCATGCCAATCGTAGCACACTGCGTCCCATCGTATTTTGTTGAACGCCATTCACTGTGTCATTCGAGCTGTTTCGTTAATACAAGTCTTTCTAGTTTTACTTCTAATATTTTACTTCTCCTACTTTTTAACCTTGTTATTCTAATAGTTTGTCCAGGTTGCTTCAAATTAGTATATAATAAGATATATATGTTTATTTATTGACGAATAGTTATGATTTTTTTTAAATGCCCTCTTTGCCTTCCTTGAATTAACTGTGTACAACTGAGAAAATAACTGCGTACGGAAAGAGTTAATTTATCCTTTCTTACGTAACATTGGAATTCGCTTGTCCACATCAAAACCACTCTAAACTGTCAGAAGACATTGGAGACATTACAGCAGACCGAGCAACAAACAATCATGCGTTAAAAATAAACAATGATAGTGTTAATGGAATAAAACAAACTCATACAGACTGTGAGTTATAGTGGAGGAGAGAAACAAAATTTTATTACTTACAGACTCAGCATTGCCTGATAACCCATCTTCTGGTTCCTCCACTTCAGGTGATACAGGTAGGAAAAGCAAGGCATTTTCATCCTCTTCTTCTTCATCGCTAGAAATTAAGTATACAATTATATAACCGAGGTAAGTGATTGCTACATGTTATCAGTTATATGAAAACTATCATCATAGTATTCCGGACACGTCCATAGGTCCCCCCAGATCTCCACCTCAATAAATCCAGCGACCCAAAACGCCAGTTCAATGTCGATTAATCAATCTCTTCGTAAATTTGAAGGTGGCGTTCCTTCTGGGTTGTACCTCTTCTTTTCTTTGCTTCGTTCTTTACGACCAATTTTAATCACTCTTTGTGATATGTTTGATCTTTGCCAAGAACGTGTATACGTTGCACATTGGTTTGGTAGGCCCTAAACGCATAGATTTCTACAAGTTTAGGACATGTGCATCCGATTTCAGCCAAACCTCCTTAGTCGCCTCTTACGACATGCGTGGCAGGTAACAGTGGTTCTATTCTTTACACCCCAAATTTGGCCCGGTAACCACTTGGGCGATCTGGGTTGTACCAATATTGACACCCATCTCTCTCAGTCTGGTCAGCGAGTGAGACTCACAATCCTGAAACATGCTGTAAGAGAAGACATTGCTACATGTCTTCTCGTACAATACCCCATGAGGGTCTCTGTATAGCTCATATCACATGAAGGTCTCTAAGTTGCTTGTCTCTCTTCCAAAGGTACTAGGTTTTCCCTCATGGAGTGATCGAGATATTTTCTAGACTTCTCTGATCTCAATGTAGTTGAGATTTAGTCCCTAGTTATAGTTCATAAGTACGGTTCCAACTTCACTGCAACGGGTCACCCCATAATTACTCTGTTCCTGTGCCAATGAAAATCACACAAAATGCTAACAACTGTGAAATGTTTCCTGTGTGAACTAATTCCAGAATGAAACAGCCGCGTACCGCCACAAAAAACAACATGCACCGCATAAAATGCATATCGCTAATGTAGCAACACAAAACTGTTCATCACTTGAATTGCAATTCTTGTCGAAGGGAACATCAATCATGACAAAATCCAGCTTTCTGCACTCGCAATATAACTGCATACGGCAGATTGAGTTTGTTCGTCATAACTGCTGTCCGCCATTTTCTGAATACACACAACAAACGCACGGTTGACACAGCAAAAAGCATTCCATGTAACAGTCATAGCTCACAGCGTTGCTCAAGCACTAACTCAGTAGCTCGGCAAACAAAACTGGAAGTTCCTAGTCCTATCACACAAGGACGATATAACATTAAGTCCCTTGTTCAAGCTGAGTAGGTAAAAGAACCCATGGCAATTTAATCGATAAGATAAAGCTGCAAAGCCGCTGTTCTGGCAAATTTCTTTAATAATATTCTCTTTAGCCTGTTACGCCTTTGGCGTTTAAGGCAGCAACAAACGTACACCATTCTTCCCTGTTCATGGCCTTCCTCTGTATTGTGTTCCAGCTATGATTCATTTCCTTCAGCTCTTGCTCTATCGTTCTCCTCCAGGTCATCTTGGGTCTTCCACGCTTCGCCTACCCTCTGGAGTCCATCTCAGTGCAGTTTTCGTGTCGGAGCCAGTCTCCATGCGCATCACATGTCCAATACATCTCCAGCGTCGTCTTCGGATGATAGTGCCCATATTCTCTTGTTGGCATCGGGCAAGCAATTCTTGATTCGAGATAGTAGTTTAATAATATATCTATATATAATTCCTACAAAACTGTTATCATCTTCAAAATTACATTGGGTGCCTTCAGCGATGATATGGAGTTTGTGCACTGCTGCCAAGAACTTTCTCTGTAAGAAAGAGATCAAAGCATACATGGTTATTAACCGAGGTGCAATGATGATTGTCCAATCAACAGGTTTTATCAAGATCAGGACGATTTAAAAAGTGTACAAAGATAGATAATTCAATTAAATGAACAACACCTATGGGGCCGTGAATAAATTGACAGAAGTTAATGTACCAGATCAGATTAAGGAGTCTATACAATTGACACAAAAATACCAAGGGCATGGCCGGGTATAGTTGCAGTTAGTTAGTTAGTCTTTCCTCTTGGGCCTGTGGGCGGCGATAGGGCAGAGGTCATAGCTCTCCATGTCTCGGGTTCGTGCTATTTGTTTTAAGTCTTTAATGTTTACTAGGCCCATCGTTGAGCCTTCTCTGGTGATGGTTCTACGCAGAGTCTCTCTTGGTCTTCCTCGTTTTCTTTTCCCTCTGGTGTCCATATGAGGGATTGGTAAGGGAGTCTTCTCTCATCCATTCTAAGTGTGTGGCCGATGTAGTTCCAGCGGCGCTTTCTTATAAAATTTGATACATTTTCTTGCTTGGTCTCTTGTCTTATTTGTGTATTGGGTCTGAAATCTGACCATTTGAGGTTCAGTATTCTTCTAAGACATTTATTCTCAAAGTTATCTAATTTTCTTTCTAGAGCTTTGTTGCTTTCCAACTCTCGAAATCCATAAGTTAATACTGGAATCACACAAGAGTTAAAGATCTTTAATTTTAAGTGCTTGCTGAGTGAATTGGACTTCCATATATTTGACAATTTGTTAAAAGCACTTGATGCCAATGCGATTCTGTGTGGAATTTCTGGCGCTGTATCTCCCGTAGATGACATCATACTCCCTAGGTATGTAAAACTTTTGACTTTTTCAAGAGTGTAGTTTTTAGTTGAATATTTTCTGGACTGCTGGTAAGGTCAACAATTTTTGTTTTTGTGGTGTTTATTTGGAGACCAATTTGTCCTGAGATATTTTGGAGAAGGTTTGTTTTCATTTGAATATCTTGATGTGATGAACTCAAAAGGGCTATATCGTGGGCAAAATCAAGGTCTTCTAAAATTTTATCAACCCACTTGATGCCCATATTTGGGTTATTGGTGCATTTTCGCATGACCCAGTCAATTGCTATTCCAAAGAGCATTGGCGATAAGACGCAGCCTTGTTTCACTCTGATGCAGTACTGATCACAAAGTGTAAATTGGTATTTGACTAGATCTTCTCGTTTGCCCACTATGAAGTCAGGGCGTCTAGTATGGCGCTTCTGACCGATTTTTGCATGAAGACTTGCTTTACTTATCATCAGTGTCCCTCACCATTCAGGTGAGCCTTATCCGGTTTCAGAGGTACTTGACTAGACGAGTTAGGTAATTAAATTCAGAACTGCAACAGCTGTAACATTTTCTTCTGTCGTTATGAATTTAGACATAGCCATAGTGCCTGGTGTGGTGCTTCTGGTCAATTTTTGCATGAAAGCTTGCTTACAGTTTTAGTTTATTTCTTCTTTCTTTGTCCTAACTCAGCAGTTACTCTAACTATTTGGAATGTTTCCATTCTACAATGCAGCTGCATTGTAAATTACTTACACTGGCAGCCTGGCTCAATGTACTCTAATTGATTCCGCCATACAGGCAGATTTTCCGACTTCAGAGGTACCAGTATCGTCTGAGTAAGACCAACAGTTTTGTGATTTCCTACCATACAGGCAGGCCTTCTCCGACTTCAGATGTCAGCAGCTATAACAAATTTGATGTGCTGCTTGCACTTACAGAATATGTTAAAAGGGTCTGAGAGCATTGGTTATTCCTGATGGCTGTGACTTTGTTTTGCAACCTAAATATACGGATAACTTGTTATTGTTGTTATCAAACACTCAGGAATTACAGATTTTCACCCTTTTCCTATATTTGAGAAGGGAAGAGTACCTGGCTTTCTTGCAGAACAAGAAGCCTCCCACAACTCTAGGCGCATAGTGCTATGTGTATTGTTGTGGAAACTCCTACACAGGTAGAGTCTTTATGGATTACTACAAATCAAATGAACATATACCTGCTGACAAATGCTTGAATAGGTTCAACCGTCCAGACATCAACTTCACCATGTTCTTCAACAGGTGCTGGGGAAATAAGAAAAATATTAAGTTATAAAATATGAATCGACTTAACTTGGTCAATAGAAAAATATGTTCCCTAACTTAAATCAATAATAAAATATAATTTCTCACCCGAGTGGTTACTGGGGCCCAAATTTGGGATGTAAAGAATAGAACCACTGTTACCTGCCATGCATGTCGAAGAGGCGACTAAGAAGGTTTGGATGAAATTGGATGCATGTGCCCTAAACGTGTAGAAGTCTATGCATTTAGGGTCTACCAAATCAATGTGCAACGTATACACGTTCTTGGCAAAGATCAAACATATCACAAGGAATGATTAAAATTGGTCGTAGAGAACGAACACAACGAAGAAGAAAATATTTGGGTCTCTATGGTGAAGTGGTTAAGGCAATCTGAAGGTTGTATGTTCGAATCCAGACCGAGCCACATGTGCAATTGTTTATGGAGATCCCTAGGATTGTTGCTGGAGATATAAGCTTGTGCTTTGCGCAACACTCTTGACAGGTGGCTTGCCATTTCTGCTGAGAGGGACTGAGCCATATGGGGAAACCTGGTGCAATGAAATAAATCCTTCACTTTTAGACCCTTTAAATAAGAAAATACTCATAGTAAATTTCTCAAAATAGAGCTTTCTAGCAGACTAGAAGAGAAGAAGATGGAGTCCGCGGAGAAGATGGACTCAGGATGTAACTGATGGTTTGAGCATGACGGCTGCAGAGACAGGGAATCTGGCCTATGAGAGAGATAAATTCGGGAGGACCGTTGGGGTGGCAAAGTTCTGATTAGGACAAGCTATTTGATGATGAGCAAACTACCAGTCCAAAATAAATTTAACAAAAATTTTAAACTGTGGATATGTGGAGAACACTGATGCTCAGTTTGTTCATTTTAAAAGCTTTTTATTTGCTATCATATTTAACCTAAAAATTTGTAGGATTCTTTTTATTTCATTTATTTCAGAATGTCTCAAATTTATGTATGATATTGTGGATTATCTTCCAGCACTCGCTACTGTATAATAACACTACCAGGACTTCTATATATTTTAAGTTTTGTTCAAAGATTTAATCCTTTGATTTTCCAGTTTGTTGAACATGACAAAAGTTTAACTTGCTTTCTGGATTTTTAAAATACCCTTTTCCGAATCACTGAGCTGTGATACTATACTTCCCAAGTATACAAACTCTCAAACTTCTTCAATGAATTCACTTTATAATATAATTGGAAGATCTTCTTCTTCTTCTTTGCGTCCGTTCTTTACGACCAATTTTCATCACTCTTTGTGATATGTTTGATCTTTGCCAAGAACGTGATACGTTGCACATTGGTTTGGTAGGCCCCTAAACGCATAGACTTCTACACATTTAGGACATGTGCATCCGATGTCAGCCAAAATTGGAAGATGATATGGCTCAGAGAAAAAAACCAATGATGTATAGTTTCAAAACATTTAAAAGAACAGGTATGACTCAACAATAGGAAAATTATCAGTTCTATGAGGATTATCATCATAGCACTCCGGGCATGTCCATAGTTGCTTCGATCCCCGCCTCAACAAATCCAGTAGTGTCCAGCGACCCAACACGCTGGTTCGATGTTGATTAATCACTCTTTTTGCATATTTGGTATGTCGTTCTTTTTGGGATGTACCTGTTCTTCTTATGTGATCAACTTCTGCTATGCGACTACTGCGGTATGTGTCATAAACAGGGCGGTGCGCTTGAGATCTTCACCTATTCCCCATAATTTGTTCAGTAGGGTTGTTTCTGTTGGCCAGATTTCCATTCTCACACTGCTCAGGATGGGGCAGTCTTGCAGGATGTGCTCTGAGGACTACTTTCGTGCTCCACAGGTGCAGGCAGCCGAGTCACAGAGACCCATTCTATGGAGGTGTGCTCTGAGGGGCGGGTGTACCAATATCAACACCCATCTTTCTCAATCTGGTCAGCTATGTTAATAGAAATGAAATGAGATCATTCAAGACCATGTTACTGGGCAGATGCCACTCATCAGCCCGGGAGGGCAGGTCACCTACGGGTCGCTGCCCTGAATGAAAATATCAACCTGCTGCCTTTTGGGTTTTGGCTGGGGACAGCAAAGGCTAACGGAGAGCGAACCCAGTAAACACTGGTTGAAATCAAACTCACCACCGAAGGATAATCACCTGAGCTCAAATAGGTACTGAAGGCTGTGCACATACATCTGTTCTTGATGTTTGGCTGCTTATATATCACAATAGAATGATAAAAGCGGCCAAAGAATGATCGAGAGAGAGAGACCATGTTATTGTTCCCTATGTGTCCAAATTAGGCAAGCGGTGGAATGATGTAAGCTTGTCTGGTTTGGAGATATAATGTGAGACATGGACTCACTTTCAAAGATTATATTACATGGGGCAGTTGACACCCATCTGCCCCAGAACAACGATGAATTTAATTTTTTTTTCTTTTTTTTTCGTCCGCTTTCAACTCAGACGAAGTTCCATCTCTGAAACTGATTTTTGCGTAAAAATCTGTTTTTTCCAATTTCTAACAATGGCAGCAGCGTGCACATTGTAAATTACTTTACACTGGCAGCCGTGTGCTCAATGTACTCGTAATTAGTATTCCCTCGCCATACAGGCAGATTTTCTCCGACTTCAGAGGTACTCACGTTATCGTCCTGAGTAAGACCAGGGGGCTCGAACAAATGCCGGACAGTAGGTTCGAACCCGAGCTATGAGGCGTCTCACAGCTAGCAGGCCGAGCTACTATCAACTACTCTAGGCAGTCCCCTTAATTTTGTTAATAGTTGACCATTGTAGGGATTCAGTCCATTGTTTGCGCAAACGAACCAGCCTCCACCTTCTGTTTTTTTACCAATTATCAATCATTTCATTTGATTAATTTAAATGTTTGCTCGCCCGTGTGGTGCTGGGCCCTGCAAGGAAGCAAAAATAATACCAATGCATGTCGTAAAAGACGACTGATGTAGGTCCTAGGATGCTACCTAGTAAATAAAAGCAGCGCAGAAATCAGATGTGCTGGCCTACTTGTAGATGCATAACTGACACAATGTACAATCGCTCTTAGGCTTAGATCACATACAAATCACAGAGTGGTTGACCAGTGGTCGATATGGAACGTTTGAAGAAGAACAATGTCTGCTTAGTAAATATTTTTAGTTAGGTCTGAAGCAGTTTGGCTTATATGTCTTGTCTTATCCACATGTGTCGTGAAGCGTTGTGAGGAGTTTGTTTTTGCTCTTAAGATTTAGTTAACTCTTTCAATTCGGAGTTATTTCCTCAATTTTTAAAGTTAATTCAAGGGAGGTAACAAAAATTCTTACTCGTCAATAAATAAAATATATATATTATATATATTATTAGATACTAAATTGAAGAAAACTAGTATAAGTAAAACAGTAGAAATAAACTAGAAATACTTTTATAAGAAGCAATGCTATGGTGCAATGTGCAGCTAATGGCGTGAAGGACTTCCATGGCGCAGTGTCGGAAAAACATGGAAAGAGTTAAGGATTCTATTTTGGTTTATGTGTTATTATTATATAACTCACCCAGTGGTTACGGCCCAAATTTGGGGTGTAAAGAATAGAATCACTGTTACCTGCCATGCATGTCGAGAGCGACTAGGAGGTTTGGCTGAATCGGATGCATGTGTCCTAAACGTGTAGAAGTCTATGCGTTTAGGGCCTACTAAACCAATGTGCAAGATACACGTTCTGCAAAGATCAACATATCACAAAGTGATTAAAATTGGTCGTAAGATGAGCATAAGAGAGAAGAAGAAGATTATATAACTGTTATTACCTTTACTCTCTTCTTTTTCTTTGTCTTCATCTTCAAGATCAAACTCTGATTCCCTTTCCTCGTATTCCACATTTTCATCTAATTCCTTAAAGTCTGGAGCAAAAGCACTCCAATTTTCCTGAAATATCAATATAACATTTAACAATAAGTAAAAGTAATATAGATTCACTAAAAAAAAAAGACAAAATATGAAATGAACATTTCTTCTTATCTTCCACCATTTACTTCTTTATAGAATTGTTGGGGAGGGGGGAAGGAAATATAGTGATCTTGTGTGTGCTTGTTCTAAGGCCCTTTATAAGCTGTTATTCATTTTCATAAAGCTGTTCTTGATGCCATCGCTTCATCTTTTGCGTGGTCTTCCTCTTGCTCTGTATTCTTTATACTTTTTCAATGTGGCTCTGTGTGGTAGTCGCTACCAGGGCATTCTTGTTAGGTGTCCAAAACATTTAATCTGTTGTTCTTTTATGAATTGCATGACTGGTTTCACATTCAGTCTTCTAATTTTTCTAACTGGACTGAAAGAGATTAAAGCACAGCTGGCAATGTAAGTCCAAGTATTAACATCCTCATGGTTCCTTCATTTATTTGTCAAATGTTACTACATACAGCATTTTAACTGATTGACTCGCCCGCCTGTCCAGCGTGTTGAACGACGGTGTGGTAAGCCCTCTGTGAGTGCGGATTCAATTCCACGGGCTGGCATAAAAGCCACAGGTTCTCCAGATTTATGGTGTTCGTGGTACTGAACCAAAGGGTTACGATGTCCATGGCACCAAGCCGAAGAGCTGAAAGCTCAAGTGTTTCTAGATCGAAAAAAAGCTCAAGTGCTCCTGGATCGAAAAAAAACACAAAAAATTGATTGACTCCCATAAGTGGCAGAGGGCGCCACTGTGTGTATTTATTGTTCGACTGAATATGTTATGTCTGCTGTATAGAAAGTCTACTCTTTATTGCATATATGGATAAAATAACTCAAGAGTCAAATTCAGGTAATGATGAAATAAATGAACTGCTTTTTGCAGATGATCAGTGCCTGATACATCAAAATGAACAAGATCTACAACATCATATTGACACCTTGAACAAAAATTGTGTAAAACATGACATGAAAATCAACAACACTAAAACAGAAATAATGAATATGGGAAGAAAACATAATAATCTAGACATCCATGTCAATGGCACTAAAATAAACCAAGTGAAAGAATTCAAATACTTAGGAAGCATATTCACAGAAGACAGAAAACTGGATAGAGAGATAGAGGCTAGAGTGCAAAAGCAAATGCTGTAACCTACCAGCTAGCCCCATTGTTAAGGCACCCAAAAATTTCACAGGCAGCTAAGCAACAGATGATCAACAGAATTTTTATACCTACTTTGTGTTACCAGAGCCAAACATGGACATTGAGCAAAGCGCAGTCACAAAAAACTACATGTGAAATGCGTTGCCTGCGAAAAGTTACCAACAACACAAGAAAAGACAGAATCACTAACATCAGCATAAGAAAGAAAGTTGGCACAAACCGTGCTTGAATTACATAGATAAACAAAGAATGAAGTGGTTTGGCCACTTAATAAGAATGCATCCAAACTCCACAGTATACAGAGTCTTCTACAACAGAACATCGGGAAAGAAGGCAAGAGGAAGACCACGGAAAAGATGGTTAGATGGCGTAGCAGAATCCTGTGAAAGAGCAAAGATAACAATCACACAAGCCACCAGAACAGCGCAAGACAAAAACAGAAATCCACGACACTGGGCCACAACCCGGTAGTAGTGTGACGACAAAAGAAGAAAGATAGAAAGTCTGAATTGCTTCTGTTGTATCCTTTGTTTGATAACAACCTTTAGGTCAAAACCTCGCTGTATATTGTTTTTCTACTCTGTAAAACTACATTACTTTGTTTTTACATGTTTCGCCATTGCTACATTGTTTTACTGCAGTCTTCCTTACATCGATAATACATACAACCAGTTAAGTTAAACATGCAATTTAATATATACAGCCAGTTAAGTTAAAAATGTATGTAATTTAATACATACAGCCAGCTAGTTAAAAATGCATGTAATTTAACATGTACAGCCAGTTAAGTTAAAAATGTATGTAATTTTGTACATACCACCTGGTTCTGTGCCCATACTGAAACTAGTCCACTTGATATGGATGCAATTATTGGTCTGACTGGGTGCCACTGTTAAGGATAAAATATTTTGGAAGTGTTTTATTCATTTCAGTTATTACTTACAAGTGGACAAGTTTTAAAGAAAATTTCTTCTTCTTCCTTATCATTTGCTATCAGTTATCAATGCATTGTTCCATTAGCTTAACCTCTTCTACATTCATTCTACATCAATCTCTTGTTAAACCCATCTTTGTGGTCCTATAGGAAAGTTCTTTATTGAGGCCTTGCAGACATCCCTATACCTGAGCACCGGACACATTGCAGAAAGATAAGCACCAGAGCTCCGAATGGTGCTGAAGATGTGACAAAACCCACATATGCTAAGATTGCATGAATCAGATTTCCACATGAATGAAATTTGTGGGGAAATCTGGTACATCGGTCAATGGGTGATCGCGAAGAAGGTACCTGAGCAGTGGTCTGCCTTGGTGACTCTTCGCCCTCAGAAAGTTCACAGAACAACACTTGCTGTGGTATGCAGTTATTGTCCATTTTTTCATATGCCCTAGCCATCTTAGTCTTCTACTGCTGAGCATGCACACGATGAAAGGCCAATTAGCACATTTCAGTACGTCAGAGTTGGTTATCTTGTTGTACCTCCTGATGTTCATAATCTTGCAGAGACATCGAAGGTTTAAAGGGTTTTAAAGCCGAAAGATTGACTTCTTTGCACCGGGTTTTATCCCATTTGGCTTGGTCCCTCTCCGCAGAAATGGCACGCCACCTGCCGAGAGTATTGCACAAAGCACGAACTCCGTAGCTCCAGCAACAATCCTAGGGTCTCCAACGAAGGTGAAAGGTGTTAAGTATCTTCTTGTCTTCAGTAGGCTGTCCATGTTCCTGAGCCATATAGTAAAGTATATAAATATTAAGCTATGAACAATATGTACAAATTAGCATACATACCACCACATCCAGTAACAGCTCTCCTTTTGTCCCATGTAGAATTTTCACAAGATTTCCAACTGCTTTCTCCCAAATGTAGAGAGAATGCTGTCTGGCTGAACCAGCTACTATGTATTCTCCATCACCGGAGAAACAACATTTTTTCCATAGTGTCCTGTTGAAGAGCCACATAAAAGTCAATTAAAGCACAAATAACCACGGCCAAGAGCTTGTAGGGCTTTGGTTGTGGACATATGCCTCCTTGGATGTGAAAGGGTAAAGAAGGAGAAGAAGAAAGCACTGACAGATTACTAATTAATGTTGGAGCAGAAACTACAAAGTAAATGCATGCAGAAGGTGTCAATACTCTTACCTGTCAATCAATCTATATGTGTTACACATCTTCTTCATAGTTCCAGCATCATTTGGGCTCTTTCACTTTAGTGTAATGTTATGTAGTATTAAAGGCATTTCTTCTCCTTCAAACTCTCCATATCGACCACTTGTTAATCACTCTGTGTGATTTAAATGTGATAGGAGCCTAAGAACGATTGTACGTTGTGCCAGTTATGCACCTATAAGTAGGCCAGCACATCCTATTTCTGCGATGCTTTGTATTTGCTTAGGTCCTACATCAGTCGCCTTTTACGACATGCCTTGTAGGTCGCAGTGGTATAAAGGCATATTAGAATTGACGAAGAAGTGATTTCATTGCTCTGAGTAGATGGTGAATTGAGTGGATTAAAAAAAAGACCAATAAAGAGTATTGGACAGCCATTGTAAAGAAAGGCAAAACATTGTAAGGGATGTCAGTTGAGAAAATGCAAAAATTGTCATAGTGTAAAATTTTCAGATGCTCCTGTCTTATGTGTGGATGAGCATATGAACCGAGGCGCACCGTATTTCCGTTCTTGGCGCAAATCAAATACTTCACAAATAGTGATGAAATTGGTTGATAAGAACAAAGACCAAAAAAATTGCATTGAGTTGCTTGTCATATGGCTCAGTTCCTCTCCGCAGAAATAACAAGCCCCTGTCAAGAGCATTGCACAAAGCATGAGCTTCATAAACAATCCAAGGGATCTTCAATGAGGACTGGTGACGAGCACCACAATAACACTTATTGATTGATTAATAGGACCATCGTCATTGCACATCGGTGAGTAACCATGTGTGCTCTGATCACTTTCTTACACAGGAAGATCTTCTTCTTCGCGTTCATTCTTTACGACCAATTTTAATCACTCTTTGAGATATGTTTGATCTTTTGCCAAGAACGTGTATACATTGCACATTGGTTTGGTAGGCCCCTAAACGCATATATTTCTACATGTTTAGGACATGTGCATCCATTTCAGCCAAACCTCCTTAGTCGCCTCTTACGACATGCGTGGCAGGTAACAGTGGTTCTATTCTTTACACCCCAAATTTGGGCCCGGTAACCACTCGGGCGAAGCAGGAAGATCTCAGCAGCAGTGCACGACCTTCGTAGCACATACAGGAGTCACTGGTGTAATTTATAAGATGGTGACCCTGCAAGATTACCCTAGTCTGAGTAGTGAGAGATTAGAGATCTGGCCAACAGAAGCAACCCTACAAGAAAAACTATGGGGAACCGGTGAAGACCTCAAGCGCACCGTCCTGTTTATGACACATACCGGAGTAGTGAAAAATCTGGCCAGCAATGGCGGAATGCAGGAGGGCCATTCAGAGTCAGAACTGTTTTATTCTGAATACGACTTTGCTAACGCATTTTCGCCATGTTTGGTAGGGTATTTTCCGGTTTCGTTTGCCGAGCTACTGAGTTAGTGCTTGAGCAACGCTGTGAGCTATGACTGTTACATGGAATGCTTTTTGCTGTGTCAACCGTGCGTTTGTTGTGTGTATTCAGAAAATGGCGGACAACGGTTATGCGAACAAGCTCAATCTGCCGTATGCAGTTATATTGCGAGTGCAGAAAGCTGGATTTTGTCATGATTGATGTTACCTTCGACAAGAATTGCAATTCAAGTGATGAACAGTTTTGTGTTGCTACATTAGCTGACGGCATATGCATTTTATGCGGTGCAGGTTTCTTTTGTGGCGTACGCGGCTGTTTCATTCTGGAATTAGTTCACACAGGAAACATTTCACAGTTGTTAGCATTTCGTGTGATTTTCATTGGCACAGGAACGAGCAATTATGGGGTGACCCGTTGCAGTGAAGTTGGAACCGTATTTATGAACTATGAACCGGAGTAGTTGCATAGCAAAAGTTGATCGCACGAGAAGGAGGAAGAAGATAAGATGGTAAAAATATTTGGTAGGAAATGTGTTTTTTAAATTTTTAATGAATTTTGCATGGGTATCGGCTTTCCAGTCTACTCGTTTTGATTTTGAAAGCCAAGGGTTCTTTTACGTGCTCAATTTGAACACAGGACCTGTGTTTTATCATCCGTCTCCGATAGAACTAGGAACTCGATCTCACCTACACTGAGATCAGGGATTCTGGAAAATTTATCCAGATGGTTCCATGAGGGAGCGAACCGAGTATCTGGAATGAGATGCAAGCACATATCCTCTACGCCACAGAGAACATTAAAAGTAAGCTATTGGTTAAACTTCTTCTTCTTCATCTTTCAACTTCCCAATTGAGCACAGGTCTTCAACAAACTTCTTCTAGCTCTTCCTCTCTCTTGCCATCCCTTCCAATTGGTTACTGAACTTGGCATCATAAAACTCCTGATGGGCCCTAGGGGCTCAATCTCCCACAGCAGATGTCGAAAATCATGCATACGGGTAGTTTCTGTGGCTTGTTGGTTGAACACGATAATGAGACGACACAATAACATTTAAATAAATGGAAGAACACTGAAAATCTTACTTGTTGACTAAATCCTGAAGTTTCTGCATGGGCTCCGGTTCTCCATCTTTTCCGCAGGTAAGTACCTCTCTGCTTTCATAAACTCTGATGATTCTGTCTGCAGAGTTCACTAGAAAACACCTGTCAAAATTAAGAAGTAACAGTGAGTGTCAACAGATTAATAATTCTAGTACTCAAAGTGAAAACTTATACTTCTTTGCGTTTATTCTTATCAACCAAGTTACACATTCGTTGTGATT
Organism: Arion vulgaris; assembly: GCA_020796225.1. NCBI lineage: Eukaryota > Metazoa > Mollusca > Gastropoda > Stylommatophora > Arionidae > Arion > Arion vulgaris. The sequence continues at coordinate 14,788,443 of CM036768.1, forward strand.
TATTTGGTTTGCGCCGAGAACAGAAATAGGTTGCACCTCAGTTCAAGGTTGCACCTCAGTTCATAGGTTCCTATGCGCGTAGGATGAGAGCATTTGAAAATTTTGGGCTAAGAAAATGTTTAGATTTGTTTGATTGCACAATCCCTTACGTTTTCAGCCTTTTTTGTTTCAAATGTTCAACACTCTTTATTTATAATTTTATAGTCACAAAATGGGGGACTGCCTAGAGTAGTTGATAGTAGCTCGGCCTGCTAGCTGTGAGACGCCTCATAGCTCGGGTTCGAACCTACTGTCCGGCATTTGTTCGAGTCCCTGGTCTTACTCAGGACGATAACGTGAGTACCTCTGAAGTCGGAGAAAATCTGCCTGTATGGCGAGGAATACTAATTACGAGTACATTGAGCACATGGCTGCCAGTGTAAAGTAATTTACAATGTGCACGCTGCTGCCATTGTAAAAATTGGAAAAACGGATTTTCACGCAAAAATCAGTTTCAGAGATGAAACTTCGTCTGAGTTGAAAGGGGACGAAAGAAAAAAAAAAAAAATAGTCACAAAATGTGGCATGTGTATGATCTATGCCAAAGAGCATGATCTTGCTTTGCAAACTTTTCTGACTCAGTAAGGTTGTTACAGATTAGGAACATTCTCAACCGTTTTCATTTGGCAATTTGGAGTTTCCTGGATTTTTTTTCTTTCAAATAAAGCAGAAATATTGGAGTGTGACTGAACGCATGGAAGACAGTTTTACTAGGAACAGGACCATGACTTTCAATCCTGCGTTGGACCAATTCTGTCCACCGCAGCACCCTGTGTTTTTTATCCCTGGTACAGTGTTTACTGCAATCTCCCCTTGCATTGACACAGGATATTAACATAGTCTTCGCCCATGTGTTGCTAGGGTCCAAGGAGTAAAGAATAGTACCACTGCGACTTACAAGGCGAATGAGGTAGGGCCTAAGGCAATAAAAAGCGTAGCAGGAATCGGATATATTGGCCTACGTGTAGGCGCATAACTGGCACACCGTACATTCGCTCTTATGCTAAGAATTCATTCGCTCTTATGAGTAGTTTAACAAGTGATTGATATGAAGCATTTGAGAGAAGAGAGCTTATAAAGAAAGAAGTCAGAAGATTGTAATCCCACCCACTTCTCAATAACTTACTCTCCTCTCCTGGCAAACTCTATAGATTTGATAGCTGTTGTATTAAGACCTCCTGTTGTAACTCTGAAAGATGCAGCCAGCTCTAAGTTGTTAGCATTGAATGCCAAGATCTGCAACACACAAACACAAAAATGATAAACCCAATAAACCTACAAACTACTGATGGTAAAGACACAGTAAGTAGGAATTAATAGGGAAACTAAAGTTGCTGATAGCAAAGTTGATGATCTTCTTCTTCTTAGAATGCTACACCTAGACCACTTGTTAAACCACCTTCTGTGATTTGTATGTGGTCCAAGCTTAAGAGCGATTGTACGTTGTGCCAGTTATACGCCTACAAGTAGGCCAGCACATCTGATTTCTGTTTATTTATTAGGTAGCTTCTGAGGTCCCTATCTAGTCGCTTTTATGATATGCCTTGAAGGTCGCAGTGTTACTATTCTTTGCTCCCTGCGGATCTGGCAACACACAGGCAAATTGATAACATTGGATTAGTGACCACATGCCGTTTACTTTCTGAGTTCTTCTTTGCGATCGGTTTTGTATGCTCGTCTAAACCATGAGATGGGTTGCCTCTATGAAGCTGCATGGCAGTTGGAGTTCCTTGTGAGTTTGTTCTGTAAGCTTTGTTCATGAGGCCATGTTTTGGTTCTGTATGTATGATGGACATGACTGCAGGATGTGCTCTGAAGTCTGTTTCCGTCTGACATACATACTAAGCAGTATGAGCGTGCTTTATTCTGTACATGTAACAGTTGAGCCCGCAGTGTCCTGTTCTGAGGTGAAAGATTGTTGTGTGCTGTTTTCTTTTTGGTTTGCTGATGGGATCTTGTGGGTGTTTGCTCTGGGTTTGTTGCCTCCACAATTCTTTGTATTTTCGTTTGATATATGTCTTGATTTCTGGTAGTAACACTGGGTGTTTGTGTTGTATCAATTTTATTCAGAAGTTCGAGATTACAGAAAAATTATCAGTGCGCACACAGTACTTAGTTGGCCTACAAGAGACTCTGATCCTTTACTTGAGGATCTAAATTCAAAGTACCTCTAAGATCGAATAATGCACACCTGAATGATTAGGGACACTGGTGATAAGGAAGGCAAGTTTTCACGCAAAAATCCATCAGAGGCACCATATTGCTTCATGACTAAACCTGTCTGAATTTATAGCATCGGAAAAAACCTATCAGGAAACTTAAAGGCTAATGAAAAATCAAAGATGTGTGAAGAAAACCAAAAAAATGAATAAGATAACATCCCACTAGTATGTGCTAAAACCAAAGATTGACATCACTGCACCAGGTTTTTACCCCATATAGCTCAGTCCCTCTCCACATAAATGGCACTCCACATGCCGAGAGCAGCACAAAAAGAAACAACTCTGTAGCTCCGGCAACAATCCTAGGGTCTCTGGAAAAAAATTGCACTTGTGAATAGAGCGGTGTGGTCCGGATTCGAACTCATGACCTTCAGAGCGCAAGGTAAAGGCTTAACCACTTAATCAAGAGACCTCAATATAGTAATTATTACATATAAGACTGAAACATACTCACCCTTCCTTTTGCATTTCCTGTGTAAATGAAACGCCCCCTTCTGTCAAAGGACGCAATTATATTTAAATCCGACTGCAGACAAATTAAAAGACTAAATTTAATTAACAAAATTATACAGGTCTATCTATATCTAACAATTACATTATAGTCAAATGTTTGATAACGGGATCTTCTTCTTGCGATCACTATTTGGATGTTTATACAAATAGATGTGTTCTTATGATGAAGCCAACTGCTGTCAGGAAACAGCAACCGCAGCGGGTAGTTTGAAAGCAAATTTGCTTCACGGATTTTCACAATAGGTAAAAATAGACCTCACCGTTCAGAAAGCAATTGCAAACTACTGAATTTATAAGTGGTGCTAAGAAAATCAACGACTTGTTTTTGTGAGTTGATGGTTGATTACCATTAAGAATATGCTTGTAAATTACTTGAAATCATCATGAGACAAATGTTTGTTGATTTATTGTATCTACTTACGGATATGCATTTTTAAAAAAAAACACAATATACATTAAAAGTTTCTTCTTCTTCTTTGCGTTCGTTCTTTACGATCAATTTTAATCACTCTGATATGTTTGATCGTTGCCAAGAACGTATAATGTTGCACATTGGTTTGGTAAGCCCCATAAACGTGATAGACTTCTACAGCGTTTAGGAACATGCATCCGATTTCAGCCAAACCTCCTTAGTACCTCTATAGACATGCATGGCAGGTAACAGTGGTTCTATTCTTTACACCCCAAATTTGGGCCCAGTAACCACTGGCGATTAAAGTTTAATATAAATGAGGACTGGAGTCTTAGTACTGATACTTGAGAGGAAAAACAGAATATAATATCTGCTCCCAAAGAACTGACCTCATCATCCAGCGGAACTATTTTGTGTTCTCCTTTCAATGTCATCAAAACTGCTGCATGCTTTAGGGGACATACCAAAAACTGATTACTGTAGAAAATAGAATAAAAACAAGTATTAAAATGCTCTAATGAAAAATAAGAAGATAATGTTAGCATCAAATGAAATTATGTTCAAATATCATTGGTAAATTGATTGATTGATCGGGCCATCATCATTGCAGTTCGGTGAATAACAATGTGTGCGCTGATATCTTTCTTACCCAGGAAGATCTCAGCGGAAGTATACAAACTCCAGTAGCACAGCGAGGTCCTAATGTAATTTTTTAAATATTAGAAATTTAATTTTAATCTATTTTTTAAAATTTTTTATGAATTTTGCAGCGGTTTTCAAGCATGCTCTTTTATCAGTTCTCAACTGCAAAGGGTTCTTTTACGTGCTAAATTTGAACATGTGACCTCCATTTTATCGTCAATCTTCTATAGGACTAGGAACTTGATTTCAGCTAAATTGAGATCAGGGATATCTGGAAAAATATTCTGATCACTCTGCGTGGGAAACAAACCGAGTAACCTTTAGAATGAGAGGTAAGCACCTTAACTCTACACCACAAAGACCCTGTTCCATCATGGGTAAGTAAACAAATATAGTTCACACCATTATTTTTTAGTCAGGAGTATTTTTGAGGTTCTTGCTCTCATGTGTCAGGTTCTGTTGTTTGTTTGTTTCCAGATACAGTTCTTATCAACTAGTTTAATCTGAAAAATTTGGGAAATGCTATGCCTGAGACACTCATCCTCAAGTAGCTTGTCCCTTCTGGAACTTGCGCCCATAACAGCAGCCCTGAAAAACTCTGTGCAAGATGCCCATCATCAGTAAGTCATTCTCAGATCGTCAATGACATCCTGTACCCTCATCCTGATTTGCTGAACAAAAATATTTGTAAATATACGATAGAAAATAAACAAATTAATGTACTCTTGCCATGCAAAATGACTGCGGTTCAAATATGATAATAAACAGATACATACCTATTTCTTGGGTGCCACTGAACTTTCAACACAGGTGATGGGAAACGGTAGACTTTATCATTCTCTCCAGATACAACATCCCAAATAGCAATGGTGTTGTCTGTTGCAGCACTAAGAAGCTTGTGTCCATTTCGGTTCCAGCTGAGAAGATCAGAATATATTACAAGTGTTCTATACAAATCTAACAGTTCTACAACATTGAATTGTAACGATTAACATATTCTTCTTCTTCTGCATTCTCACTAGATTGGGATTTGGATTCTCTAATAAAGGTCACCGACTGCCTCAGATTATCAGCCACGCCATACAGTTTGTCTTGGCGCTGGTGTAAGTGGGCCACCTCTTTCTTCTCAGGTCTGCATACTGGGGGCAGTTCTGTAGGATATGTTCTGTTGTCATACTTGCCAAGCCACAGGTCGTTGGTGCCTATCTTGAATTTAGTGTACAGGTGGTGTCTCATTCTGTTGTGACCCATCCGGAGGCGAAGTATGGCTGTCTGGTCCCTTCTGGACAGTTGGTAATATCCATCATTCTTGCTGCGTTTTGGGTGTTCTTTATCCCATTTTGCTTTGTAGTGCCCTTTGGCGATGGTTTTGCTTCTTCATAGCTAACCAGGTTGTCATCTTGAGGCATTCCTGCTCCCTCTTTAGCCAGTCTGTCAGCATCTTCATTCCCCTTGATTTTGCAGTGTGAGGGTATCGACTGGATTACTACCCTCTCCGATTCATGGGATAACTAGGCTAAGGTTGACCTGAGATCACTTAGTTCTGTGTTCCTTTCAGATTTCAGTGTTGAGATAGCGGACAATGCGTCAGTCAAGGGCACTATTTATCCATGTATTTGGTTCATATTTTGTAGTGCCATTTTGCAGCTGCACTGAGGGCCTCTACCTCTAGATTAACATATTATTTTAATACCAGCAATAATAAAGAAATATAGGGTCATAGGTGATAAAAATTATGGTGCAAAATGTATATAAACGTCTGGGGGTTGGAAGCCGTAACAGATTACATCCACTTATACTGCAACTCACTGAAACAAGAATTCTTCTTTGAACGCTCCATATCGACCACTTGTTAACCACTCTTTGTGATTTGTATGTGATCTGAGGCTAAGAATGATTGTACGCTGTGCTAGTTATGCACCTACAAGTAGGCCAGCACATCCGATTTCTGCGACAATTTTTATTTACTAGGTTAGCTTCCACCTCAGTTGCCTCTTACGCCATGCCTTGTAGTCGAGTGTTACTATTCTTTGCTCCTCCATAGACCCCGGCAACACACGGGTGGAAACAAGAATTGAGAGTTGGAACACAATAATGGCTCCTGTAAGCAGCCTCAGAGCATCAGCAATGGAGAGTTAGAATAATGGTCTAAACTTTCAACCTCATACAGGATGCAGATGCCCTGTACGCTGCATTTCATTTCGCAATGACTACTGTTCAAGCTAGCTAGAAAACCCTAGTCTGATTTCTGACGATGATGCACAAACTCATCCCTATATACAACAGCATCACAAAATTCCTTGCATTATTTATCTCAAACAAAATGGAGTTACCACTGTGTACCACTACTGGATTGATGGAGGGAACTTGTTTGAATTTCTGAACATGAGAAAGTGATTGTAGAAGTTTTGAACCAGATCAAGGTGTTCGAAATCTTCTCTCTGCCATCTGTTTCTTCTCTTGTGACTTTTAACCCTGAATGGGAAATAGACCCTAACCTATTCATGCCAAATATTTGTTCATGGTTGGTTGGATTTTGTAGCTAAAGGATTATACCGGATGAGCCAGCCCATAGCCAAAACCTACCATAGTCTACTTTTACGACATGACTTGTAGGTCGCAGTGTTACTATTATTTGCTCAGTTTATTGGCCCCAGCAACACACGGTCGGTAATCTGTTTCCCTTTCTATTAGTTTTTGATATTGTTAACAATAAATTCTAACGTGTTTATGACCTTTTTCGTCAAATGGTAAACATTTTACTGTGAAAACATCTGAGTTTGCGATTGTCTCTCTTGCCTTTCACCTCATCCTCAAGTCTCTTTTCAAAAGATTCTGCAACCTTGCGTAATGTTTTGGTAAAACATGTAATAACAAAGTACTGTAGTTTTACAAAATACAAAAACAATACACAGCAACGTTTCAACCAAAAGGCCTTTATCAAGCAAAATGATCCACTTACAGTTTTTCTGTATTTATTTGGTTATTCGTTTTAGTCACATATTTTCATTCGTTTTTAACTGTTGCTATATCTTTGTTAAAGTCTGTATGTAGTGTTCTGAGTTATCCGTCAGGTTTGTTGTATCGTTTTGCTTGACAAAGGCCTTTTTGGTCGAAACATTGCTGTGTATTGTCATTGTTTTTGTAAAACTATAGTACTTTGTTATTACGTGTTGCGCCATTCTACATAGTTTTACTGTAGTCTCCATCTATAATGTTGTTTTCCACACAACTCGGTCATCATCTAGTTTTTCCTATTTGTTGGGGCAGATAGAAAAGTTTATAATTGAGGCCTTGCAGACATCCTAATATCTTCTTCTTCAGCGATCTCTGGTCATGCACTTAATTTACTGTGGACCACAAACTGGGCAGTCAGCTTCAGGTCTGTCAGGTTTCCCAAAAGCTTAGTTTTCAGGTCGACTGGGTGTGACCACATGTTGCTTCTTAGCTCCCCCAGGATAGGACAGTCTTGCAGGACATGCTCTGGTGTCTGTTCCGCCTGCTGACACTGGCAGAGAGCTTTTTGACTTATTCCTAGTCTATATAAGTGTTTGTTGAGTCTGAGGTGTCCGGTGCGTAGTCAAAATATAATCCTTATATCTGAGCAGTGGTCTGTCTTGGTGCCTCTTCCCTTCCACAAGTTGACTTGGTGCCGCTTCCCTTTCGCAAGTTCACAGAACAACACCTGTTGTGATAGATAACACTAGCAAAAACATTAAAACAATCATTACCTTTCAAATTCTGAATTTTTGTGCATCTACTGTGACATGCAGCTAACAAACTAACAAATCCAACAACAAAAAAGGCAAATGTACCTCAGAGAACACACTGGATGCACATGAGCATTTATAAATTTTGCTATGCCTCTGGTCAGGAAATCCCAAACGACAATTCTACCATCATTACAACCAACTGCCAGCAGTGTTCCTTGCCTGTTAAAGGCACATGTTATTGCAATGCTGACACAATCTAATGTCCCATCAAAATCTTCTGGAAAATTTTGCCCAAATGACTCTGGAAACAAACCAATATTTTCTTAAAAATTAAATATTTTACAATAATTATGTTGATGTTTCTATAATTATAAATAATATATGAAATGGAAATTGTGGCATATCCTTTACATGGCGCCGTCATCAACCACAATAAACGAATTGTTGATTTTCTAGGCACCACTTATATGTTTAGTAGTTTGCCATTGCTTTCTGAACGATGAGGTCTATTTTTATTGCCCGTCAAAATCCATGAGGACAAATTTGCTTCCAAACTGCCCGCCGTGGAGTTTGAACCAGGTACTCTTGGGTTGTGATCAAGTTCACTACCACTCAGCCACAGACAACCACGCTTGTGTATATAAATAATATAAAGGCAGATGTATTTGAATGTAAACAAATTCTAAAAAGTATTTGAACTTCTTCTTTTTCGAACGCTCCATATTGACCCCTTGTTAACCACTCTTTGTGATTTGTCTGTGATCTGAGCCTAAGAGAGATTGTACGCTCTGTCAATTATGTGCTACAGGTAGGCTAGCACATCTGATTTCTTCGACACATTTTATTTACTAAGGTAGCCTCCCTAGGAAAGTTCCTTGATAAGAAACTGGGCAGCTTTGAGAATAAATGTCTCCGAAAAATATTAAATGTAAAATGGAGTGATTTCGTTTCTAACAACACAGTGAAAGATAGAACACACCAACAACCTGTATCAAATATTATAAGGAAACGAAGGTGGAAATATTTAGGTCATGTTCTTAGATCAGATGAAAAGAGACTAAATCGACAAGTCCTTATGTGGTCACCAGTTGGGAAAGAAAACGTGGAAGACCAAAGACCACTCTTCAAGAACCATCCAACAAGAAAGTAAACTATTGGGATGTAAAACATACAAGATCTCCAACTGCTAGCACGAACCGCATCACATGGAGATCTAAAACCTCTGCCTTTGGCACGAAAGGAACAAACTAACTAACTAAGCTTCCCTAGGTCCCTACCTCAATTGCCTCTTATGACATGCCTTGTAGGTCGCAGCATTACTATTCTTTGCTCCCTTGAGGGACACAGCAACACACAGGTGGATATTTTAACAATTACATTACACTCAAGTTTTTTTTTTAAAGCTATGTGTTCTAGAAGTTAAAGCTATCTTGCCTATTCTTGCCTTTTACAGATATGCTGTAAATAACCTTATGTATACGGATGACATTCCACTCAAGTTTCTTTTTTAAAGCTATGTGTTCTAGAAGTTAAAGATATATTGACTGTTCTTGCCTTTTACAGATATGCTGTAAATAACCTTATGTATATGGATGACATTTCTAAAGGAGTCTAAATTTGAGCAATGGCATAACATGTGGCATGAAAAACTGAAGTCAAACGAGATGGGTTTTTAAAAATACCAAATATAAAACAATTTGTTATCGATAACTTAGTCACACATAAGCAACGGAGTAATCTTTCTGATTCATCTATGATGTAAAGGAGAAAACTGAATTGAATTAACTTTTTCTTCTTCTTGTGTTCGCCTGCTATGACTTCAGGCATTGTCAGAATACCTGGTATGGCGCTTCTGACTGATCTTTACCTGAAGGCCTGCTTTTCTTATTATCAGTGCCCCTCACCATATGATTGCATGAAATTTTAACAGACAAGAAGAATTTGATGGTGGGCTGGACATGAGCTGTGGAAGACAACAGCTGAGTGACACTAAACAAGTACTTGAGTGGAGCCTGCAAAGGAAACAGAAAACCTAATCAGTCGTGGAGATGGATTCTTCTTGAGGAACTGAAGGATGTTGGACTATCCAAAGAAGCCATAAAGATAACCGCTTGAGATTTCTTCTTCTTCTCTTCTTGCTTCATTCTTTACGACCAATTTTAATCACTCTTTGTGATATGTTCGATCTTTGCCAAGAACGTGTATACCTTGCACATTGGTTTGGTAGGCCCCTAAAAGCATAGACTTCTACACGTTTAGAACATATGCATCCAATTTCAGCCAAACCTCCTTAGTCCCCTCTTATGACATGCATGGCAGGTAACAGTGGATCCATTCTTTACACCCCAAATTTGGGCCCGAACCACTTGGCTGAGATTTGAAAAATGGAGAATATCTGTTGAGATCCTATGCTCCACGATGAACGAAAGGAATAAGTAAGTAAGCAGAAACTAATATTGGGCAAGCTCACATAAGCTTTACATGCAAAATATTTTACAATATAGTCATACTTTCCTCTTTTATATCCCATTACTTGAATGCATAGCACCATAATTTGTTTTGTTCCAAATCTATTGTACACTTTAAATGTGTCCTTTTTTTTACTTAACCAAAATCCTCATTTTAAAACAATTCTCACGTATCTCTTGGTATTTTTTAAAGTATCAAAAATAGATGTGCTGGGTAAAAGCAAAAAATTGCTTTGATGTAGACTAGCAACACAATGCGCTAAAGTTCATTGGCTCAAATCAAAAAGAGTGATTTATAAGTGGTTTTTTTCTAGAACAAATGTGCAAATAAAAGTATTTTTTTTAAAAGAACACTAATCAAAATCCTATTAGTTCCCCTAAAAATGAAACAGTCTGGTGACTGCATCATTTATTTCTCAGTCAGATATAACTCACACTGTACTCCCTAAAACTAAATCATCAGCATTCAATAACTAAAATAACTTGTTCTGAGCAGAATTTTGACACCCAGTCCTTCGGAATTTTTCTCTCTCTCATAGAAGATTTTCTGCAGCCATCATGCTCAAATCATCAGTTACATACTGAACACTATCTTCGTGATCTTCCTCTTCTCCTCTTTGCGAGGATGCCTCTTCCCTAGTAATGGTCTTCTCCAACACTACATGTATTTTTATATGTCCAAAATACTAATGACTAATGTAATAAATGTTTTACAATAAAATTTAAATATAAAATGAAATATATTGTTTGCAATCTGATGTTCAATGTTAAGCTTTCCACAACAATATCCATCCTTACACTGAGAACAACAAAATATCAGGAATTAAAGTTATTTCAGGCACTCAACTGCCACACTCAGCACTGTCTCAGACTGTGACTGTCTGTCAGTTGATGATTGGTGAACTCATTGTGACCTGTGACTCAAATGAGTGTCACAATCAGTAATCACAACCAACATGCAATGATACTCAGATACTGATAGTGATAGTTATAGTGACCGCGAAGACTAGTGTAGCTGTAAATGGGTAAGTGTGGTAGCAGTAGTGTAGTAGGACAGTAGTCGTATGTCTATCCAACACACAGTGTGTGCATATTTAACCACTAGGAGTAGGACTGCTCCATTGTAGTTAGTAAATATAACTTATAAGTACGTAAGTACGCAGTTACAAATATATCTACTACGTACCGGGTACCGGTAAAATCAATCACAATTGTCAATCGTCTTAAGTGTTTTATTTGTTTCAAAACAACCTGTTTGATAGAATATCCTATTTTCTAAATTTCAATCGTGTCTAAAATATAATATCTATATTATTAGCAAACTTACCGAGAAGTTCGAGGTTCATTTTTAAACTTTAGCGCTAGGCTTGTCTGCTTGATTATCCGTACAATTCGAACGGAAGCGCAAAACCTGGGTTGCCGGACCTAAATTTTGATTTAACGCCAGGCAATACTAATCTATAATCAGAAAAACCAAACACTAAATTATATTTTTATACTGATATTGCCAGATTTACTCTATATTCATTTCATTATTATCATCCCTTTAGAGCAAGTATACGATACAGTATAAACGTTGTCAGATGTAATAAATATAATGTCTTTAAGTATTTTTGCAGACAATTGGAATTTATTTAACACCGCCAACGGACAAAACCAGCAAGAAATATGGGACAATAGGTTGGACAGAAAACGAATACTATATATCTTCTTCTATTCCACCATTTACTTCTTTATAGAAGTGTGGGGGAGTGATCTTGTGTGTGCTTGTTTAAGGCACTTTGTAAGCTGATATTCATTTTCGTAAAGCTGTTCTTGATGCCGTCGCTCCATCTTTTACTATAGATCAACGCTGCCAAATTTAACGCTGATTATTGGTTACTAAACTCATTAAACTGACGTCATTGCACTCCGGGCAGACCCATAAGTGCTCAGTCTCCCCAACAGATATTGAAGAGTATGCATACTGATGGTTCCGTGGCCCGCTGCTTAAACACACCTCTCAATGCCTCTCAGGCATCCAGTTCGACTTGTACAACGGGTAACTCCAAACTGCATAAATCGTTTGATCGATTCAACATCGATTTTAGTGTCCTCATCCAACCGACAGTCGCGAAGAGACCGAAGAACATCCCCATTATCCATCTTCAACTCCCCAACAATCGATGCTGTTGAAGCCTGTCCGCTCTCTCATTACCGTAAACACCTGCATGCCCAGAACAGTATATCCACGTAAGCCTCTAGAGTTTAGAAACTTCTATAGACGATATCTACTCATAATAACGCTAATTAGAATTTCAAGAAAGAATTATTTATGATTAACAGTATGTTTCAGTGTTTTCGTAAGCGAAATATTTTTTTTAGTTGAAATATTTAATCAATATTACGTTTTCGTATGTTATTATTTGTATTCATGTTACGCCCGAGTGGTTACCGGGGCCCAGATTTGGGTGTAAAGAATAGAACCACTGTTACCTGCCACGCATGTAGTAAGAGACGACTAAGGAGGTTTTGCTGAAATTGGATGCATGTATCCGCTAGGAATGCTTACTTACTTACTACTTAATCCCGTCATGCCTAGTGACACATGGGGCTTCAGAAAGGACTTTCCATGCTCTCCTGTCCCGTGCAACCTTCAGCGCAGAGCCCCACGTCAGAGATGCGGTGTCCAGTTCCTCTTCCATCATGCGCCTCCATGTTGTCCGTGGTCTGCCTTTCTTTCTCTTTCCCTCTGGTGTCCAAGTGAGGGCTATCCTTGCAGGCGTTTCTTGTCTCATTCTCATAACATGCCCGAGCCATTTCCATCTTCTCTTTTTGAGTATGTCATTCATTGGCTCTTGTCTTGTGTCTTGGAGTAGTTGGTTATTGGATATTTTACTGGCCAAAAGATTCCCAAGATTCTGCGAAGACAAGAGTGGTGGAAAACTGACAGCCTGCTAGTATCTTCTTTGGTCATCCTCCAACACTCCGATCCGTAGAGCAAAACTGGCAAAACAATGCTTTATAGAGTTTAAGCTTTGTGGTCCTATTGTAGATTTTGGACTTCCATACTGGTTTCATTCTGGCAAAAGCGGTTCTGGCCTTACTCAGACGTGATTTTATATCTTCCTCTGTGCCACCATTTAGTGTCAGTATGCTACCAAGATATGTAAACTGCTCAACCCTTTCCAGTGTTTCATCTTCTAACATTACTGGTTGTTGGATTTCACTGTTTGTCATAATTTTGTTTTTCCTGTGTTTATTTTGAGGCCTACTGTCTTTGCCGTGCTGTGAAGTATTGTACTTTTCTCTTGTATATGTTCATATTTGTGTGACACCAGGGCTATATCGTCTGCAAAGTCCAGGTCCTCAAGCATCTCGAAAGGGTCCATCTTATTCCTCTTGGTGCTTGTTGTTTTATGGCATTTTTAGCACCCAGTCAATTGTAATACTAAACAAAAGAGAGGACATTACGCATCCCTGTCTTACACCAGATTTTACTGGGAATGTTTTGTTGGAATTCTTTAGGTTGCAGGAGAAATCTTTATAGAAGAGGGCTATGATGTTGACAAGCTTCTGCGGTACGCCGTATTGTCTCAGTATCTTCCATAGGCTGTCTCTGTGGACGCTGTCGAATGCCTTTTCAAAATCTATGAAGTTGATATATATAGTCCTTGCCACTCGCTACATTGTTCTAAAATGTTACGCAGGGTAAATATATGTTCATTGTTCCTCTTCCTTTCCTAAATCCTGCTTGCTCCATTCGTAGACACTTGTCTACTGCTTCTTGTATTCGCATTATGACAATTTTGCAGAATATCTTACTTGGGATTGAAAGCAACGTGATTCCTCTCCAGTTATTGCAATCTGTTAGGTCTCCTTTCTTGGGGATTTTCACCACAGTACCCCTAGTCCAATCCTTAGGCAATTCTTCTTTCTCCAAGATATCTGCAAACAATGGCTCTAATATGTTTGCAGCTAAGATGGAATCGATCTTGAAAAGCTCTGCTGTCATTTCATCATTTCCCGGTGCTTTGTTGTTTCTCAGGGATCCAATAGCTTTTACTATTTCTTGCTTTTCTGGCAATTTGAGGTTGATATCAATATCATGTGCGGCCGGTGGGATATCAGTGAATGTTCAGGATCAGGTCTGTTTAGCACATCTTCAAAGTGGGATGTCCATCTCATATCCTGCTCCTGCTCTGTTGTCAACAGTTGTCCTAGGCTGTTTCTGACTGGCATGTTATGGTTGTGTCTTTTACCTCCGCATAATTGTTTGGTAATCTTGTACAGTGTGTGCAGATCATGTACTTTAGCAGCTTTTCTGCTATTTCTGCCGTCTTTTCCATAAATTGTCTCTTGTCTGTTCAACATCGATTTTAGTGTCCTCATCCAACCGACAGTCGCGAAGAGACCGAAGAACATCCCCTTATCCATCTTCAACTCCCCAACAATCGATGCTGTTGAAGCCTGTCCGCTCTCTCATTACCGTAAACACCTGCATGCCCAGAACAGTATATCCACGTAAGCCTCTAGAGTTTAGAAACTTCTATAGACGATATCTACTCATAATAACGCTAATTAGAATTTCAAGAAAAGAAATTATTTATGATTAACAGTATGTTTCAGTGTTTTCGTAAGCGAAATATTTTTTTTAGTTGAAATATTTAATCAATATTACGTTTTCGTATGTTATTATTTGTATTCATGTTACGCCCGAGTGGTTACCGGGGCCCAGATTTGGGGTGAAAAGAATAGAACCACTGTTACCTGCCACGCATGTAGTAAGAGACGACTAAGGAGGTTTTGCTGAAATTGGATGCATGTATCCGCTAGGGAATGCTAACCCGAAACAAATGCTTGCAGAAAACGGATGCACCTGGCCGTAAGGCGTATAACATGATGCAACGACCCCTCATAATGAGGAATGTGATAACAGATTCTACGGTCGTCAATCTGCCTCGGAGATTTAGCAACGCAGTAAGAATGTCAGACCTACCATCACGAGGGTGGCCAAAACTTACTGCGGGAAGAGGTCGGCACAAACGGGGAAGCAGAAATCATAGGAATTATATCCTACAGAACTGCCCAGTATGCAGTTTTGAGAAGAAAGAGGTGGCCCACTTACACTAGCGTCCAAGACAAACTGTATCGCGTGGCTGATGATCTGAGGCAGACGGCTGCCGTTATTAGAGAACCTGAAATCTCAATCTAGTGAGAACGCATAGTTGTATGGCTCGAAGACATGGACAATGAACAAACATTTGGAAGATATAATTAATACCTTTGAAATGGGGATCGACAGAAGAATATATCGCATTTCTTTCTTTCTTTTCTTCAATCCTGTTTTGCATCACAGCGTCAGGTCAATAAGACATTTCTAAAACGGGCTTTTGTGTGCGCTTCGTAGATAGTGTCTTTCGTCGCCTCTGTTATCTCTGAGGTCCATCTTTTGCGTGACCTGCCTTTTGCTTTGTACCCATTGTATCGGAGCAGCATTGCTCTTTGAGGTGCACTGTCTGTTGGTAATCTGTTTATGTGGCCGAACCAATTAATTTGTTGCTTCTTGATGGAGTTTAGTACTGATGTTGTACCCACTTTTTCCTGATGTCTTCATTTCTCAACCTGTCTCTTCTCCTTACCCCCAGCATTTTGTGTAGACACTTCATCTCTGTCGTGACTAGTTTTCTTTTATCATTTGATGTCAGCGTCCAGGTTTGACACTGGTAGCATAATGTGGGGAGAAAGATTGTATATAACATTGCTCTTTTTGTATTCATGGTGGTATGTTTGCATTTTAAAATTGTCGCCATTTGTCCTATCATTTGACATATCGTTAATAGTTATAAAAATAGACAAATAAAGAAGTTCTAGAAAAAACTGAGAATGAAGAAGGAATTACTACATGAAATAAAAATCGATCATATAAAATATTTTGAACGCATAAAGAAGCGTAAAGAAAGAGAGGACGGCCTAAGGAGACCCTGAAACGAACTTTGCTGAGAGAGGCAAGAAATATCGGTCAGTTCCATGGAGGAGGTTGAGTGAGTTGCCCAGGATAGATTGGAATAGAGAAATTGCTTGCAGGCCCTATGTAACGTATAACGGTACGAGAAGCGTGATACATGGGGGTCTCTGCGTCATAGAGGTTATGTGCTCATCTCTCGGGCCAAAGGTATCAGGTTTGCTCCCTCGGGAAGCCATCTGGATATTTTCCAGAGATCCCTGATCTCAGTGTAGGTGAGATTGAGTTCCCAGTCCTATCGGAGACAAACGATAAAACGCAGTTCCAGTTTTTAATTTGAGCACTAAAAAAAACCATTGACAGTTGAAAATCGAGAAGAGCTAGCTGGAAATCCGCTATCTAAGCAAAATTCATTAGAAAAGATTTAAAATAAAATATCGTCACCATATTCACAATTACATCGGAGACCTTCGTCGGTGCTACGGAGTTCGTGCACTTCAGCTGATAGCTTCCTGTGTAAGAAAGATACCGGAGCACAGATGGCTACTCGTCGAAGTGCAATGATAATGGTTCTATCAATCAATGAATGAATGAATGAATCAATCAATCAATCAATCAATCAATCAGACATTTTAAGTGACCTGCACTTCTAAGGTCTGAAGAAAAACTACAGAAAATGTTATTCGAATATATGGCCTTTTTCGTCTTTACAGACGGTCAATTGGCAAGTGTTTACTGTGACAACTTCTGAGTTTTCGCTTTTCTCTCTTGTCGTTCAGCTCGTATATAAGTCTCTTCTCAAAGACTCTGCGCCCTTTCGTAATTTGGCTTTCCACACAACTCTGTCATCAGCTAGTCCCTCCCATGTGCTGGGACCTATAGAAAAGTTTTTCATTGAGGCTTTGCAGACATCTTTATATCTGAGCAGTGGTCTGTCCTGGTGCCTCTTCCACTCCGAAAGTTCACAGAACAACATTTGTTTTGGTATGCGCAAGTTTCCATTCTTCTCACATGTCCTAACCATCTTAGTCGTCTACTGCTGATCATGCCCATGATGGAAGGCAGTTTTGCACGTTGTAGTACTTCAGAGTTGGTTATCTTGTCGTACCACCTGATGTTCATAATCTTGCGGAGACATCGAAGGTGAAAGATGTTAAGTCTCCTCTCGTGTCTTGAGTAGGCTGTCCATGTTTCTGAGCTATATAGTAAAGAACTAATTACACAGGCTCGACCACAGACTTCCCAAGGGAACTATATATATTTATATGAGAGTGTGTGAGAGTAATATGTGTCTGTGCGTGTGTGTGCTGGCGAGGAATTGTGTTTGTGTTTAAATGGATAAACAGGTAGACAAACATATAGATGAAAAGACAGACATGTAGATATATCATTATCCTCATCAAGTAGCTTGTCCCTTCCGGAACTTGGCTCCCATGACAGCAGTCCTGATAAACTATGTTCTGTGCAAGTTGACCGGCGTCAGTAGCAGTCAATCTCAGATCGTCAATGGCATCTTGCACCCCTCGTCTTCTAGGTCTTCCTCTCGGTCTTCTTCCAGGCATCATTCTTTCTTTCTTTCTTTCTCGAATCCTGTATGCCTCACAGCGTCAGGTCAGGAAGAGATTTCTAAAACGGGCCCTAGTATGCGCTTCGTAGATAGTCTCTTTCGTCGCCTCTGTTATCTCTGAGGTCCATCTTTTGCGTGGCCGGCCTTTTGCTTTGTACCCATTGTATCGGAGCAGCATTGCTCTTTAGGGTGCACTGTCTGATGGTAATCTGCTTACGTGACCGAACCATTTAATTTGTTGTTTCTTGATGAAGTCTAGTACTGATGTTGTACCTACTTTTTCCTGATGTCTTCATTTCTCAACCGGTCTCTTCTTGTTACACCCAGCATTCTGCGTAGACACTTCATCTCTGTTGTGACTAGTTTTCTTCTATCGTTTGTTGTCAGCGTCCAGGTTTGGCACTGGTAACATAATGTGGAGAAAAATATTGTGTTGAACATTGCTCTTTTTGTGTTCATGGTGACGTGTTTGCATCTTAAAATTGGCGCCATTTGCCCTATCATTTGATTTGCTTTGTTGCATCTGTGTTGAATTTCATTAGTTATTCTTCCATTTGCTGAAAAATGCTTCCCAGGTATGTGAAATCTTTGCTTGATTTAGTAGATGATTATCGATGGAGATGTTGGTAGTGTTTTCCTCTCTGGCGAATGTCATTACTTCTGTTTTGTCGATGTTAATTCTCATGTTGTATTCGATACATGCTAACTGGAGTCTGTTGATGTGTTGTTGTAGCTGTTCTTCTGTTGTTGATATGATTGCCTGATCGTCTGCAAAAGAAATTCATTTAAGAGTTCTCCGAGGTTGTTTCCTTCGGTGGTGTTAGCTATTTTACAAATGTGGTCAATGTACGTGATGAATAGCAGCGGGGATAGTACGCAACCTTGTCGCATCATTCCCTCTAAAATTATCTTCTCTAGGCACTCATGTCGTTTGATGTGTTCGAAATATTTAATTTTCTTGATGTTATGCTTTTTAATAGCCAACTCTAAAATCACACTGTTGCAGAACAGAAGCATTTGTTCTGTTCACTGTCGGCAGATATATATATAGGTTATAATGTATGGTTAAAAATCATATGGACTGAAACACAACCAGCCTAGTCTCGCCTACACGGCACCAGTCTGCTTGCGTTCCCTATCTGTTGACAAAATGGGTGTCGCAGTTTGCACCGTTTTCAGACGGTTCAAGTTGTGTTCTAAAAATGGAGTATTACTAGATTCAGTCATCCCCCTTGTCTAGACCACTCTTGAAAATAAGCTGTTCTCTGGATTGTGTGCTCTCACTGTTTCACCTGTCGAACCGTGAAGGGCAGTTTATGGGCATACGTCAGGGGTTCTCAACTTATTATCTTCTCTCTATATGTGATAGATTAAGTAGATATATATGTAAAGTGTGCTTTCAGGTACTGTTATGTTATGCGATTGATGTCATGGTACATTGGGCATTTCCATGCGTACTCTGTCCTGCGCTGCAGCTGCCATTCCAACGCACACCGTAACCATGAGAAGTTGATTATAGTAATAGCCGTCCATCGCAAGCGATGATGACAACAATCTCAGACGTGTACTGTTGCACCTCTCTGGTGTGTGCGGAGGTGACTGTAGAGCCCAATCCTAGAACAGAATCCCCGACCACAGGTGGGGCATACATGATCAAGGTTAGAAATGTGCGTGTTGTGTGCTCTGTCTTTTCGCGCTGCTCGTTTTCTCTGTGACTCAACAATACGATGATTCTCAGCTATTCGGTTCCTCTTTTGTTGTTACAGCGCCACATTTGGCGATCTTGCGCAAGGATTCCCAGCACGTATTGTCTATATCGAAGCATTTCAGAGACACTTTAAGAGTGTCTTTAAAGCGTTTTTCTGTCCACCAGCTAAACGTCTGCCCCCTTCAAGCTCGCCATACATCAACTGTTTTGGGATGCGTTTATCAGGCATTCGAGCAACGTGACCGACCCATCTCAGTTGGGCCTTCTGCAACAGGGTGTTGACGCTTGGGATCTTTGCTCTTGTGAGGACTTCGTTGTCTGGAATTTTGTCCCAGCTTTGTGACTATGCTTATCCCCTTCCGTTCCCACACAGTGACACGTAACCTTCCGAACGCAGCACTGGCTTTGGATATCCTATTGTGGACCTCAGAATCTATGTTTGCCGATCTGGATAGGAGGCTGCCAAGATAAGCAAAGTTGTCCGTTGACTGGAGACGCTGGTGTTTAATGTTGATGACTGGATCGTAATACTGTTCTCTAGGGCGGGCTGGAACATGACCTCTGTTTTTTGGTGTTAATGGTGAGGCCAAACCTATCACAGGCCATTGAGAACTTGTCCATGTAAGTCTGCATTTCTTCCTCAGAGTTGGTAGCGAGGCCACAGTCATCAGCAAACAACAGGTTTGAGATAGTTGATTCTTTTACCTTGGTGGAGGATTTTAACCTCCGAAGATTGAATAGGTTACCGTCTGTCCTGTATCTAATCTTTACCCCATGTTCGTCGCCTTCCCAAAAGACATCCGTGAGCATGGCAGCAAACATCATGCTGAAGAGTGTTGGGGCCAGTACACATCCCTGTTTGACGCCGTTGGTGACATGGAAGGCTTCCGACAGCTCCTCTTCGTCAAGTACACGTGCCATCATGCCCTCGTGAAACTGTTGAACGATCTTGATGAATTTCCTTGGGCATAACTTAACTCCTAATTCTCACACTCGTTTCAGTATTTGAGACTCGCCCATATCAAATAAATGAGAGTGTACCGCATTGATGGCATCGGCTCTGTCCATACTTACGCCCTCTTGAGTCGGAGCATTGTTTGCAAGAAATTGAGCACGTTCGTTGCCCTGCAATCCAGCATGTCCAGGTGTGTACAGCCAAGTCATTGTCTTGAGATATGTGATCTCCGAATGCTGTCCACCCATTCTGCGCGCAGACATCCAGATTCAATCATTTGAAGCATATTCATCGAGTCTGATATGATAATTGTAAGGATGGCCTGCTACTCAGTCACCAACGAGAGAGCCCTGAAGGCCGCTGTGATCACCATTGTCAGGCTCGATGTTGTTGTCTCGAAAGCGCCGCAGTCCTCATTAAGTGTGCTATAGTTTCATTGTGCTGAATCTCTCCTCTCCTCTCTTTAGCCTGTTACGCCCCTGGCGTTTAGGGCAGCAACAAACGTACACCATTCTTCCCTGTTCATGGCCTTCCTCTGTATTGTGTTCCAGCTATGATTCATTTCCTTCAGCTCTTGCTCTATCGTTCTCCTCCAGGTCGTCTTGGGTCTTCCACGCTTTCGCCTACCCTCTGGAGTCCATCTCAGTGCAGTTTTCGTGTCGGAGCCAGTCTCCATGCGCATCACATGTCCAATCCATCTCCAGCGTCGTCTTCGGATGATAGTGCCCATATTCTCTTGTTGGCATCGTGCAAGCAATTCTTGATTTGAGATAGTAGTCGGCCAGTACACGCGTAAGATTTTTCGCAGACAAGTTGTATGAAAGGCGGAGAGTCTGGACATATCCTGTTCTGTCATTCTCCAGCATTCCGATCCGTACAGCAAAGTTGACAGCACACAGCTGTTATAGATACTAGTCTTGGTTCTGATGCTGTATTGGGCAGATTTCCAGGCGGTCTGAAGGGTCATGAATGCACTTCGTGCTTTACTCAGTCTGTTTTAATGTCAGATCCATTGTGCTGAATAAGCTCACAATATTCTGGTTCCGCGCCTGACAGAGCTGATCTACAAGTGCGAGAATCTTCGCAATGGCAACGCCAGTGGCCCATTCTCTACATCAGTGTCTAAGTGTACTGACAACTCTGGTGTAATCAATCATATCCTCTGATACAGGCATCCATTCTTTCCCATGCTTCAACTCGTCTAGAGCACATACCTGTTTAATAACATTATCTACATCGGCCTCTCTTCAAACACATGTCTTTGTTTTCATTTATGGCATTATGCAGAGGATGATTTGTGTCTTCAGATACTCTCAGACAAGCTTTTACCTGTACAATTTTGTGTCTCGTGGCCATCGTTGGCAAGCCAAGAACATAGCGCATTGCTTCACATGAAGTGTCACGTGTGTAACCGAGTAAAAGTCTCATTTCGGATCCTGTCTAACTTATCCAGCGATGTTCTGCTCACTGTCAGAAGACCAAGACCGTAGTCCAGCACGCTTAGTACTAGTCCCCGATAAAGAAGGAGGAGCAGGCGTTGTTCAATATCCGCCCTCGCCATAACTTTGAGAGCGGTTACCCCTTTTCTATCCTTTGGGATTACATTCTCAACACGGCTCTTAAATGACAGGCTTCTGTCAACAGTTATTCCAAGATGTAAGGAGCAGTTGGCTTATTATTTTTCTTCTTCTTCTTCTCTTCCACCATTTACTTCTTTATGGAAGTGTTGGGGGTGAAACGTAGTGATCTTGTGTGTGCTTGTTCTTCTCTTCCACCATTTACTTCTTTATGGAGGTGTTGGGGGGAAACGTAGTGATCTTGTGTGTGCTTGTCTTCTCTTCCACCATTTACTTCTTTATAGAAGTGTTGGGGTGAAACGTAGTGATCTTGTGTGGGCTTTTTTTAAGGCTCTTTGTAAGCTAATATTCATGTTCGTAAGGCTGTTCTTGATGCCGTCGCTCCATCTTCTTCGTGGTCTTCCTCTTGCCTTGTACTCATTATACTTTTTCTGTGTGGCTCTCTGTAGTAGACGATACCAGGGCATTCTGGTCAGGTGTCCAAACCATTTAATCTGTTGTTCTTTTATGAATTGCATAACTGGTTTCACATCCAGTCTCCTTCTGATTTCTTCATTTCTAATTTTGTCACACCTGCAGCTCTTCTAAGACACCTCATCTCTGTCGTTATGATTTTCCGCTCATTAGCTGCTGTTATTGGCCATGTTTGACACTGGTAACATAGTGTTGGCCAGAAAATCGTTCTTATGAGATTTGCTTTAGTTGTTAGCGGTATCTCTTTATGTGACAACAGTGGTGTTAACTGTCCTAGTACTTGGTTAGCTTTTGTGCAACGATTGCTGATTTCGCTATCGATACTTCCATCTGCTGTGAAAATTGCTCCTAAGTATTTGGCCTCAATTGTTTGTTTTATGTCTACGTTCTGGAGTTTTATTGTAAGGCTTATTGCTTATTCTTTACGCTCTAATAAACAACGTTAAGATTAATGCTGGATTAAAAGCTATTTTTGTTAAAAATTTGTCATCAACCAGAGTTTGCTTACTTACCTGTTGTTTGCATAATGTTCTAATTTCCATGTTTACCAGATGCAAGTAACTTCGTGTTCCAAATTACCGTGCTAAAGTTCTCTCACCCGAAGTACACTCTCAGAGATCACTTCTTCGTGATGGGTCTACCCAGAAGACATGCAGGTGGCGCCCTAAACTCATTGTGAAGACTTCATTGGTTAATGAGAAGACGTGCAGGTGACGCCCTAAACTCATTGTGAAGACTTCATTGGTTAATGAGAAGACGTGCAGGTGACGCCCTAAACTCATTGTGAAGACTTCATTGGTTAATGAGAAGACATGCAGGTGGCGCCCTAAACTCATTGTGAAGACTTCATTGGCTAATGAGAACAAACAAAACAAAATGGGATCAGTAGTTCCTTTCTCTTGATATATATCTTCAAACATTGGACAAGTCTATACATGCTAATCCTCTAATACAGCAGTCATCTCAATGTACCCTCGCTCACAATACCCAAGTGATGTTGGTTAGTGTATCTTCTCCCTTAGGGTGTCTCTGTGGCGTAGAGGCTAGGTGCTCGCCTCTCGTTCCAACGGCACTCGGTTCGATCCCTCATGGAGCCATTAGAATATTTTTCCAGAGATTTCTTATCTCAGTGTAGGTGACATCGAGTTCCTAGTCCTATCGGAGACGGACGATAAAACAGAGGTCCAGTGTTCAAGCTGATAACGTAAAAGAACTCTTGGCAGTTCAAAATTGAGAAGAGCAGGCTGAAAAGCTGCTGCCCAGGTAAAAAGTCATTAGAAAAAAAAGTAATAAAATAAAATCCCTACAAAACATTTTCACCATCATCTAAATTACATCGGGGACCCTCGCCGGTGCTACTGAGTTCGTGCACTGCCGCTGACGCCCGTGTTGCCGAGGTTCGTAAGGAGAGCAACGAGTAGTAACAATGCATGTCGTAAAAGGCGACTGAGGTAGGAGCCTAGGAAGCTCCCCTAGTAAATAAAAAGCGTCGAAGAAATCGGATGGGGTGTCCTATTTGTAGGCGCAAAACGGGCACAACGTACAATCGCTCTTAGGCTCAGATCACATATAAATCACACAGAGTGGTTGACAAGTGGTTGATATGGAGCATTCGAAGAAGAAGGAGAAGAAGGATGATGAACAAGAGGAAGAGCGAGACACAAGTGGGATGGAAACATCAAGAGATTGATAAATCACAGTCTGGCAGAGTGCAACATGAAGGCAAGAGACAGAGGAGACAGTGGGGGTCTATTGCAGGCAACCTTCAATGCGAATACGGAACATGATGATACATATACATATATATGTCTATCTCCTTCTTAATCTTTGCCCTTAGGGAAGCATAGGTCCGAAACCAAGGACCTCCAAGCCCGCCTATCCAATACAATTTTTTCCAGATCTTTCCGCTCTCTCGCCATTTTTTTGCAATCCGTCTCCAGGTGTTCCTGGGTTTTCCCTTACCTGTATTGCCCTGTGGGTTCCCCCAGTTCTAGGATGACCAGTCCATATGTCCTCATTTCCTGTGCCACCTGTGTTGTCTTCCCAGTTTCGAACATCGTGCCGCCCGAGTAGTTACCGGGGCCCAAATTTGGGGTGTAAAGAATAGAACCACTATTACCTGCCACGCATGTCGTAAGAGGCGACTAAGGAGGTTTGGCTGAAATCGGATGTACATGCCCTAAACGTGTAGAAATCTATGCGTTTAGGGGCCTACAAACCAATGTGCAACGTATACACGTTCTTGGCAAAGATCAAACATATCACAAAGAGTGATTAAAATTGGTCGTAAAGAACGAACGCGAAGAAGAAGAACAACAACATGCGGATATTCCAGGTGTCAATCCTGGAGATCTTCCGGGTTGAAAGAAGATGAGTCGGTAGCCCGATTTACTTTCGAATTTATGAGCCCTTCCTTGTGGGGTTCTTCTTCCTCGGTGGGGTGGGGGTGGCGAGCTATGAATTATCTTGGTTGTGGTTTCTGTAGCTATCTAGTGTTTTTTACGATGTGGGGTAGCTAGCCCCACGCACAACTTACTTTGTCGCCTCTTACGACACGCATGGTCGCCCGAGTGGTTACCAGGGCCCAAATTTAGGGTGTAGAGAATAGAACCACTGTTACCTGCCACGCATGTCGTAAGAGGCGCCTAATGAGGTTTGGTTTCTTCTTCTCCTTCTTTGCGTTCGTTCTTTACGACCAATTTTAATCACTCTTTGTGATATGTTTGATCTTTGCCAAGAACGTGTATACGTTGCACATTGGTTTGTAGGCCCCTAAACGCAGACTTCTACACATTTAGGACACGTGCATCCGATTTCAGCCTAACCTCCTTAGTCGCCTCTTACGACATGCGTGGCAGGTAACAGTGGTTCTATTCTTTACACCCCAAATGTGGGCCCGGTAACCGCTCGGGCGTAGACAAGTACCAATTTCCCACTAGATTTTCTTCTTCCATCCCCTGTCTTCCTTCCCTGAAGCCCCTCCAATTCTGGGAAACATAATATTTATAACAGTCTCTACTAATTTGTATTACGTTTGTCCTTTGTAGAAATTGAGTCCTATAGTTCCTTCATTCTTTCTGTCATTCCTAGTCTCTCTTAACGCCTGTTTTGAATGTTTATACCGTTGTGCTATAACACGCCTATCTGATGTTTGCATGCCTTACAAATACAATGTTTCTCAACCCGCAACACTTTGTACACCTCGGAAATGTCACTAGCGACGAGGTTCTTTGTTGTGCTAAGGGAGATATGGGTTAAGATGCCCATCTGCCCAGCGTGTTCGTAGCGCGTTGGACTTCGGGTGACTATCCCTCTGTGTGTGCGGGTTCAATTCCGCGGGATGGCAGAAAAGCCACAGATTCCCAGATTTACGGTGTTCGTGGCACCGAACCGAAGGTTACGATGTCCATGGCACCGAGCCGAAGAGCTGAAAAGCTCAAGTGCTTCTGGATCGGAAAAAACAACCCAAAAAATGGGTTAAGATAGGTATATGACAGTTATGGGTTATTTTTCTTTCTTCTTCTTTTGTCATCACACTGCTACCGGGTTGTTGTCCAGTGTCGTGGTTTTCTATTTTTGTCTTGCGCTGTTCTAGTGGCTTGGGTGATAGTTATTTCTGCTCTCTAACTAAATTCTGCCATGCCATCCAACCATTTTTTTTCGTTGTCTTTCTCTCGCCTTCTTTCCTGGTGTTCTGTTGTAGAAGACTCTGTATACTGTAGAGTTGCAAGTATAAAATTTCATCGGATATATATTTTTTTCGCTAATGTAAGACTGACATATCTGGCTTTGTCCATATCGTATGTTTACACTTTTTTTTTCGCTGGCTCGCCCCGGTTTTCCCCAGATATCTTCTTCTTCTTCGCGTTCGTTCTTTACGACCAATTTTAATCACTCTTTGTGATATGTTTGATTTTGCCAAGAACGTGTATACGTTGCACATTGGTTTGGTAGGCCTCTAAACGCATAAACTTCTACACGCTTAGGACACATGCATTCGATTTCATCCAAACCTCCTTAGTCGCCTCTTACGATATGCATGGCAGGTAACAGTGGTTCTATTCTTTACACCCCAAATGTGGGCCCAGGTAACCACTCGGGCGATCCCCAGATATAATCTGATCCTTTCTGAACACCTCAGATCCGTAGACTCGTATATCGTCCGTTGCGCTAAGGCACACTGTGCTTGTCTCTCTCTCTTCTTCATCTTCGTCGCTCCATTTCGACCATTTGTTAAGTCACTCTTTGTGATTTATATGTGATCTGATCCTAAGAGCAATTGTATGTGGTGGTGCCAATTATGAGCCTACAAGCAGGCCAGCCCATCCGATTTCTGCGACGTTTTTTATTTTCTAAGGTAGCTTCTCTAGGCCGCTACGCCTCTTACGACATGCCTTGTATGTCGCAATGTTACTATTCTTTATTGCCTTGGCAAAACACGGGCGCTTATATAATATATAGAGTCGCCCGAGTGGTTACCGGGGCCCAAATTCGGGGTGTAAAGAATAGAACCACTGTTACCTGCCACGCATGTCGTAAGAGGCGACTAAGGAGGTTTGGCTGAAATCGGATGCATGTCCTAAACGTGTAGAAGTCTTATGCGTTTAGGGGCCTACCAAACCATTGTGCAATGTATACACGTTCTTGGCAAAGATCAAACATATCACAAAGAGTGATTTTTTTTTTTTGTCCGCTTTCAACTCAGACGAAGTTTCATCTCTGAAACTGATTTTGCGTGAAAATCCGTTTTTCCAATTTCTTACAATGGCTGCAGCGTGCACATTGTAAATTACTTTACACTGGCAGCCGTGTGCTCAATGTACTCGTAATTAGTATTCCCTCGCCATACAGGCAGATTTTCTCCGACTTCAGAGGTACTCACGTTATCGTCCTGAGTAAGACCAGGGACTCGAACAAATGCCGGACAGTAGGTTCGAACCCGAGCTATGAGCGTCTCACGACTAGCAGTCCCAGCTACTATCAACTACTCTAGGCAGTCCCCACAAAGAGTGATTAAAATTGGTCGTAAAGAACGAACGCAAAGAAGAAGAAATAATGTATAGAGTAAGAAATTATCATCATCGGGTGCAGTTTCTACATCGAGTTGCCTTTCAATAAGCTTCCAAATCCTTATATCTTAGCTAGATATTGCACTCTGCACTTTGTTCGTCTCTTTCATGTTTCCTTCTTACTTGTGTCCTTGTCTTCGAGAAAAGTGTATAAATGTAAAGTATTGACTTCATTACACCAGGTACTACTGCCTTGTAGTTTGATTGGGGACAATCAAAGGCTAGCGGAGTAAACCGTACACAAAACTGGACGGCAGGCAAACCAAGTAGTCCAAATAAAGACTGGTAACCTGGGCAGATGACGCTCAACAACCCGGGAGGTAGGTCGTCTAAGGGTCGCTGCCCTAAAACAAAATAGCAACCTGTTGCCTTGCAGGTCGGCTGGGGACAGTCAAATGCTAACGGAGAGCGAACCCACTAAACGCTGGTTGAAATCGTAAACATCGTCGAAGGACAAGCACTAGAGCTCCAAATGTTACTGAAGATGTTACGTAAAACTAACGTTCTTGGCAAAGGATGTTTATATATCACAACAAGAATGATCAAAATTGCCGAAAAATAGCGATTGAGAGAGAGAGAGAGAGAGAGAGAGAGAGAGAGATTACACCAAGTTTCCCCATATGGCTCCGTCCCTCTCGGCAAAAATGTCAAGCCACCTGGCGAGAGTGTTGAATAAAACACGAACTCTTTAACTCCCTCAACAATTCTAGGTATCTCCGGGGAAAAATGCATATGTGAACTGAACAACAAGATATAGATTCGAACTCACAACCTCCTGAACGCAATGAAAACGTATTAGCTTCTTCCTTTTCTTCGAACACTGCACTTGTTAACCACTCTGTGTGATTTATATGTGATCTGAGCCTAAAAACGATTGTACGTTGTGTGAGTTATGCGCCTACAAGTAGACCAGCACATCCGATTTCTGCGATGCTTTTTATCTACTAGGGTGCTCGCCTGCCCAGCGTGTTCGTAGCATGCTGGACGACGGGGGTCAAGCTCCCTGTGAGTGCGGTTCAATTCCGCGGGCTGGCAGAAAAGCCACATATTCTCCAGATTTATGGTGTTCGTGGCACCGAGTCGAAGAGCTGAAAGCTCAAGTGCTTCTGGATCGGGAAAAAATCGACTAGGGTAGCTTGACTAGGTCCTACATCAGTCGCATCATACGACATGTCTTGTAGGTCGCAGAGGCACTATTCTTTGCTTCCCTTGCGGGCCCCAGCACCACACGAGTGAACGTATTAGCAATTTCGCCCTCTAAACATTTTGGAGAAAATTTAACATGAAAAAGTAAGCCCTTAAGTTAGTTTTAAATAGTCTTATTTTGCAAAAATCTGTCAACAATGTTAACAACCGCTCTTTAAGGGCTTTTACTGCAGAATCCATAGTTGGGACCTGTAACGGTGTGTCTGTGTGTTCAGTCTCCTATCTTCATATTTGCACGTGTTACCTCCCCCTCTCCCTAAGTGAATTTGTATAGACAGTTTGGGGAAATCCCAGGTTATATTTTACCAGACGGATAAGTCAGTACAAAACTTGGATCTCCTGCGAACTAGCTCGTGGGATTTGGGTCAGGATCAGGCCTGGAGGGGTGCAAAGTCAAAAAGGGAAGAGGAGGGACGTAGGAAAGATATATGGGGGGGGTAGGAAGGAGGTATACAAGAGAATAATATAAATTTGGGTTCTCCGAAAGGGGTTCATTCTTATTTTTCATGTTTTTTGGCCTACACGCTCTGATATAACCAATAAAAGGTTAGCCTTAGGTTGAAAGTGCGTGCCTCGGCTTAAAGAGGCTTTAATCCCTACTAAACAAACAACAAACAAGGGTCCATTCTTATTTTTCATGTTTGTTGACCTACACGCTCTAATATAACCAATACATGGTTCGCCTTGGGTTGAAAGCGGGTGCCATGGCTTCTCTCTCTTTAGCCTGTTACGCCCTTGGCGTTTAGGGGACAACAAACGACACCATTCTTCCCTGTTCAGGCCTTCCTCTGTATTGTGTTCCAGCTATGATTCATTTCCTTCAGTTCTTGCTCTATCGTTCTCCTCCAGGTCGTCTTGGGTCTTCCACGCTTTCGCCTACCCTCTGCAGTCCATCTCAGTGCAGTTTTCGTGTCGGAGCCAGTCTCCATGCGCATCACATGTCCAATCCATCTCCAGCGTCGTCTTCGGATGATAGTGCCCATATTCTCTTGTTGGCATCGTGCAAGCAATTCTTGGTTCGAGATAGTAGTCGGCCAGTACACGCGTAAGATTTTTCGCAGACAAGTTGTATGAAAGGTGGAGAGTCTGGACATATCCTGTTCTGTCATTCTCCAGCATTCCGATCCGTACAGCAATGTTGACAGCACACAGCTGTTATAGATACTAGTCTTGGTTCTGATGCTGTATTGGCGTGCCACGGCTTAAAGAGGCTTTAATCCTATACATAATAGAAAATAAAACAAGAGAGATTAACCACTCTCTCTCTCTCTCTCTCTCTCTCTGCCTTTTTTCCCCGGATTGGGGCATAGGCCCTCAACCAACTCATACCAAGTCTTCCTATCTCTAGCTATCTCCTGCAGCTCCTCCAGCTCTTCTTTATATTGTTGATCTCCGCCTCCAAATCTCGTCTCCATGTATTTCTCGGCCTCCTTTTCTTTCGCTGTCCCTGCAGGTTCCAGGCAAGGACCCTTCTTGTTATATTCCCCTCCGGTTTTTGCAAAGTGTGTCATATCCAGCGCCAGCGTCTTTTTTTAACCTGTTCGTTCACTGGAACCTGTCGCCCGAGTGGTTACCGGGGCCCAAATTTGGAGTGTAAAGAATGGAACCACTGTTACCTGCCATGCATGTCGTAGGAGGCGACTAAGGAGGTTTGGCTGAAATCGGATGGACATGTCCTAAACGTGTAGAGGTCTATGCGTTTAGGGGCCTACCAAACCAATGTGCAACGTATACACGTTCTTGGCAAAGACCAAACATATCACAAAGAGTGATTAAAATTGGTCGTGAAGAACGAACGCAAAGAAGAAGAAGACTGGAACCTGTCTTGTTCTCTCCATAAGTTCCTCATTTGTGACCCTATCATACCATCTTATTCCTTCTATTCTGCGCAGACTCCAGTTGATGAATGTTTGCAATTTATGCGCTATTGTTTTAGTTGTTTTCCATGTTTCTGACCCATACAGTAGAACTGCTTTAACATTAGAGTTAAATATCCGATTTTTTGTTCTAGATTTGATTTCTTTAGACTTCCAAATGTTTCCCAGTGCAATGTTCTAACCAACCATGATTGACTACTGGATTCTCCTAAATTAGTTCTTATTTTTCATATTTGTTGGCCTACACGCTCTGATATAACACAAAAAAGCTCGTCCTTAGGTTAAAAGAGGCGTGCATCTGCCTAAAGATGCTTTAATCCTTTACATAAGAAACAAATAACAAACAAGTACAAGAGAGATATCCATACACTCTGGATTCTCCTAAAGGAGTTAATTCTTATTGTTTAAGTTTGTAGGCATACATACTCTGATATCTCTCTCTCTCGCGATCACCGCCCAGACCGATGTACCAGATCTCCCCATAAATTCTATTCATGGGGAATCTAATTCATGCAGCCTTAGCATTGGTGTGTTTTACGTCACATTTGGAGCTCGGGTGCTTATTTTTCGGCGATGTGTCCGGTTTCAGCCAGCATTTACTCGGTTCGCTCTCCGTTCTGTAGCCACCTAGTGTTTTTACAGTGTGGGGTAGCTAGCCCCAGCTCCAACCTCTTCAGTCGCCTCTTACGACATGTGTGGCAGGTACAGTGGTTCTATTCTTTACCACCCAATTTGGGCCCCGGTAACCACTCGGGCGACGCTCTAATATAAAGGCCTTTTGGTCGAAACGTTGCTGTGTATTGTCATTGTTTTTGTATTTTGTAAAACTACACTACTTTGTTATTACATGTTTCACCATTTTACCTAATTTTACTGCAGTCTTCCTATCATCATCATCATCATCAGGTGCCGTCTCCACATCGAAGGTTGGCTGCAATGAATCTCCAGTAACCTGTCTTTCGCCTCGGTGTTGCATTCTGCCAGACTGTAACCTGTCCATTTCTTAAAGTTTCCCACTTATCTCTCGGTCTTCCTCTTGCTCTTCTCCCTCAACTTTCCCCTCTAGTAAATGTTTTATCATGGTGTCATGTCTTTTTATGTGTCCAAAATACTTTACTTGTCTGAATTTTATTTCTCTTAATAATTGTTTCTTCATGCCTAGTTTTCCTAATACTTGTTTATTTGTCTATTTTCTGTCCATGAAACTCTGCCTATTCTTCTATATATCCACATCTCAAATGCATCAATTCTGTCTTCTAACTGCTTGTTCATTGTCCATGTTTCGAGCCATACATTAATATAGGATATATATAGCATTTGATCATTCTCATTTTTAGCCTGTTCATAATTTGTTTGGATGTCAGTAACTTTCTCATACTATTGAAATTATCATTGACCATTCCTATTCTCTTTTTAATTTCTGTTATACATCTGCCATCATCTGTTATCATCTGACCAAGATATAAGAAACTTTTTACTCGATGCAGTAATTCTTGATGTAATTTATATTCCTTTTAGGTTTCTCCATTTCCATAGTCTTCCACTATAGCTCTGATATAACCAAAAAAGGCTCGCCCTTAGGTTGAACGGGCGTGCATCTGTCAAAACCGGCTTTAATACGTTACATAACAAAATAAATAACCAACAAGCAACCAACAAATAACAAACAAGTACAAGAGAGGTATACATACAACTCAGGATTCTCCTTCTTCTTCTTCACCTTCGCCCTAGGAGGTATAAGTACACAACCAAGGCCTTCCTAGCCCGCATATCCAAGGCATCTTTTCCTGATCTCTCCACTCTCTCCACATTTACTTTCATTCCGTCTCCAACCACAGCCAATTCTAGATAACTAGGCCAGACAACTGACCGACGAATCCCTGACCTAGATCAGAAACATGGGCTGGAAAATATATATGTTTGATAGAACACTGCACGCTTTTTTGCAATTTTACTCAATTCTGTGAGTCTATGGTTATTTATTGGTGAAAAATGTTCATAATATTGATATTCCTTATTGTTAAACTTAATTTGTTGTATAATATAATTTCGATTTAACATGTTGTGTTGATTTTAAAATGAATTCGTCTATATACAACAATACTGGAATGTGAGGCCACATGGTGTAGTTGTGGTCTGATTTCCCATAATTCTTACCTAAGTCCGAAGTCCCATAAGTTTAAAATTGGCTATGGAATAATCACACACTCGACCTAGGTTCCATGCGTGATGAAAGGAATTGGTCTTCCTACCTCCTGTAGACCTACCTTCCTACCCCATAGAAACGTGAAGTGACTTCATACCATGTGGCCTGAAAAGGAAAAGGTACATTTTATTATATCTGAAATATAATTTTGACATTTACCTTAGAGCACCACGTTAGTTTACAGATAAATAAATGTAATTTAATTCTTATCTTCTTATCTTTCTCCTGTTTATTAAAAAATGTCAGCAAGTTTCATAAAAGTAAACGATAACTAAGAAATTCCATAAAGGAAAGTTGAGAATCGAACTTTCAAAAGACTTAAAAGGTATTATCAATTTTACTTGCGAAACAAAACATCTCTTCATATCATGTAAATGGGATTAAAATAATCACATGTCTAAAGCAGTTGCAATATAAGTTGGCGCCATTTGATTGCGGTGGGCGTTGTTTATTCGCAATAAGGAAGTTAATATTGTTACCAGTATCTCCAGACTTGTCTTGCTCGTTAATCTACTTGAAGATTTATGTGTAGTTAAATATTGTGTTTAGCAATGTTCTATACAAACTTAAAAATAATAATTCCCTCGTACCGTTATACATTACATAGGGCCTACCAGCAATTTCTCATACCACTGTATCCTGGGCAACTCGCTCAATCTCCTCCATGGAACTGAGACCGATATTTCTTGCCTTTCTCAGCAAAACTCGTTTCAGGGTCTCCTCAAGTCGTCCTCTCTTTCTTGAACCCTTTGCATCCCACTTCAATGCCTGCTTTGATATTCGTTGATCATTTCTTCTCAAGGTGTGTCCAACATATCTCCATCTTCTCTTTCTTATAACAGTTGTCACTAGGGTTGACCAGACATGTCTCTGATTTCATAACTTCTCCTGAATTCGTTCCATTTTATATTCATTATTTTTCGCAGACATCTATTTTCAAATGCATTCAGCTTGCTTTCTATATCTTTAGTCATTTTCAACTCTCGTTGGCATATGTTAGGATTGATACAACATTTGAATGAAAAATCGCAATATTCGCAATAAGGAAGTTAATATTGTTACCAGTATCTCCAGACTTGTCTTGCTCGTTAATCTACTTGAAGATTTATGTCTAGTTGAATATTGTGTTTAGAAATATTCTATACAAACTTACTTGTTGATATTAAAATCTTTATCTCTCAGATTTGCAGTCATATTTTTTAAATGTATTGATTGATTGATTGATTGATTGATAGGACCATCATCATTGCACTTCGGTGAGTAATCATGTGGACTCCGATATGTTTCTTACACAGGAAAATCTCAGCAGCAATGCACGAACTTCGTGACACCGGCGAGGTCACCGATGTAATTTTGAGGTGGTGAAAATATTTTGTAAGAATTTAATTTAACATTTTTTTTCTAATGAATTTTGCCCAGTTTGCTTGCAAATTTTTTCCGTTGATTTTAACAAAGGACGATGGCGCCACCCGTTCAGAAAGCAATGGCAAACTACTGAACGTATAAGTGGTGCCTAGAAAATCAACGACTTGTTTACTGTGGTTGATGGCTACGTCCTTTGGGATATGCCACGATTTTCATTTTCAACGGCTTTTCAGCCTGCTCTTCTCGATTTTGAACTGCCTTGAGTACTTTAACCGCCCGAGTGGTTGCCGGGGTTAAAATTTGGGGTGTAAATAATAAAACCACTGTTACCTGCCACGCATGTCGTAAAAGGCGACTAAGGAGGTTTGGCTGAAATCGGATGCAAATGTCCTAAGCGTGTAGAAGTCGATGCGTTTAGGGGCCTACCAAACCAATGTGCAACGTATACACGTTCTTGGCAAAGATCAAACATATCACAAAGAGTGATTAAAATTGGTCGTAAAGAACGAACGCAAAGAAGAAGAAGTACTTTAACTTGCGCAAGTTTAACACGGGATCTTCTCCTTTTTCGAACGCCCCATATCGACCACTTAAAACTACTCTGTGGGATTTGTATGTTATGTGGAGCGATTGTACATGTGCCAGTTATGCGTCTACAAGTAGGCAGGCACATACGATTTTTGCGATGATTTTTAATTACTAGGGTAGCTTCCCTAGGTCCTACACCAGTCATCTCTTACGGCATGCCTTGTAAGTCACAGTGGTACTATTCTTTGCTTCCCATACGGGCTCTGGTACCACACTGGTGGTTAGATTCATTGAAAAACAGAGACTTGAATGGTTTTGTCACCTGGTGAGAATGAGCCCGACTACACCAGTTACAAGAGCGTACAACCTGAACACGATGTAGTGTCCGACAGAGATGAAGTGTCTACGCAGAATGATGGGAGTAACAAGACGAGACCCATTTAGAAATACAGACATCGGGAAAAAAGTGAGTATAACATCAGTACTGAGCTTCATCAAGAAACAACAAATTAAATGGTTCGGCCACATTAGCATATTATCAACAGATAGTGCGCATCCAAGAGAAATGTTACTCCGATACAGTAAAAAGTAAAGTAAAGGAACCCTTTCATACCTCGTGGTATATAGGTCAATACAGTGTTAGGCCTGTATTTTTCATTGACCGTCGGCACACGATGGGTGATGTGGTCAGCATCACGCCGGCCGCCTTTACTTTCCCAGAGCATGTCTGGTACCCAGTTGAGGCTGGGTCAACCTGAGAGCCGTCGCGGTCGGGAAAAATTCCACGCACATTGCGGAGCTGAACCCAGACCACCAGCCTTGCGAAGCGAGTTCACTAACAACTACGCTACAGCGGCTCTTCCTCCGATACAGTGGATACAAATTAAAAGATGAGCACACGGAGTTTTTTTAAGAACCCTAGAGGAAGCAACGGAAGTAACGAATATAATCAACAAATAAACATGGTACAGGTATTAAGAGCTTCCGAAACAACAAATAGACAAACACGGGACTCGAACCACTTACCCTAGTCCTTACCACACCAATCGCCTAGCCTAGCAATACGAGCGTTTTTACGAACACAACCCGATTGGTGTCACAAGGACTAGGGTAAGTGGTTCGAGTCCCGTGTTTGTCTATTTGTTTTTTCGAAGCTCTTAATCCTGTATCATGTTTATTTGTTTATCATACAAATTAAAAGACGGGCCACGCAAAAGGTGAACGTCATAGAAAACAGAGGCGGCGAAAGACACTGTTTATGAAGGGCACTCAAAAGTCTCTTATGCAGGGGCCTTCTTCTTCTTCTTTTGTCATCACACTGCTACCGGATTGTTGCCCAGTGTCGTGGTTTTGTTTTTGTCTTGCACTGTTCTGGTGGCTTGTGTGATTGTTATCTTTGCTCTTTCACATGATTCTGCTACGCCATCTAACCATCTTTTCCGTGGTCTTCCTCTTGCCTTCTTTCCCGCTGTTCTGTTGTAGAAGACTCTGTATACTGTGGAGTTTGGATGCATTCTTATTAAGTGACCAAACCACTTCATTCTTTGTTTATCTATGTAATTCAAGCACGGTTTTGTGCCAACTTTCTTTCTTATGCTGATGTTGGTGATTCTGTCTTTTCTTGTGTTGTTGGTAACTTTTCGCAGGCAACGCATTTCACATGTAGGCAGGGGCCTAGTAGTAAATAAAAACGTTGCAGAAATCGGTTGTGCTGGTCTCCTTGTAGGCGCATAACTGGCACAACGTACAATCGCTTTTAACTCAGATTACATACAAATCACAAAGAGTGGTTAACAAGTGGTCGATTTGGAGCGTTCGTATGAGAAGAAAAGCACATGCGCGAAAACGATGACTACCTCTTATGTTGATGTTTTATCTGTGTCTTGACCTCTTTTGTACAGGTAGACGGAGCGTGACCAAGCGTGTTTACCTTCACTTTCAATGTTGGACAGTTTTGCAATAGGTGTTCTGATATCATGAAGCTGGTACTACAGGTACACAAATCTGATGTGCCAATCTTGAATTTGTCTAGGGAATGCTAACCCGAAACAAATGCTTGCAGAAAACGGATGCACCAGGCCGTAAGGCGCATAACATGGTGCAACGACCCTTACAATGAGGAATGGGATAACGGATTCTACGGTCGCCAATTTGCCTCGGAGATTTAGCCACACGGTAAGAATGTCAGACCCACCATCACGAGGGTGGCCAAAACTTACTGAAGGAAGAGGTCGGCACAAACGGGGAAGCAGAAATCATAGGAATTATATCCTACAGAACTGCCCCCAGTATGCAGACGAGAAGAAAGAGGTGGCCCACTTACACTAGTGTCCAAGACAAACTGTATGGCGTGGCTGATAATCTGAGACAGACGGCTGCCTTTATTAGAGAATCCGAAATCCCAATCTAGTGAGAACGCAGAAGACAAACTGTATGGCGTGGCTGATAATCTGAGGCAGACGGCTGCCTTTATTAGAGAATCCGAAATCCCAATCTAGTGAGAACGCAGAAGAAGAAGAATTTGTCTCTGCATTAGATAATGTTTCAGTCTGTTGTATCCTGTACGTTAGCGTGGCGCTCAGCAACAGAAGGCTGTCTAGCTCAGACGGGAAAACCAAAAATCCTGCTTAACGGGGGATGGTTTTTATAAGTGTTTTATAGAATACTGTAAGGTTTTCTGCAATTTTACAAAATTCTATGTCCGTGGTAATTTATTGATAAAAAGTGTTAATAATATTGATATTCCTGGGTGTTAAACTGAATTTGTAACATAATATAACCTTGATTTAGCAAGTTGCTGCGTTGTTTTTTAAATGAATTTATCTTTATCTAACAATACTGGAATGCGACGTCACGCTACGGTTTTGGTCTGATTTCCGAAAAATGTTACCTGAGCCCGCCGGCCTATTGTTATCGGAGGCCATGACGTATGTTAGTGTTTCAGTCTGTTGTATCATGTGCTCGGAGCTCGCAAGATGAGCAAAGAATAGTAAACTGTGACTAACAAAGCATGTCGTACGAAGCGACTGTGGTAGGTAAGCTACCCTCTCTCTCTCTTTGCCTTTTTAACCCGGATTGGGGCATAAGCTCTCAACCAGCTCATGCCAAGTCTTCCTATCTCTAGCTATCTCCTACAGCTTCCTCCAGCTCTTCTTTATATTGTTCATCCGCCCGAGTGGTTACCGGGGCCCAAATTTGGGTGTAAAGAATAGGACCACTGCTACCTGCCACGCATGTCGTAAGAGGCGACTAAGGAGGTTTGGCTGAAATCGGATGCATGTGTCCTAAACGTGTAGAACCCTATGCGTTTAGGGGCCTACCAAACCAATGTGCAACGTATACACGCTCTTGGCAAAGATCAAACATCACAAAGAGTGAAAATTGGTCGTAAAGTACGAACGCAAAGAAGAAGAAGATATTGTTCATCTCTGCCTCCAAATCACGTCTCCATGTATTTCTCGTTCCCTTCTTTCGCTATCCCTGTGAAATCCCTTCCCAACTGCCTTAAAATGTTTCTCTTGGCGATATTCTCATGACAAAGCCCGAAGAGATTTGAGCTTGGCTTGTACGCAAGGCTCTATTTTCGTAAGCGTCTCCAGGCGAGAAATGGATGTTAGTTTGTCGTGAAAAGTTAACAGCTTGCGGCGACAAGGACCATTCTTGTGATGTGTTACAGTGAATGCGTGATTGATTGATGTGCAATGCGAGATCTTCACTGTAAGCATATTACATAACTTGGGTATCATGCATATTGTATTCACTCTTATTAGAGTAGTGGTTCTCAAACTGTGGGGCGCGACCCCTTTGGGGGTCGAACGACCATTTCACAGGGGTTGCCTAAGACCATCGGAAAACACATATTTATCATAATTATAAATAAATATTGTTACATAATTTCATGGTTGGGGGTCACCACATCATGAGGAACTGTACTTTTTTTTTTTTCTTTCGTCCGCTTTCAACTCAGACGAAGTTCCATCTCTGAAACTGATTTTTGCGTGAAAATCTGTTTTTCCAATTTCTTACAATGGCAGCAGCGTGCACATTGTAAATTACTTTACACTGGCAGCCGTGTGCTCAATGTACTCGTAATTAGTATTCCCTCGCCATACAGGCAGATTTTCTCCGACTTCAGAGGTACTCACGTTATCGTCCTGAGTAAGACCAGGGGACTCGAACAAATGCCGGACAGTAGGTTCGAACCCGAGCTATGAGGCGTCTCACAGCTAGCAGGCCGAGCTACTATCAACTACTCTAGGCAGTCCCCGAGGAACTGTACTAAAGGTCGCGGCATTAGGAAGATTAAGAATCACTGTATAGAGTATTGCACGTTAAGTCTAGTTGACGTTGTGTTGTGAATATAATGAATAAAGTATTTGAAAAATTACCATTGTATGATTGAGAAAATAATGAGTTTTAAGAACCCCGGCGCCTTTTTGCCGGGACTCGCAAGGGAGCAAAGAATAATAACACTGCGACCTACAAGGCATGTCGTTAGAGACGACTAGGTAGGGGCTTGGGAAGCTACCTAGTAAAAATTGTAAATAAATAGGGTGTGCTGATCTACTTGTAGGTGCATAACTGGCACAACCAGGGGCGGCTCGTCATTAAGGGCCAGTGGGACCAGGCCCCACCAAAAATATTGAGTAACGTGTACTTATTATTTCAGACATTATTTGTTTATAATTATTGCTTTCAACGGGATACTGATTAGCTTTGAAAGTTGATAGATAACGCTAAAATATCACCTACATTCTGAACTCTAAAATTCAGCATATTTTTTCTCTAATTAGTATACACCCATGGTCATTTGGGGCCAGTAAGAACAGGCCTACCAAACCAAAATAAATTAACGTGTACATATTATTTTAACAAAAATTTGTTCGTAATTATTATTGTTAACTTGACACTGATTAGCTTTGAAAGTTGAATATTTAACACTAAAATATAAATATTATATCATAATAATATAACAATCATAATAATATATAAACATTATTATTTTAAAAATATTATATACGGTCTCAAATTCAGCTTTCTAAAATGCTTGACGTATATATCAGCGCACTATGCTTTATCGGGTCGTTTTAAAATTCTCTACTGACGATGTAACATTGCGACCTCTGACCGCTATATTTAATAATAATTGACAAAACAATTTATGTTCTTTTATTTACCGGAAGCTAAATTCCTACGCGATCAACCAATTAACAGTGAAACGACGATTCTTGATTAAATAGTACTTTGTATAATTATTGATTGAATCACAAATTATATCAAAAATAGTAGAAAAGGATATGCATTAATAGAAATATGTAACTAACTATTATTATAATCGTTAACGGTAATCGTCCATTTCGTATTATGGCTTACTCGAAATTCAAAATGAATCAAATGGATTATTTATTACGAAATCCGTTTCCTTCGTTAAAGATAGAAGAAAAGCTTGAAATTAAACGGATAGGTGCATATCAGCCAAATAGCTTTGTATATGTGCAACAAGATGGCAAGAAAAGAGGACTTTCAATAATAAGTGGTTTAGTAAAAAATCGTGGTTAACTGTCAGTGAGGAAAAGAAAAGTTTTTGTTTGTTTTATTGTTTGCTATTTCATGGTGAAGGACTGTGGTCAACGGTAGGTTGTAGGGATCTCTTTTTACCTTAGTTATATGGTATATATTTTAGTTGTTGTTGAACCCCAGGAATTATGAGTTTTCACCGCCCGAGTGGTTACCGGGGCCCACATTTGGGGTGTAAAAATAGAACCACTGTTACCTGCCACACATGTCGTAAGAGGCGACTAAGGAGGTTTGGATGAAATCGGATGCACATGTTCTAAACGTGTAAAAGTCTATACCAAACCAATGTGCAACGTATACACGTACTTGGCAAAGATCAAGTATATCACAAAGAGTGATTAAAATTGGTCGTAAAGAACGAACGCAAAGAAGAAGAAATGAGTTTTCACCATTTTGCCTATAGTGCGTGGAGGAGAGTGCCAGGCTTTCTTGCAATGAGAGCTGGCAATTATGGTTGACCATTGATTTAGGAGGAGAGTATACGCTTACACCCGACTCATACATTGTTACTTCTTACATTTACTTTGCGTTTATGCAACTTTTTTCATTAGACATCGGCAGAAGATGAGTGCATTCACTAGTATTTAGGCCCCAAGAGGCGTGTCTGCGTTTGCTTTATTACCTATACCAGAGTAGCTCTCTCTCGAAACCTTACCCACTTAGCCAGACATGATCTTTTATCTATTTCCAGGGTCACCACGAGGAGGTGGAGTAGGGTCTTGATCAGTGCCAGCTCACTTACCCTGTCGCAACGTTGTCCCGTTTGTTATTTGCGCATGCGGCGCCAAATCATTATGGTAAAGGGGAATAACTTCGCGGAATAGACAAATAATAGTAAATACTAAAATATAAACCTGTCTAAAAACCATGATTTTTCCGACATTTTGTCTGGCCCACCACCAAAAATGACCACGAGCCGCACAGGGCACAACGTACAATTGCTCTTGGGCTCGGATCACATATACACCATAAAGAGTGGTTAACAATAGTCAATATAGAGCGTTGGAATAATAATAATAAGAAGAAGAACCCAGGGAAGCACTGGAGCCAAAATATATCATCGATGAATAGACAGTGAACAAAATATATCATCGATGAATAGACACTGAACAAATATTAGAGGTTTCGGGGGGACCGACTGCTTACCAAACACAGTATTCGAACCACAAACTTTTATTTATTACAACGAGCTAGCTGGTTATGTTCTTAAACACGCTCGTTTGTATGGTTAGACCACGACCTTCTCTATTATCTGGCCATAACGCTCCATTTTTAATGGCGGATAGGTGAGGCGGAGTCTTCAACAATTTTCAAACGGATTATTATTCTCCTGTATTACTACTATCGGATTAGTTTGTCATTGTATATTGTTAGTTATGTTAGTTATTGTATAATTATAATTATATATTTATAATTTAATAATTATCTTCCTTAACAACAAAATAAGTCGGTCGTGGTTAGACAATGGATGCCGTAAGAAATAATGGTTTATGGTTCGAATCCTGTGTTTGATTTTTTTCTCTAATTTTTCTAATATAATAACCCGGGTTACCGGGCCCAAATTTGGGGTGTAAAGAATAGAACCACTGTTGCCTGCCACGCATGTCGTAAGAGGCGTCTAAGGAGGTTTGGCTGAAATCGGATGCATGTGTCCTAAACGTGTAGAAGTCTATGCGTTTAGGGGCCTACCAAACCAATGTGCAACGTATACACTTCTTGGCAAAGATCAAACATATCACAAAGAGTGATTAAAATTGGTCGTAAAGAACGAACGCAAAGAAGAAGAAGCAGAATAAGAAGAAAATCAAAGACTAAAAAGATAGCACGATCAAGAACATGAACACATAAGAAAAGAATGAATCCAGGACGGACACCATTAAAATAAGAAGACAGAACGTTTATGATAAAAAATCATCACGAGCAGCAACATGAAAACCAAAGAAATGGAAGACAGCATTAGCACAAAATAAAAAATAAAGACATAGAAGACAGCATTAGCACAAAATAAAAAATAAAGAAATAGAAGACAGCATTAGTACAAAATAAAAACTAAAGAAATAGAAGACAGCATTAGCACAAAATAAAAATCAAAGAAATAGAAGACAGCATTAGCACAAAATAAAAATCAAAGAAATAGAAAACAGCATTAGCACAATAAAAAAA
Source organism: Arion vulgaris (assembly GCA_020796225.1). Lineage (NCBI taxonomy): Eukaryota > Metazoa > Mollusca > Gastropoda > Stylommatophora > Arionidae > Arion > Arion vulgaris. Next base: position 14,830,668 of record CM036768.1, read on the forward strand.
ATAGAAAAATTAGCACAAAATAAAACCAAAGAAATAGAAGACAATATGGGCTTCTTCTCTTCCACCATTTACTTCTTTATAGAAGTGTTGGGGCGGGGGGCGGATGTAGTGATCTTGTGTATGCTTGTTTTAAAGCACTTTGTAAGCTGATATTTATTTTCGTAAAGCTGTTCTTGATGCCGTCGCTCCATCTTTTGCGTGGTCTTCCTCTTGCTTTGTACTTATTATACTTTTCCGTATGGCTCTATGTTGTAGGCGATACCATTCCATGGCATTCTTGTCAGGTGTCCAAACAACCATTTAATCTGTTGTTCTTTTATGAATTGTATGACTGGTTAACCATCTCTCTGTCGTTATGATTGCCTTATGACAACATGGGCAGACAACGTGAAAATAAACATAAAGACAACACGGGCAACAGCAGGAAAACCAAATAAAATAAAGACAACACGGGCAACAGCAGGAAAACCAAAGAAAATAAAGACAACATGGGCATCAGCAGGAAAACCAAAGTAAAAGAAGATCAAATGAGCAAAAACAAGAGAACCGATAAAAAAAAACAAGTATCAGATATAAAACTGTATTTCTAAAAGTGAACAGAATCTGCTACCCAAACTTGTCATATAATCACCCCCCTCCCCCTCTCTCTCTCTCTCTCTTCCCTTCCTCCAAATAATCATCTTTGTGATAAAATCATCGTTAAGCCGTTGACTGCTTGCAAGTTGATGCAACTCAAGTGTTGTACACTGTACAAGGCAAGGCGTATTGAGCGAATAATGAATGTTTATTATCAATTGTTCAGACCGCACAAGAAAACAAAATCCGGATACTACGAGGTCACAAATATTGATTTTTCTCACTGTGACCTTATCTGTTCGCTCGACTTTCACTCCCTGATATTGCCCTTTACCACCTAAATTGTTAAATCCTGCTTGGGTCAGCAGGCGGGTTTTCCACTCTTGGTGCCTCCTACCGGTGTAAAATATTTATCTAGTCCAGTTTTCTTTATTGTTGTCGCCTGAAAATGTTTTCCTTATAATTGACAACAGGAGTGGTCCCAGTTATGCTTTAGTTAATTAAACTTAGACAGTGCACAGCAGACACGCACGAAAACTAAACAATCTCCACACAAGTTGTGTACGCAGACTACGCAGATCATAAGAGCCAAGATCCAAAGCGTCAGCACTCTGTCGCAGTAGGCCCAAGTGAGATGGGTCAGTCATGTTGTTTAGATGCTTGATAAACGCGTCCCAAAACATTTGATGTATGGCGAGCTGCGAAAAAGCAACCAGAGCCAACTACAAACTTATGGGCCTTCGGACTCAGGTAATAATTATGGGAAATCAGACCACAACTACACCACGTGACCTCGCATTCCATTATTGGTGTATATAGACGAATTCATTTTAAAATCAACACAAAATGTGAAATCAAAGTTATATTATCCAACAAGTTAAGTTTAACACTAAGGAATATCAATATTAAATATTTTTCACCAATAAATAACCATAGACTCACAGAAATGAGTAAAATTGCAAAAAAAACAGTGTTCTAACAAATATGTATATTTTCCAGCCCCCTTCTCTGATCTAGATCTGGGAATCCCCAGTCAGTTGTCTGGCCTAGTTATCTAGAGTTGGCTGTGGTAGAACAAACGCTTTAAAGACACTTAAAGTGTCTCTGAAATGCTTAGATATAGACACCAAGTGCTGTGAATCCCTTGCGTAAACTCGCCAAATGTGGCGCTGTAACAAAACAAGAGGAACTCGCATAACTGAGAATCGACGTACTGTTGAGGCACAGAGAAAGCGAGCTGTGCTAGAAAATAAAACACACAACACCAACATGACTAACCCTGGTCATCTATGTCACACCTGAGGTAGGGGACTGTGTTCTATGATTGAACTATACAGTCCCCCCACACACACAGAGAGGTGCAACAACACATGTCTGAGACTGTCGTCACCATCGCTTGCAATGGATGGCTTCTTCTTCTTCGCGTTCGTTCTTTATGACCAATTTTAATCACTCTTTGTGATATGTTTGATCTTTGCCAAGAACGTGTATACGTTGCACATTGGTTTGGTAGGCCCCTAAACGCAAGGTTTCTACACGTTTAGGACACATGCATCCGATTTCAGCCAAACCTCATTACTCGCCTCTTACGACATGGTGGCAGGTAACAGTGGTTCTATTCTTTACACCCCAAATTTGGGCCCCGGTAGCCCCGGTCTAAAGCCGAAGGACTGACTTCATTGCACCCGGCTTTACCCCATATAGCTCAGTCCCTCTCCGCAGAAATGGCACGCCACCTGCCGAGGGTATCGCACATAGCACGTACTACTTAACTCCAGCAACAATCCTTGGAGTCTCTGGGGAAATATGCACTTGTGTGCAGAAAAGCGGTCGGATTTGAACCAACGACATTCGGAACGCAAGGCATGTGTCACTTAGTCACATATTCTTCTATAAAAACCACATATCTATGTCTTGCAGAGATTCAGCTGTATGTTTATTTATTGCCCATGACTCAATATACAGAGACGCAGGATTGACTTCATTGAGCCCGTGTTTTGCTGGGGATCGCAAGGGGGGTAAAGAATAGGAACACTGCGACCTACAAGGCCTAGAGGCGGCTGAGATAGGGGTCTAGGAAGCTCCTATAAAAGCGTCGCAGAAAACGTATGCACTGGTCTATTTGTAGGCGCATAACTAGCACATCGTACAATCGCTCATATGCTCAGACAGTGGCGGCTCGTGCTAAGTTTTGTTGGTGGGGCCAGAAATATTTTTGGGTGGAAAATCATGGTATTGGGTTAGATTATATTTTAATTTATTCACGTTACACATAATTTTGGTTTGGCTCGGCCCCACCGGCCTTTAATGACGAGCCGCCACTGTGCTCAGATCATATACAAAGCACAAAGAGTGGTTAACAAGTGGTCGACTTGGGGCGTTCGATGAAGTTATCACAGTTCGATAACATATCTATTGATATAGACGAAGACCCATTGTTGAATACGTTGTTTTCGTGCATTGTTAGTGTCTACATTGTTCCTTTAATAATAAAAATAATAAATATCACAGAATAACATCATCATCATCAGGTGCCGTGCCGGCTGGCTAGGCGATCATGGATCTCCACAAATCTCTGTCGTTGGTGTTTGCTATCAACTCAGATGTTGACGCTCTACCGTGCCATGAAGTCAGGCTATCCAACATTTTCTCACTTTGTCTTCCCCTGTCTCGTCTACCCTCGATTTTACCGGTGGTCACAATGTGTTCTAAACCTTCCCTCCTCATCACATGCCCGAAAAATGATGACTGCCTCTTTCTTATATTAATGATAAGCTTTCTCTGTGTCTTGATCTCATTCAGCACCTCAACATTAGTCATTTTAGCAGACCATGGTATTCTCATCATTCTTCTATAAAACCACATTTCTGTGGCCCTCAGAGATTTTTCGATCTGTGTGTTCATTGTCCATGACTCGCATCCGTATGTCAGTATTGGTATATGTAGCTCTGAATCACAGAACAACGCAGAAGACAAAAACATGCGCTATGGGAATACAGTCAGAATAAACTGTCATTAACACACCTTTATTTTTGCCTTAGGTCCACAGACATAAGATATTGTAAGCAGGTTAAAAAAAAATAGATAAAAAGTTGTGGAATTTAATATCCACTTTTACCCCCAGATCCGTATTCCCCGGCTAGACTAGACGGTATAAGAAGTTAATGCAGTATGAGAGGTCGCGCAATAAATCAAGGTCCCTTTTCTAATGGTACGTTACGTTACCAGAACAGAATATATCTTTGTATTACTGGTATATGCAAGATTCCTTTTACAGTTGAGTGATACTGAAATGTTCTCGGGGTAGCTGACCTGGTTCACCCGAGTGGTTAGCGGGGCCCAAATTTGGGGTGTAAAGAATAGAACCACTGTTATCTGCCACGCATGTCGTAAGAGGCGACCAAGGAGGTTTTGCTGAAATCGGATGCACATGTCCTAAACATGTACAGGTCTGCGTTTAGGGGCCTACCAAACCAATGTGCAACGTATACACGTACTTGGCAAAAATCAAACATATCACAAAGAGTGATTAAAATTGGTCGTAAAGAACGAACTCAAAGAAGAAGAAGAAGAAGCTGACCTGGTTGCGCGCTAACTTCTTCTTCTTTTTTAGCGATCTCTGGTCATACGTTTAGTTTACTGTGGACCACAAACTGGGCAGTCGGCTTCAGGTCTGTCAGGTTTCCCCAAAGCTTAGTTTTCAGGTCGACTGGATGTGGCCACATGCTGTTTATCAGCTCCCCCAGGATATTACAGTCTTGCTGGACATGTTCGGGTGTCTGTTCCGCTTGCAGACACTGGCAGAGAGCTGTTTGACTTATTCCTAGTCTATATAAGTGTTTGTTGAGTCTGCATTGTCCGGTACTCACAAAATAGATGAGACTGCAGTAAAACTATTTGATTGACAAAACACGTAATCACAAAGTACTGTAGTTTTACAAATTACAAAACAATGACAAAATACAGCAACGTTTCGACCAACAAAGACTTTATCAAGCAAACGAACAACAGGAGTGACAAATGAAAAAAACAAATGGACGACCAAATACAAACGTTTCTAATGAAAATCTGGGAATAAAAACGAATAACTAGTTTTTGTGTGTTTTTTGTGTTACATTTATTTCGTTATTCGTTTTTACTCCCAGATTTTCATTAAAAACGTTTGTATTTGGTCGTTAATTTTTTTTTCATTTGTCACTCCTGTTGTTCGTTTGCTTGATAAAGGTTTTGTTGGTCGAAACGCTGCTGTTTTTTGTCATTGTTTTTGTAATTTATAAAACTACAGTACATTGTGATTACGTGTTTTGCATTGTCCGGTAGGTAGTCGAAATATAATGACCTGGTCTTCTAAATCTACTTCTTCCTCGTTTGTTCTCATACTCCCGTTGTTAAGCACGATGAGTTTAAAACATGGAATTCGTTGTGTCTCAGTTTTCAGCGTGAGCTGTGGTATCTGCACAGCTTTCGGTCCGACATATCCTTCTTCAGCATAGCCTTCTTTGGGTACCGGCTTAGCTTCTCTCTCTTCAATTTCCACAAATTAAACCAGAATTCTTGGTAGCCATCTGTTTCCGGTGCCACCACTCGGAGCGGAGTGGAGTCTTGATCAGCTTTGTTCTTACGCTGACTCTGACGCTAGAAGTCAGCTGTGAGTCGCTGACTGCTACAAACCCATGCAGCTTGTTCGGAGCGTTAGGCCCCACTTTTAAATTTAAAAACACAGTAAAGTCTATGTTCAGTACCTTATCTCGGTCTACCGCCTGCCCAGCGTGTTCGTAGCGCGTTGGACGACGGGTGGCAAGCTCCATGTGAGTGCGGGTTCAATTCCGCGGGCTGGCAGAAAAGCTACAGGTTCTCCAGATTCAATGTGTTCGTGACACCGAACCGAATAGCTCAAAGCTCAAGTGCTTCTGGATCACAAAAAAATTTTGGTCTACCAAGCCGGTAAAGGTCATGATTCATCAAGTATGTTCCGTGTTCGTGGCACCGAGTCGAAGGGCTTTCAGCTCAAGTGCTTCTGGATCGGAAAAAAAAAAATCAAGTATGAGAAATCAACAAGAAATACAGCTGCATCAATGTTTTACAGTAACGGGGTGGTTAAGAGGTTAAGCTGTTGCCTGCGCTCCCTAGGTCGTAGGTTCAACTCCGGACCACGTCGTTCTGTTCACATAATATCAATATAGATGGGGACTGCAGTAAAACTATGTAGAATGGCGAAACACGTAATAACAAAGTACTGTAGTTTTACAAAAACAATGGCAATACACAGCAACGTTTCGACCAAAAGACCTTTATCAAGCAAACAATACAACAGGAATGACGAATTTCACTTCACACTACATGTAGACTTTGACAAAGATATTACAATGGTCAAAAATGAATGAAAATATGTGACTAAAAACGAATAACAAAATAAATACAGAAAAACTAGAAGTGGAAAAAGAAGAGAAACAATAAAAATTCAAGTAAATATATGACATTACATTTAACATATACACATAAAAATAGGAGCATGAGAAGAGACAGTGCTAAGAAGCATAGGCGTGTAGAGCGTTGAGTCCATAAGGTCGTTTTATGGTACCATGAGATAGAGATCCCTAGGATTGTTACCGGAGCTATAGAGTTTCCTACCTTAGGCAATACTCTCGGCAGGTGGCGTGCCATTTCTATGGAGGGGGCCGAGCTCAATGGGATAAAACCCGGTGCAATGAAGTTAATCCTTCCTCGTTACACCCTTGATCAATAAATAGACATTGTACAAATATTAGGAGCTTTCGGGGGGAAAAAAACCACAAAATTACCAAACACATGAATCGAACAGCTTACTCTTATTTCTTACGCACCCATTGCGTAGCCTAGCATCTCATCGTTATACCCTTTAAAGCGAAACCAATATGACACGCTTAACTTGTAAGTTATTCTTCCCGATAAATAAGAGCAAATAAGATAAATAAAGTTCAGAAATTGCACAATTCAGATGTGTATTATTCGTTTCGATCTTGTCGCTACCGGTTATATTTTTTTTACACCGCTATCATGTTGCAGAATAAATACATCAAAAGTCGAACTTTTTTTCAAACGACAGTCAACGTCAGCTTCTTCGTTGAACAAGTCCGACCTGAGGTAACTCGCGTCTGTTTAACTACGATTATGCCCCATTCTAGCCTCCCTTTCCTTGTTCAATTGACATTAAGGAAGGGGGGAAAATGTGGATGAAGGTGTGACGAAGACGATGTGGTTGCCCAGCAGGTTGGTTCACTGTACCTTTCGATTCGTCGACACTGAGTTTTTCCTGTGTTGTCGGGCCTAGAGATCCATTGTTAGATTTTGACCTAAGCTAAAGGTGGTGTTTAGAGGGTGATCACAAACGGGAATGTGTAAGTTCGTGTTGGAGACCGCTGTCAGTGTCATTCTTGTACGTGTAAACTAGTTGTGTTGTGTTACCAGTTAATAGACTACACAGATTTTTTATTCTTTACTGTTAGACTGTATATTAGATGTACGGTGTATAGATACATTATGCTCCCATTACAATTAACACACGAATTCTCACTTGGCTCATCTACAAAGTGTGTCGTCCTAAAATTGCTGAATCGTTCGGTAAGTATTTATTTGTTTTCAAAAGTGCTAAGTTGAAGTCGTTTTTATTCTTAAGTTATGTACTAATTTCTCTTCTCTTCACCTTTCAACTCCCAACGGAGCACAGGTCTTCAACAAACTTCTTCCAGCTCTTCCTCTCTCCTGCCATCCCTTCCAATTCTGTCCATGTTTTACCAATCCTTTTCATATCAGTTTCCAGCTCTCTTCTCCAGGTATGCCTAGGCCTTCCCTGTCTCCTTCTCCCCTGCGAGCTCCAAAGCATTGCCTGTCTTGCAATGCTTTCAGTCGGTCTTCTCAATGTGTGTCTTTAAAGGGTTTTTAAGCGAAGGATTGACTTCATTGCACCGGGTTTTACCCCATATGGCCCGGTCCCTCTCCGCAGAAATGGCACACCACCTGCCGAGAGTATTGCGCAAAGCACGAACTCCGTAGCTCCAGCAACAATCCTAGTGGTCTGTAAAAACTGCACTCGTGAACATAACGGCGGGGTCAGGATTCGATCCACAAGCCATCGACTCCCAATGTGTGTCTTACCCAGTCTTTTCATGCTCGTTTCTTCCTTAGTTCTTTCTCAGTTTCTCATTTGTAATCTTATCATACCATCTCAGTCCCTCTATTCTACGTAAGCATCCATTTATGAAGGTCTTCCGTTTTTCTACGTTACTAGTGCTACGTCAGTAATATTGATTGATTGATAGTAACCATCATCATTGCACTTCGGTGAATAACAATCTGTGCTCCAATCTCTTTCTTATACAGGAAGATCTCAGCGGCAGTGCACGAACTCCGTAGCTCCGGCGAGGCTCCTAGATGTAATTTAGAAGATGGTGAAAGTATTTTGTGATCATTTTTATTATTTAATCTTGATAACGAATTTTGCAAGGGCAGCGGCCTTCCAGTATGTTCTTCTCGATTTTGAACTGCCAAGGGTTCCTTTACGTGTTCAACTTGAACAAAGGGCCTACTTTTTATCGCCCGTCTCCGATAGGACTAGAAACTCGATCTCACCTACACTGAGATCAGGTATCCCTAGAAAAATATCGTGGAGCATATAGCCTCAACAGTTGTTCTTTTGCCGGTCTCCGGCTGTTTTCTTTATAGTCTCCCAGGATTGTCCAGCACCCTTCAGTTCATCAAGAAGACTTCGTCTCCAGGTCTGTTTAGGACGCTCCCTCTTCCGTTTTTTTTGCTGGTTCCACTCAAGTGTTTGTTTAGTGACACTCGACTGTGTCTTCCGTAGGGTATGCCCACAGTCAACTCTAGATAACTAGGCCAGACAACTGACAAGGGTTTCCCTGACCTAGATCAGAAAAGGGGCCGGAAAATATAGATGTTTGATAGAGCACTGCAAGCTTTTTGCAATTTTAGAGCACTGCAAGCTTTTGGAATTTTACTCAATTCTGTGAGTCTATGGTTATTTATTGGTGAAAAATATTCATTATATTATTTCTTATTGTTAAACTAACTTGTTGCATAATATAACTTCGATTTAGCATTTTGTGTTGATTTTAAAATGAATTCGTCTATATACACCAATACTGGAATGACGAATACGAGGTTACTGGTGTAGCTGGGTCTGATTTCCCATAATTCTTACCCGAATCCGAAGGCCCATACGTTTATAGTTGGCTCTGGTATGCCCGAACCACCGCCATTTTCCCTCTTAACCTGGGTCATCATGGACTCTTGTCCTATTCTTATCCACAGGCCTGTGTTTACAATTCTGTCATACCATCTGGTCGAATGACAGACATCCGTTAACAAACGTTGAATCTTACTTGTATTTAACTGGCGTCTCGCCATATGATTTAAGCCTCGACCAATCTGTTCAGCTAAAAGATGCGTTTTTACATTACAGAATCACCCGTGTGGTGGCCGGAGCCCATAAGGGAAGCAAAGAATAGTACAACTGCGACCAACAAGGCATGTCGTAAGAGGCGACTCATGTAGGACATAGGAAAGTTACCCTAGTAAATAAAACGCGTTGCAGAAATCTGATATGCTGGCTTACTTATAGGCGCATAGCTAGCACAACGTACAATCGCTCTTAGGCTCAGATCACACAGAGTGGTCAATAAGTGATCGATAGGGAACGTTCGAAGAAGAAATTAGAGAATGTGTATATTATTCCTCTTTGTTTCATTTATAACGATCTACAATGTATGTTCTGCGTCTAGCAGTGCCTCCAGCAAAACTGGCTAGATTCATCTCTCTTAAGAAGGCCGAAAAGGGAAAATTAGTATCCTGTTGATGACCCGTTGAACACACAAGCCAACCCTATCTCCCAGTGGAGTAGACCGGGACGTTGAGACAAAGTCAAGCTAACGAGGCTCTCCCATGGAGATAGACAGTTCTCATTTGGGAACCCGTTAGAATGCGAACAAAAAGCATGCTGCAAGTGGATGTTCTGACCAGGGAGACACCGTCGACACACAAGCCAACCCTATCTCCCAGTGGAGTAGACCGGGACCCGTTGAACACACAAGCCAATCCTATCTCCCAGTGGAGTAGACCGGGACCCGTTGAACACACAAGCCAACCCTATCTCCCAGTGGAGTAGACCGGGACCCGTTGAACACACAAGCCAACCCTATCTCCCAGTGGAGTAGACCGGGACCCGTTGAACACACAAGCTAACCCTATCTCCCAGTGGAGTAGACCGGGACCCGTTGAACACACAAGCCAACCCTATCTCCCAGTGGAGTAGACCGGGATACGTTGAAGACAAAGTTCAAGGCTAACGAGACTCGCTCGTCTATGACGATGGACTACACAGTTCCTTTCACATATTTTGGGGGATCCTCCTTAGGAATGCGAATCCGAATAAAAGCATGCTGAAACAGGGATGTGCTGACCTAGTGGTCTATAGACACCTGTCAACAAGCTCAAGCTCTAAGGTGCAAATCACGCACAGACCGTAAGGAGAGTAAAGAATAGTAACACTGCCACCTACAAGGCATGTCGTAAGAGGCGAGTTAGGGACCTAGGGTAGCTACCTTAGTAAAACAAAAGCGTCGCAAAAATAGGATCTGCTGGCATACTTGTCGGCGCATAATTGGCACAACGAACAATCGCTATTATGCTCAGATCACATACGAATCACAAAGAGTGGCTAACAAGTGGTCGATATGGAGCGTTCAAACGCCCGAGTGGTTACCGGGGCCCAAATTTGGGGTGTAAAGAATAGAACCACTGTTACCTGCCACGCATGTCGTAAGAGGCGACTAAGGAGGTTTGGCTGAAATCGGATGCATGTGTCCTAAACGATCTCAGCTTCTAAGGGCAACTACGCAAACCTAAGGAGAGTAAATAGACGTCACCTACATTGGCATTCAAGATTAGACCGAAACACCTTAGTAAACAAAAGGTGAAATAATTGGTTGAGCATACTTGTAAGCGATAATTGAAAAGAAACGCTCTAGGCTTCAGATGACAACGAATCACAAGAGTACTAAAAGTGGTGTATAGCAAATACAGATACAAAGAGTGGTTACAAACAAGAAGTTTGCTTGAAATACTATCTATATCTGTAATGTTGTCTTTTGTATAAACTACACTGTATTCGTTAATTCACATGGAATATCTTTGTAGTTTCTTCCAGTGTTGTTTCATTGGGTCTAGTGAGTTTGTTTCAATACATCCTACTGTTATTCGGCGCAGTATTGAAGTAATGGCTCGGCTGTCGGGGTGTCTATCTGTTCACATGTACATAAGGCTGAGTTGTCAATGTCTAATTTTAATGTAGGTAAAAAATTGAACCAGCATTGCCTAAATAACTCTTTACGGCTGGTTGATTTTGATACCCCTAAAATTAAGTCTGCACTATATGCTCTATTGAATTGTCTATGTAGCTCTTGTCAGCTTGAAGACGGGTAATAAAGTTCTTCACAGCTAAATATAGCACAATTGTGATAAATGGAAGCGTGGCATGTGCAGTAGTTGAACTTCTTCGAGCGCTCCATATCGACCACTTGTTAACCACTCTCTGTGATTTGTACGTGATCTGAGCCTAAAGAGCGATTGTACGTTTGCCAGTTATGCGCCTACAAGTAGGCCAGCACATCCAATTTCTCCGGCTCTTTATTTACGAAGGTAGTTTCCCTAGACCTCTACCTGAGTCGCCTCTTACGACATGCCTTGTAGGTCGCAGTGTTACTATTCTTTGCTACCCTTGCGTGTCCCGGTAACAGACGGGTAGGGTATGTGAACGAGAAACTGTTTTCGAAAATCGTACCAATGAATCGTCTGTGGCTTATGGTGTCTTGAATTTCTTTCTTTTCGGTGATTGTCGATGATGTCACCCCATTACTGCTTTTTCGTTTCAAGCTCAAAATGATGAGCCCAGGTTTCATCGCCTGTAACAATCTTTGACAAAAAGTGATCTCCACTCATCGTTATGTCACCCAGTGCCCGTCTGCCCAGCGTGTTCATAGCGCGTTGGACTACGGTGACTATCCCTCTGTGTGTTCGGGTTCAATTCCGCGGGATGGCAGAAAAAGCCACAGATTCCCCAGATTTACGGTGTTCGTGGTACCGAACCGAAGGGTTACGATGTCCATGACACAGAGCCGAAGAGCTGAAAAGCTCAAGTGCTTCGACGAAAAAATAAAAAAATTCACCCAGTAAACCTGGTTGGTCGTACCAGAGTTGCCCGGTAGGGCAAGACAGCGTAAAAGGCTCATGCAACCTATCTGTCCTGTGTCAACACAAGGGAAGACTACATTAAAACTGCTATATATTGTTTCTTTACTTTGTAAAACTACATAACTTTTTAAAATACTTGTTTCGCCATTGCTACGTAGTTTTACTGCAGTCTTCCCTTATATCGTTAAAGCTCTGTCCAGAGGCGAACACGAGGAAGTGGTATGGGTAGGATCTGCAGAGTGCAAGGCCAAAAGTACGTTATATTTTAGGAGGATTCTGTGGTGTAGAGGGTAGGTGCTCACCTCTCGTTCAAAAGGTACTCAGTTCGCTCCTCGTGGAACCATCGTGATATTTTTCCAGAGATATCTGATCTCAGTGTAGGTGAGATCGAGTTCCTATTCCTATCGGCGACGTACGATAAAATGTAGGTCCCGTGTTCAATCTGAGCATATAAAAGAAGCCTTAGCAGTTCAAAATGGAGAAGAGCAGGCTGGAAAGCTGCTGGTTGGGCGAAATTCATTTAAAAAAAAAATTCAAATATAAAACCCTTACAAAATATCTTCACCATCTTCTTAATTACACCGGGGCCCTCGCCGGTACTACGGAGTTCGTGCACTGCTGCTGAGATCTTCCCATGTAAGAAAGAGATCGGAACACAGGGTAGCTCACCGAAGTGCAACGATGATGTATCTATCTATCAATCAATGAATCAATCAATGAATCAATCAATGAATCAATCAATGAATCAATCAATCAATGAATCAATAAATCAATCAATCTGTCCTATCTATCCCTGGGATTTTCTATAGACATCATTTGGAGAACGATTAATAAAACAAAGTAAAAAGTAAAGGAACCCTTTCATACCTTGTGGTATATAGGTCAATACAGTGTTAGGCCTGTATTTTTCATTGACGTCGACACACGATGGGTGATGTGGTCAGCATCACTCCAGTCGCCTTTACTTTCCCAGAGCATGTCTGGTACCCAGTTGAGGCTGGGTCGACCTGAGAGCCGTCGCGGTCGGGAAAATTCCACGCGCATTGCGGTAGCTGAACCCAGACCACCAATAAAGCGAAACAACGTAAAACAAACATAATTCAGTATGGATCAGGAAGAAGAAAAATGAACAACAAGAAAGCGGAAATAACTGGAGACTATTGTAAAGGACAGCGGTTCCCATACTTTGCATATGTGGACCCCATTTTAAATACATTTGCTGCCGCAGACCCCAAAAGTTTATCTATATATGAAAATGGACAGGAATGAATTATCTGTGTGTTAAATTAGTAAACAATGTCCGCAGTTTAACATTTAAATAAACAACAAAGAAAACATAATAAAAAGAGATCGGGTACTAGAGCTATGGGAAGACCAAGAAAAAGATGGGATAGACAATATTAAGACCACACTACATAAACACGGATACAACACAACAAGGGCAACTCATCTAGCCCTAGAACGCAAATTAAAGCTCCCATCCCTACGCTTAACGGCAAGAGTGGACAACCAACTACATCTTTCACCTGGGATTAGACAATAGACAAAGAAAACATTAGGCGTAAAATGTACTTTTCTGTTTGAAATGTCAAAGATCATAATATTTCTACAAGTGCTTGGTGACCCACTGTGGGTACCTCGCGGATCCCGGGGGACTGCGGACTCCAGTTTGGGAAACACTGGTCTAGGGCAGGGGTGGGCAAACTTTTTGTGCAGAGGGCCACATTGAAAATTGTAAAGCTATTGGAGGACCACATATAATATTATGTATATTTTTGTTTAATTCTCGGTAAGTAATCAATTACATATTTTTATTGTAAACAAAGGTAGTTTTACATAATGTAGATAACTTCTGAAATAAATTATATTTCTAACAGACTTACACTATAACAGTATATTTTCTAATATGGATAAATGTGTTTGAGGGCCGCAAAATATCCAATGGCGGGCCGTATGCGGCCCGCGGGCCTAGTTTGCCCACCCCTGGTCTAGGGCATGATAACATGAAGAGATTTGGTTCAATGCATATACTTCACGGCATCTCCGTCCAACGTGTTAATATATTGGAACTCGCCCGTCTGCACAGCGTGTTCGTAGCACGTTTGACTACGGGTGACTATCCCTCGTGTATGCGGGTTCAATTCCGCCGGATGGCAGAAAAAACCACAGATTCCCCAGATTTACGGTGTTCGTGGTACCGAACCGAAGGGTTACGATGTCCATGGCACCGAGCCGAAGAGCTAAAAGCTCAAGTGCTTCTGGATCGGAAAAAAATATATATTGGGACTCGTCTCTCTCTCTTTCACGATCACCGCTTAGACTGATGTACCAGATTCTCCCATAAATCTCATTCATGTGGAAATCTGATTCATGCAGCCTTAGCATGGGTGTGTTCGTCACATGTTCAGCGCCATTTGGAGCTCTTTGCTTATCCTTCGGCGATGTGTCCGGTTTTAGCCAGCGTTTACTGGGTTCGCTCTCCGTCAGCCTTTGGCTGTCACCAGCCGACCTACAAGGCAGCAGGCTGCTATTTTCTTTATGATGGGCTCATCTGACTACGGTCTGTGGAGTCGTGGGCGACATGTGGTGATTGCAAAACTACTAATAATAACACTAGACATATTATAGTTAATATACTAACAAAGTCTTCAGTCAAAAAGCAAAGAGTAGGGTTTATGAAGCAGTAAACCTGCTGCCTTGCAGGTAGGCTGGGACAGAGCCAACTATAAACTTATGGGCCTTCGGACTCAGGTAAGAATTGTGGAAAATCAGACCCCAACTACACCACGTGACCTCACATTCCATTATTGGTGTATATAGACGAATTCATTTTAAAATCAACACGAAGTACTAAATCAAAGTTATATTATGCAACAAGTTTAACAATAAGGAATATCAATATTATGAATATTTTTCACCAATAAATAACCATAGATTCACAGAATTGAGTAAAATTGCAAAAAGCTTGTAGTGTTCTATCAAACATCTATATTTTCCGGCCCCTTTTCTGATCTAGGTCAGGGAACCCCTGAGTCAGTTGTCTGGCCTAGTTATCTAGAGTTGGTTGTGGATGGAGAAAGCCAAAGGCTGACAGAGAGCGAACCCAGTAAACGCTGGCTGAAACCGGACACGTCTCCGAAGGATAAGCACCAGAGCTTCAAATGTCGCTAAATGATGTGACGTAAATATACGTTCTTGACAAAGGCTGTTTTTATATCACAATAAGAATGATCAAAATGGCCAAAAAAACGATCACGAGAAATATATATATATATATATATATATATATATATAATATGAGAGAGAGAAGAGAGAGAGGAAGCAGTGGAATTGTTATAAAAATAAAACATGATTGCAAAAGTGGAAAGATTGTGTTCATTGGAGAACTAAACAATGTGTTCATGGCAGGACTAAACAATGTGTTCATGGCAGGACTAAACAATGTGTTCATGGGAGAACTAAACAATGTGTTCATGGGAGAACTAAACAATTTGTTCATGGGAAAACTAAACAATGTGTTCATGGGAGAACTAAACAATTTGTTCATTGGAAACTAAACAATTTGTTCATTGGAGAACTAAACAATTGTTCATGGGAGAGCAAAATTGTTCATGGAGACTAACAATGTGTTCATGGGAAAACTAAACAATGTGTTCATGGGAGAACTAAACAATTTGTTCATGGGAGAGCTAAACAATGTGTTTATGGGAGAACTAAACAATGACGAAACAAACCCTGAACAATAGAATCTTATCTTATCTTAACCACATTTGCCGTGAAGCGTCGGGAGAGTTAGTTTTCTATCTTGTGCCAGGTGTGTTGCGTTTGACGTTGTCAGTCCATGCTTTCGCAGGGACTCTGAGATTTATCTATCCATCGTGTTCTTGGCCTGCCTCGTGCTCTGCGCCCTCAGTGTCAATTATTGTAGGCACGTGATGGTAGTAAATGTGGTTCCATTCTCATTAGATGGCCGAACCACTTGATTCTTTGCTTCTCGATGTACTGTATGCATGGTATAGTACCAACGATGCTTCTGATATTCTCGTTTCGCACTCTATCTCTCCTTGTGACGTTGACAGCTTTTCGTAGACATCTCATTTCACATGTTGTTATAATAGATTGTATTCTTGAAATATGATTAATCTTAAAGAGGGGGCTCAGAGTTTATTACACGGGCGTTCGCGGGCGCACCGTTTTGGGCACTGCTGCTCCACGGTGTGCTGTAGGGTAGAAAATAAATGCGCTGAAAGGGAACACAGAACATTAACACTAACTAACATCTCCCGCTTCTGAGCACAGAACATTAGCACCAACTAACACTTCCCGCTTCTGAACATAGAACATTAGCAACCAACTAACACTTCCTGCTTCTGAGCACAGACCATTCTCACCAACTAACACTTCCTGCTTCTGAGCACAGACCATTCTCACCAACTAACACTTCCTGCTTCTGAGCACAGACCATTCTCACCAAATAACACTTCCTGCTTCTGAGCACAGACCATTCTCACCAACTAACACCTCTTGCTTCTGAGCACAGACCATTCTCACCAACTAACACTTCCTGCTTCTGAGCACAGATACCACTACATCTCTTTCACCATTCTAATCACCTCTTGCTTCTGAGCACAGACCATTCTCACCAACTAACACCTCTTGCTTTCTGAGAGCACAGACCATTCTCACCAACTAACACCTCTTGCTTCTGAACACAGACCATTCTCACCAACTAACACTCTTGCTTACTGAACACAGAACATTAGCATTGAACTCAACACTCCGTTAGATGACAAAGGAATCGTGAAAGTCAAATAGACAGTCGCTAGTTATTATTTATTTATAGCCTTTGTGTCAGCCAAGTACTTACTTACTATAAAATTAACGTGTAGATCTGCCGACAAGAACGTTCTGTGTTTACTTCAGAGTCAAACTACTTACAACGTTTCTCAAGTTGTTAGTCTTATACCCTAGCTATTACATGTCTCACTTGTTTCCTTGTGGTCATTGGACGGATTAGTTTTTAGTGCAATGCAGATATTCCAAACTGAACCTGAAACACATTCAATGTCACAAAAGACAGCGATCGTAACATTTCCCACTATTGGAGCTGTCTTGAATGAAGAGTTCTCTCCCTTATCTTCAAAACGCTCCAACATTTCAGAACATATTTTTTTTCTTTAAAATATGTGCTCATTTTTTCTTCTTCTCGACCGTTCTTAAGGCCGTTTTTATCATTCTAATGTGATATATAAACAGCTTAATACCAAGAACGCGTATACGTTTACAACCTTCAGTACCAATTGAGCTCTGTGCTTATCCTTCGGCGGTGTGTTCGGTTTAAACCAGCGTTTACTGGGTTCACTCTCCGTTAGCCTTTTGCTGTCCCCAGCCAAACCTGCAAGACAGCAAGTTTGTGCTCATTTGTGAAGCTTCAGGGAACCCATCTAGCGCAAACTTGTAATATCCAGAGTTGCAGAAATGAACAAGCCGACAAGCTAGTTAAAGGCGGACGATACCGCGACTGATCTCGAGATCAGTTGAGGAAGCCAGAACAACCATCGGCTGGCACTATAAAGACAAATGGTCAAAAGACAACAGCGACGGGTACTATGGTCTATCTCGTAGGGAACAAGTTGCTATATTCCGCCTCCTTACCGACCACAACAAGCTACGCGCCCACATGTTTAGCAAATTTAAAATTGGCACAACTAACCTGTGCCGCTGCGAAAAGGCGGGCATGACGGCAGAGCACATACTGCAAGATTGCCAATTGACAGCTCGCCTAAGAAAAGAAACCTTACCCATAAACACAGAGCTTCGCGGAAACTGTGGAGGAACGGAGTCCCTTACAACCACGGTAGCATTCAGGATAAAATCTGGTTCATCAGTCTAGGCGGGCATCGAGAGAGAGAGATATCCGAGAGTTGAGAACATTTTAACGTACTTTCCTACTGGCTGATAACTACAATATCAATTGTTGACTTGTAATGCGCTGATTGGAGGGGCGTCTGACAGAATGTATTAGAGCGCGGCTCTCGTGTTCAGTTCACAGTGTGGCCAAGGATTTTTTTCTGTTGTCAGTATAAATGAAAAATCCCGCCCATGTGGCGTTGAGGCCATCAAGTGAAGCAAAGAATAGTACCACTTCGTTCTACAAGGCATGTAATAACAGGCGGCTGTGTAGAACCTAGGAAGTTACCCTAGTAAATAAAAGCATCGCAGAAATCGGATGTTCTCGCCTACTTGTAAGCGTATAACTGGCACAACGTACAATTGCTCTTAGGCTCAGATCACATACAAATCACACAGAGTAGTTAACAAGTTGTCGATATGGAACGTTCGAAGAAGAATAAGTATGAAAAATCCTAACTTAAATAGCTTCGCGACGACTGTACTAGCTATACGACCATTACATTCTTCAGACACTCGTCCAACTTGTCCTACGTCACCCTTAAAAGCAGTACTACAGACAGTAACGACGGGTTTTTTTAATGCTCTTATCATTACTAAATATTCACAATATATATATGAGACTGCAGTAAAACTATTTGATTGGCAAAACACGTAATCACAAAGTACTGTAGTTTTACAAATTACAAAAACAATGACAAAATACAGCAAAGTTTCGACCAACAAGGCCTTTATCAAGCAAACTTACAACAGGAGTGACAAATTAAAAAAAAAACAAATTTACGACCAAAAACAAACGTTACTAATGAAAATCTGGATATAAAAACGAAAATCTGGGAATAAAAACGAATAACGAAATCATTGTAACACAAAAACACAATAAAAACACATAAAACTAGAAATAGAACGGAAGAGAAACAATGAAAAATCTAGTAAATATATAACTTGAATACATGCAACATATACCCATATATATTACAAGGCATGGGAAGAGAAAGTACTAAGAAGCATAGGAATGTAATACGTTGAGCCCGTGTGGTCGCAAGGTACCATACAAAGAAATCAACCGATTCTCCAGAGCAAATCGACTGCGATCATCCGAGGAACACGATCGGATGGCTGTGACCTGGACATCGTGAGCTCCTAAATGGCCAGTATCATTGAAATGGGTGGCTACAGGTCACAGAGCCTAATTATGCCTAATAACGGCATAAACGCGGGTCAACATGTTTGTGCTAGTAACCGTTGTAGAATATCCAGAGTAAGGAAGATAATGAAGTTCCGTTCTTTCACTTTCTGAAGCTTCAACTCTCTTAGCCCAGTGACTTACAGTGCTCCTGTCGACTGCACTACCACCATACATAACACACAAACGTTTGTCCTTCCTTTCGTTCGCTTGAAATATTGTCTATACATTCAATGTTGTCTCTTGTATGAACTTCACTGTCTTTTGTAGCTCACACAGAGGTCCGTGTAATTTTTCTGTCGAGTGTTGTTTCATTAGACCAGTGAGTTTGCCTCAGTGTATCATATTCGGGGCACAAACGTTTGTAAATGTGCACGACTGTTTATTTTTCCGCAATCATAAATTATATTCCAATTTGTTGCTTTCAACACAGATTGTTCCCACACGCCATTTTAACGATCTGCTATAGCTATTCTTGCTTTCTTTCTCGAATCCTGTTTGCCTCATAGCTTCAGGTCAAGGAGAGATTTCTAAAACGGGCCCTTGTATGCGCTTCGTAAACTCTGGTCCATCTTGTTATCTCTGGTCCATCTTTTGCGTGGCCGGCCTTTTGCTTTGTACCCATTGTATCGGAGCAGCATTGCTCTTTGAGGTGCACTGTCTGTTGGTAATCTGCTTACGTGGCCGAACCATTTAATTTGTTGTTTCTTGATCTAGTACTGATGTTGTACCCACTTGTTTCCTGATGTCTTCATTTCTCAACCGGTTTCTTCTTGTTACACCCAGCATTCTGCGTAGACACTTTATCTCTGTCGTGACTAGTTTTATTGTATCAATTGTTGTCAGTCGTTATCATTTGTTGTCATATAGCTATTCAAATTGTTCAAATGTAGTGCAATTTAGTACAAACAGTATAAACAATTCTTCCTTGTGTTCGGTTTGGTATGCTCGTCTAAACCATGAGATGTGTTGCCTCTACTCTATTAAGTTACATGTCAGTTGGAGTTCACCGAGAGCTAACCATAGCTTGCTTGCTCTGTAAGCTTCGTTCATGCCCGTCTGCCCAGCGTGTTCGTAGCGCGTTGGACTACGGGTGACTATCCTTCTGTGTGTGCGGTTCAATTCCCGCGGGATGGCAGAAAAAGCCACAGATTCCCCAGATTTACGGTGTTCGTGACACCGAACCGAAGGGTTACGGTGTCCATAGCACCGAGCCGAAGAGCTGAAAAGCTCAAGTCCTTCTGGATCGGAAAAAAAAGCTTCGTTCATGAGGCCATGTTTCGTTGGTATATATGTAATGTATATGACTGCATGATGTGCTCTGGAGTCTGTGTTTCTATATGACATCCACACTGTGCAGTTGACATTTCAAATTTGAAGTGTACACAATTTAATGCTTCTTCATTCAGCACTCAGAAACAATGTATGGTGGATAGGTATTTTGACTTATTGACAGAATTCTGCTATGCCATCTATCCATCTTTTTCGTGGTCTTCTCCTACTTTTCTGATGTTTTGTCTACATATCTTAATCATTATTCTTTAATTATCGATACGCCTGTATGTTGTCGGGCCTCACAAGGGGAGAAAAGAATAGTAACACTGCGACCTACAAAGCATGTCGTAAGAGACGATTGAGGTAGGGGCCTAAGGAAGCTACCTTAGTAAATAAAAAAGCGTCGCAGAAATCAGATGTGCTGACCTACTTGTAGGCGCATAACTGACACAACGTACGATCGCTCTTAGGCTGGGACAGAGCCAACTATAAACTACTGGGCCTTCGGGCTCAGGTAAGAATTGTGAGAAATCAGACCTCAACTACATCACGTGACCTCGCATTCCAGTATTGGTGTATATAGACGAATTCGTTTTAAAATCAACACAAAATGCTAACTCGAAGTCATATTATGCAACAAGTTAAGTTTAACAATAAGGAATATCAATATTATAAATATTTTTCACCAATAAATAACCATAGACTCACAGAATTGAGTTAAATTGCAAAAAGCGTGCAGTGTTCTATAAACATCTGTAATTTCCAGATCCATTTTCTTATCTAGGTCCGGAATACCGCCAGTTGTCTGGCCTGTGCTAGAGCCTGGCTGTGGCTGGGATTATATACAAATCACAAAGAGTGGTTTAACCAGTGGTCGATATGAAGTGTTCGAAGAAGAAGAAGAAGAATCACCGATACATACAAAAGGTCAGGGCCGTGCTATGATACAGAGAGGCAGCCGCATCAGGCGGCACCGTAAGGAGGGCGCTATAAGCAGTGAAATCAACATCACAAATGAAGGTTATTTTGAAGAAATAAGCATTTAAGGGCGGATTTCGAAGACTTGCATCATACTGAGAAAATATACCGTACGGTCCTACAAAAGGTGTCCATGTTTCATCACAGTTTGAGACACGCTGACTTGACATACTGTATATGTTGCTGATCCTCGCTGTATGTGACATGTATACTTTCGTTAGCGAAATATTTAGACAGGACATTCCATACCGTAAAATGGTATGTACACGTAGAGCAAGATAAGCAACAATGAAGCGTTGGATAGAGTTGCAATTTTCAAAAGAAAATATTTGATGGAATGTTTGACAAGAAAAGATCTACTGTTTTGTGTCAGATTTAATCATTTCCGCTCCCCGTTGAACATACAGCTGCATCTGTCACTCCTCATTGATTTCTGTGTTGGATCGTCTTCTTGATCTTCTTCTCCGTTAAGGATCCAGTTGTTTTGGATTATTATGTCTTGTTTAGTGCTGATCACCGGGTGTTGTTGTGCCCCGGTGAGGTATAGTCTGAAGAAACCAGGTTGTGTTAAAAACTATCTTCTTCTCTTCCACAATTTACTTCTTTGTAGAGGTATCGGGGATTGGGGGTTAGTGATCTTCTGTGTGCTTGTCTCACATCATTCGTTAGTATTATGTTTTAGTTAATTTAGTTTTTGTGTAAGTTTTTTTGTTCTTGATAAAGGTCTAAGCACCGAAACGTTGAGTGTTGTTTTTTCATATCTTATAATTAATTTTTCCTTCTTATGTAATACTGTATATACCTGTCTTTGCTCTATGGCATGTGTGCTTGTTCTAACGCACTTTTTAAGTTGTTAGTGAACTTCTGTGTGCTTGTTCTAACGCACTTTGTAAGTTGTTAGTGAACTTGTGTGTGCTTGTTCTAACGCACTTTGTAAGTTGTTAGTGAACTTCTGTGTGCTTGTCTCACATCATTCGTTAGTATTATGTTTTAGTTAATTTAGTTTTTTGTGTAAGTTTTTTGTTCTTGATAAAGGTCTAAGCACCGAAACGTTGAGTGTTGTTTTTTCATATCTTATAATTAATTTTTCCCTTCTTATGTAATACTGTATATACCTGTCTTTGCTCTATCGCATGTGTGCTTGTTCTAACGCACTTTGTAAGTTGTTAGTGAACTTCTGTGTGCTTGTTCTAACGCACTTTGTAAGTTGTTAGTGAATTTGTGTGTGCTTGTTCTAACGCACTTTGTAAGTTGTTAGTGAACTTCTGTGTGCTTGTTCTAACGCACTTTGTAAGTTGTTAGTGAACTTGTGTATGCTTGTTCTAACGCACTTTGTAAGTTGTTAGTGAATTTCTATGTGCTTGTTCTACACATTTTGTAAGTTGTTAGTGAATTTCTATGTGCTTGTTCTAACGCACTTTGTAAGTTGTTTGTGAATTTCTATGTGCTTGTTCTAACGCACTTTGTAAGTTGTTAGTGAACTTGTGTATGCTTGTTCTAACGCACTTTGTAAGTTGTTATTCATTTTCTTAAGGATAATCTTGATGCACTCGCTCCATTTTTTTAGGTGGAATTTCTCTTGCTCTTCTTCTTTGCGTTCGTTCTTTACGACCAATTTAATCACTCTTGTGATATGTTTGATCTTTGCCAAGAACATGTATACGTTGCACATTGGTTTGATAGGCCCTAAACGCATAGACTTCTACACGTTTAGGACATGTGCATCCGATTTCATCCAAACCTCCTTAGTCGCCTATTACGACATGCGTGGCAGGTAACATTTGTTCTATTCTTTACATCCCAAATAAATTTGGGCAACGGTAACCACTCGGGTGCATTGAGGACCTAGGGGTGCACCTTGAGTGCTGAGACGGTGATTTGTTTTTACATCTCGCCCGTGTTTTCCCCGGGGCCCGCAAGGGAAGCAAATAGTACCACTGCAACCTATAAGGCATGCTGCAAGAGGCTACTGATGTAGGACCTAAGGAACCTACCCTAGTAAAAAAAAAAGCATCGCAGAAATCGGATGTGCTGTCTTACTTGTAGGCGCATAACTGGCACAACGTAAAATCGCTCTTAGGCTCAGATAACTTACAAATCACACAGAGTGGTTAACAAGTGGTCTATATGGAGCGTTCAAAGAAGAAGAAGTAAAAGGCGACTGAGGTATGGGGCCTAGAAAGCTACCCATGTAAATAAAAAGCGTCGCAGAAATCAGTTGTGCTGGTCTACTAGTAGGCGCATAACTGGTACAACGTACAATCGCTCTTAGGCTCAGATCCCATAAAAATCATAAAGAGTGGTTTAACAAGTGGTCGATATGGAGCGTTTGAAGAAGAAAAGTATTTACATCTTTGAACACTTCTCAGAGGCGAAGGTAACTATAGTTCGTTATAAAATTCGTGATCATCTTTACCGACCGATATAAAATCATACACTTGACAGAAATTCTTGATTTGTGCTTTTTTATATAGGTAACAGTGACGACGTTCCAAAAGTTTTTTTGCCCACCCAAACCTTTAGTTCTGTAAGAATTTTATTATATGTTATTACAAATTTACCGCAATGTTGATCTGGTATACTTGTCGAAATTTTACAGTACGATTGTCAAGTTTGTCTATAACTAAGCATTTCGTGTTCCAAATGCAATTCAGTGCACGTCAAACTCGGAATCCTGGAATTAATAAGTTCAAATTGTTTCCTACCGACTGTCATTGGCGTATGTACGCAACATTTACTTTCATTTATAGAAGTGGAAGGTATCATATGTTCACTATGTGGCCTTTCTTTTTATAATATGTAATAGGAATACGCCTTTGCAATCAATCGCCACCATTTTGTGTATTACTGTAAGTTCTAAACTTTGTTGTGCTTATGCAAAATTATATAACAAAAACGTTTTTGCATCAACTAAGCTACCTACCAATTAGTTAAACATGGATTCGTAACGTCGTGAGGTATATAAGACTGCATGCAAAACATTACTTGTATCCATTAGATAGATTTCGTACAAATTAAACCTTAGTGTGATCACGAATTTTGAACGAACTATAGTTGCATTGTTCTCATATCATCCCTTGGTATACAGCGAATACTATCAAGCACCTCCAAGCGGTACATCTTTAAAACATTTACATTCGAGATATACGATTTGCTAGGCAAAAACCCCCTCTAGTGTAAGACCAACTAGCCAGAGCCAACTACAAACTTATGGGCCTGCGGACTCAAGTAAAAATTATGGAAAATCAGACCCCCTGCCGGACACGTGACCTCGCATTCCAGTATGGTTGTATATAGACGAATTCATTTTAAAATCAACACAAAATATTAAATCAAAGTTATATTATGCAACAAGTTAAGTTTAACAATAAAAAATGTCAATATTATGAATATTTTTCATCAATAAATAACCATAGACTCACAGAATTAAGTAAAATTGCAAAAGAGCTTGCAGTGTTCTATCAAACATATATATACATTCCAGCCCTCAACTAAAACTAGGTCAGGTTTTCCGTCCGTTATCAGGCCCAGTTAGAGTTGGCTGTGGACTAGCTCAGCCGGTAAAACGGAAATTCCTGTTACTGTGGACTCACTTTACATGTACTTGATAGGTAATTTGAGTATGTATTGCAATTATAGTCGATTCCAGAGTCCATTGTTATTTATTAATGAAATGTGTTAATATTACTGGTATTACTGACATTGAGAGCTGCTGTCATTAGAGCCATGCTCTGATAGGGACAATCTAAATGATGTCGACGAATTTGAAGACAGGGGTTAGAACTCATTGTAACCTGCTGCCTTGTGGGTTTTGGCTGGGGACAGCAAAAGGCTAGCGGAGAGCGAACAGTACACAAACGCTGGTTGAAATCGAACACACCACCAAAAGATAAGCACTTGAGCTCCAATTAGTACTGAAGGCTTGTGCACGTACATCACGTTCTGATGTTTGGCCGTTTATATATCACAATAGAATGATAAAAACGGCTTAAGAACGATCGCGAGAGAGAGAGAGAGAACTCATTGTGGCAGCAGCAAAAATTGATGCGAAGAGAGATTGAGGACAGCAGAAAGAGTTAGGGAGAAATAGAGAAAGAAAGAGAAGACATTGAACAGCATGTCAAAGAAGAGTCAATGGTACTTGGTTAAAATTCATTGTGAGAGCTGCAAAAATTGCTGCAAAGAGAGATTAAGGATCAGGGAGAGAGAAAGAGAGAGAAGACACTGAACAGCCTGACAGAAAGACACAGAAGAGTCAACTGTACTTCATCCGAATGCCATTTCTTTAGGATTAGTGTAAGATTAGGTTAAGGAAATACATTGTAAAATACGGCAATAACACTGAACTTAAACATAAACCCAACCCTGGCACAGTGTTTCTCAACTTGGTGTGTACGATTCAGGGATGGAAGGGTTTTGAATTTGTTTGGTGGGGCTGGGGGAGGGGGATTAGAGAATAAAGTTATTACGATATAGTTTCTCGCTATCACCACTTAGACTGGTGTACCAGATTTCCCATAAACTCTCTCTCTTTCTCTCTCTTTGCCTTTTACCCGGATTGGGGCATAGGCCCTCAATCAACTCATGCCAAGTCTTCCTATCTCTAGCTATCTCCTGCAGCTCCTCCAGCTCTTCTTTACATTGTTAATCTCCGCCTCCAAATCTCGTCTCCATGTATTTCTCGGCTCCCCTTCTTTCGCTGTCCCTGCGGGTTCCAGGCAAGGACCTTCTTGTTATACTCCCCTCTGGTTTTCGCAAAAGTGTGTCCTATCCAGCGCCAGCGTCTTTTTTAACCTGTTCGTTCACTGGAATCTGTCTTGTTCTCTCTAGAAGTTCCTCATTTGTGACCCTATCATACCATTTTATTCCCTCTATTCTGCGCAGACACCAGTTGATGAATATTTGCAACCATAAATCTCATTCATGTGGAAATCTGATTCATGCAGCCTTAGCATTGGTGTGGTTTTTCACATCTTCAGCACCATTTGGAGCTCTGGTGCTTATCCTTCGGCGATGTGTCCGGTTTCAGCCAGCGTTTACTGGGTTCGCTCTCCGTCAGCCTTTGGCTATCCTCAGCCGACCTGCAAGGCAGCATGTTACCGATATAGTTTGTTTTTTAATATCACATTTGTTCGCGATAAGTGATCAATGTTGCAGTTTCTTCTTCGAACGCTCCATATCGACCACTTGTTAACCACTCTTTGTGGTTTGTATGTCACCCGAGCCTAAGAACGATTGTACGCTTTGCCAATTATGCGCCTACAAGTAGGCCAGCACATCCGATTTCTGCGACGCTTTTTTTTAACTAGGTCAGTTTCCCTAGGCCCCTACCTCAGTCGCCTCTTACGACATGCCTTGTAGGTCACATTGTTACTATTCTTTGCTCCTTTGTGAGCCTCGCTAACACACGGGCAATGTTGCAATATTAGCTCGCTGATAACAGATACCTACTTTGTGTTACCAGAGCCAAACATGGACATTGAGCAAAGCGCAGTCACAAAAAATAACTACATGTGAAATGCGTTGCCTGAGAAAAGTTACCAACAACACAAGAAAAGACAGAATCACTAACATCAGCATAAGAAAGAAAGTTGGCACAAAACCGTGCTTGAATTATATAGATAAACAAAGAATGAAGTGGTTTGGCCACTTAATAAGAATGCATCCAAACTCCACAGTATACAGAGTCTTCTACAACAGAACATCGGGAAAGAAGGCAAGAGGAAGACCACGGAAAAGATGGTTAGATGGCGTGGCAGCATCCTGTGAAAGAGCAAAGATAACAATCACACAAGCCACCAGAACAGCGCAAGACAAAAACAGAAAACCACGACACTGGGCAACAACCCGGTAGCAGTGTGACGACAAAAGAAAGAAGAAGAAGAAGATAACAGAAAAAGCTGACAACACTATTACAATATTTCTTCTTTTCAATATTTCCCCTAGGAAAGCATAGGTCCGCAACCAAGGCCTTCCCCAAGGCCTTCCCCACGGCCATCTTTTCCAATTCTCTCCATTCTCTTTCCAGTTGATTTTCTAGGCACCATTTATGCGCTCAGTAGTTTGATATTGATTTCTGAACGGTGAGGTATATTTTCACCTTTCGTAAAAATCTCACGGAAACGGAATTTGCTTCCAAACTGTCTGCCGCGGTATTTGAACCAGGTACGCTTGGGTTGAGATCGAGCTCACTACCGTTTAAGCTACAAACGCTTAATAGTGGTTGACCAGACATAATAATACTATAGTTTTTTTAAGAACTTGATGGTCTATTATACTGGGGGGGCACATTTGCTTATTTGAGGCGTTACGGTGGGTGTGGCATAATCTCCCAAAATGTTGAGAAACACTGGTCTGGCCCTAATAAAATATTATTGGGGTGAATTAACCGACAGTGGTATCGATCACTAACGTTGACGACATAGAGTTGTGGAAATCCACGATCGTCAACGCAAGAAGGCACGGCTCTGGCTAATGAGTCACTTAGAGTTGTGAAAAGCCATAACGTCCAAAATAAGAAATCGCGGCTCTGCGTAATCAGTCACATTCCACATCACCTTTATTTATAGAAACAAATAGCAGTCCCCTAGCCTATGCTGCCCGGTACTGGTTTTAAACCTACACAATAGACCAGTGTTTCCCAACCTTTTTTGTGCCATGCCCCACCTAAGCCGTTCTAAAATTCTTATGGACCCTATGTAACAACATATACATAATTATTAATCTTCAAAAATTCAGTTATTCACTGAAGAAACTTAAATGATAGGTTTTAGGAAGAAATTATTAGGAAATTGTTGAGGAAACACAGTAAGTAAATTTTCAAAACATATAATGAAGAACTGAAATTCAAGTATCTCGAGGAACAGTAAGGAATAAGGGGTTTTAACGTAGCCTCCGATAACCGTAAGGCCCGCGGGCTCAGATAAACATTATAAGAAATAAGATCACAACCGTCGTGTGATCTCGGATTCCAGTATTGTTGAATAAAGACGAATTCATTTTAAACTCAACACGACATGCCAAATCAAGGTTGTATTAACACGTTAAGTTTAACAATAAGGAATATCACTATTATTAATATTTTCCATCAATAAATAACCATAGACTCATAGAATTGAGTAAAATTGCAAAGAAAACTTGCAGTGTTCTATACAAAATATACAAACACCAACCCCAACTCAAAACTAGGTCAGGGTTTCCCCGGTCAGTTGTTTGGCCCAATAATACAGTTGGCTGTGAGTTTCATGAATACAAGAGGAAGCCGTCCGAGTGGTTACCGGAGCCCAAATTTGGGGTGTAAAGAACAGAACCACTGTTACCTGCCACGCATGTCGTAAGAGGCGACTGAGGAGGTTTGGCTGAAATCGAATGCACGTGTCCTAATTGTGTACAAGTCTATTCGTTTAGGGGCCTACCAAACCAATGTGCAACGTATACACGTCCTTGGCAAAGATCAAACATATCACCAAGAGTGATTAAAATTGGTCGTAAAGAACGAACGCAAAGAAGAAGAAGAAGATAATGGAAGCACCAAAGCCAATGAATATGCCAAGTGAATAGAAAGTTAAGTATTAAGGGTCTGCGAAAAAATAATTTACCAATCACGGGATTCGAACCTCAGCCGTATTACTTACGGCACCCATTACTTACCCCTGCAGACAAGCGTTTTTCAGAGCATATGCAGCTAAACTCTCTGGTACACAAATTGAAACAAAGTCGACCTGAGAGCAGTTACTGTTGTAACAAAAATTCCACACGTAACTCCCATGAGAAGATAGGTAACAGAACTAGTGCTACTATCTAAACTTTGTTTACACAATGAAACATATATATGCATTGGTCGCTTCCCAATCACAGAATTCTTCTACGCTCCGTCGCCTACCTTATTCTCACTTCAAAATGTCCCACTTCTCCATACCTTATTCTCATCACAAAATGTAATATTTATTAGTCTCTTATTCTTATAAGAAAATGTAATATTTATTAGTCTCTTATTTTTATCAGAAATGTAATATTTATTAGTCTCTTATTTTTATAAGAAAATGTAATATTTATTAATAGCTACATCTCATCAGAAAATGTAATATTTGTTAATAGCTACTTCTCATCAGAAAATGTAATATTTATTAATAGCTTATTCTGATCAGAAAATGTAATATTTATTAATAGCTTATTCTCATCAGAAAATGTAATATTTATTAATAGCTACTTCTCACCAGAAAATGTAATATTTATTAATAGCTTATTCTCATCAGAAAATGTAATATTTATTAATAGCTAATTCTCATCAGAAAATGTAATATTTATTAACTAATTCTTATTTGTCTCATTCTCAGGTGCACTCATATGATGTTTGCTAAGAATGAAGATGAAATTAACCTTCTTCATGCTGACTGAATCACCAGGACCATCATAGCTTGCTGAAATATTATGAAGCAGTATTTCTAGTCCTATTTAAGAGTTTTCCATCGCTAGCTCTTTGACGTGACTGCAGACACCATGATGCGATGGCTGAAAGACAAGAAAAGGGAAAAAAGAAGCAACTCAACTGGTGATAATGATGGTGGAAAAGAAGATGACTACGGGTTTGGAAAAGACAAATCTGTTACGAAGTCTCCATCATCGAGAAGAGAGCTACCTCCAACTCCCGCTACCCCAGAAGAGAAATCACCTCATATTTATGAAGAGATACCAGATTTGCATCTCAGTTGCATGTTGGATAACGAGAAGGTTTTTATGCAGAGTAAGTTCAGCAAAAACAAAAATGGAAGCACAGCAACTGGTGGAACGATATCGGAATCTTCTTGTATATCTTCAAAGCCAAGTACGAGCGAAAAAGATAGTGTTAGTCCATATATGGTCGTTCCTGTTGACAACGAAGTTAGACAGACGCCAACATATTTCCATAGAAACGGAACACCGGAAGTGCACTGCGATGTCATCGTCAAGGATACCCATTGTGAGATTTTGTTAACCCGGAAGCCGAAAGTTGGTGCTTTTCGATTAGATAGCACTGCATTGTCTGCCAGCGGACAAAATGATGGGGACAAACGAAGCGTAAGAAACAACACACATTACTGTTCTCGTGACAGACGTGCATCTGATTACGTACATAGTGCGGGAAATATCTCTTCTGCGTTTAGTGCCACGTTATCTGCATTTTCGTCTTCATCAACTACGAAGATTCACTCCGGAGGCACTTCATCGTCCATAACATTAGCAAATATATCTGAACCATTAGAGACTTGTGATAATAGTGAAACAAACGAGAATGGAGTCACAACATACTCCGTTGCTAGCAACTTTATTCCACGATCCACAAACTTGGTGTTTAATCCCTTGCCAGGTAAAAATCCATGCAAAGAAGCTTTCGGTAGCGACTTAAGTGATGTACTACCTAGTGTTGGTTGCTCTTTGACCACAGACGATGTGTTTGGAGTTAGTGGTGGGAATTTTGTTCCTGCACAGGGTCACCACGCGGAATGTCTGACATATGCATCGATTAAATCGCAAGACAATCCCGATCATAGTACAGAAAGCTGTGTGACGTATGCTTCAGTTGAAGATCAACATTTTCTCGATGCAAAGGTTAAACCAAAATACAGCTTTGATGACCTTCTTCAATCTCAGTTGAAACTAAAACAACAGAAAACCATGGTAAACTCACCACATCGCAACAATTCATTTGGAAATTCATCTAGAACTGGTATCATCCGACCACACAGTCCGTCAAATTCTTCCAATTGCATATACGCTTTGGTGACATTTCCCTCAGAAACTAAACATTACAATACAATAGCTGATATCTCAGCTAGAAATTATCCAGAAAACAGTCGAGGCCACGGTGAAGGTTTTAATTCAGACAGTTTGGATGTGATTTACTCAAGTATAAATGGATCATTTGGCAGTGAGACGGGCAATCAGTCGCCTAGCAATAACGAAAGCAATGAAACTAGAAAGTGTAATGAAGTAGCTTTACCAGCAAAAACATCATTTAATTTGAACGACGCAAGAAAAGATAGCAAAGTCCCATGTTTTGACTTCAGCGACTCTAATGTTGACAGAATTCGTTTTGACTCAACCGGTATGAATTACACAGGGATTGTAGGGCAGTCTGAGTTGAAAGATGGCCCAAATAATAACAGTTGTCCCAGCCACGATCAAGTTAATCGTGCTACAATAAGCTCTGAATTCCCAATGCTGTCAAACGATTGTAGACACAGTCTCGAACTTGAATTCTGCCTATGCTCTGATGATCATTCCTCGTCTTGTAGCTGCCCCGACACCAAACATAATCACGATGACGATGCTGCTAGCGTTGCTGGTGCTACGAGCGATGGCCCTAATTCCTGTAGAGGCTGTGGACGTCTCATACGCCAAATAACTTACTCGGAATCTTATTCTGATGAAACTTATGAGCATGTTTATGCGTCCCGTTTGTTGATTAGGTCAGGAAGGAGATTCTCCAGCCCAGATATTACATGTTCACAAGCCTTAACTTCAGAATTCCATGACATCCAGAGCTATCGTAGTCCCGATTTTCCATATGCTTGCTCGCGCGATGATTCGTGGACTTCCACGCGTGGTTCAGACATTATTCCACCATCTTATAGCATGGCTGCTGATAGTAAACTAATTAACAAAACTGACCAAATGTCGAAGTTAAAAGAACAACATTCCGATGATGCACCTGGAGGTAACAATGTTAAACGAGAATCAAAAGAACAACTAAGTAGCTTCAACCGCGAAGAACAAGTCAGTTCTACTGCTCATGCTTTGAGTTGTTCCACTAGAAATAACTCTATTGCCATAGCATCAAAACATTCAAACTATTCTGTGGACGATGAATCGTTTGGTATGCAAATTGAGAACACCTCTGTTATAGAAGATCAAGCGGTTGAAAAATCTACAGTAAGTACAAATTTCAATGAAAACTTCAAGAGTCTTGATGAACCAACCGTTGACCAGACTAGGAAACGGGACCCAGCTGCGATACTGGAATCAAAGAGCAACGCGTTTACTGGACTTTTGTCAAAGTTTTCCAGAACCAAATCTTCAAAGCCTGCTAAATCTGAACCACTAGAGGTTTCAGTTTGCACTACTCCAGTGGACAGACAACGAGAGAATGACCTATCCAGATGTGATAAAGAACTTGAAGAAATACCAGAGAAGAACACTAAAAAATTGTCTAAATTTTTCCAACGTCTATCAAGCAAAGAGCTATCAAAGAATCTTTCTGGTAGTGGGACGCTTCCAGAAACCGATGACACATCACGCACTCTGATATTTACAGATGTAAAATCTTCGGGGAAAATATCAGTTAAAACATCTTTAGAAAATAATACAGCTTCAACGAGTTGTCAGAAATATAGGCGGGATGAAGAGCATAGCTCAGCTTTACACACAAGAAAAGAATCAGGAGTTGTAGCCAATAGCTCTAAAAATTCTACTGAAAATAGCGAAAAGAGAGCCACAATTCAGACGAATATTTTTGCAACCAAGTCCCAAAATCATGTGTCGGCATCTACACATTCATCAGCTTTTGCTGCCTCAGACCAGCTGTCATTAGAAAATGGTGGTATTACAGACAAAAATGCTCCAAACGGAAGTTCTGTTGATGGTGCTAATTCTAAACTACAGTTTAAAACGGATAGCGGTGATACGTGTTATGAATATGACATAAGTACATCAAGTGATGGCGAACAAACAGGGTACGAACACTTTCTGTCTAAAGTGAAGAAAACTTTGAATTTAGAGCGGGAAGTTCAGCACATAGCTGAATCTACCGCAGTCAGAAGAATACGTCAATGTAAGCGTTGCAGAAAGGAAGGTCTGTATTCAACAATTGACAACAACGAAGAAGGTGCTGCAGGTTGTGATGGGTTTTGTCCGCATCTTGCGGAAAAGTTCGGAGACTTACGTGCAATTTTTGAAGATCTGGTTGTAGACCAGCGTGCTGCGATTCTTGATTGTTTAACCGACTATACACCCAACCCCTACAACATTCGAGGTCATGGTCACGATAGTCTTTGTCGCGAGTGCGGGTGTGAGATCTTAACATCAGACTCGGAATCCCTGACTACTTTGTGCAGTTTACTTTCGCAACAATTCCGAATGACATCACCAAACGGCCAGACTTTAAGCTGTGATTCTGACGAGGGAACAATGGCTGACAATTCTTGCGAGTCTGCTGAGGATGACTGCGACGATAAGGGG
Organism: Arion vulgaris; assembly: GCA_020796225.1. Lineage (NCBI taxonomy): Eukaryota > Metazoa > Mollusca > Gastropoda > Stylommatophora > Arionidae > Arion > Arion vulgaris. The sequence goes on from CM036768.1 coordinate 14,864,053, forward strand.
GATAACAAGAATAATATCAATAATAGCAAGAATCTTTATGAGGACAACAGTAGTGGGTATGATGAACCGAAAGGAAAGGTTGGAAGCTCTAGTCAAAAACAAAGGAAAAAAGAAAGAAGAGAGAAAAGATCACATTCATCAACAGGTACTCGTAGTGGGGCAAAAAAACCTGAGAAACAGGGATTGTCAGCGACTCTTACGTTGTCAACAGACACACATGAGGTACCTACCACCTCGAACCTCTGTGGCATACCCACTGAAACAGTCATCAATACACGTCGTCTACAAGATTTGAATGAACCGACCGATTCCTCTGTATTCTCAGAGTGCCATCGTAAAAACGTTTCTAGAAAGAATACATCAGCTCTCCAAATAACACCTTCATCAAGACAGATTGCTGGGTTATATTTTTCTCACGGGACAGACTTGAAAGACAATTCCGATCATTTAAAAATCTGCGACATCAGCAGGTTAAGAGCTAGTTTTATCCCGGACAAAGTCTTGCAAGATATTTACGCACCCTTACCCTCGAAAGCCCTGTCTCTTCTAACGTCTAGAAACCATAGTGCCCCGCTGCTGTCCTGTACCTGTGGAAAAGGTCTCCAAGCTTCCTTAGCAACTGTGACCGCCCACTTAGCTACAAGGGAAACTATCACGCCACCCACAGTGTGTATAAAGGGAGACAACTTGAAGCTATCGTCTGCTAGACTCGTTCATTGTGTTAGCGATAAAATGGATGGGGTTGTCCCGGTACAAAAACATTCTGACCGAGAGGGAAAGAACAGCGGTGAGGGTGAACTCTTCATTCCAAGCGAGAGAAAAGACACCGATGTCCCTAAAAGCGACCAGCACACAATGGGCGTTAACTCTGAGAAAGAAGTTATAGCAAATAACAGTTGCAGTCTAGCCCGGAAAAACGCGGAATCTAATGACGGTCTCGTTTCACAAACAAAACCAGGTAATCGTACGTCTTCCAATAAACGGTCCCCTGTTCACGCGAACGAGCTGAGTCCTTTAAACAATCACTCCACATCAAAACATCACGATTCTGGAATTAAAAGTAATTTCCGTCTCGTTACTACAACTTCTCACCAGGAGAGAAACAAGAGTGCTCAAATGTCGATACCACACACGACGAAGGAATCAGTCGCACTGTCGCTAACTGCTAGTATTGGAGTTGATAATGGCTCAGAACAGTATCGTGAAAACCTATCTAACGACATTTATGAACGTTCGAAAACAGACAGTGCAAAGATCGAATACACTCGTAAGCACAGGTTGGGGATTGTTGCATTAGATCTACTTCCAGAGAGTGTTGTAGATGGAGACACTACAGATAGTACACGGACCCACACGATACTTGCAGCTCAACCCAGAAGGTCAAAAGTCATAGAAAATATGGCCAAAATGTTTGAGAAAACTAATAGTAAGATAGCTATTGACAAGATAAAAACAAAGACTACAGACAATAGTAAAGAAACGAAAAATATAGATTTGGAAACCTACACAAATAAAAATGGGGCTAATAACAAAAATATACTTCATAACAAACACATTTGCACAGTAGAAAGTCAAAGTTCGACATTTCAAACACACACACAAGATAGTTTAATTTCAAAAATTGCCCAAAGTGCTACAAACAGTCCCATGTCTGTTCCTCGTTCAAAAAGTCGCTTAGCTACTGGTACAGCTCTATGCATTCAATCCGGACAGGATAATTTATGTGGCAGATCTGAGAATTACAATTTGAATATCAATGAAAACCCGTCTACCTCAGCCGGCAACGATATGCACACAATCACAAAATCTCCGAGGTCTAGGTCAGGGTCAAAGCAATCTAAAGCAGTCGAGACAAAACTCGGATGCGTCAAGTCCGAAAACGAAAGTGATATATTAAAAAAAGTGGAATTAAAATCTGTGAAAGGAAAAACAAAATCTTCTATTTCATTCTTAACAGACTCAAGATCAATCAAGGAAAGAACACCTACATCTTCTTCGTCATCAATTTCATCATCGTCCTCTTCTAAAAAAAGAAGTCACGCCAAGCATAAATTATCCAAAAAGTCATATCATAGGAAACGGAGTAAACATAGGTCAGAACGAAATAAAAACAGCAACGGGAAAGAGGAACGGACCTATTACTATTTCAGTTCGGATTTTTCAGACATTGATGTAGTTGAAGTGAAGAGTTGTGAACAATATACTGCAGATACGTCAGCACATACGCCACACAGCAAACGTACGCGTAGTAAACAACGATGTTCATCGAGTGACGATATAATGATGAGTTTCTCTGAAAACGCTCAAATCACGCCTGCCCAACTATCGAACCATGTAGTCGTCGATGAAATCTATTGTGAACAAGAAATCTATGCCATGCCATCAAGTTCTTCAGACCTAAGAAGCAGGAAAAATAGCAAAGAGGCTTGTGCTTCACCTCAGCCAAGTCCAGAAATGGCAAAGTTAAGAAAAATGAAAAGAACAGACGTGTACAAATCACGGAAAAGTAATAATAAACTTCTGTCCGATTTGATCATAAGAAATAATGATATGCAAATTTATGACAACGTATGATTTCATCTTCTCAACTGTGCAACTGGAGCAGACAAGTGGCATATTGACGAGTTATCAGTTATATGAGGACTATCATCATAGCACTCCGGACACGTCCATGGGTGCTCCGATCTCCGCCTCAACAAATCCAATTGACGAGTGTGGGACATTAGTCATGAACATGTGAACAATTGCTCTTGAACTTGTGGAGAATTGGCCATGAACGTGTGGATAATTCGCCATAAAAGTGTGGATAATTCGCCATGAAAGTGTGGATAATTCGCCACGAACCTGTGGAGAATTGACCATGAAGGTGTGGGGAACTGGCCATAAAAGTGTGGATAATTAGCAATGAACGTGTGGAGAATTGACCATGAAGGTGTGGGGAACTGACCATGAACGTGTGACACATTAGTCATGAACAGTAGCGGCTCGTGACCATTTTTGCTTGTGGGGCCAGACAAATATTTTTGGTAAAATCATGAATTTGTGTTATTTTTTAATTTATAAAATAATAAATACACGTTACACATTATTTTTGGTGGGGCCCGGTCCCACTGGCCCTTAATGCCGAGCCGCTTCTGCATAAACATGTGAACAGTTGACCATGAACGCCTGGACAACTGGCCATGAACGTGTGGAACATGAGTTACGTACATGTGTTCTATTGGACATAAAAGTGTGGTCATATGACCAAATTGGAGTTTGCAATATTATAGCATGAACAAATTGGAGTTTGCAATATTATAGCATGAACAAATTGGAGTTTGCAATATTATAGCATGAACAAATGTAGATTATGTTTTTTTCCACCTAACTTTGTGTTGTAGTTGCCATTTATTATGTTTCTTCTTTATTAAAGCTTTCATATTATTGACTGTATGCTATGTTATGCACTGGCGTAGCTAGAGTAAACGTCACCCGGGGCAGTCCGTTCAAATGTCACCCCAGTGACCCCACACGACCCTATGCTGAATGGTTAGGTGTAGCTAAATTTTCATACATACTCTACCTCTAGGCTCCTCTACTGACCGGTACGTTACTGCTTACATGTATGATCCAAGACAAAATCCCAATCCAATACCACAAAACAAATAGTTCAAATCCAAAGATTTTTAAAATGCAACTGTTCACTTTCAGAACATCTAAATGCAAAACACGACAATGCACAGACCAAAAGAATGTCCTTCGACACTATAGTTCTAGAAGGAATGTCTTCTTGTTTTCATTGTGGCAAGCAGGTCAATGACATCGTCAAAATCTATTTGTCTTGTAAGCTCGTGTTCAATGGACAGAACAGCCAGATCCGACAATCTCGACTGGCTCATGGTTGATCGGAGGTAATTTTTTATAAGTTTCATTTTGGAGAAACTTCTTTCACACGATGCCACAGAAACACATATTGTCAGAAAGAATCTTAGAGTCAGCGTAAGATATGGCAATGATTCAACAAAGTCCCACTTGATGATAAACCGTAGGAATTGCAGTACAGTCAGTGCTTGGCTTCCTCCAAGTTTATTTCGGCTGCTTGTAGGTGTCGCCTTAAACGTGGTATTTCTAGACAAAGATCTTCTTCAAACAGCTCATCATACACGGCTGTGAGCGTATTTCTAGACAAAGGTCTTCTTCAGACAGCTCATCATACACGGCTGTGAGCGTATTTCTAGACAAAGATCTTCTTCAGACAGCTCATCATACACGGCTGTGAGCGTATTTCTAGACAAAGATCTTCTTCAGACAGCTCATCATACACGGCTGTGAGCGTATTTCTAGACAAAGGTCTTCTTCAGACAGCTCATCATACACGGCTGTGAGCGTATTTCTAGACAAAGGTCTTCTTCAGACAGCTCATCATACACGACTGTGAGCGTATTTCTAGACAAAGGTCTTCTTCAGACAGCTCATCATACACGACTGTGAGCGTATTTCTAGACAAAGGTCTTCTTCAGACAGCTCATCATACACGGCTGTGAGCGTATTTCTAGACAAAGGTCTTCTTCAGACAGCTCATCATACACGGCTGTAAGCGTATTTCTAGACAAAGATCTTCTTCAGACAGCTCATCATACACGGCTGTGAGCGTATTTCTAGACAAAGGTCTTCTTCAGACAGCTCATCATACACGACTGTGAGCGTATTTCTAGACAAAGATCTTCTTCAGACAGCTCATCATACACGGCTGTGAGCGTATTTCTAGACAAAGATCTTCTTCAGACAGCTCATCATACACGGCTGTGAGCGTATTTCTAGACAAAGGTCTTCTTCAGACAGCTCATCATACACGACTGTGAGCGTATTTCTAGACAAAGGTCTTCTTCAGACAGCTCATCATACACGACTGTGAGCGTATTTCTAGACAAAGATCTTCTTCAGACAGCTCATCATACACGGCTGTGAGCGTATTTCTAGACAAAGATCTTCTTCAGACAGCTCATCATACACGGCTGTGAGCGTATTTCTAGACAAAGGTCTTCTTCAGACAGCTCATCATACACGACTGTGAGCGTATTTCTAGACAAAGATCTTCTTCAGACAGCTCATCATACACGGCTGTGAGCGTATTTCTAGACTAAGATCTTCTTCAGACAGCTCATCATACAAGGTTGTGAGCTTGGTAACAGACAACTGTATTTCTTCATCGTTGGCATAAATAATATGGTCTGGCTGAACGGCAGAAAAAGTCAACAAAATGTCATTCACTGCCTTTCCTCTCGTATCTAACTCCATATGAAAACGGTCCAGACACTCTAACATTGCTCTCTTGGTCTCCTGCTGCAATGACAATCCAGCATCTCTTGCCTCCTCTCCTGGTAATCTTCTCTTTCTTATGATTCTCTTCTCTGTAGGGATATCAAGTTCTTCACATTTCGCAAGTGCCTGCTGGACGGCATTGTCAACAACCTTCGTACGCTTTTAATAAATTTGACGAAAATTTCATAAATGTCCATTGTAGTTTGTAAATGGTAAACAACTGCTTTGTCAAATGTACATCCTTGCATCTTGCGGACTGTACATGCCCAGCATAATATCAATGGAAGCTGTCGTCTTTCGACAGCTTCCATTGATATTATGCTGTCGTCGACGTTCTTTCATATAATTCGACAAAGCCATGGTCGTCATTTATTTCGAACATTGTTCGAAATAAATTATAATAAAAATATAAGAAAAATGACTCACCAAAAGAGCTGTACTCGCTCAGACAATATTTTCGACGGTTTATAGATTGAAATTCGAAATATGTGACGTCATAAAGGTCACATTTCCTGTGTTGGTTGGGTTTTTATCACAATTCTATTTTCAGACTATTTTCACACCTTAGCCTGGCTGAAAAATTTTGTTGGAGGTGACATAGTGTCACCCTCCATATGCTGTCACCAGGGCGGCCCGCCCCCTCGCCCCCTTAGCTACGCCACTGATGTTATGCGATCAACTTCCATGATACATTGGGCATTCCCATGCGTGATCCGTTCTTCGCTGCATTCTGCCATCCACAAGTTCACTTGCGCACCTCACCGTTATCAGAAGTTGATTAGTATAGGTACTCTCTGCCCGCCTGCCTAGTGTGTTCGTAGCGCGTTGAACTGCGGGTGACTAGCCCTCTGTGAGTGCGGGTTCAATTCCGCGGGCTGGCAGAAAAGCCACAGGTTCCCCAGATTCACGGCGTTCGTGGCACCGAACCGAAGGGTTACGATGTCCATGGCATCGAGCCGAAGAGCTGAATGCTCAAGTGCTTCTGGATCGGGAAAAAAATTGCTACTCTCTCTATCGCGAAGACGACACTATCTGGTACGTCCAAACTTAACTCTTAATTCTCGCACTTGTTACATTGTCTGAGACTCGCCAACATCACATACATGAGCGCGTACCTCATTGATGTGTAGACGGTATGCAGCCAGTTCCCTCAGCTCCAGGTGGTAGATGGTGGACCAGACAGTTAGCTTTAGTGTGTAGTTGTAGATATTTTAGTAGTTGACTGTAGTGGTTGCACACTAAATCTCCATCTGTTCATTATAAGCAGAGTGGCAACACTAAACGAGACTTGACTTAGAAAAACCAATTGACGTAGGACGCGTAGAAACGTTAGTAAACAAGGAGACGAAGATGAAGATTGGTGATGAATGGACGCACTGTTGACCTATGTCCAGAAAAGAGAAACCATAATACTAATAAATGTATGAACCCTATACAAGATCACGTTTGTCATTTATAGCGTGTCTTTACGTGAATATCTGTTAAATCGCATCTACAAACAAACCAGAAAGAACATTAATCAGGACTGCAAGATATGGAAATAACGATATAATCTATAACATGGTGGGAGGATCGAACCACCAGGACTATATCAGTTATCAGGAGGAGTGTCCCATATTTGTAGCCCTTTTCGTAAATCACAAGTGAACCGAAGCCATCCTGTAACAAGTCAGTCCTGTAAAATCACCCGTCAGTACCCAATCCTTTAACAGATGACACTGGCTCTTCCACTTGAGCCGGAGCAATGTTTGTAGAAAAGTCGGCACATTCATTGCCTTGCACTCCAGCATACACAGGTGTGTGCAACCAAGTCAGTGTCTAGAGAAATGATCTCCGAATGATCTCCATCCACTCCACACGCAAACTTCCAGATTCAATCAATTGAAGCATATTCATCGAGTCTGATACGAAACTCCTATGTATGGCTTGTTGCTTAGCCACTCACGAGAGCCATAAAGGCAGCATTCTTCTTCTCATTCTTTGCGTTCTTTCTTTGCGACCAATTTTAATCACTCTTTGTGATATGTTTGATCTTTGCCAAGAACGTGTATACGTTGCACATTGGTTCGGTAGGCCCCTAAACGCATAGACTTCTACACATTTAGGACATGTGCATCCGATTTCAGCCAAACCTCCTTAGTCGCCTCTTACGACATGCGTGGCAGGTAACAGTGGTTCTAATCTTTACACCCCAAATTTGGGCCCCGGTAACCACCCGTGCGAAGGCAGCAGTGATCTCCATAGTCATGCTCGATATTATTGACTCGAAAGCGCGGCAGTCCTCATGAAGTGTGCTACCGTTTTGTTGTGCTGAATAAACTCACGATGGTCTGGTTCTGCATCTGTTAGAACCATCAGTGTATTATTGACAGTATGTTATAGTTCGCTCCAAAATTCGTGATCACACTAAGGTTTAATTTGTACGAAATCTATCTGATGGATACAAGTAATTTTTGCACGCAGTCTTATATACCTCACGACGTTACAAATTCATGTTTAACTAATTGGTAGGTAGCTTAGTTGATGCAAAAACGTTTTTGTTATATAATTTTGCATAAGCACAACAAAATGATAATCAAAGTTTAGAACTTACAGTAATACACAAAATGATGGCGAATGATTGCAAAGGCGTCTTCCTATTACATATTATAAAAAAAAGGTCACATAGTGAACAAATGATACCTTCCACTTCTATAAATGAAAGTAAATGTTGCGTACATACGCCAATGACAGTCGGTAGGAAACATTGTGAACTTATTAATTCCACGGATTCCCGAGTTTGACGTGCACTGAATTGCATTTGGAACACGGAAATGTTTAGTTATAGACAAACTTGACAATCGTACTGTAAAATTTCGACAAGTATACCAGATCAACATCGCAGTAAATTTAGTAATAACATATAATAAAATTCTTACAGAACTAAAGGTTTGGGTGGGCAAAAATACTTTTGGAACGTCGTCACTGTTACCTATATAAAAATGCAAAATCAAGAATTTCTGTCAAGTGGATTTTATATCGATCGGTAAAGATGATCACGAATTTTAGAACGAACTATAACACATATGCTACGTCACTTCTTGCATCGTATTAGACAACACGAATCTCATATACTACATTACATTAATCTTCGTTCATCATCATCATCAAGTAGCTTGTCAATTCCAGACACTTTGCTCCCATGACAGCAGTCCTGAAAAACTCTCTGTTCTGTGCAAGTTGGCCGGCGTCAGCAGCAGTCATTCTCAAATCATCAATGACATCTTGCACCCATCGTCTTCTAGCTCTTCCTCTCATTATTCTTCCATGCACCATTCCCTCCAAAATTATTTTCTCTAGGCAGTCATGTCGTTTGATGTGTCCGAAATATTTAATTTTCCTTGTTTTTATGCTCGTTATAGCCAACTCTCTTTAATATCAAACTTCGTTACAACAAAATAAAAATACTGTGAACACTGTGCTTCATGATTTACATTAATGGTTAATTAGTTATTTGGTTGTTAATTGATGTTTAGTTAGTTATTTGGTTGTTAATTGAAGTTTAGTTAGTTAGTTATTTGGTTGCTAATTGAAATTTATAGTAAATTAGTTATTTGGTTGTTAATTGAAATTTATAGTTAATTAGTTATTTGGTTGTTAATTGAAGTTTAGTTAGTTAGTTATTTGGTTGTTAATTGAAGTTTAGTTAGTTAGTTATTTGGTTGTTAATTGAAGTTTAGTTAGTTAGTTATTTGGTTGTTAATTGAAATTTATAGTTAATTAGTTATTTGGTTGCTAATTGAAATTTATAGTTAATTAGTTATTTGGTTGTTAATTGAAATTTATAGTTAATTAGTTATTTGGTTGTTAATTGAAGTTTAGTTAGTTAGTTATTTGGTTGCTAATTGAAATTATAGTTAATTAGTTATTTGGTTGTTAATTGAAGTTTAGTTAGTTAGTTATTTGGTTGCTAATTGAAATTTATAGTTAATTAGTTATTTGGTTGTTAATTGAAGTTTAGTTAGTTAGTTATTTGGTTGCTAATTGAAATTATAGTTAATTAGTTATTTGGTTGTTAATTGAAATTTATAGTTAATTAGTTATTTGGTTGTTAATTGAAGTTTAGTTAGTTAGTTATTTGGTTGCTAATTGAAGTTTAGTTAGTTATTTGGTTGCTAATTGAAGTTTAGTTAGTTATTTGGTTGTTAATTGAAGTTTAGTTAGTTAGTTATTTGGTTGTTAATTGAAGTTTAGTTAGTTAGTTAGTAATAACTAACAGTAATAATAGTTAGTAATAATCACAGGGGTATCTCCTTCCTGTCAACTGCTGGCAAAATACTGGCCAGAGTCCTCCTCAATCGATTAATCGATCACCTGGAACAGGACTTACTCCCTGAGACCCAATGGGGCTTCAGAGCAGGTCGTGGAACAGCAGACATGATATTTGCTGCTCGCCAATTACCGGAAAAATGCCAAGAGCAGCACCGTAACCTTTACATGGTCTTTGTCGATCTGACGAAGGCTTTCGACACGTCAACAGAGAGGGTCTATGGAAGATCATGGAAAAATGTGGATGCCCAGTGAAATTCATCAAGATCTTCCAAAAGTTTCACGAGGGCATGATGGCACGTGTACTTGACGAAGGGAGCTGTCGGAAGCCTTCCATGTCACCAACGGCGTCAAACAGGGCTGTGTACTGGCCCCAACACTCTTCAGCATGATGTTTGCTGCCATGCCCACGGATGTCTTTTGGGAAGGCGACGAACATGGGGTAAAGATTAGATACAGGACAGACGGTAATCTATTCAATCTTCGGAGGTTAAAATCCTCCACCAAGGTAAAAGATTCAACTATCTCAAACCTGTTGTTTGCTGATGACTGCGCCCTCGCTACCAACTCTGTGGAAGAAATGCAGACTTACATGGACAAGTTTTCAATGGCCTGTGATAGGTTTGGCCTCACCATTAACACCAAAAAACAGAGGTCATGTTCCAGCCCGCCCCTAGAGAACAGTATTACGATCCAGTCATCAACATTAAACACCAGCGTCTCCAGTCAACGGACAACTTTGCTTATCTTGGCAGCCTCCTATCCAGATCGGCAAACATAGATTCTGAGGTCCACAATAGGATATCCAAAGCCAGTGCTGCGTTCGGAAGGTTACATGTCACTGTGTGGGAACGGAAGGGGATAAGCATAGTCACAAAGCTGAATGTTTACCAGGCCATAGTGCTAACCACGTTGCTGTACGCAAGCGAGACATGGACAGTGTATAGCAGACACGCAAGAAAATTAAACCATTTCCACACAAGCTGTCTACGCAGAATACTAAAAATAAACTGGCAGGACAAAATTCCAGACAGCGAAGTCCTCACAAGAGCAAAGATCCCAAGCGTCAACACCCTGTTGCAGAAGGCCCAACTGAGATGGGTCGGTCACGTTGCTCGAATGCCTGGTAAACGTATCCCAAAACAGTTGATGTATGGCGAACTTGAAGGGGCAGACGTTTAGCTGGTGGACAGAAAAAACGCTTTAAAGTGTCTCTGAAATGCTTCGATATAGACAATACGTGCTGGGAATCCTTGCGCAAGATCGCCAAATGTGGCTCTATAACAACAAAAGAGGAACCGAATAGCTGAGAATCATCGTATTGTTGAGTCACAGAGAAAACGAGCAGCGCGAAAAGGCAGAGCACACAACACGCACATGTCTAACCTTGATCATGTATGCCCCACCTGTGGTCGGGGATTCAGTTCTAGGATTGGACTCTACAGTCACCTCCACCAGAGAGGTGCAACAGCACACGTCTGAGATTGTTGTCATCATCGCTTGCGATGGACGGCAAAAAAAAAGTTAGTTATTTTGTTGCTAATTGAAGTTTAGTTAGTTAGATATTTATTTCGCTATTCGTTTTAGCAAGATTTATTTCGTTATTCGTTTTGTTAGTCACATATTTTCATTTTAGGGACGTTGGGAATTTATTGTCTGATTCTATATGTAGTGTGCTGTGAAAGAGGTACATTTCTTCACTTCTGTTGTATTCTTTTGCTTGAAAAAGGCCTTTGGTCGAAACGTTGCTGTGTATTATTGTTTTGGTATTCTGTAAAACTACAGTACTTTGTTTTTACATGTTTCGCCATTGCTACATAGATTTACTGCAGTCTTCCTTATATCAGTGTTTCGCATTGCTACTAGTTTTGCATTTCCCTTATATCAAGTGTTTCGCCATCTACATAGTTACTGCATAGTCTTTTATCAGTGTTTCGCCATTGCTACATAGATTTACGCAGTCTTCTTATATCAAGTGTTTCGCCATTGCTATAGATTTACTCAGCTTTTATCAAGTTTTCTTGCCATTGCTATTCTATAGAGTGTGTGAGTCATCTTCCCTGTATTTTCAAAGTTTTCGAACTTGCTACATAGTTTCTGATTCTTAACCCTTATTTTACATGTTTCGCCATTGCTACATAGATTTACTGCAGTCTTCCTTATCGATAATATTAGTTTGTTTGTTACATATTCAGTTAAAAGTTAATTGCATATCTTTTACAGGACTTTGCGAATCAACCCCAGCTTTTTAACGCTGTTTGTGATTTTCTAGGCATTATTACGTTCAGTAGTTTGCCATTGCTTTCTGAACGGTGGTGCCATTGTCCTTTGTAAAATCCACGATACAATCTGCAACCAAACTGTCCGCAGCGTGATTCGAACTCAGAAAGTCGAGGTTAATAGTCCGAGTCACTAACCCCTAGGCCACAGACGTCACCCATATTCAGTTACTGAAGCTCATTTGTTCTTTCTTCTTTCTTTCTTTTGTCATTCTCTGCTTTTTTGCCGCTAGGCGTAGCAGGTTTAACTGATGATTGGTTTCGAAAATGCACGCTGGTCGCTTGATATGGTGTGATATTGTGGAGTTTTAAGATGTCTGTAACTCCATCAACCCATCATTTTCTTGGTCTGCCCTTCCTCTTGATGATTCCATTTTCAGGTTGTACACTCTTGCAACTGGTGTATTCGGGTTCATTCTGACCAAGTGGCCAAACAATTTGAGTCTCTGTTTTTCAATAAATCTAATAGCAGGTGTTGTTCCGACTGTTCTTCTAATTTCTTCATTTCTTATATGGTCTCTTCTTGTTTTATTTACTGCTTTCCTCAGGCATCTCATTTCGCATGTGGTAATTTTCCTTTCTTGTTCTTTTGTCAGTGCCCATGTTTGGCTCTGGTAGCACAGTGTTGGTATAAAGATTGAATTTATAATCTGTCTTTTAGTCACTACTGGAATAGCTGGATGTTTCAAAATTGGGGTAAGCTGGTATGTAATGTTGTTGGCTTGCTGGATTCTAGTTTCGATCTCTCTGTCCAGTCTACTATAAGATGTGAAGATAATTCCAAGGTATTTGAATTCTCTCACCTGCTTTAGCGTTTGGTCATTTATGTATTAGTTATATGTTGATAATCATGACTTCTGTCTTTTGAATGTTGATCTTCATGTTGTATTTGAGGCAGCTATTGTTGAGTAAGTTTATGTGTTCTTGAAGCTGTTCAATATTATTATGGAATAAACACTGGTCGTCAGCAAAGAGCAGTTCATTTTGTTGGTCTGCGTTGAGTGATGTTTCATCTATTTTGATGATACTATCCATGTATATAATAAAGAGGAGAGGTGATAAAACACATCTTTGCTGTACTCCTGATGTTACTGGAAACCAATTTGTGAGTCCGGCGCTTGTTCGTATGACACTTTCACTTTCTGTATATATGGCTCTAACACAGTCTAGCAGTGTTCCTTTTATTCCGTAGTTTTCGAGAACATCCCATAATATGTCTCTGTTAACCCTATCATATTCCATTTGTTACTTACATATTTTGTTACAAAAATTAGTTAAATACTAAATCTAGTTCATTGCAGCAGATAGTTAGTTAATAAAGGTAGTTGCCCGTCTGCCCAGTGTGTTCCTTACGCGTTGGACTACGGGTGACAAGCTCCCTGTGGGTTTTTTGTTTTGTTTTTTCGTCCGCTTTCAACTCAGACGAAGTTCCATCTCTGAAACTGATTTTTGCGTGAAAATCTGTTTTCCAATTTCTTACAATGGCAGCAGCGTGCACATTGTAAATTACTTTACACTGGCAGCCGTGTGCTCAATGTACTCGTAATTAGTATTCCCTCGCCATACAGGCAGATTTTCTCCGACTTCAGAGGTACTCACGTTATCGTCCTGAGTAAGACCAGGGGACTCGAACAAATGCCGGACAGTAGGTTCGAACCCGAGCTATGAGGCGTCTCACAGCTAGCAGGCCGAGCTACTATCAACTACTCTAGGCAGTCCCCTGCTCCCTGTGGGTTCAATCCCGCGGGCTGGTAGAAAAGCCACAGGTTCACCAGATTTACGGTGTTCGTGGAACGAACCGAAGGGTTACGATGTCCATGGCACCGAGCCGAAGAGCTGAAAACTCAAGTACTTCTGGATAGGTTAAAAAAAAAAAGAAGATAGTTTGTTAATTAGTCACTTATTAGCAGTCCCCAGAGCACATCCTGCAAGACTGCCCCAGCCTGAGCAGTGTGAGAATGGAAATCTGGTTAACAGAAACAACACTACAAAACAAACTATAGGTGACCAGTGAAGACCTCAAGCGCACCGCCTTGTTTATGGCATATACCGGAGTAGTTACATAGCAGAAGTTGATCGCAGAAGAAGAAGAAGTCATTTATTTAGTTACTGAAGATAGTTATTTACATATTTAGTTGCTGCATTTATTTACCGAGTTTATCTGCTGAATTTAATTGCTGTAGCTAGTTGCTGGTGTGGCGTCTGTAGCTTAGGGGATAGTGACTCGGGCTATTAACCCCGACGTTCTGAGTTCGAAACACGCTGCGGACAATTTGGTTGCAAATTGTTTCGCGTGGATTTTACAAAAAGACGATGGCACCACCCGTTCAGAAAGCAATGACAAACTACTGAACGTAATAATGCCTAGAAAAATCACAAACAGCGTTAAAAAGCTGCGGGTTGATTCGCAAAGTCATGTAAAGGATATACAATTAACATTTTTAGTTAGTTGCTGAATTGAGTTACCGAATTAGTTATTTTATTAGTTACATATTTAGTTATTCAAGCTAGTTATCTATATAGTTAGGTCCTAAAATTAGTTACCAAGTTATTACCGAAGTTAGTTAGTTAGGTATTTTAATATGTTAGTTAATTGTGATAGTTTGGTTTGATAGTTAGTAAGAGAGTCGCAGTAGCACGGTGGTTAGTGCGCTTGATTGCTACGCGGATGTTCTTGGTTTCATCCCTAGTTGGAGTAGAATTGTTATCATTCTCAAACGGCTTTCAAGCGGACCCAGTCTCAACTGGGTACAGGAGAAACACTGCGAAGCAAAGTCAACCGTCGTGCATGATGTTAACCACATCTTTCATAGTGTGCCATTTCGGGAAATACAACCAGATACCTAACACTGGATTTCCTGGTTGAAACTTTAAAAAAAAATAGTTTTCTGAACAACAACCAACTCTTGATAACTAGGCCAGACACTGACTAGGTGTTCCCATACCTAGATCAGAAAAGGGGGCCGGAAAGTATAGATGTTTGATAGAACACTGCAATCTTTTTTGCAATTTACTCAATTCTGTGAGTCTATGGTTATTTATTAGTAAAAAATATTCATAATATTGATATTCCTTATTTTTAAACTTAACTTGTTGTATAATATAACTTTGATTTAGCATTTGTGTTCATTTTAAAATTAATTCGTCTATAGACAACAACACTGGAATAAGAGGTCACATGGTGTAGTTATAGTCTGATTTCCCATAATTCTTACCTGCGTCCGAAGGTCCATAAGTTTATAGTTGGCTCTGGCTGAACCGACGTAACTACCCACCAAGTAGGCCAATATGCGTTCGGGCTCTCTAAGCAGATGACAAAGGCACATGTATTAATAGTTTCAGTAGCTTGTTGGTATACACAAGGTCCGAAATGGCAGATAACTTCGGTATGAGTGGATGTTGTCTATTGATAGTTCTAACCTCCAAAGACTTGCGTGGATCTACTGTCCTGGACATGCGAGCACGACCGACTCTATAATGGCCTCAGCGCTGACGGCAATATTGTCATGTGACGTCATAGGCTGAGGCGGTGTATTCTCACAGACTAACTATTGTCTGTTACTAATGGGAAACGCCGATCTAGACAATACATCTTGCAGATGTTGGAAACTTGTTGTTGGATGCATGTGTGTATTACAGAAGATGTTTTCTGATGAGTAGCAGACTGATGAGAGTTTATTTACGATGGCCGCGATGCGAGTGTTTGCGACAATGAGAGAGCGGACAGACTTGCATAAACAGCATTGACTATCGGAGAGTTGAATATGGTTAAGGGGGATGTTCTTCGGTCTCTTCACGACTGCCTGTTGAATGAAGACTAAAATAGATGTTGAATCGATTCAACGATTTAATGAGTTTGTGGTTACTCGTTGTACAAATAGAGCGGGTAACCACACACTACCTGAGGGGCGATGAATGCGTTTAACCAGCGAGCCACGGGAACCATCAGTATGCATACCCATCGACATCGGGCACATATGGGTGTGCCAGAAATGCAATTACTTTGGTTCAGTAACCAATAACCTAAACACCTGTTTGTCTTCGTCCACAACTTCCATTTATTCTGTTTTACCGCAGCCTCCCACGTTTTTTTTTACAGGTTTCCTTACATCGTCGCCACATCATGAAGCTTACAGTAAAGAAGTATTCCAAATATGCATGCTTGTACTGCTTTTATTCAAATTGTATATTGTTTAGTATAATACATGTATAATGCCTTTATTTGTATTTGGCTTAGCGTTCTTCTGTTATCATTTGTATTGTCTATGTTCATATTGCCTGTGGTAACATCAGATGGCAGATGTCGATCAGAAATAAAGAGCAGAATAGGGCTAGCGAAAACATCGTTTCAGAAAATGAGAAGTATTGTATGCAACAAGTCCTTGTCAATTGCGATCAGAATGTGAGTTATTCAGTGCTACATAGAACCAATACTGACATACGGATGCGAGTCACGGACAATAAAAACACCGATCGAAAAATCTCTGAGGGCCACAGAGATGTGGTTTTACAGAAAAAGATGAGAATCCCATGGTCTGCTAAAATGACTAATTTTGAGGTTTTAATTTAGGTCAAGGCACAGAGAAAGCTTATCATCAATATAAGAAAGAGGCAGACATCATTTTTCGGGCATTTGATGAGGAAGGGAGTTTAGAACACATTGTGACAACTGGTAAAATCGAGGGTAGACGAGACAAATGAAGACAGAGAGAGAAAATTTTGGATAGCTTGACTTCATGGCACGGTAGAGCGTCAACATCTGAGAGGATAGCAAACACCAGAGACAGAGATTAGTGGAGATCCATGATCGCCTTCGCCAGCCGGCACGGCACCTGATGATGATGATGTGCACATTAAACAATAGTGTGCCCACTTAATATGCACGAGAATGCAGCGAAATCTGGAATAGGGTTTTTTCACAATTCTAGGACAATGCCAGGTTGACTGGTAAAGAGAGTATATTTGCTATTTGCAAGTCAACAGAAGACACAAATGTACAGGAATATGTAAAATTCCATGACTGTCATCATCAACCGGCAAGTCACACCAGAAGATGATTGTCCTCACGAACCAGCTTCTTCTTCTTCAAAGGCTCCATATCGAACCCTTGTTAAACCACCCTTTGTGATTTGAATATGATCTGAACCTAAGAGCGTATGCACGTTGTGCCAGTTATGCGCCTACACGTAGGCCATCGCATCCGATTTCTGCAAGGCTTTTTATTTACTAGGGTAACTTCCCTAGGCCCCTACCTTAGTCATCTCTTACGACATGCCTTGTAGGTAGCAGTGTTACTGTTCTTTGCTCCCTATGCGATCCCTGGCAACACACTGGCGACCAAGCAGCAAATCAAACCAGACAATTCTTCTTCTTTTTCACCGTTTTTCTGTCAGTCATCAGATCACACAGCACCAATACCTTCAATGAATAATATGATTCGCCTCAAATCGCCCATAAGGATTTAGCCACGCAGTAAGAATGTCGGACCCACCACCACGAGGGTGGCCAAAGATAACTGCGGGAGATCACACGGGAGCAAGGGCAAGGGTATGCAGACCTGAGAAGAAAGAGGTGGCCCATACACCAGCGTCCAAGACAAACTGTATGGCGTGGCTGATAATCTGAGGCAGACGGCGGCTTTTGTTAGAGAATCCGAAATCCCAATCTAGTGAGAACGCAGAAGAAGAAGAAATCGCCCATAAGACCTCTCAAGTTTCAAAGCAGCGCTGTCTCTGTTTCCCATAGTTTCTCCAACTTAGCGATGGCGTGCTTGAGGATCAGTGCACAAGGTTGTACTGCTCTTGTGAAAATTCTTGAAAATGAGATCACTCATGTCATGTGACCTTTGCATTCTAGTATTGATTCTACTCTTGCATCGCCCGAGTGGTTACTGGGGCCCAAATTTGGGGTGTAAAGAATAGAACCATTGTTACCTGCCACGCATGTCGTAAGAGTCGACTAAGAAGGTTTGGCTGAAATCGGATGCACGTGTCCTAAACGTATAGAAGTCTATGCGTTTAGGGGCCAACCAAACAATATGCAACGTATACACGTTCTTAAAGCTCACAAAGCGAACACGCTCACAAAGCGAACACAGCAAAGTGTGGGGCACACATGAGGCGCTTTCAGGACATACAAATGATTTGCGGCTGGCCCTCGTGGAAGAAATTGGGACTTCACCACGTACAACCAAAGACGTAGCAATGAAGCAAACACATCCATCTGAAGATAAACAATACATGAAAACAAGAAAAAGACACATTCGTTTTGCAACATGGAATGTTAGAACCTTACACCAAGAAGGAAAACTAGACAATTTAATACTAGAGACAACAGATATGAAGGTAGATATTATGGGAATCGCAGAAACAAGATGGAAAGGCGAGGGATACACAAGAAGAGATGATTATATATTTATACATTCAGGAGGAGAACATCATGAACGAGGAGTAGGTATACTAATAAAAAAAGGAAATAGAAAAATACATCAGTGGTTATTGGACGTATAACGACAGAATGATGCTTTTAAAGATCAGAGCAAAACCATTCGATATAGCAATTATCCAAACATACGCTCCAACATCAGACCATACAGATGAAGAAATCGAAAAATATGAAGATTTACAACAAATTCTCAAACAAGTAAAGACAACTGACATACTAATTATAATGGGCGATATGAATTCAAAAATTGGCAAAGGCAAATACAAGAACATTGTAGGACAATACGGACTAGGAACAAGGAATGAACGAGGAGATAGGCTTATCCAGTTCTGTGAAGAAAATAACATGGTTATAAGCAACACATTTTACCAACAAGAATCTAGGAAATTATACACATGGAAAAGCCCAGGAGATAGAAAAAGGAACCAGATAGATTTCATCATGATTAGGAACAGATTTAAAAATAATGTAATGAACACCAAAACATATCCAGGAGCAGATATAAATTCTGATCATAACCCAGTGATGATCAAACTAAATATAAAACTAAAAAAGATAGACCAACCAACAAGAAAAGAACCACATATAGATATATCAGCACTTAAACAATCAGAGATACAACAGAAATATTGTGTGAAGTAAAGAACAAATATGAATGCCTAATGACAGAGTGCTTAGAACAATACAGAAGAGAAAATCCTGAAGAGAAAGTAGCCAATAAATGGGATTGCTTAAAACAGAGTATACAAACTGCAAACAAAAACCTGCCTGTAAAAGAATCCATGAAAAATCAAATGTGGATGACTGATGAAATCTTAGAAAAATGACAGAACGAAAGAAAGCCAAGAACACCCCAAAGTATACAATTTTAGACAACGAAATACGCAACATGTGCAGAACCACAAAAGTAAACTGGTTAGAAACAAAATGCAAGGAAATAGAAGATATGGCAGAAAAACACAGGACTAGAGATATGCACAGAGAAATAAGACAAATGACAAGTAAGAAAAATACTGTAAAAGTGGAGGATGTATCAAAAACAACAACAACCAACTTTTGTTTGATAAAACAGAAATATTGACAAGATGGACAGAATATGTAACGGCTCTATTTGATGATCAAAGAAGCAGTAAACACAGTATTAAGTGCAATGACAGCCCAAGAATATTAAAATCTGAAGTTGTAAGAGCAATCGAAACAATTCTTTCTTTCTTTCTTTCTCGAATCCTGTATGCCTCACAGCGTCAGGTCAGGAAGAGATTTCTAAAAGGGGCCCTAGTATGCGCTTCGTAGATAGTCTCTTTCGTCGCCTCTGTTATCTCTGAGGTCCATCTTTTGCGTGGCCGGCCTTTTGCTTTGTACCCATTGTATCGGAGCAGCATTGCTATTTGGGGTGCACTGTCTGATGGTAATCTGCTTACGTGACCGAACCATTTAATTTGTTGTTTCTTGATGAAGTCTAGTACTGATGTTGTACCCACTTTTTCCTGATGTCTTCATTTCTCAACCGGTCTCTTCTTGTTACACCCAGCATTCTGCGTAGACACTTCATCTCTGTTGTGACTAGTTTTCTTCTATCGTTTGTTGTCAGCGTCCAGGTTTGGCACTGGTAACATAATGTGGAGAAAAATATTGTGTTGAACATTGCTCTTTTTGTGTTCATGGTGACGTGTTTGCATCTTAAAATTGGCGCCATTTGCCCTATCATTTGGTTTGCTTTGTTGCATCTGTGTTGAATTTCATTAGTTATTTCATCGAAACAATGAAGCGAGGAAAGGCTGCAGGATTGGATAATATTACTGTGGAAATGTTAACCTCCTTAGAGGATTTTGGTATTTCAACCATTACAGATTTGTGCAATGATATATATAACACAGGATATATACCAAGAGACTTGAAGACATCAGTATTCATACCACTACCCAAAAGCCCAAAGCACAGACTATAGGACAATTAGCCTGATGAGCCACATAACAAAAATACTACTCAAGATCATACATGAAAGAATTAAAAACAAGATAGACATAGAAGTAGGAGAAGAACAGTTTGGCTTTAGAAAGAACAGAGGAACAAGAGAGGCAATACTTTGTATAAGACTACTCGCTGACAAGTATATAGAAGTGCAAAAAGTATCTACTTGTGTTTCATCGATTATAGCAAAGCTTTTGACAGAGTCCAACATGAAAAGCTAATCATATGTCTACAAGAAATAGGCCTAGATGGGGATGATATCAGACTAATAAGTAACATATACTGGGAACAGACAGCAATAATAAAATATGAAAATAGCTACTCTCCATACATAGACATAAAGAGAGAAGTGAGACAAGGATGCATACTGTCACCAAGCCTATTTAACATCTACACAGAGAAAATCTTCAAACAACTAGAGGGAATGCCAGGACTCAAGATCAATGGAAAAATAATAAATAACTTAAGATATGCAGATGACACAGTATTGGTAGCAGAAAATGAACAAGATCTACAAGAATTAGTGGACCAATTGGACAGAACTAGCAAGGAATATGGATTAGACATTAACATACAGAAAACAAAAACTATGGTAATCAACAAGGAAATGGAAAAACCTAAAATGAATATAAAAATACATGGAGAATTACTACATCAAGTAAAAAGCTACTCCTATCTCGGTCAGATGATAACAGATGATGGCAGATGTATAACTGAAATTAAAAAGAGAATAGGAATGGCCAAGGATAATTTCAATAGTATGAGAAAGTTACTGACATCCAAACAAATCACAAACAGGCTAAAAATTAGAATGATCAAATGCTATATATATCCTATATTAATGTATGGCTCGGAAACATGGACAATGAACAAGCAGTTAGAAGACAGAATTGATGCATTTGAGATGTGGATATATAGAAGAATAAGCAGAGTTTCATGGACAGAAAAACAGACAAATAAACAAGTTTTAGGAAAACTAGGCATGAAGAAACAATTATTAAGAGAAATAAAATTCAGACAAGTAAAGTATTTTGGGCACATAAAAGGCATGACACCATGATAAAACATTTACTAGAGGGGAAGTTGAGGGGAGAAGAGCAAGAGGAAGACCGAGAGATAAGTGGGAGGAAACTTTAAGAAATGGACAGGTTACAGTCTGGCAGTGTGCAACACCAAGGCGAAAGACAGAGGATGCTGGAGATTCATTGCAGCCAACCTTCGATGTGGAGACGGCACCTGATGATGATGATGACACGTTCTTGGCAAAGAACAAACATATCACAAAGATTGATTGAAATTGGTCGTAAAGAACGAACGCAAAGAAGAAGACTTGCATAAAGACGAATTCATTTTGAAAACAAAATATGCACAAGCAAGATTTTATTACGAGATGTCAAATTAAAAGTGAACACTTTTCATCAATAGAAATGTGTAAAATTGCAATAAAACTTAAACTGTTCTGACAAACATATATAAAAGTCAACCCAAAGTCAAAACTCAAAGAACTTGTTACAATTTCTTCTGGAAGCAAGCTGTGAACAATGGTCTGAGAGCCGTAGTCAGAATAAGGGAGCTCACTGACATAAATCATGCTAGGAGAAAAACGACATACAAAATCTCCATTTGGACTCTCTCCCCTTTAAACTCCGAATTAATAATACTGTAGTATGTATGCTATCAATGTTGCCCGCCTGCCCAGCGTGTTCGTAGCGCGTTGGACTGCGTGTGACTAGCCCTCTGTGAGTGCGTGTTCAATTCTGCGGGCTGGCAGAAAAGCCACAGGTTCCCCAGATTCACGGCGTTCGTGGCACCGAACCGAAGGGTTACGATGTCCATGGCACCGAGCCGAAGAGCTGAAAGCTCAAGTGCTTCTGGATCGAAAAAAGAAGAAAAAATGCTATCATTGTCTACCTGCCCAACGTGTTCGTAGCGCGTTGAACGACGGGTGACAAGCCCCATGTGAGTGCGGTTCGTTTCCGTGGGCTGGCAGAAATGCAACCGGTTCTCCAGATTTACGGTGTTCGTGGCACCGAATCGAAGGGTTACAATGTCCATGGCACCGAGCCGAAGAGCTGAAAGCTCAAGTGCTTCTGGATCGGGGAAAAAATGCCATCAATGTGCAATAACTGTGATTTTTCTCTAGATTAGATTAAGTCTTTGAAAAGCAATTATTGCATTTTTTTTCTCCCTATTTCTGAAAGTAAGCTAGGGGGATAATACAGGGTCATCATCATCATCATATAGCTTGTCCTGAGCAGAACTTTGGCACCATGACAGTCCTATGAAATTTCTCTCTCTCATGGATCAGATGTCCAGCCTCTGAAGTCGTCATTCATAAATCATGAGTTACACCATAAATCCGTCTTCTCAGCAGTCCTCCTCCCATCCTCTCTACCATGATGTCTTCTCTAACCCTTCGTGTACTTTTGTATATCAGAAAATATCTAAACTTTCGCACCCTTATTTGTAGCATCAGCCAGCTTTCTTTGACGTTGAGTTCCCCTTGCTGCAGTCCTCTCTGTTCATGGCATACGGAGACGCATAAGGCATAACAATTATTTGTAGCATCAGCCAGCTTTCTTTGACGTTGAGTTGCCCTTGATAGAATTATCTGCAGTCCTCTCTGTTCATGGCATACGGAGACGCATAAGGCATAACAATTATTTGTAGCATCAGCCAGCTTTCTTTGACGTTGAGTTGCCTTGATGGGTTTATCTGCAGTCCTCTCTGTTCATGGCATACGGAGACGCATAAGGCATAACAATTATTTGTAGCATCAGCCAGCTTTCTTTGACGTTGAGTTGCCCTTGGATAGATTTATCTGCAGTCCTCTCTGTTCATGGCATACGGAGGCGCATAAGGCATAACAATTATTTGTAGCATCAGCCAGCTTTCTTTGACGTTGAGTTCCCCTTGCTGCAGTCCTCTTTGTTCATGGCATACGGAGGCGCATAAGGCATAACAATTATTACAAAACACTAAGAGCATACATAATTTTGCGACATGTCTTTTAGATCGCAGTGTTACTATTCATTGCTCCCCTTGCGAGCCCTGGCAACACATGGGCGGCATTGTATCAAATTTGATTTGTCATAGAGAGGCCGTCAGAGCAGATTCATACAAAATACAATAGCTTACTGCATACACATAAACAGACACAAAATTGTTACCAAGAGCGACAATGCATAACGTGGAAATACAACATCATGGGGTGGACACGTATCAATGTGTTGGAATGTAAACCACTACAACAGAAGACAGTAAATGTGGCCGATCTATTACAGATAGCACATTTTCGTATGCAGCCTGAACATGATATATATCAAAGCCAGTCATTAAGGGACAGTGGGGCCGGGCCCTACCAAAAATAATGTATAACATGTATTTATTATTTTATAAATTAAAATATAGCAACCAAAAAAGCCATGATTTATCCGGAAAAAAATGTTTGGCCCCACCAACAAAATTATCACGAGCCGCCACTGATCAAAGCGATGTTGTAACTCATGTGCGTCTATATGTTAAGAGGGGGGAAAGTGTCACCCCCTGGAAAATAGATTTTTGATAACACAGTTTTATACAAATCTGATCTCCATTTCGGAGCAGTAAATTACCAACTAGAATTTGTTTTATTCACTTTGCCCCCTCCTGAAAAATGTAAGTGGACGCCCATATTTGCAACGACAAACAATATTATATTCCTTTCTTCGGGATTATTATCTTTACAATCTGATACTTTAATTTTAAATTTTATTGCAGTAAATATTGCTCTGGTGCTAGTTTCTGTTGTATAGGTTTAAACAATTTAATTCGTAAAGCGTTTTGTTCCCAGTTTTGCGAGTGGGTTTGGGGGATTCTAAAGGGTAGCGGACTAATACACTTCTCATGGGCACGGGGAACTGTATGATGCCTTCTGCAGGGAAGGACGGAGCACGCCTGTAAATACCCAATATGGCATGACTTCCATCGCATAACATATCATTCATTATTATTGGTCTCTTTCTCTCAGGAGACAATAGGTATGGCGTCACGTAGATTGTTCTGTGCTGAGTCACAACGTCTCTTGTGGCTGTAATGGCCTACTCTGGAGTGTTAATCCTTGCCACAGTTGCTGCGGGTGAAACTGAAGACGATGCATAGGATCAGTGGCGGCTCGTTATCGGTCCCCACCAAAAATGATGTGTAACGTGTATTTATTATTTTATAAATTAAAATATAACCTAACCCCAAACCATGATTTTTATGAAAATTTGTGTCTGGCCCCACCAACAAAAAGGAGCACGAGCCGCCACTGCACAGGATGAAGAAGGCAACGAAATAATGGTTACATGATCAAGACAAAATCTCGTACAGGTTAGGAATACATTGTTTCGCGCAGGCATAAAGCGTACAAGCTGATCTAGGTTTTGTTGAATAGTACAGATGTTTGGGGCATGTGAGAAGAATGGAAACATGTCACATATCAAAACATATGTTGTTCTGTGAACTTTTAGAGGGGAAGAATCACCAGGGCAAACCACTGCTCAGATAAAAAGATGTTTGCAAGTCCTCAATGAAGAACTTTTCTATAGGTCCCAGCACATGGGAAAAACTAGCTGCTGACAGAGTTGTGTGGAAAGCGATATTGCGCAAGGATGCAGAGTATTTTGAGAAGAGATTTATGTATGAGCTGAACGACAAGAGTTAAAAGCGAAAACTCAAAGGTTGTCACAGTAAAACACTTGTCAATTGACCGCCTGTAAAGACGAAAAAGGCCATATATATATATTACAGATATCTAAATTCTTCTTCTTTATTCTTTGCGTTCGTTCTTTACAACCAATTTTAATCACTCCATGTGATATGTTTGATCTTTGCCAAGAACGTGTATACGTTGCACATTGGTTTGTAGGCCCATAAACGCACAGACTTCTACACGTTTAGGACACGTGCATCTGTTTTCAGCCAAATCTCCTTAGTCGCCTCATATGACATGCGTGGCAGGTAACAGTGGTTCTATTCTTTATACCCCAAATTTGGCCCCGGTAACCACTAGGGCGAAATGTTTAAATGGCATGCCCATGTGTATTGTGTATAAATTTCATGATTTTTGACTAAACAGTTCGTGAGACAATCGATTTGGTGCATTACTTCTGATATTTCTGAACCGATAGAACCGATTCTGATATTTCTGTTCTAAATGTTTGTGTCGACAACTTTTTGAACTATTGCTGCTGAATCTGAATAGTAGTGTTCGCTGTGCATGTGGTGTACTGTTGGGTGGTAATCGATGTACATACTTAACATACTCTCTTTATGTACTATTACTTTTTAATTGACAGTTTTAATTGGACGTGCCACGCTCGCTTTGCATAAATGCCGCCGACACGTACCTGGTGTGCCCCTATGTAAACATGATGGTATCGAAAAAGGGATAAAAATTTGAACCTACCTAATATATTTATTTATACACCGATATGACATTGACCTTTAACCCTTTTGCATAGCAACAAGCGCGCTCTGGTGCAAACAACATGGAGAAATTATGAGTATCTCGGAAAGGCGAATGCAGTCTGCTACGCCATTTATTACATATATATTACTGTAGGTAGGAAAATTAGTATGGTTATTATTTAGATATATTATATGTCATAATGCACACATAATTATAATACACAATATAATTATTTTTGGCTACTATATGAGTATGTCTTGCTAGAATTAGGTGGGCTTTTTAATTATATCATTATTAATATTATGCTATCAGTGCTAAACCTGGACGTGGACATCGAACGAAAGAAGAAATCTAGTCACGACTGAGATAGAGTGTTTCTACACTTACACAGAATGATGAGAGTATCAAGAAGAGACCTGTTTAGAAATGAAGACATCAGAAAAATATGGGTACAACACCCGTACTGAACTTCACCAAGAAATAACAGATTTAATGGTTCGGACATGTAAGAACATTACCAACAGACAGTGCTCCCTAAAAGACAATGCTACTCAGATAAAGTGGATTAACTGCGAAAGGTGGACCACAGAAATAATGTAGGCAGTGAGACACAATGACAATGTACGAAGCGCACAAGAGTCCGTTCTAGAAATCTGTTCTTATCCTGACACTGTGAGACAAAACAGGATTAGAGAAAGAAGAAAGAATAAGATTGAACAACTAACTAACCATGTATATACCTAAACATATATATATTTCACAATGGAGGAAAGAAACTGATCCTTCTACCCCCTGCATAATTTAAACTAGAAATGTGAAGTGACATGCAATTTTGATTTAATTCCCTCCTGTCAGGGAAAGGTCTCACTGTATGGATGAGAAACATGGAGAAAACTAAAACAACAACTAAAAAATTGTAAACATTCATCAACTGGTGTCTACATAGAATAGAGGAACTGGGATGGTATGACAACGTCACAAATGAGGAGCTTATGGAGAGAATTAGATAGATCCAAGTGAGGCAAGAGATAAAGAAAATACACTTGCGCTGGATAGGTCACATTTCTAGAAAATCCTAGGAAATGAACAAGAAGTCCATTTTCCTGGAACAGTAGGGTCATTAAAGAAGAAGGCCTAAAAATACATGAAGAAGATATTTAGTGCCAGAGATTAAGGAAATATGAAAAACATGGAAGAAGTTGTAAGAGATAGCGCAAGACAAGAAGACTTGACATGAGTTGGTTGACGGTCTATTTCTATGCCCTAACCAGGATTAAAAAGGCACAAAAGAAGAAAAGAAGTGAAATTTGCAAAGATGGAAAACATCTGAGATCAAGTATACTTTGTTTGTAATTTTGCTATAACGGTTCCGTAATGGTAAATAAATTTTCTTTCCATTGTAATATACTGTTCTTATCGAGTTCAATACTATGGTCTTGTCTTATCCACATGTGCAGTGAAGCATCGTGGGGATTTTCAGATCCTGTGCCAGATGTTTTGCATCTGTAGTTATTAGTCTTTGATGTAGCAGGATATCTATTATAGTATCTATTCATTGGGTTCTTGGTCTTCCTTGGACTCTGCGTCCGGGTAGCCAGTTGTTATAGGCGCAAGATGTTAGTAGATCTGATTTCATTTTCATTAGGGCCTGAAACATTTTATTTGTTGTCTTCTAATATGTTGGATGCATGGTGTGAATATTGTGGTAAAAATCTTTAAATTGAATATCAAGTCAGTATTTCACCCGAGTGGTTACTGGGGCCCAAATTGGGGTGTAAAATATAGAACCACTGTTACCTGCCACACATGTCATAAGGGGCGACTAAGGAGGTTGGACATGGGGCTAGCTATCCCACACCGTAAAAAATACTAGATGGCTACAGAGCGGAGAGCGAGCCGAGTAAACTGAAACTGCTAGCTGAAGCAGGCTGATTGAAACCAGACACATCACCGAAGGATAAGCACCAGAGCTCCAAATGGTGCTGAAGATGTGACGTAAAACACACCAATGCTAAGGTTGCATGAATCAGATTTCCACATGAATAGAATTTATGGGAAATCTGGTACATCGGTCTGGGCGGTGATCGCGAGAGAGAGTCAGTATTTATGTATGACTCTTGAGTCATAGAGAAGGACAAAAATCACTACCAAACAAGATAAAGACTTTATTAGCTGAAATAGTATGACAAGGTTGCTAACGAGAAATTGATGAAAAAGACCAATCAAGCGCCCCGTTGAACAAGAGCTTAGAAAAGATGCTGCTGTTGGATAGAACATACTAGTACATGCAGATAAGAAGACTGGTTGTAAGTACAGCAAGGCCATACTGCAATATATATATGTTATATATATATATATATATATATATATATATATATATATATATATTTATGCTATTTACCAGAGGATGCTGTTTATGAAAGACACATCATAGTTAGCTTTTTTAAAGAGCTAGCTGGTTATGATATTAAGCGCTCGTTTGTAGGGCTAGGCATTGGGTGCCATAAGAAATAAGGGTTGTGGTTTGAATCTTATGTTTGATAATTTTTTTCCAGAAGACCCTCAAACTTGTTCGCTGTCTATATGTTTATGCTAGTGACATGATTTTATAGAAAGTGGAGAACTTAGTTCTGCCTTGTCAATTATTATAAATTTATTCCTTTTTTTTTGGTGCTTCTTTAGGGTTTCAGCTTCTTTGAGAGATCCCAATCTGTAAACACACATTTTTAGTGACAATGGCAGCTGATGAAAGGCTGAAGTGGTTGGAGTTGAGGATAAACTCTTCTCTACGACCTCGCACAGAAGACCTGAAGAACATGATAATAAGGGAAGATAACAGGTATGAATATTATTTGCATTTTTGGGTTTTTTAAAATATTTCTTGTAGCCTTTTCAGACCTTAGGGTATGAAGTCACTTCACATTTCTAGATCCTAGTGTGCAGGGGTTAGGAGGACAAATTCCTTTCATCATGTGTGGAATGTTGAGTGTGGGATTGAATCCACAACGCTCTTGTGTCTGAATCGATAGGCAAACACTTATGCCTTATGCTAATCTGTCCCACGTTATTGTTGTTACCACAAACATTTTTAAAATTATCTTTAGACTTAGAACAGAAATAAAGCAATCCTTAACACTGTGTCCTAGATTCTTTGTTAACCCCTTCACACCTCAGAGCTGATATACTACCTGCAGTATTTTGAAATTGATGCAAAGCCAGTATACTGACTAATTCAGTGCTCATTGCAATATAATTGCTACTGGAGGTGAAAAAAATCATGGAGTGAAAGGGATAATGATATTCCATCTGTTCCGAATATATGCAGACTCTTTGTATAGTTTGATGTAAATGTATCTTCTTCTTCTTCTTTGCATTCGTTCTTTCGACCAATTTTAATCACTCTTTGTGATATGTTTGATCTTTGCCAAGAATGTGTATCGTTGCACATTAGTTTGGTAGGCCCCTAAACGCATAGACTTCTCACGTTTAGGACACATGCATCCGATTTCAGCCAAACCTCCTTAGTCGCCTCTTACAACATGCGTGGCAGGTAACAGTGGTTTTATTCTTTCGCCCCAAGTTTGGACCCGGTAATCACTCGGGCGTAAATGTATCAATGTAGTGACTATTTCTACTGTTAAGACACAATGAATTGTTGATGTTCCTTTTCAATTGACTCTTAAGAGACCCTAGGGACAATAAAAATGGTGTCAATTAAGTGCTTCTTCTTTTCGATAGCTATTTTCATGATTATTCCGTTAGACATATTCATATGATCTTCTTCTTCTTCTTTTCGATTGCCCGCTGTGAATTAAGTCGGTAGTCATGATGCCTGGTATTGCGCTTTTGACTGAGTTTTGTGTTATTGATATGAAAGTTTTCTCTGTGTCTTGACCTCATTCAACACTTCAACTTTTACTTCTACTACTGGGGGACTGCCTAGAGTAGTTGATACTAGCTCGGCCTGCTAGCTGTGAGATGCCTCATAGCTCGGGTTCGAACCTACTGTCCGGCATTTGTTCGAGTCCCCTGGTCTTACTCAGGACGATAAGGTGAGTACCTCTGAAATCGGAGAAAATCTGCCTGTATGGCGAGGAAAACTAATTACAGTACATTGAGCACACGGCTGCCAGTGTAAAGTAATTTACAATGTGCACGCTGCTTCCATTGTAATAAATTGGAAAAACAGATTTTCACGCAAAAATCAGTTTCAGAGATGAAACTCGTCTGAGTTGAAAGCGGACGAAAAAAACCCAAAAACTTCTACTACTTTTTAACTCTTAGTGGACCAAGCGCCATGCTAAGTGGCGTTTGAAGTGGACACGTTTTTACATTCCACCACGCTAAGTGGCGTTTGGTTATCAAAACGTGAAAGCACTTGTAAAAACGTGACTTTTGCCCTGGTCCACTAAGAGTTAACCTTGTTATTCTATTAGTTTGTCCAGTTTTCTTCAATTTAGTATATAATAATATATATATGTTTATTTATTGAGAGTAGTTTTTTTTTAACCTCCTTGAATTAACTATTTTTAAAAATTGAGGTTATAACTCGGCGTGGAAAGAGTTAATAAATATGGATATATATGTATATATTTTTATGTTTCAGACTTTGTATAAATATGTATATATATTTATATATTTTGTTTTTCAGACTTGCGTTCTACGAATTTATCAACAATGAAGATGTAAAGCACCTTTTTGTCTTTATGAGAAATGGTAGACAAATTGAAGCTACATTGCAACCTCCAATAGAACTACAAAGCAAGTCTGTCTTTTTTCTGAAATGCAATCCTGGAACTAAACTTAGGAAAGACAATATGGGTTAGTTTTTGTCAAAGTAGCTAAGCTCGTCTTGTTTTCAGGAGTCGTGGTTCAAATCCATCAATTTTTCCAGAGACACCTAGGGTTGTTGCTTAAGCTACTGAGTCATACTTTGTGTAATACTCTCCACAGGTTGTGTGCCATTTCTGGGGAGAGGGCCGGTAATATGGGGTAAAACTTGGTGCCATGAAGTCAATCCTTGACTTTAGACTTTTATGTTGATACAGTACATCTTTCTATATATAAGAATTAAATAAATATTGTTTGCTTTCACGTTCTATGTTGTAGTATGAGTCAGTTCTGACAATCTCCCTATGACCTGTCAGATCTTATACAGGGTGTTCAAGATAAACAAATCCCCATTGTCAAATCAAAAGTTGCCAGGTACTCATTGCGTTACGTCTGTTTACTATTTAAACAGGTTATGACTAGCTTGTCCTACGTCACATTGGTTCATCGCCCCTTCCCGCACCATGATTACACTATCACAAAAGTCTGCTCACATGACCTATATTACGTCATAATTGAACCTTCTCATTTTCATAAACGTGACATATTGGTTCCCTTGACCGGGCTACATTTATCTTGAACACCCTGTATAATGCTACAGTTTATGGAGTTCAATCAAATGTGAAGTCAGTGCTGTTCTATGGCCTGGAAACATGGAGGACAGTAAAAACACCCACAAGAAAACTACAGACTTTCATAAATGGATGCTTACGTAGAATAGAGGGACTGAGATGGTATGATAAGATTACAAATGAGGAACTCAAGAGAAAGAACTAAGCAGATACTAGTGGAGAAAGAGCTAAGGAAGAGATGCTGGCGATGGATAGAACACACATTGAGAAAACCAACCGGAGGCATTGAAGAATCAATGTTTTTGCAAACCCGTGGGAAGAGAAGTAGAGGAAGTTCTAGACATACCTGGAGAAGAGAGCTGGAGACTGATATGAAAAGAATAGGTAAAACATGGAAAGAATTGGAAGGGATGGCAGGAGAGAGGAAGAACTGGAAGAAGTTTGTTGAAGACCTGTGCTCCGTTGGGAGTTGAAAGGTGAAAAGAATAACTCCAGATGTGGTACTTTAAAAGGGGAGTTTTCTGGTTTAAAATCTGAGTTACATATATGTACAATTTGTGTCCTGTTGAGATAATTATATACACTTTGTGCAGAAATTTGGATCAGGAACAAACAAGGAGTTAGAATTGTTATATTCTTTTTAAAATAGATACTGAAGTCTTCTCATGGATTGTTCAAATGTACCAGAACATCTGACTACATGCGAAGTGTTTCTTCCTCTGCTACCACAAATACACAAAACTTGACCAGTGTCACACAATGGAATGAGATTATGGATTCTTCATCGTTTAATGGCACAGTTGAGGTTCTCAAGGTCTCGTTAAGGCAAGTAGATATATTAATGAATTGGGTCAAATGTAGTACCACCGTTAGTATTATTTATGTTCGTCAAATTAAAACTGTTAGGCTAGTTTGTCTTGACTTATAAATCGCAAGAGGAGCATCTGGCTGAATGGATTAGAGCGTGGGCTCCATTTCGTGAGACCTAGGTTTGATCCCCGGTATGGTTAATAAGTTTTTTCTGTCGGGGGGCATTAAGAAAAAATCCTAACCCAAACAGTTTCTTGGGGACTGCACTAGCCAAGTAACCCTTAAATTCCTTGGTTCCTTTTCCGCTACCACCATAAGCGTTACTACAAAAATACGGTTTTAGTTTAAAAATATTTTTACAATTATTAATCTTAAAAGTACATGAGTAATACTAAAGTGAGAATCTACTGGTTTCATATAATATCAGCAATGAACAATAAGAATATGAATGCAGAAGATATACAACTTTATAAAAAATGTTTACAAAGATTGCCTTGCTTATGTTTTGGTGAAAATAAACTTCAGGAGAAAAAAATTTGATTAAAAAATGTAGGTTACAAAGTAAATACATTAAAAATGATTGACTGTAAAATGTATTTAGAAATTGTCATTAAAAGAATACATGAACGTTCAAGTTGCAGTGAAGGAAGAAGTGAATTTATGAAGTGCATGGATGTGAATTTGAAGAAATAGAATATAAGATGAATGCATTTGAAACTGAATGTCTGCAAAAAATAGTGAACATAAAATAGGGCGAATTCAGAAGGGATGAAATCGGAGAAATGTCTGGTCAACCACTAGTAACAACTGTTATAAGAAGGAGAAGATGGAGATATGTTACTCTGAGAAGAAATGATCAAAGAATACTACAGCAGGCATTGAAGTGGGAAGCAAAGGGTTCTCTCTCTCTCTCACGATCGTTCTTTTACAGCAGTTTTTATCATTCTAGTTGTGATATATAAACAGCCTAACACCAAGAACAGATGTACGTTCACAATCTTCAGTACCATTTGGAGCTCTGGTGCTTATCCTTTGGTGATTTGTTTGGTTTCAACCAGCGTTTACTGGGTTCACTCTCTGTCAGCCTTTGACTGTCCCCAGTCAAACCTGCAAGGCAGCAGGTTGCCATTTTCTTTTAGGGTAGCAACCCTTAGACGACCTACCCTCCCGGGCTGTTGAGCGTCATCTGCCCAGGCAAAGGGTTAAAAAAAAAGAGGATGCTCTAGGGAAACCCTGAGGCTGACTTTGCTGAGAGAGGCAAGAAATATCAGACTCAATGCCATAGAATAGATTGAGCGAGCTGCCCAGGACAGAGTGGTATGGATACATTACTTGCAGAAGCTATGTAACGTATAATGGTACAAAAGTTAATTGCATATCCTTTACAGGACTTTGCGAATAAACCCCAGCTTTTAACGCTGTTTGTGATTTTCTAGGCATTATTACGTTCAGTAGTTTGCCATTGCTTTCTGACAGGGTGGTGCCATCGTCATGGCCATGATATTACCTAATAGTTGTCCCTGGACGCCATATTCTTCAAGGATCTTCCATAGTTTGCACCTGTTTACTCTATCAAATACCTTTTCTTAGTCTATAAATATAAGTTGTTTATTTTGATTGTATTCAATTGTTTGTTCGCAGATCTGTCTTAGTGTAAATATTCCGTCTGTGCAGCTCTTACCCTCCTAAACCCAAACTGGCTATTGCTTAGCTGGGGCTCTAATATATGTTTTGCTCTTCGCTCCAATATTTTTGCAAACATTTTTCCTATATGGCTCAAAGAGATACCCTGTATGTTTCACACTCTCTTTTGTCTCCTTTGTTCTTCCATATTGGGACTATAATAGCTCTCTGCCAGTCATCTGGAGCCTCTTGTGCCTCCCAGGCTATGTTAAAAATTATGGTCAGCCATGTTATTGCTGTTGTCTTCACCAAGTAACATTTCTGTTGTTATACCATCTATCCCTGCTGCCTTCCGTTTTTTTGCTTTGATTTAGTGCCATTTCAACTTTGGATTCTAAACTGTTCAATTGTTGGTATTTTCCATGTTTCATTTGAAATGTTTCTGTACCTTGTGTTTCGCAGTTTAACTGTTCTGTAAAATATTCTTTCCATCTGTCTTTAATTATTTTATTTATATAGGACATAAATGTTGACTGGACTTTTCCGTTCTTATGGTATTTATTCTCTTTGGTTATGCTCAACAGGGTAGCATTATGTTAAGCCTTCCATCCATTGAAGTCTTAGCTGAAGCTGCTGCTTCTCCTTTGAGAAGGGTCTCAGTTCTGCATGTTCTGGAGACGACTGTCATTGGTTGGATCAAACAAATAAGGGTATTATGGTTTTTCTTATACTTAATATTAGAGGTTGATTATTTATTAATGTTTAGGTATCTATTTTTAGAAATCTCAGGTGATGTAAGGTATTTATTACACGCACAAAATTAATAGGAAATTCCAATTTTTTTTTAACAAAGTGCAAAATAATTTCTTAGGTTATAATAAGCCTGCCATGCTCATGGTTGTCTTTTGGGAAGGCGATAAACATGGGGTAAAGATTAGATACAGGACAGACGGTAATCTATTCAATCTTCGGAAGTTAAAATCCTCCATCGAGATAAAAGAATCAACTATCTCAAACCTGTTCTTTGCTGATGATTGCGACCTCGCTACCAACTCTGAGGAAGAAATGCAGACTTACATGGACAAGTTCTCAATGGCCTGTGATAAGTTTGGCCTTACCATTAAGGGGGGACTCTGGTCTTGAAACTTTTTCGTTGCTTTGGTATTAATGTAGAATTTGTATAACAATTTTGAAAGATTATGACTTAGAACAGTAGAAAAAAATTAGTAAAAAAAAAATCAGCAGCGTTGCCATGGAAACAATACAAAATGGCCACCAAGCACAAAATTTCAAATCCTTAAGGCTCTGAAGTTAATGAATATAAATTAATTTTGTTTTCACTCTAAGGTGAGCAATTGTAATATCTACAAAATTACACATTCTTTTTAGGATATATTAAATATTACATTTTTATGAATTTTTGTGTAAACACACCCTCCAAAAACAGCTTTTTGACCAAATTTTGAGGAATTTTACCCCAAAATTTATAAAAATTAATATTTAATATATCCTAAAAATCATGTGTAATATTTTAGATATTACAATTGCGCACTTTAGAGTGAAAACAGAATTCATTTACATTCATTAGATTCAGAGCCTTAGGGATTTGAAATCTTGTTTTTGGCTGCCATTTTGTATTGTTTTCATGGCAACACTTTGACATTTTTTTTTTTACTGATTTTTTTCTACTATTCTAAGTCATACTCTTTCAAAATGCTTATACAAATTTTATATTAATATGAAAACAACGAAAATAGATTCTTGATTTTCAAGACCGAATCCCCCCTTAACACCAATTGCCAAAAGATTGCTTTGGAAAAGAAGTGGAAAAATATAGACTTTCTACAATACCTTTCTTCCTTCCTTTTGTTTGCTTGAAATATTGTCTATATATTCAATGTTATCTCTTGTATAAACTTCCCTGTCTCTTGTAGCTCACACAGAGGTCCGTGTAGTTTTCTGTCCAGTGTTGTTTCGTTAGGGCAGTGAGTTCGCCTCAGTGTATCATATTCAGGGCTCTCTTGAAATATGTGCTCTGCAGTCTGGTGTGCCTGTTCACGTGTACACATGGCTGAATTGCCAATCTTGAATTTTGTATACATGTGGCTGCGGAGTTGATTGCGTCTTGTTCTAAGCGCATGGAATGACAAGTTGTTCCAATCTGCTCATATTATAGTAATCATCTTGTGTTGGTATTTGTGGCTTTCTGATTGATTTAATCATCCTTTTGGTTCTACAAGACCTAACATCGAGGAACATTGGCTTATAACATCATGTCTCGGAAGTTTAAATATTTTAGCCACATTAAATGTTGCAGTTGTCTAAAAAAAGTTAATTGCATAACCTTTACAGGACTTTGTGAATCAACCCCAGCTTTTAACGCTGTTTGTGATTTTCTAGGCATTATTACGTTCAGTAGTTTGCCATTGCTTTCTGAGCGGGTGGCGCCATCGTCCTTTTGTAAAAATCCACACGAAACAATTTGCAACCAAACTGTCTGCAGCGTGATTCAAACTCAGAACGTCAGGGTTAATAGACTGAGTCACTATCCCTAAGCCACAGATGCCACCGCAGTTGTCTAGAGAGCACAATAATGGAGAGTATGGTTCTGAAAAGATTAGGTAGGAGACAATCAAGACAAGGGTAGCAATAGAATATTTAAGAAACCTTGGACATGATCATGGAGGATGTTGGAGAACTTTGTATGTGATCTGAGCCTAAGAGTGATTGTATTTTGTGCCAGTTATGCAGATACAAATGGGCCAGCAGATCCAAGTTTTGCGACGCTTTTTATTTACTAGGATAGTTTCTCTAGGCCCCTACCTCAGTCACTTCTTACGACATGCCTTGTAGGTCGCAGTGTTACTATTCTTTGCTCCTCTTGTAGGCCCCAGAAACACATGGGTGAGCAAAGTTATCAGTTATATGAGAACTATCATCATAGCACTCCAGACATATCCTTAGGTGTTCCGATCCCCACCTTAACAAATCCAGCACCATCCAGCGGCCCAACGCACCAGTTTGATGTTGCTTAATTAATATTTTTTGCATATTTGATATGTTGTTCTCTTTGGGCTGTACCAATATCAACACCCATCTCTGTCAATCTGATTTATAGAAGTTTTTATCTGTAACTAAAATGTATATGTTTACAGTAAGAAATTTATAGTTTAATTTTGAACCATTATCAACATTTTTCTCAGAGTGTTCTTCGTCACAATGCTCAGTCTGAGCTCTTGCAACAGTTTGGAAAGGAACCAAATCCTTTGGATGAAATTCACATGTGGGAAAAACATCTGGCACAGCTTCACTCCATTAATGACCAGTTAGACTCGCCTGTAGCCAAAGATATACTGCATAATCTTGAAACTGCAAACAGCCAATATGCTCATTCCTTCAGCAGAGTCAGAAAGGAAATTGCTAAGGTATATCCAATATTTTTCAAGCAGGTTACATTAGTGTACATTCTGTTTTACCTTTCAGTAGTTTACTATTCTTGTACCAGTAAAAAAAATGTTTTACATTGTTTAAAAAACAATGGAGGGTCGACATAGCACTATGGCAGTGTGATGGATTGAATGAAAAACAGGATTCTTTAATTCCCTAAGGGAGAAGGACGTGTACATGATTCAAGTAATAGTGGTGAATCTACAACACTAACCAGACTGCAAGAATTCCAAGTCAAATGTGGTGTAGCTAGACAAGAAGCTATGCTGGTAGCCACGAAGAATAGTAGTAAACCAATAAAGAACCGGGGTTGTTAGTCGCCACACGCTGAGAGACATACTGAGGGAGAGATTGGAGCACTTATAGACTAATTGGTTTGACGTACAGTAATGATGATCCAATGACCAAACTAAACTAAGCAGGATTCTTTTTTCTGTGATAAGTTTCTCATGAAGTTCAAACAGAGGAGTGGTTTGCTTTCATGAAGCCAGTGATGATTTGCAGTGGCAGTCCCATTCTGTATTATCAGTTGTATGACTTGCTCCGATCCCCATGTCAACAAATCCAGCAGCCCAACATGCCAGTTTGATGTTGATTAATTAATTTTGTTGTATATTTAGTATATAATTCTTTGGAACGAGAGATGGCTGAAGACATTCAGGTTGAATTAAGGCTACATTTGCTGTGTAAATATATGTAAATATTAAACAGCATGGGAGATAAAGGAGAAACCTGGTGTAATCTCAGGCATATACATGCCGGATCTGATGTCCATGTTCCTAAACATAGCGCAATGGTTCTCTCCACTAAAGAAGCAGCTATCCAGATCACTAGCCAAGGATTAACCCCATCATCATCATCATCAAGGTGCATATCCTTTATAGGATGTTGCTTTCTTTGCAACACATCTGAAATTCACTCTGTCTCTAGCCATTACTCCACTTAGGATGGTCATTTTCATGGTTTCTTTAATCTTGTAGTCTTCGTTGGCGTGGTCTGCCTCTGTATGTCTTTAGGCTGTCTTGAAATATCTGCTCTGAGTCTGTTCTGTTCACGTGTACACATGGCTGAATTGCCAATCTTGAATTTTGTATACATGAGTCCATTGAATGCCATTAGCCATTTCACCCACTTCCTCGATGGTCATTTTCATGGTTTCTTTAATATCTTGTAGCCATCTTCTTCTTGGTCTGCCTCTGCGTCCTGGGACCCTGCCCTCTAGTATTGTTCTTTCCAGGTCATCCTTGATGTGACCAAAGTATGTAACTGTTCTGTATAGTATGTTGTTTATCAGCCAATTCTCTTTAACATTTAGTTCTTTCAGAACATCAGTGTTCTTTCTTTTTCTGTCCTTGGTATTCGTAGGATCTTTCTGTAGCATTTAGTTTGAAGGACTGGATTTTCGTTCTTAATTTTTGTGTAATAGTCCATGATTCACAACCATAAGTAGCCACTGGGATTAACCCTTCATTTTTAAAAACGAGAGTATCATGATTCAAAAGTCCACTATGTTATAAGCATCCTGCGAAACACGTAAAAACAAAGTAATATAGTTATACAAAGCACAAAAACAAGACACAGTGACATTTCAACACAGTGCCTGGGCTCTCAAGGAGCAAAAATAGTAACACTGATACCTACAAGGCATGTCATAAAAGGTGACTGAGGTAGGGGACTAGGGAAGTTGCCCTAGTAAATAAAAAGCGTTGTAGAAATCGGATGTTGGCTCTTGTAGGCGCATAACTTACATACGATACAAACCACAAAGAGTGGTTTAACAAGTGGATGATATGGAGCGTTCGAAGAAGAAGAAAGAAGATATCATACATATATGTTGCTCGTGTGTTAACATCAATTAAATAATCAATAACCAATAATCAATCAACCTATAAATAGATTGCACTACATTCCAAAGAATATCACATGATGTTGTTATGATAAGTTTTGTAAAAAGAGAAAAGGAAACAATTTAAGTGTAGTCATCATTCTTCTTTCGTCTTTTCTCTCACCCTGTTTTGCCTCACAGTGTCAGAATAAGAAGAGACTTCTAGAATGGGCTTTTGTGTGCGCTTCATAAATTGTGTTTTTTTCACCGCTTCTGTTATTTCTGAGGTCCACTTTTTGCATGGACAACCTTTTGCTTTGTATCCACTATATCGAAGTAGCGTTGCGTTTTGATAAGCATGTTTCTTGGTAATCTGCTTATGTGGCCAAACTATTTAATTTGGTGTTTCTTGATGAAGCTCAGTACTGATGTTGTACCCACTTTTTCCTGTTCTAGCATTCTGCAAAGACACTTCAACTCTGCCGTGACTATTGTTCTTCTATCGTTTGATGTCAGCATCCAAGTTTGGAAATGATAGCATAATGTTGGGGAAATATTGTGTTGAAAAATGCTTTTTTAGTGTACATGGTGACACGCTCACATTTCAAAAGTGCCCCAATTCGTCCTATGATTTGATTTGCTTTATTGCATTTATGTTTTGGACCATGAAAAAATAAATCAAGGGAAGTAACAGGTTAAGTGTTCATTGCATCATTAACTCTTTCCATGCGGAGTTATTTCTTCAATTTTTGAACAGTTAATTCAAGGAGGTAAAAAACATCCTAACTACTCGTCAATAAATAAACATATACGAGGGCGCATTGAAAAGTAATGCCTCCAAGTCCATAACTTTGTTAATATACATAATTTACAAATGAAACATACATTTTCAGAAAGCTTGAGATGTCCACTACACAATAGAGTCATTATTTTTCGACATAGTCACCTCCACGTTCCACACACACACGCCAACGTCGAACTAGTTGTTGCATCCAGTCGAAGAAAAAATCTGATGTCTTTTCACGAAGCCAGGTACGCACATCTGCTGCCACATCCTCGTCAGAAGCATATCTGTTTCCTTTGAGATGTTTCTTGAGCTTTGGGAACAGGAAAAAGTCACAAGGTGCCAAATCGGGCTATATGGTGGGTGCGCTAAAATGTCGTCAAAATTGAGACGCTCTAATGCTGCCGCTGTTTGTCTACTAGTGTGTGGACGAGCATTGTCATGTTGAAGGACTGCATGTTTTCCAGGATGAACACGTAGCAGTCTTGCCCGTAGTTTCTTCATCGTTTCCACATACCGATCAGAATTGACAGTATTGCGCGTTCCAAAATTCTGTGTGGATTACGCCTGGCAGTCCCAAAATGGTCATCAAAACCTTTCCGCTGACGCGACAGTTTTGAATTTTTGGGGTGGGTGAGTTTTGTGCCTCTATTCCATAGACTGGCGCTTGTTTTCAGACTCATCGCCAGTGACAATTCGGCAGATAAAGTCATCGCCTTCTCGTTCATATCGCATCAGGTGTTCCTGACACGTCTGATGTCGGTGATGTTTCATTTCCGGTGTTAGCATGCGAGGGATCCATCTTGCACAAACTTTCCTATACCCTAGCAATACATGAATAATGTGATGTACTCGTTCAGTCGAAATTTCAAGCATTGTAGCGACATCTTTTTGCTTGATGCGACGATTGACATGAATCAGTTCGTCCACGCGAGCTTGGTGTGTTCATCCACTGCTGTAATTGGTCGTCCGCTGCTAGCCTGATCATGCAAGGTCATCGTCGCTGGATTGTCGCCTTTAACAGTCCTTGCCCACCTCCTAACAGTACTCACATCTACACAGGCGTCACCATATACCGCTCTCATTCTCCGATGCATGTCGATGGGAACACAACCTTTGGCCGTCAAGAATTCAATCACAGCTCTTTGCTTCAACCAAATTTCCATGTATGACGCCATCTTGGATAATGTTGTGCGCATGCACAACATTCTAGACACTTGACACTTACTGTCCTGAAAACACACTTACATATACTTTATTCTGATATTGGTGTCAATTGCCTCCGAACACTATTAACAAAGTTATGGACTTGGAGGCATTACTTTTCAATGCACCTCGTATATTATTATAAACTAAATTGAAGAAAACTGGAAAATCTAATAGAATAACAATATTAAAAAGTAGTATATGTAAAACAGTAGAAGTAAAACTAGAAAGACTTCTTATACGGGAAGCAATTCTATGGCGCAGTGTGTGGCTAATGGCATTCAATGGACTTCCGTTGTGGCGCAGAGTGTGGCGAAAAGCGTGGAAAGAGTTAAGTCATCATTGCATATTTATCAATAGATTCTTACAATTGAATATCATTATTTCAGGCTGAATTGGAAACCAGTACAGTGCTGAAGTTTCTGAGTACATTGACGCCCTGGTACAATAAACTTCATACTTCAGAAAACCCTCAAAATGCTGTTAAACTTTTCAAACCTCTCATGCACATTGTAAAACTAATTTGGATTCATTCAGTGTAAGACAAAATATTTGTTGTATTTTGTAGTCACCTCTCTCTCTCTCTCTCTCTCTCTCTCTCTCTTCTCCTCTTATTTTTCCTGTTTCTTCTTCTTTTGTCGTCACACTTGGTTCAACGTGGTGAGAAGTCCAGCTGGGGTTTCTTGGCTAATGCGCATGGTAGGGTTGTTGCAGAGCGAAGTGGGGCATACAGGGCAACGACTTCTAGTATGAGGATGGAGGTTGAGGCTGTTACTACTGCCCTCCATTGGATCTCTGGGACTTCATTTACTGGGGCTGTTGTTGTATCTGACTCTCAGTCCTCGCTTCACAAGATCCAGAAGGGCAGGTTTTGGTATGAGTGGATGTCATCTATAGAAGTTTCTAACCTCCAGAGGCTTACGTGGATATACTGTTCTGGGCATGCGGGTGTTTATGGTAATGAGAGAGCGAACATGCTTGCATCAACAGCATCGATTGTTGGGGAGTTGAAGATGGATAAGGGGATATTCTTTGGTCTCTTCGCGACTGTCTGTTGGATGAGGACACTAAAATCGATGTTGAATTGATCAAGCGATTTAGGCAGTTTGGAGTTACCCGTTGCACAAGTCGAACTGGATGCCTAAGAGGCAGAGTGAGAGGTGTGTTTAATCAGTGAGCCATGGGAACCATCAGTATGCATACTCTTTGATATCTTTTGGGGGAGACTGAGCACCTATGGGTCTGCCCGGAGTGCAATGACGTCAGTTTAGTAACCAATAACCAATAACTATTTACTTGTGAGTTACTGTAAATTTATTTCATGACAGCTGCCTTTCTTTAGAATAATAACTAATATTCTTGAACACATTGAACATATTCTTGAACACATATCCTTGTAGATATTTCAAAAGTTTTGTGATTTTGTTGATCTTAGATACTATCATCAAATTGATAAGTTTCATCACCTTTTGAGACTTCTGTCCAATGAAGTGGTGCATAGAGCCAGGGGTATGGTTGGGGAGGATGTGCTACAGGAGCCATTGGAGGTGAGTATGAGAGGGAGAGAAAATAGTGTTGACCTATTAAGAACCAATGGCGCCCGATTGGTTACCGGCACCCAACTTTGGGGTGTAAAGAATAGAACCACTGTTACCTGCCATGCATGTCATAAGAGGCGACTAAGAAGGTTTGGCTGAAATCAGATGGACATGTCCTAAATGTGTAGAAGTCTATGCGTTTAGGGACCTACCAAACCAATGTGCAACGTATACACGTTCTTGGCAAAGATCAAACTTATCACAAAGAGTTACTAAAATTGGTCATAAAGAACGAATGCAAAGAAGAAGAAGAGGAGAACCAATGATAGAGCACAGTAGAGAAACATGATCAGACAAGCTATTACCAATTTTTGAACTGCCTAACTTGTAAAAAAAAAAGTAATATGTTGCAGTTTGCTTTGAAAGCGCTTGACAAGGACAATGGTTCTGAAACATATATAAAAATATCTTTAACCCTTTGGCTCCATTGATCACACTTTGATAGCCTCTGCTGTTGTATTTTTCAGGCATAGAGCTTTGAAGGAAAAGTAGAAGAGGTTACGGGTATGAAATTACAGAGAAGAGACATAACATTAGAAAGGAGAGATTTTTTTTTTTTTTCCGATCCAGAAGCACTTGAGCTTTTCAGCTCTTCAGCTCGGTGCCATGGACATCGTAACCCTTCGGTTCGGTGCCACAAACACCGTAAATCTGGGGAATCTGTGGCTTTTTCTGCCATCCCCGGAATTGAACCCGCACACACAGAGGGATATTACCCGTAGTCCCAAAGCGCTACAAATACGCTGGGCAGACGGGCGAAAGGAGAGATTAAATATACTGTTTTTTGGTTTGTTTGACAGATAGAGAATTAAGAAAAGTCTTTAAAATAAATGAAAGTTTTCATACTACTGTCATTGGAGAGTTGCGATAATGCAGTGGTTAGCTCACTTGCTTATTAGGTGCTTTGTCCAGGCTCAATTGCACAATGGGAGTGAACTTTTTTCTGAACATAATGGCTCTCAGGTTGATCCAGCCCAAATTGGGTCCAAGAAAATTACTGAGAAGTAAAGGCAGCTGACTTGATATTGACCCTACCACATATTGTGTGCTGATGGTCAATGTACAATACAGGTCTAACACTGTATTCCCCAATATTCCTCTAGGTATGAAAAAGGGTTCCTTTACTTTACTGCATTTACTTTTATCTCCACAGTCATATTCCAAACTGAAGGAGGCATTGCGTATGTGTGCTGCTTTTAGAGGCACCTATTTAGACTTCAAAGACAAAGCAGACGATCATAATGCCAAGAACATTGCTGAGAATGCAGAAAAGCTGTAAGTTACTCTGGAGATACTTATGATCAGTGTTTCAAACAGTTTCCCCTCCCTTCTCTCTCTTGAACAAAGCTTGATAAGAAACCTGGATTAAGCTATACATCTTTTTTTAAATGGTTTATTTACCATTTAAATATCTCAGTTTTATAATTCTAGAAACAAGTTTGCTGATGGTCGTTTTGTTCTGCAATGTACACCTGGTATCAGAGTTGACTCCTGGTTGAAAACTTTCAACACTTAACT
This sequence comes from Arion vulgaris, assembly GCA_020796225.1. Lineage (NCBI taxonomy): Eukaryota > Metazoa > Mollusca > Gastropoda > Stylommatophora > Arionidae > Arion > Arion vulgaris. Next base: position 14,908,006 of record CM036768.1, read on the forward strand.
CAATTTCTAATGTGTTTCAATGCATGGTTTTTCTTTCAATTCCCTCATTTACATTAAGTGGACCCCATAACTAACAGAGGCAGTGAAAGACACCATTTGGGAAGAGCACACACAATCCAGTAAAGACAGAGACAATGGCAATAAGTAGACAACCAGAAAACCGTACAATAAAACTCCAGAACGTAGAAATAAAACAAACAATTGAGACCAAATACTTAGCAGCAATTTTCACAGCAGATGGAAGTATCAATAGCGAAATCAGCAATCGTTGCACAAAAGCTAACCAGGTACTGGGGCAGTTAACAGCCCAGTTGTCACATAAAGAGATACCGCTAAAAACTAAAGCAAATCTTATAAGAGCAATTTTCTGACCAACACTATGTTACCAGTGTCAAACTTGGCCAATAACAGCAGCTAATGAGTGGAAAATCATAACAACAGAGATGAGGTGTCTTAGAAGAGCTGCAGGTGTGACAATAAGAGACAAAATTAGAAATGAAGAAACCAGAAGAAGACTGGATGTGAAACCAGTCATTCATAAAAGAACAACAGATTAAATGGTTTGGACACCTGACAAGAATGCCCTGGTATTCCACAGGGAGCCACACAGAAAAAATATAATGAGCACAAAGCAAGAGGAAGACCAAGTAAAAGATAGACAAAACCTAAACAAAATTGAGCAGAATCCGCCCATGTGGTGCCGGACCCGCAAGAGAAGCAAAGAATAGTACCACTGTGACCTACAAGGCTGAGGTAGGGGTCTAGGGAAGCTACCCTAGTAAATAAAAAGCGTAGCAAAATCAGATGTGCTGGGCTATTTGTAGGCGCATAACTGGACAACGTACAATCACTCTTAGGTATTAATCACATACAAATCACAAAGAGCAGCTTAACCAGTTGTTCATATGGAGCATTCGTGAAGAAGAGTAGAATTAAGTACTATGCACTCATGGCGTCATCATAAATGCTCAGTCTCTATCAACTAAGTGAAAGTGTTCACTTCAGAACACTGGAATATTGGCATCAGCGACTATTTAGCAAAAATAAACTGCAGTGAGAATGGAAAGTGCTCACTGGTGCACAAATCCAGCGACAACCAATGAGTTACGCTCACTCTGAAGTCCTAAGAGCTACACTGATTCCCAAATAATCATGAGAACTATTCTGACTCACACACAATCATAGCTATACTGACTTTCAAGTCATGAGTGTAGCACTAACCCCCATGTCATACTAGCTATACTGACTCCAAAATCATAAAAGTAGTACTGACTCCCAAGTCATAAAAGCTACACTGACTCACATATCAGGAAAGCTGTGATAACTTTCAAGTAAAGAGAGATATTCTGATTTCCAAATCATGAGAGCTATGCTGACTTCCTAATCATGAGAATGGGGATTACTTCCAAGTCATGAGAGTTGCAGAGTCTCATCATAGAGTTATGCTGACTCTCAAATCATAAGAACTACTCTGACTTCTATGTCATGAGAGTTGCACTAGCTTCCAAGTCATAACAGCTATGGTAACTTCCAAATTATAAAAGATATACTTACTTCCAAGCCATAAGAGTTGCACTAACATCTAAGTCATAATAGCTATGCTGACTCCAAAGTCAAGGTAGCTTTGCTGACTTTCAAGTCATAAGAGCTGTACTGACTTCCTAGTTATGCTTTGAGCTTAAGAAGAAAAAAGTTGGAAAAGCTTATTTTGTGTAGTTATTAATGTTAATTTTACACAACTGTTACTATAGTCTGTCCATTAATTCGTGAGCACGTTTGAAATTGATTTTCTCGAAAACTACCTGTTGGATCTCAGTGATTTTTGCATGCAGCCTTAGAATATCCATGACGCTAAAATAAAGCTAACCAGTAGTCCATAGATGCTATGGATTTTGCACATCGGCAATTCCTTTGATCTTTTATGACAATTGCAAATACGGGGCTCAAATTTTAGATTTTACAGTAATCCCTAGAATTTGTCCATGTCAATTCTATTCATAGGTGTATCTCCATATTAACTTGATAGGTCAAGTAATTAAGTGTGTTGCCCTTTATGTGCAATCGTGAACTTGGATACAATATGCAACAGTTAGTCCTCCCTTCGGTCACCATTAGACCCCAGGGTGTCTTAACTTCACCACAAATTGTATGATGGTAGACGAATTTGGATATGGAAATGTATACGTTGCTATTTCTCAGTCTGTAATCAAAATATGATTTGTATCATCCCGAATCTGACGATTCCATGAGGTTGATAATTGTTACTGGCTGGACAAATTGTAATCCATCTCGGTGCCAGTACTCGTCTTCCTCTCGGAGCACATGTTCAACACACTTCTTCCAGAACTGCATGTCTATCATTGAGAGGGACTCACGTGTCAGAACTTCAACATCACACATTTTAAACGTCCTGTTCTGTTCGCAACTTGCCCTTTTACTTTAGCCCAGACAACCTTTATCGGATTGAGGTGAGCATGATATGGAGGTAGTCGCAAAGACGTGTGGCCGTATTCCGCAATGATTTTGTCAATATGAAACACCTTTGTCTTATTTGTCATCCTCACCAGGTGCAACAACTCGGGTTTCAAATATGTATCATCGAAGCTGACATTTTCCTTAGCAAGCCAAGTCCTAATTTGATCTTTTGTATTTGATGCAGTTGGTACTTTGTCTTCCGCTGATACTGCGTTGTGATAGGATGCATTATCCATTACCAAGCATGATGGTCTGTTTAGAATTGGAAGTAGATCTTTCTCCATCCAGTGCCTGAAAATATGTCCATTCATTTCTGTGTGGTAGTCCCTACCGTCGGTACTTTTTGATTGGAAAATAAGTCCAGCGTCATGGACAAGACCTTCTTCACTGCTTCCTGCATGTGTTAGTATAATACGCTGGCCTTTGCTGCTTGGTATTTTTCTTTTCTGTTCACTGTCTACTGATTGCCATTCTTTAGCATTGGTGTGGTGAGCATTGACCCAGGATTCGTCCAAATATACAATATCATAGCCTTGCCTCCGCCGCTCACGGATCTGCCTCAGGTATTTACTTCGGGCAGCAATTAAATGTGGCTTTTCACAAATAATATTCCTGCCGCCTATAGTTTTTCTGAAGGTGAAGCCGGCGCTCTTACAATTTTCCATAGAGTACTTTTAGAAATGTCTATGCTGCAATCTGATTGCAGTTTTAATTTCAGTTTCCTGAGAGTAACAAGTTGATTTGTCGCAAACATTTTCAAGAGCTCCCGTCTTATGACATCTATGTCAAAGTGGTCAATTGTTCTTTTCCTTCCTTGCTTGACATTAGTGCACTTTGTGTCCTGTTTAATCCATCGGGAAAAGTATTCTCTATTCAGACCAAGCGCCAGTTGCGTTCGTTTCTCAGGGTTATGAATATTGCAATATAGATGACCTCTCTTAGATTCCCTACAGAAGTGTTGGTATAGTAAAACTGTAACCTTCTGCATTGTTATAAATGTGCACTTCAGACTCATTATGAATGTGATATCAATGTCAGTTTTGATAAGCCAACAAATATGATACAATAGCTTCATACAAATAGCGAGATACACCTATAACTATACAACGGTATCCCAATTATAACGTCATATGCTTTCCGCTTTCAAAGTCGACTGGGTTCGGTGCAGGAATTCCTGAAATTGTTGTTTACTCACGATATTTCAATGTTACCATAATGTATTTTTAGAACAACGCGTCTGTGTACCGTAGATCTGTTACTATTGTGTACAATCCGGTGAGGTTGATTTTAATATAACCTGAAGAAGAAATATTTCAAACTACATCAAATTTTCTTGGAAAAAATATTTCTCTAGCGTCATGGATATTCTAAGGCTGCTTGCAAAAATCACTGAGATCCAACAGGTAGTTTTCGAGAAAATCAATTTCAAACGTGCTCACGAATTAATGGACAGACTATAGATGTTAATTTTACACAACTGTTACTAGATGTTAATTTTACACAACTGTTACTAGATGTTAATTTTACACAACTGTTACTAGATGTTAATTTACACATGTTACTAGATGTTAATTTTACACAACTGTTACACATGTAGGGCAGCTCAGCCTGAAAGTATCATGTTTACAAGAAGAATGTATAGCATACATGCACCTCAGTATGGCATACGTCGTGTAGATGGACAGTCCACCAACCCTTCTTCTACTGAAGATGATTTATCAACAGATAGTCCTTGGCCTGCTAGAAATGCTCCTTGTTTTGATCTACTTAACAACTTTATGGAAAGGTTTGTATGTTGCATACGTTTATCTTGATTTACTTGAGTTTATCTTTTGTTTGACGCAGACAGAAGCACACATTTGTTAGTTTTTTATGCGGAACTTTTCTTCTTCTTCTAACGCTTCACATCGACCACTTGACAATCACTCTGTGTGATTTGTATGTGATCTGAGCCTAAGAGTGATTGTACGTTGTGCCAGTTATGCGCCCACAAGTAGGCCAGCACATCCGATTTCTGCTCTGCTTTTTATATACTAGGGTAGCATCCCTAGGGCCTACATCAGTCGCCTCTTACGATATGCATTTTAGGTTGCAGTGGTACTAATCTTTGTTTCCCTTGAGGGTTCCGGCACCACACGGGCAATGTGGAACTTTTAACTTTACACTATGATTTATAGCGACTTTGTTTTCGGGAAATGCTCAGATGACTGCTGGATCGGAAAAGTAAAGTAAGTGACTGTTTTCTTTGTGAAAATTATAAAATAATTTGTGAATGTCTAAGTAATATTAAATATGAAACCGTATTAGATCCACATTGGAAATGCAATGCAATAATATGTTCATTCACATTTTTTTGGTTTTCCTTTGTGCAACTCAGATAAAAGGATCTGTCATTACTGTCATTATAATTTGAACCCATATTTATTATGATCACATTTTGTTGAACCTAATTTATCATTTTATAATATTTCTTGTCACTCTTTCCGCTCGGAGTTATTTCCTCAATTTTTAAGAGTTAATTCAAGGGAGGTAATTTTTTTTTAAATTAAAATTTTTAACTACTCGCTCAATACATAAACATATATATATATTATTATATACTAAATTGAAGAAAACTGGACTACCTAATAGAATAACAAGGTTGAAAAGTAGTATAAGTAAAACTAGAAAGACTAATTATAAGGGAAGCAATTCTATGGCGCAGAGTGCTGCTAATGGCGTTCAATGGACTTCCGCCATGGCACAGTGTGTGGCGAAAAGCGTGAAAAGAGTTAAGCTCTAGATTGTTTAAATTACAGCATTGTTAAACATTGGCACTTAATGACCACAGAGGTTGTAAGACTAGTGATAATTATGTGCCAACAGTTTTAGAAATTAAATTTTATTCAATTTTTTAGAAACAATGTTTAAAAATATATATCTTCATAACCCATTTAGTCCATAGTGCCAATTTGATGACAAATGATCAATTAAAAAACAAAAATCTGTTCAGCTGACGTTCTGTTTTTAATTGAAATATCAAAACACATAATAAGTAGTAACTGCTCAGATCAGAGGTAGTATTGTGAAGGAAGACAGTCATGGTTTTTCTGTGACTACAAGTAGTTTTACTACGGAGGATATGGTAGTAACTAAAGCACTGGTCTGCCTGCCCAGCGTGTTCATGCTACGGTGTTGTGCAGCACCGGCCGAAGAGGTTACGGTGTCCATGGCAGTGCTGCTGATTTAAAAAACTAAAGCAATGACCTGGCTAGAGTCAAAGACTTTTGCCAATGTGTGCTTTTTCAGTCACTCTATGCTTAGAAAGGTTGAGACAAACTTGGCTTGAAGCGTGGTTGAATTCTCAGAGGAGGTCTAGGCTGGTAAAAATCAGTTTTATTTTTGTGCCATGGCATGGGGGCATACAGGGTAATGAATGGGTTAACAGGCTAAGAATGGGATTACAAACTTCCTGATTGATTTATTTTCTCTCACAGATGTAATGATGTCCTTGAGCTCATTGAAACGACTCATCACTTCAGAGTTCTGGCTGATGTGACAGAAATAGGGGGAGCTGGCAGTTCATATTTTGATGCCATGGTAAATGAGTTGCACAAAAAGTTCACAGCTGCTATGAAAGACTTCTTTTCTCAAGTGAAGAATGTCCTTGGCATGGAGAGCAGTAAAACATTTGAGCTAGCATTCTTTAACTTGAGAACAACTATTAAAGTAAGTTATCATTTTTTAATATTTTTGTTTGACCACTATGAATTCATGCATAGTCATGGTGTCTAATATGGCAGCTTCGACTAATTGTGCATGAAGGCTTGCTTTCCTTATCAACAATGTCCCTTGACAATCAGTCGAGCCATACTCTGACTTTTGAGGTACTTGTAATTCAGATCCTCAAGCGGGGTCAAAGGCGCATAGGGACAACGCCGCTCCAGGATTAGTGAGCTGGCATCAAGATCCTACCCTACCTCCATGTGGTGACCCTGGTAACAGACAACCGATTTTGTCTGGCTAAGTGGGTAGGATCGAGGAGAGCTACTTTGGTACAAGTAGCAATGCAGATGAAGTCACGTTGGATGAGATCCGCTCGCAACACAGGCGAGCGGAATCCCAGAGTGACTATTAATGCATATCTCTCCTGGTCGAAGGGAAAAGCTGAATGGATAAACATAAAGGAATGAGGGGTGCATCCAGAGAAGAGATGTGGGCCCACGTGGAGCGTAACTCTGAGCCAGTAGGTGGGGCCCCCGAATTGAGTTTCACGCTAGTGTACTAGTCGTATGTGAATGAATTCCAACTCCCCCGGAGTAAATGGCCACAAATAAATTACCAGCTGTGGGGCAAGAATCAATGAAAATGATTTGAAACAAATCAAAGGTCTTGGCAAGTGTCTCTGAAAAAACTGTAATGTATCGTGATGACACATGGGAAGATTGTGGTGAACTTCATATCAAAGACCTAGCGCAGATACATTTACTGGGTAAGGTTGGCCAAGCACAAATCCTAAAGTTGTGTTTTAGTGCCTAATGAAACTGCCCTCCCTGGGACAACTGAGCAATTTACTGTTGCATTAACAACTAACATCCCTGGAAGAACTGAGGTGGGTGATCTTCGAGAGAGCAAAATCTCAGTTGCGTTGCTAGCGCCGATTGAAACAACTCTCATCAATATCTGTGCGCAGCCCCAGTCCAGAAGCATTTCATAAGAGGTGACTAAGGTAGGGTCTAGAAATCTACCCTAGTAAATAAAAAGCGTCACAGAAATTGGATGTGCTGGCCTACTTGTAAGCGCATAACTGGATAACGTATAATCGCTCTTAGGCTTGGATCACATACAGATCACAAAGAGTGGCTTAACAAATGGTCGCTATTGAGCATTCAAAGAAGAACAAGACAAACATTATCATATTCAAGTCATAGTGAATACTACATTAACTCTGTTGAATACACATTCTGTTAATTAACTAGGAAATACTATTTCTTGTCATTAAATAGTCCTTGGAGAAAAGTTTTTCTGAAATTCTGAGGTTTGCATTCGAGGAATGTCCCATGGTACATTCTCAGCTGAGATTACTGGAGGTTTTTGAGGGATTCAGTGGACGAGAGCTAATGCAGGTTTGAGTAATTTATTGTTGTTTGTTTATTTTTCCTTCATATTTTTTTCTCTATATGTGCAAGATAAAAGAGTTTTAAAATGTACATTGTTCATTCATAGTATCTGAAAATGCATTATTATAGAATTTATGACAGTGAAGAGTTGGAATTTATCTCATGGTAAATTGCTGTCCATTTGGAAATGTGCAGCGGTTTTGTGCTTCCAGTACTGCTAGATTTACGGAAAGCATGAACTCTGTTCAGGTACATGCTAGAAAACTTAGTCACTTCCAGGCAATCTGCCTAAGAAAGCTGGTGATCATTTAAAAAAATTAAAATCATGGCATATCCTCTACAGAACTTTGCATCAACCACAGTAAATGTTGCAAACACAGACCTGTGGATAAGAACCGGACAGGAACCTATGATGGCCCAGGTCAAGAGGAGAAAATGGCGATGGGTCGGGTATACCAGAGGGAAGACACAGTCGAGTGTCACTAGACAAGTACTTGAGTGGAACCTGTAAGGAAAACGAAAAAGTACGCCTAAACAGACCTGGAAATAAAGTCTTCTTGAGGAACTGAAGACTGCAGAACTGCCCTGGGAGATCATACAGAGGACAGCCAGAGACCGAGAAGGGTGGCGAACAAGTATGCAATAGAAAAACAGAAACTTGCAACATTTTTTTTAGTATGCAATAGAAAAACATAGACTTGCAACATTTTTAGTATGCAATGAAAACAGAGACTTGCAACATTTTTTAGTATGCAATAGAAATAGAGACTTGCAACATTTTTAGTGTGCAATAGAAAAACAGAGACTTGCAACATTTTTTTTAGTATGCAATAGAAAAATAGAGACTTGCAACATTTTTTTTAGTATGCAATAGAAAAACAGAGACTTGCAACATTTTTTTAGTATGCAATAGAAAAACAGAGACTTGCAAATGAAACTGGCATATCTTACAGCATTTTCCATTTTACTTCTAGGTTTATCTAAAGGATGCTGACAAGACCTTGGTAAACAACTTCATTGCTGAACTGCAGCAAGTAAAAGACATGTTCACTGAGAATTCCATTTCACCACCTTGTCACTACAATATGCCACAGTCTGTATCCAAGCTTATGTGGGTTCGAGGTCTAAAAGAGAGAATTCGGGTAATTTAAACACAAATAATTGATTATTGACGTTTATCAGGTTTGAACCTTTAAGGACGAGTATGGTATTGAACTCATAACACCCACAAGATCCCATCAGCAGACTAAACAAAAAACAAGCACACAACAATCTTTTGCCTAAGAACAGGTCACTGCAGGCTCAACCACCACATGCACAGAATAAAGCCTGCTCAGACTGCACAGTGTGCATGCCAAACAGAAACACGGACTCCAGAGAACGTCCTGCAGTCATGTCCATCATACATACACCAATGAAGCAAAACATGGCCTCATGAACAAAGCCTACAGAGCAAGCTATGGGGAACTCTTGAAGAACTCCAACTGACATGCAGCTTTATATAGGCAACACATCTCATGGTTTAGACGAGCGTACAAAACCAAACGCAAAGAAGAAGAACCCAAAACCCTCGTGTGTCCTAGTCAATAGGCGAACGCTTTCACATTACGCTAATCCTACCCACGATCTAATATATACATTTAATGTGAAGTAACAAGCACTTCATACGCTAAGGTTATGGGAAATTTATTTATTATATATTAGATCAAGTCCCTCCGTTGATGCCAAGGAAAGCAAAAATAGTACCACCATGACCTACAATGCATGTCGTAAGAGGCGACTGATGTAGGCCCTAGGGATACTACACTAGTAAATAAAAAGCAGCGCAGAAATTGGATGTGCTGGTCTACTTGTAGGCCCATAACTGGCACAATGTACAATCGATCTTAGGCTCAGATCACATACAAATACACAGTGTGGTTAACAATTGGTAGATATGGAGCGTTCAAGAAAAGATCAGGCCATGTGACATCTCCACATTGAGGATTAGATATTATGAAAATCAAATATTTTCCATCCCTTGCATAGTGGTGGATTCTAAAGAGCTGTTACGTTGTCCATCTTCTAATATTTTTTAAATTTATATCATTGTCTTTCTCTTGTCCTCAACCTTTCCTTTCAGTAAGGTTTTTAACGGATTTGTTGTTTCGTTATGTGCCTAGGTATTTGATTTACTTATATTCGAATCTCGGTGCTCTATGCAGTGGCCCTGGAAACAGACTGTCAGACTATTTGACAAAGGGGATAATATCAGGGGATGTCAATCCACAATGTGGTGGTAGTGTATACACTTCTGCACATTATAAGAGAATTGTTGAACATAAGATGATCAATATCTCTGTGTGGTACTGTCTGCACGAATCCGTTGACCAACGTCTTAGTCCTAATTCTGTAGAAATGACAGGTAGCCGCTACAGATTAACTGTTTGATATAAACAGTATTATCCAAATTTTGTCAGGTTTATCATGGGGCTGGCTACCCCAACCGGTAAAAAACCTCTGCTATGAAATTGTACTAACCATGAACACTCGGGGGTTAGTTGATGCCCTAAGCCCCAGCAGGTGTTTAAAAGGCAAAATATGAAGATATTCCAACGATTTCAATTTATGACTATACCCCATCTTATAACTGGTTTGATAGATTGTTGTTACAAAATGTAAATTCACATTGCACTGCCTAAACTACATAAAAAATATGTTAACAATAGTCTTGTCTTGCCTTATCCTCATGTGCCATGAAGTGTCCTGGGGAGTTTCAGTTTTCTATCTTGTGCCAGGTGTGCTGCTTCTGTAGTTGTTAGTCTTTGATGTATCTAGATATCTGTGTTAACAATAGTCTCTATCTATATCCTCTTCATGTCCCGTTTGACACATAAGGCTTCCACAAGAGACTTCCACTGTTGCCGTTCTGCTGCCTTTCTACCAACCGCCTCCCACGTCATGCCTCACTCCTTCAACTCTCTCTCCACTGCTCTTCTCCATGTTTCCTTTGGACGTCCAGGCCTTCTCTTCCCATCCGCTGTCCATCTGTGTTAACAATAGTGCTGTCAATAAATATTAATGTATTTCTAATGTATTATCTGCAGATTCCTCTAGAGAAGATGAAGAAAGTGAGCCCACATAATCTAGTAGGAGACAGAGGCTGGCAGATCAAAGATTTGTATGCAGAGATCATGCAAGATTTGGAGAAGTAAGGGTCAACATAGCCTGTTCTTACTTCACATAATTATGAACAGTGATAGTTTTTTATGAACTACACATTCCAGTAAACTTTGACCAGATTTTTTAACAAAGTGAATGCTGTTTCCACATAGTGTAATTTCCAAATTCCTGTGCTTCTTCTTCTTTGCGTTTGTTCTTTACCACAAATTTTAATCACTCTTTGTGATATGTTTGATCTTTGCCAAGAAAGTGTATATGTTACACGTTGGTTTGGTAGGCCCCTAAACGCATAGACTTCTACATGTTTAGGACACGTGCATCCGATTTCAGCCAAACCTCCTTACTCGCCTCTTACGACATGCGTGGCAGGTAACAGTGGTTCTTTTCTTTACATCCCAAATTTGGGCCCCGGTAACCAGTCGGGCGAATTCCTGTGCTGACAGTGAACATATCTCAGGTGACATTTTCATTGTTTATTCTCAGATCTCAGAGTTCACCAATGCATTTTTTTCTGGAGATCCTAAGAATTGTTGCGAAATCAAGAGTTTGTGCTTTGTGAAAGATTTTTGGCAGATGGCGTGCAAATTTCTATGGAGAGAGAGCAAGACATATTTAAGAAACCTGATGCAATGAAATTAATCTTCGACTGGGCAGCAACATGTAGCCACACACAGTCGACCTAAAGACTAAGCTTTGTGGAAACCTCACAAACCTGAAGCTGACTGCCTAGTTTCTAGTCAACAGTAAACTAAGCGCATGACCAAAGAAGAAGATGAAATAACTTTAAAAATTTTGTTATATACCATATAAATAATAATAAAATTTCCTTTAGCCTTTTGCACACCTGAGGTTATGAGGTCACTTCGTTTCAGATTTCTGGTCTAGTGTGCATGAGGTAGGAGGGCCAATTCCCTCCCTCACATGCAGAACATCTAGTGTGGGATTGAACCCACAGCCATCTTGTGTACGAATCAACAGGCTTAATTATGCATTAAGCTAATCTGTCCCACCCTATAAATACCATATATATATATATATATATATAACTTTTTCAGGTTTGAGGTTGACATTGTCTCTAAATGGAAGACAGATATTGTTTCTGAATTGACTCACAAGTTGAAGCAACCATTGTTGGTAAGATCATGCTCTTTAGCTATTCATACCATTAGTTGTACAATTGTTTCATGTTAACTCAAGCATCTGATAGAAGATAATGCAAGTGATGATGATGTTGTTTTTTACACCGATGGATCGTTGCATTGTGGTGAGAAGTCAGGCAGATGTTTCTTGGCTAGCTCACATGGTAGGGTAGTTGCAGGATAAAATGGAGTGTGCAGGACAAATACTTCCAGTATGAGGATGGAGGTTCAGACCATTACTGCTGTCCTCCATTTGGCTCCCTGGGACTCTGTTTATTGGGGTTTTTGTTGTTTCAGACTCTCAGTCAATGCTTCAAAAGATCCAGAATGGCAGGCTTATGGTATGAGTGGATGTCATCTATAGAGGTTACCAACCTCCAGAGACTCATGTGGATCTATTGTCCTAGGGCATGCAGGTGTTTGCGGCATTGCGAGAGTAGACAGGTTTGCATCAAAAAGCATCAATTGTTGGGGGTTACATACATACAGATTATTTCACCTCTAGTTCTCAGTCAAATGGTAAAACAAATTGTGACATACCAAGCATTCTTTGCAGTCTTAGGAACTCTTTAAATATTATAAGTTTTCATATATATACTTTGTTTCTGAACTCTCTCAGGTAATCCTCTCGTCCTGCACTTTTGTCTTTAAACTTGCACTAAATCCTTTTTGGTTTTCTTCTGTGCACAATAGATCAAATTCAAGCTTGAATTAAGGTCAACGCTCAGGTTGTTTCTCCTGACATGGTGTACAATGCTGGGTCCTCAGCATGTTACACTACAAGTTGAGTAGTCAAATTCGTCCACTCTGGTGCAGTTGCTCAATAATTAAGGGTTACCTAGATGTAAAGTATAAGTTTTTAAAACAATTGATGACTTATAAAATGAATAGTTGAGAACTGTGCAAAAAAAAATAATTTAACATTGACACTTGCAAGAAAAATGGGTTTCAATGCAATCAAATATCATCATCAACATTCTTCACATCTGTTACAATGATAGTTCAGCTATGTATAATATTCTACCTTATTGCATCCAAAAAAACAGTAATGAGGGGAACTGATAGAAAAACAAAGATCAGAATACTAAGAGCATGCATATTCCCAGTGGCATTGTATGGGTGTGAAGAATGGACTATTTGATGATGATTGCATCCAATATTATAACTATTTTCAAAGAAATGTCAGCAGAATTTTATTCATAACATGTTTTGCATTTATACTAAGACATGATTTGCAATGTTTTTAAAATTGTTTATGCAGATTGCAGATGAGTATGATGAAGAAGCTGATGTGCGACCCAAAGTTATTCATGTGAACCTTGACCCACAGCTTCTTCTTCTGCTAAAGGAAGTCCACTACCTGAGTCAGCCACCATTCAGGTAAGAGATCTAGTTATTGTGAATTGTTGCAGAGTCGTCATGTTAGTCAAGTTTAGTGCTAGTCAAGGCTGGGTCGACCTGAGAGCCGTTACTAAAACAATTCTACTGTCACTGTGAAATTGAACATAGACCATGCGCCTAAGAAGCGAATGCACTAGCCACTAGGCTATCATGGCTCTCAATAAAGCTGATACAGACTCAAAAATAAATGCTGCTTAAAATAGATCTGTAAGAATGAAATTGGGCTATTATATTGAAACAAAATTTCAGGCTACTTACTTAGTTAACGATAGGGACCAGATGCTCTGTCCTCCTTTGGGGGGACTACCCAGAACTTGCATGGGCATGTAGCAGTCAGCTATTCATACCCGACTGCTAACATCAGTGTCGGCATAAAAACAATGCTGACCACCAAGAAATCTGGCTTTGTGGAGATCAAGAGGAGAAGCTAACTTGGCACTCAAAAAGGCTATGCCAAAGTCAAATCTGTTGGATCAAAGGTGCAGATACCACAGCTCATGCTAAAACTGTGATCACAAAGCATTCCATTCTCCGGACTGCATCCTGCTATAACCAGCAAGAATATGAGAACGGAAGAAGAGGAAGAAGAAGAAAAATTTAATGGCACATTGTAGTTTTATCCCACTGCAACTTATTCATAATCTTGTTTTTTTCATGTGCAGCCTTCATCTACCAGAGTCTGTCAAAGAACTGCTAAGGAACACAGACTCCCAGCATCTAAGGGTGACAGCAACAAGATTAGAAACAATAGTGTCCAAGTATAATGCAATTATGATGTCAGTTACTGCTTTTGAGCATCCTATGTTTGAACGAAAATTTGCTCAGATAGACAAGGTGTGTATACCTTTGATTGTATGAAGAAGTGGTATTACTGATTGAAAGAGTGTGTAAGATGCAGTCACAGAAGTCAGGGTTAGCGAATTAAAGGTGACAAAGACTCTACTCCCCTCCAATTTATGACCACACATCACTGCAGTTTATTTACGTGGATAGGGATCAAAGAATGTAGGCTAATCAGGTCCCAAAAAATACTCAGCTGAAAATAAATGTCAGGCCTAAATATATGATATCCGAGTGTTTATGGTAAACTGTAACGTAATGTAAGAAATCTTGTTACAGGGAGAAGGAAGATAAAGGAGGTTGTTTAAAAGATAAAATGAAGGAAAGTAATGTGTTTAGAAATATAATAGGAATAGACATTTTTGAGATTGTATTAGTAAGAAGTATTCTCTCTCTCGTTCTTTTTGGCCTTTTTTATCATTCTTATTGTGATATATAAACAGCCTTTGCCAAGAACGTTTGTTTTACGTCACAATCTTCACTACCATTTGGAGCCCTAGTGCTTGTCATTCGTCAATGTGTCCGATTTCAACCAGCGTTTACTGGGTTCGCTCTCCGTCAGCCTTTGACTGTCCCCAGCCAACCTACAAGGCAGCAGGTTGCTATTTGCTTTTAGGGTAGTGACCCTTAGATGACCTACCCTCCCGGGCTGTTGAGCGTCATCTTCCCAGGTCGCCTGTTTTTTTGGGGAGTACTTGGTTTTCCTTCCATCCAGTTTTGCATTTGGTTTGCTCTTCAAGTCTTTGATTGTCCCCAATCGAACTACAAGACAGTAGTGGTTATTCAGGGAGAAGGAAGATGAAGGAGGTTGTTTTGAAGATAAAATGGAAGGAAAGTAATGTGTTTAGAAATATAATAGGAATAGACATTTTTGAGATTGTATTAGTCAGAAGTATTGAGAATCTTTGTTCTTTTTTTCGAATCCTGTTTTGTCTCATGTTGTCTGGATAGGAAGAGATTTCTGGAAGAGCTCTTGTGTGCGCTTCATACACGGTGTCTTTCACAATCTCCGTTATTTCTGTGGACCACTTTTTGCATGGATGATCTTTTGCCATGTATCCACTGTATCTGAGTAGTGTATGTATGGCCTTTTTCGTCTTTACAGACTGTCAGTTGGCAAGTGTTTTACTGTGACAACCTCTTGAGTTTTCACCTTTCTCTCTTCTCTTTCAGCTCATACATAAGTCTCTTTTCAAAATACTATGCACCCTCACTTTCCACACAACTCTGTCAGCAGCTAGTTTTTCCTACCTAGCCTGGGCAGTTGATATGGAGAATGTGCCTTGCCCATTTTGCACAAACCCCTCTCTACCCTACTGTTTCATCCAAAGGAAAGACAAAGTCTATATGTTTGGAATCAAGCAGGGTTTGCAGGAGATGCTAGAAGATGGAAAGGAATACACACTTAACCATCAACTGCCTTATTGTTCCTCCCTCCAGATTTATGGTTAAGGTTTACTCCTTTAGCCCTCTGCATAATCATGCTGACCCACAAAGCAGTGTGGATTTTCTATCAGGGTTTACTCCCCTAGTCTTTAGCTCCCCCTAGCACCTCTCCACAATGCAGGATATCTGAGTCATATTGCCTTCGACAATAATGATACAATGAATAATTCAACAGATGATCAAAATTGTTTATAAAGAATCAGATTGAAACTTCTTCTGTGATCTGTTTTGCATGCTCAGATATCTAAACAGAAGGACGAGTTGCCTCTATGGATCCAATCATCAGTAGGAGGTCCTCATGGGTGCACCACAACTATCTTCACTTTGCAGGGGACGGGCCTTCTCTTATTGAAGAGGGAACATATTTGTAAAATATTTTTAGAAGGAAAGTCAGGGGAAGAAGAAGGAAAAGAAGAGATCAAATATATATTTGTACTAGCTGTACCCTGCGCGCGTTGCTACACCTCCAACAAAAAATTGAATTACGTCCCAGTCGATATACTGCTTCATTGTTACTAATGTTGCGTCCCAGTTGATATACTGCTTCATTGCTACTAATGTCGCATCCCAGTTGATATACTGCTTCATTGCTACTAATGTCGCGTCCCAGTTGATATTTCTCTTATCATGATTCGAAATGAATAGAAATCCTATGAAGAAACAAACCTGGATTGCGTAATTTAACTTCAGCTTGTTTGTAAAATTGCCTTGAAACGATTATTTTATGCTATGAAAGAGATCGAGGTCTCCATAGTTTTAAAACATACATCATCTAATCTTGTGTATATATTAATGTGTATACCGTAGACTTCCGGAAACGTTCATAGCAAATTGTAAACAAACTTAGAAACTTTCGATGAAATTAGCGTGTTTTCAATTAAAAAATTTGTTCGAAAAGTTTCAGCGCTACCTATTTCAAACTATGACAGGTAGCATCCCGACATCAAAACAAACATATCCTGTAAATTTCAGCTAAATCTGTTCAGTAGTTTCCGAGTCTATAGGTAACAAACAAACAAACAGACAAACATCCATTTTTATATATATAGCAGATATGAAAATTAGGTGAAGAAGGAGAAATATGAAGAAAACATAACATATTTATTTCAATGGTGAAACACATAAAAACAAAGTACTGTAGTTTTATAAAGAACAAAAACAATACACAACATTTCAACCAAACGGCCTCTATCAAGCAAAGGATACAAAGAAAGTGAAGAAACTTACCATCGCATTTAGGAATTTATTATTTATTAAATAATGAATATAAAATGGAACGAATTCAGGAGAAGGGATGAAATCAGAGACATGTCTGGTCAACCACTAGTGACAACTGTTATAAGAAAGAGAAGATGGAGATATGTTGGGCACACCTTGAGGAGAAATGATCAACGAATATCAAAGCAGGCATTGAAGTGGGATGCAAAGGGTTCCAGAAAGAGAGGTCGACCTAAGGAGACCCTGAAGCGAACTTTGCTGAGAGAGGCAGGAAATATCGGTCTCAGTTCCATGGAGGAGATTGAGCGAGTTGCCCAGGACAGAGCGGTATGGATAAACTACTTGCAGGCCCTATGTAACGTATACGAGAGGAATTATTATTATTATTATATGTAGTGTGCCATGCAAGAAGTGAACTTCTTCACTTCTTTTCTATCCTTTGCTGGATAAAGACCTATTGGTCAAAACATTGTTGTGTATTGTTATTGTTTTTGTATTTTGTAAAACTACAGTACTTTGTCTTTACGTGTTTCACCATTGCTATACAGTTTTACTGCAGTCTTCCCTTATATCGATAACACATATTTATTTCACTACTTCATTTCAATCTTAGCTGCTAGAACAAGGCTTGCAACACTGCACCTGGAAAATGAAAGAATCTGTAGACTTTATAGAGTCAGCAATGACTTTGATCTGCCTCGATGTATACCAGACCTTGGATATTGTCCAAACCAACTGTCGGGATATTGCAAATATGACAGCTTCATGGTCAAGTAGAGCACTGGATGTGTTTAGCTTGAGGGACAAAACCAGATCTTATTCCATGGATGAGTTGGTGCACATGCATAGGTAGGTTAAATTATTTTTAAATCGTCGCTGCCATTCACTCACATTCGTACATTCTCTGGTTTTTGTTCTGCAAAGAGTGTCTCTTGGTCTTTGTATCTTTCTGTTGCTTTTTGATATACGCTTTATTGATTGTAGAGTAAGTTACTTATTCTTCTCTGTTACTCATGGAGCATTTTTTTTTTCCGATCCAGAATCACTTGAGTTTTCAGCTCTTCGGCTCGGTGCCATGGACATCATAAGCCTTTGGTTCGGTGCCACATACACCATAAATCTGGAGAACCTGTGGCTTTTCTGTCAACCTGCGGAATTGAACCGCACTCACAGAGGGCTTGTCACCCGTTGTCCAATGCTCTACGAACACACTGGGCAGGCGGGTACTCATGGAGCATAGTGCCTCAACAGTTGTCCTTCACTTTTCTCAGTCTCTGGCCATTTTAGTTATGGCTACAGGGTGTGACTGAGATGATGGTGACAACAGAACATTATGAACACAATGAAAAAGATCTGGAGAAGCAGAGGAACTGCATAGAGATCGAGGGTCTTTCAGATAGTCTGTGATGAGAACAGTTTTCTGCAAAGGACATGTTATCTGAACATAATTTGTTGTTTAATCTATTTTGTTCATTGTATGATGGCCAACACTATGTTACCAGTGTCAAACAGGGCCAATAACAGCAGCTAATGACCAAAAATCATAACAACGGAGATGAGGTGTCTTAGAAGAGCTGCAAGTGTGACAATAAGAGACAAAATTAGAAATGAAGAAATCAGAAGACTGGATGTGAAACCAGTCATGCAATTCATAAAAAAACAACAGATTAAAAGGTTTGGACACCTGACAAGAATGCCTTGGTATTGCCTACCAAAGAGAGCCACACAGAAAAAGTATAATGAGTACAAAGCAAGAGAAAGACCACACAAAAGATGGAGCTATGGCATCATTGCCTTACGAAAATGAATATCAACTTACAAAGTGCCTTAAAACAGGCAAACACAAGATCACTACGTTTCCCTCCCCAACACTTCTATAAAGAAGTAAATGGTGGAAGAGAAGATCTATATTCTCTTCTTGTCCCATTTGATACATACAGCTTCCTCAAAGGATTTCTATTGTTGTTGTTCTGCCACCATTCTACCAATTGTTTCCCACTCTGACCATAAGAGAGCTGTTCTAGCCAACATCCCTCCTGGCATGCAGCATTCTTCTTCTTCAATGATTCAGCGGCGCTTGAGCTCTTGCCCTTCGGCCCAATGCTTTGAAGTGGTAACATGCAGCATACATATATTGTGTTTGTTGTTATCAAGTAACTTCAGCTCCTACTGTTTTTCAAATACTGTTTTTTTCCAAATACATCTGTACATTTCTTGGGGTTAAATTTTCAATGAGAGGCATTTATGATTATTAATGTATATTCTTTTTTAAGTGTCATGTCTTCTTCTTCTTTACTTTCCAACTCCCAACAGAGCACAGGTCTTCAAAAAACTTCTAGCTCTCCCTCTCTCTTGCCATCCCTTCCAATTGTTTCCACGTCTTGTCTATTTTAAAAATATCTTCTTCTTCTTCTTCTTTGCGTTCGTTCTTTACGACCAATTTTAATCACTCTTTGTGATATGTTTCATCTTTGCCAAGAACGTGTATACTTTGCACATTGGTTTGGCAGGCCCTTAAACGCATAGACTTCTACACGTTTAGGACATGTGCATCCGATTTCAGCCAAACCTCCTTAGTCGCCTCTTACGACATGCGTGGCAGGTAACAGTGGTTCTATTCTTTACACCCCAAATTTGGGTCCCGGTAACCACTCGGGCGTTTTAAAATATCCATCTGCAACTCTCTTCTCCATGTACTTCTAGACCTACACCTACACCTCTTTGCCTGCAGGTTTCAAAACAGTGCCTGTCTTGTAATACTTCCAGTCGGCTTCTCAATGTGTGTCCTATCCATTGCCAGCGTCTCTTCCTTAGCTTTTTTTCACTGGTATATCGTTCTTAATCTCATCATACCATCTCATTCCCTCTTTCCTACATCAAGATCTACTTACGAAGGTCTGTAGTTTTATGGTGGCTTCTTTTGTTGTCTTCCATGTTTCCGAGCCATAAGTATCATGTCTGCTTTGTCCAAATTATATGATACTTACTGAGTGAGCATTGCTGTATGTTTTGATATCTGTATTCACTTTAGACTTTTATCCATGCATGTTTTCTCAGTAACTCAATGAGTATGCTCAGGAAGATTGAAACAGGATGGGCTAGGAGACATTGGATAGAATCGCTGGGGAGGTCTAAGCTGACAAAGATCAGTTTTATTTTTGTGCCAGGGCATGCAGGTGTAAGGGGAATGAACGTGCGGATAGGCTTGCAGGTATGGCTGCTGTCCAAAGCGGACGAGCAATGGACCAGGCTGATATTATAAATTCCTTAAGGGAGAGAGGGCGTGTACATGATTCACGTAATAGCGGTGAATCCACAACACTAACCAGACTGCAAGAACTCAAAGTTAAGTGTGGTGTAGCTCGACAAGAACGCTATGCTGGCAGACAAAGAAGAATTGTAAACCAACAAAGAACCGGTGTCGTTAGTCGCCACACGCTGATGGACATACTGAGGGAAAGATCGGAGCACTTATGGACTAATTTGTTCGACGTGCAGTGATGGTGATCCGACGTCTAAACTAAACTAAACTTTAGTCAAAATTAATTAGAAGCTTAAAACTATACTTCAAAATTTTCTAGAAAACTCAGTGATGAACTGGAAGGCATTGTTGTTCCAGCTGGCAACATCATTCACAGTCTTGTACAACAGACCTATGAAGCTGTACAAATTTCTCAAGCGTCACCTGCTTGGAAGGATTATGTGGATTATATAGATGCAATTGTTTTAGATGGATTAAAACACACTGCACTTGCCAGTTTGAAGGCCATGTTGAACACTATGGTCCAAGCCAGTATTAAAGTAAGGAATGTTCTTATAGATCTAATGGTTAAACCAAAGGTGAATAAAGTGAAATTTTCTAATAAAAATCATTTTGATTTACAAAAATTGATCCAAACAGTAATAATATCGCCCATATAGTGCTGGGGCCCATAAGGGAAGCAAAGAATAGTACCACTGTGACCTACAAGGCATGCTGTAAGAGGCGACTGATGTAGAGGCCAATTTTTTTTTTTTTTCCCCGATCCAGAAGCACTTGAGCTTTTCAGCTCTTCGGCTCGGTGCCATGGACATCATAACCCTTCGGTTCGGTGCCACGAACACTGTAAATCTGGGGAATCTGTGACTTTTCTGCCAGCCCGCGGAATTGAACCCGCACACACAGAGGGATAGTCACCCGTAGTCCAAGCGTTACGAACACGCTGGGCAGACAGGGGATGTAGAGGCCTAAGAAAGCTACCGTAGTAAATAAAAGTGTCACAGAAATCGGATGTACTGGCCTACTTGTAGGGGCATAACTGGCACAACGTACAATTGCTCTTAGGCTCAGATCACATAAAATCACACAGAGTGGTTAACAAGTGGTTGGTATGGTGCATTCGAGGAAGAAGTAGACGAAGAAGTAATAATATTTTTTGTCTTTGTTTTGTTATTGGTTAATATAACTGACTGTAAAACACTATGAGCAAAGGTCCTGAGCTTCTGTCAGCAAGTATAGAAAAGAATACATTCTTAAGGTTCCTGTGGCTCACTGTCTACTTCTTTTCTCCAATCCTGTTTTGACTCACAGCTTCAGTATAAGAAGCGATTTCTACACAGCAGATTAAGAAATAACATCTACAGGAAGCTAAAAATGAGTGGGACACATTATGCACTTGTGAACTGCCTAGATGTTTCATAATATATCGTTTAAGCATGTCAATTCTACAGGAACAACAAAAAAACTATTACCTATCGAGACAGCTTTACTTTCCTACCTGAAGAGCTGTATGAATGATCTGAAAATTAAATCATACGATTCATTGAACCAACTCACCCATGTATTACCGGGCTCACAAGGGAGCAAAGAATAGCAACACTGCGATCTACAAGAACTGTAAGAGGTGACTGAGGTAGGGGCCTAGAGAAACTACCCTAGTAAATAAAAAGCGTCACAGAAATCGGATGTGCTTGCTTACTTTAAGATAATAACTGGCACAATTGCTCTTAGGCTCAGATTACATGCAAATCACAAAGAGTGGTTTAGCAAGTGGTCGATATGAAGTATTAGAAGAAGAAGAAGAATTGAATCCACTGATACTGTAGTCTGATTGATTGATAAGATCATTATCATTGTACTTCAGTGAATAGCCACGTGTGCTCAGATCTCTTTCTGATACAAGATGATCTCAGCTGCAGGGCATGAACTCTATATCACCAGCAAAGGTCCCTGATGTAATTTTGAAAATTGTGAAAATTTGTATGAATTTTATAATCTTTTAATGAATTGTGCCTGGGCAGCAACTGTGCAGCCTATTTTTATCAATTTTGAACTGTCAAGAGCTCTTGCATGTGCTCAACTTAAACACAGGACCTATGTTTTATCATCAGTCTCCAACAGAACTAGTAACTTGATCTCACCTACATTGAGATCAGGGACCTCTGGAAAAATACACACATGGTGAACAAATTGAGTACCCTAGACCATCTCATTGTCATTTGTATAATTGAATGTGATAAGAGAAAATAAAAAATGCTAATTTTTTTTAATATCTTGATTCACTTCTAACAAGAGATGATAATGGGATAAAGGAAATTAGCAGAAGAACAAATATCATTTTAGAACAATATTTGCCAGTGTGGTGCCGGGGTCCGCATGGGAAGCAAAGAATAGTACCACTGCGATCCACGATGCATGTCGTAAGAGGCGACTGATATAGACCCTAGGGATGCTAACCTAGTAAATAAAAAGCAGCACAGAAATCGGATGTGGTGGCCTACTTGTAGGCGCTTATCTGGCACAACCTACAATCACTCAGAGCGTTGAAGATGTTGCTTTTGTCCATAGAAGATCCATTCTCGATCGTAGCATTGCTCGCCAGTACATCCGCTCTCTCATTGCCTTTCACCCCAGAATGACCATGGCCAAAGATGCAGATAAGTGTCTGGATTATTGCATTTTGTATTAATTTCATCCCCTGCTTTTGTACAGAACCAGTCTACAAACAGGAAAAGAGGAAGACTGCGGAGATGGATTCAAGATGTAACATGATTTAACCATGATGCTACAGAGGAGGAACATCTGGTCTATGAGAGAGAAATTCTGAAAGACTTTTATGGTGGCAAAGTTCTTTTCAGGACAAGCTATGTGATGATGATAACAGGATGTTGTATCTTTTATATATTAAAATTGATAACATATCATTAAAAATGTTGACCAGGTTTCTACTGGCAGTTTTGTGGTGCCAATAATAACAATTAGAATGGAGTTGATAGAGAACAGCATAACATTTCATCCATCACTTGACCAGTCAACTTCTGAAGTCAGCATGCAGGAGATAGTTCAAACATGGCTACAGAGCTATGTGGCTAGAGGAAAGCTGGTGCAAATGTTAGGTCCTAAGGTAGGTCATCTTCTTTATGATTTGCTTTTACAGCTCCATGTTAACTCTTTCCACGCCCATTTATTTTCTCAATTTTTAAGCAGTTAATTCAAGGAAGTAAAAAAAAAAAAATTTAAAAAAATTACGATCCCAACTACTCGTCAATAAATAAACATATATATCTTATTATATACTAAATTAAAGAAAACTGGACAACCCAATAGAATAGCAAGGTTGAAAAGTAGTATAAGTAAAACACTAGAAGTAAAACTAGAAAGACTTCTTATAAGGGAAGCAACTCTATGGCGCAGTGTGCGCTTAAAGCGTCAACGATTTCCGCCGTGGCGCAGTGTGCGGTTAAAGCGTGGAAAGAGTTAATGACTCTTTGCCAGTTGAAAAGATATTAGTGTGATGATGATGTCATCCTGTTTGTCATGAGAAACAAAGTTTACATATTTGTAGTAAGACTTTGTTTGAGGGTCTCTTTGGCTAAGTGGCCTTGTATTCAGAAGGTCATGAGTTTGAATCAAGACAGTTTACAAGTGCATTTTATTTTAGAGACTCCTAGGATTGTTGTCGGAGCTACTGAGTTTGTGCTTTGCACAATACTCTCGGCAGGTGAATGTCATTTCTGCAGAGGGGGACTGAGCCATATGGAGTAAAACCCAGTGCAATGAAGTCCACCCTTCGACTTTTGCCACTTTAGTGAGACTTCACCGGGGGACTGCCTAGAGTAGTTGATAGTAGCTTGGCCTGCTAGCTGTGAGACGCTTCATAGCTCGGGTTCGAACCTACTGTCCGGCATTTGTTCGAGTCCCCTGGTCTTACTCAGGACGATAACGTGAGTACCTCTGAAGTCGGAGAAAATCTGCCTGTATGGCGAGGAATACTAATTACGAGTACATTGAGCACACGGCTGCCAGTGTAAAGTAATTTACAATGTGCACGCTGCTGCCATTGTAAGAAATTGGAAAAACGGATTTTCACGCAAAATCAGTTTCAGAGATGAAACTTCGTCTGAGTTGAAAGCGACGAAAGAAAAAAAAAAAAAAAAAAAAAAAAAAAAAAAAAAAAAAAAAAAAAAGAATTTTAAAAATATTGCAATCTCTACAGTTTGCAATTATCAGCACTTTCAGCCATAATTGTTTTCGGTCTTGTGTCCTGAATATGCTCAGTAACACAGTTTCTTGTTTTTTTTTTTAGTGTTCAATATGTTTCAGTACTCTCATTCTATTTGATTATAGAATTTTGATAATTTGTAGTGATCTTACTATGCTTGATATGCATTTTGTTAATTAAATTATTAATTGATATTTCATAACGTTGGTTTAATTTTAAGCCATAATTTAATGTTCAAACATTTTTCGCTGTGTCAAAATTATATGAAAATAAATATATGCAGAGGACTGGGTTCATGAAGGTGACCCATCTTGCTGTTAAAACATCTGATTATAAGAAACTGTTTCGAAGAAATATGGAGATATGGAGATGCCAAGCTTTTGCAGATTTGAAATAATTGCAATAGAATTTTGAACCTAATATAAAAATAATGGATATAGAGTTCTGAACCTAATATAAAAATAATGGATATAGAGTTTTGAATTTAATATAAAAATAATGGATATAGAGTTTTGAATTTAATATAAAAATAATGATATAGAGTTTGAACATAATATAAAAATAATGGATATAGAGTTTGAATTTAATATAAAAATAATGGATATAGAGTTTTGAATTTAATATAAAAATAATGGATATAGAGTTTTGAACATAATTATAAAAATAATGGATATAGAGTTTTGAATTTAATATAAAAATAATGGATATAGAGTTTTGAATTTAATATAAAAATAATGGATATAGAGTTTTGAATTTAATATAAAAATAATGGATATAGAGTTTTGAATTTAATATAAAAATAATGGATATAGAGTTTTGAACATAATTATAAAAATAATGTATATAGAGTTTTGAACATAATTATAAAAATAATGGATATAGATATCTATGAATATAGATTTAAAAAAAACTAAAATTAAAAATAAGTAGACAATTGGATTGGGGATAGAAAGATGTAGAAATGAAAATGCACAGATATTTGTTACATAGTATTTAGATTTGACTTTGATGATAGTCTTCATATAGCTGATAGATGATATTTTTGATTTTGAAGAGAGTAACTTCTTCTTCTTCTTCTTTGCGTTCGTTCTTACGACCAATTTTAATCACTCTTTGTGATATGTTTGATCTTTGCCAAGAACGTGTATACGTTGCACATTGGTTTGGTAGGCCCCTAAACTCATAGATTTCTACAAGTTTAGGACATGTGCATCCGATTTAAGCCAAACCTCCTTAGTCGCCTCTTATGACATGCATGGCAGGTAACAGTAGTTCTATTCTTTACACCCCAAATTTGGGCCCCGGTAACCACTCGGACGAAGAGAGTAACAAGGTCATAACATGAGTGTCAATTATGTGCTGTCACAGCTCTAGACACACAGAAAAAGTATAATGAGTACAAAGTAAGAGGAAGACCACGCAAAAGATGGAGCGAGGGCATCAAGAATAGACTTATGAAAATGAATATCAGCTTACAAATTGCCTTAAAACAAGCACACACAAGATCACTACGTTTCTCCCCAACACTTCTATAAAGAAGTAAATGGTCGAAGGGAAGAAGACAGTTCTAGATTGGGGGTCTCAATGGCGTAGTGGTTAAGTCATTTGCCCGTCGTACTGAAAGCTGTGGATTCGAAACCAGGCCGAGACACATGAGATCCCTAGGATTGTTACCGGGACTACAAAGTCCGTGCTTGTGGTAATGCTCTTGACAGATGGCATGCCATCTCTGCCGACAGGGACGGAGCTATATGGGGAAACCCAGGGCAATGATGTCAATCCTTCACCTTTGGACACTTTGGACAGTTCTAGATTGCAATCATACAAAGCAAGTAGATTTAATTTGATTTATAATTTCTTCTTCTTCTTCTTTAGCCTGTTACGCCTTTGGCGTTTAGGGCAGCAACAAACGCACCCCATTCTTCTCTGTTCATGGCCTTCCTCTGTATTGTGTTCCAGCTATGATTCATTTCCTTCAGTTCTTCCTCTATCGTTCTCCTCCAGGTCGTCTTGGGTCTTCCACGCTCTCGCCTACCCTCTGGAGTCCATCTCAGTGCAGTTTTTGTGTCGGAGCCAGTCTCCATGCGCATCACATGTCCAATCCATCTCCAGCGCCGTCTTCGGATGATAGTGCCCATATTCTCTTGTTGGCATCGTGCAAGCAATTCTTGGTTCGAGATAGTAGTCGGCCAGTACACGCGTAAGATTTTTCGCAGACAAGTTGTATGAAAGGTGGAGAGTCTGGACATATCCTGTTCTGTCATTCTCCAGCATTCCGATCCATACAGCAATGTTGACAGCACACAGCTGTTGTAGATACTAGTCTTGGTTCTGATGCTGTATTGTTATAATTTCTTAGCAAGTACATATGTGCTTTGTTATTTACTACATGCTCTCTATGTAGTAAATACTACATAGCTGCCCTCTATTTATTATTTTCTAACTGCTTGGTTTTGTTTGCCAGGGTTCCTATGAAGACTTCATCTCAGTTGATGAAGAAATCAAACTACTGGTGTCTGATATCATTCAGATTGTGGATGACAACAGTGATGCATGCAAGGTAGATATATATTTATTACTATTGGTCTTATCCTTATAAATTTTTATTCTTTTGAATATAGTAGATATTTTCAGCCTTCTTTGTTTAAAAACCTTGCATTATTAACCCTTTAATTTGAGGCATTTTGGACCTATAAAAAGACAGGAAGGGCTGGAGAAGATCATCATGGAAGGGGCATACCGGCAAAGAGAAGAAGAGGAAGACCACAGAGAAGATGGATTCAGGATGTATCTGATGGCTTGAACATGACGGTTGCAGAGGCGGGACATCTGGCCTATGAGAGAGTTCTGAAGGACTGTTGGGGTGGCAAATTTCTGCTCAGGACAAGCTATTTGATGAGGATAACCTATGGTGGGGTCAGAGTTGATACAAGGAAAATGAGAGGTGATTCTCAGAAAAGATATTTTACTATGTTTTGATTGGTTTAATGATTAGTTTAAGGAAGAATGATAGTTGTAAACAATGAGTTTATTTACAAATGAAATTTGAAGATAACATTCAAAGAAAAAATGATTTAAAAAAAATTTCATAATGCACTTCTTCTTCCTCTTCTTTATTCATTCTGGAAAGGAGGCTTGTGTGGTGTCTTGCAGTTTACAGAGAGGTTGTGATATCTGATCTTTTGACCTGACACATATATTACCATCGCTGCATCTTTAGGACTGGGTTTGCCATACCTTTATGACTCTTATTCACTTCCTCAGGCAACAAGGATGCAGCTTCTAATTAGGATAACTACTTGAAAGTGGAGTAGGATCTTGGTTAGCTCTGGTTGCTGACTCTGATTTCTGTCATCTCTTTCACTGCGTCTTAGACTCCAGAGAATATTTGATAAACAGATAGAGAATCTTTTTTGTTTGTAAATGTCTGTTGTCTCATAATCGTCACTGCAATAAGGTATACATCCTCTGTCTCTTGCCTTGATGTTGCACACTAGCACGCTGTAACTTGTTCATCTCTTGATGTTTCCCTCCTACTTGTGTCTCAGTCTTGCTCTTGCTCGTCATCCCTCACCTTCCCCACTAATTAGGATTTGATCAATGTGTCATGTCTCTTTATGTGTCCAAAATATATTAGTTTGAATTTTTCTGTATTAATTCTTTCTTCATGATCAGTTTTTTTAGAACTTCTTTATTTGTCTGTTTTACTTTCCTGCAAATATTATCTATTCTTCTGTATATCAACATCTCAAAGACATTAATTTTATCTTAAAATGCTTGTTCATTGTCCATGTTTCTGAAGTATACAAACATTCAGAGTAACTTTATAATCCTAATCTTTAGTTTATTTTCTATCGGCTTAGATGTAACTTGCTTGTGTTAATAAATTTTCTTCTTTAATTAAAAGCGATTATGAGACTGACATGCTATCTAATGCGCTACCCATATCCATATGTTGCCACAGAAAAATTGCATGTCCTCAAAGGATTTACTTTTGTGTCCTTGCTTGTGCTATGCCTCAAGATTTTCATACTAATTACTCTTTGAACTCTCAAGTAAATATACTGTTATATATATTGTTTCAACATAAACTTTTGAATATCTTAAAGACATATATCTATCTTGAACCGCAGATAGAGAAGTCAATAACACACTCTGCTAGTAACCATGCGCCTTACAAATTTCAGAGTTTGAGGCTAACTTGGGCTCAAAACATTTTCAGTGTGCGCACAGTACTCGGTTTGCCTACAGAATTCCTTGTCCTTTACTTGGGGATCTAAATTACAAGTACCTCAGAAGTCTGAATGAGGCTCACCTGAATTGCTAGGGACATGATAATTAAAGCAAGTTTTAACACAAATTCAGTTAGAGGTGCCATATTAGGAGGCACCCTAACTACATCTAAATTTGTAGCGGCGAAAAAAATCTCTTCACATAAATATTTTGATAACTGAAATACTTTTATCTGCCCGGCTGCCCAGTCTGTTCATAGCGCTTTAGACGGGTGACAAGCCCCCTGTGAGTGTGGTTCAATTCCGGGCCTGCAGAAAAGCCACAGATTCTCCAGATTTACCGTGTTCATGGCACCGAAACTAAGGGTTACAATGTCCATGGCACCTAGCTGAAAGCTCAAGTGCTTCTGGGTCGGAAAAAATAATACATGTATCTATATACATAGAAACTTTATATATATCTTAAATACATAACTACATATATGTATCTGCACAGAAACTTTTGGATGTCTTAAATGCATATGCATTTTTGTGGCAACAAGATGTCAGTCAAACTTTTCACAACTTTCTGCATGGTGTCGTAACTACAAATCCCATGCGCACCGAAAGAGCTCAGAGAACGTTATCAGAGACACACACTATCCTTCCAAGTTCGGTGAAATCAGACATATCTCCCCAAGTTTCAAGGTATGAATAATTAGTTTGTTAGATTCTTCTTTATCTGCTATTCTTCTTCTTCTTCGAACACTCCATATCGACCATTTGTTAATCAATCTTTGTGATTTGCATGTGATCCAAGCCTAAGAGCGATTGAACGTTGTGCTAGTTATGCGCCTACAAGTAGGCTAGCGCATCCGATTTCTGCAACGCTTTTTATTTACTAGGGTAACTTCCTAGGTCCTACATCAGTCGCCTCTTATGACATGCCTTATTGGTCACAGTGGTACCATTCTTTGCTTCTTGGGCACTGGTACCATATGGGCCGATCGGTTGACTAAACTAAAACTAAACTATTATATCTCTGATAGTGAAAATTTAATATAATTAGTGTGTGTTCTTTCTGAAACCTGCTTGCTTCATTCTTATATTTGAATCTACTGTTCTGGATAGTCTGTGTTATCATCTTACTGAGAACCATGTGTACTGTGTGCATGAAGCATGGCAATATGTAAAAAACAAAAACTGTGATGGCCAGAATATAAAAATTCTAAGACGCACTCAGATTTTTAAAGATGTTTGTATGAGTAATAAATTGTGTCTTCAAATCAAAGTAATACATCTTTCTTCTTTTCTTTCATCCTGTTTTGCCTCACAGTGTCAGGATTAGAAGAGATTTATAGAACAGGTTTTTGTGTGCACTTCATAAAGTGTTTTTCGCTGCCTGTTATTTCTGAAGTCCGTCTTTTGTTTTGTATCCAATGTATTGGAGTAGCTGCTTTTTGAAGAACACTGCTGGTAATCTGTTTATGTGACCGAACCATTTAATTTGTTACTTGATGAAGTCAGTGCTGATGTTGTACTCACTTTTTTCCTGATGTCTTCATTTCTAAACTGGTCTCTTCTTGATACTCCCAGCATTCTATGCATATACTTCATCTCTGTTGTGACTAGTTTTCTTCTATTATTTGATGTCAGCGTCTAAGTTTGGCACTGATATCATAGTGTTGGGAGAAATATTGTGTTGAACAATGCTTTTTTTGGTGTACATGGTGGTATGTTTGCATTTTAAAATTGGCGCTATTTGTCCTATGATTTAATTTGCTTTATTGCATCTGTGTTGGGTTTTGTTAGTTATTCTTCCATAATACATTACTTACTATAACATTATACTAGCTTGTTTTAAGAACTATTGTATTTACAGAGCTTTGTCTGCTCAAAGTGGAATGTCGATGGAAATTATTGAGACTACTGAAGGCTCATATGAGTCTCTAAAAACAGCACAGGAAGGAGAAAAGAAGAAAGTTCTCTCTCTGGAAGAATTTGATGTGGAGATTGAAATCTACAAGGTATGTCTTAGTGTACTTTGAGAAATGGATGGGAAATGGATATAAGAAATGGGTAGCAGCTCTATTTTTCTTCTTCAATTAAAAGCAGTGTTTGGATTTTTGTCCTTCTACCTAATGCTATACATTGATATCTGCATATGTTTATTGCTATGGGTGTGCATAAAAAGTGTCTCTTTTATCTGGTCTTAAGGAAGAAGTGTTTTCCTGATAGTACCCAGTGCTGAATATGAGCACCATCATCCAAATGAGACCCTGGAGATGGATTGGACATGTGATACGCATGGAGACTAACTCTGTCATGAAAACAGCACTGAGATGGATACCAGAGGTAAACAAAAACGTGGAAGACCCAAAACGACCAGGAAAAGAACAGTAGAACAAGAACGGAAAGAAAGGAATGGTCGAAACGTTGCTGTATTTTGTCATTGTTTTTGTAATTTGTAAAACTCAAGTACTTTGTGATTACATGTTTTGCCAATCAAATAGTGTTACTGCAGTCTCATCTAGTTTATGAATAGAACTACCTTCAACACTTTAAAGACACTTCACTGAAAGAACAAACATAAATGGAATTTAAGCTAGTTAATTAATCTTTTTTTAACAACAGACTGCAAGAGATGAAGTTATTGGATTAGAGGACTACTATGATGAAGGTTGGATCAGAGTAGACCTTAAACCAATCAAACAAGTCCTTACAACATGTGCTAGTAAGTGGATGTGGACATTCACCAAGTATCTTTCAGATCAGGTAAGATGAAATTGGTAACATTTGAATTACTAAGTTGAATCATGATAAAATATGAAGATTTATGACAAATATTTAAAGATCTTGGTTAAAAAATTCATATATTATTTGTATTTTTTTGGGCAAACCTACTGTTGAAATGCAGACATTAAAATTGACGTTGAATCAAACCTACTGTTGAAATGCGGACACTAAAATTGATGTTGAATCTAACCTACTGTTGAAATGCGGACACTAAAATTGATGTTGAATCAAACCTACTGTTGAAATGCGGACATTAAAATTGATGTTGAATCAATCCGGCGATGAAGTTTGGAATTACATATTGTACAAGTAGAACTGGATGCTTGAGTGGCAGAGAGAGGAGCATATTTAACCAGCAAACCACAGGAACCATCAGCATGCATACCCTTTGACATGTGTTGGACGAAATTGAGCCCCTATGGGTCTGCATGGAGTGATTTAATGTCAGTTCAGTGACCAAAAAACAATATTTTCTTTGGTTATATGTGATTACAATGAAGAGAACAATAAACAGATGACAATCTTCATAGTTTAGTGTTCAGACTTCTGAGGTATGGGTATAGTGAAAACTTTAGTTCAGTTGGCAACTCTTCGTAATAGCACATTGAACCATTTAGTCCATCAGTGTTCTGATCTCTTCCTCTGGATTTCTTTCAGCATGTGCTGTCTAATGACACAAGTTCTCTGCTGGTTTTCTATTCTGTTTAGCTTTCCAGCATAACACTTGATTTTTTCCCCCATTTGGAGAGATTAGGATATTTTTCAAGAGATCCTGATCTCAATGTAGGTGAGATCGAGTTTCAGTTTCAGTTTCAGTTTCAGTTTCAGTTTGGAATATCTTCATTGCACTCCGGACATGTCCATAGGTGCTCCGATCTCCTTCGCAATATCTCCAACAGTGTCCAGCGACTGACCGTACCAGTTCTATTTTGATTGATGAGCCGACTCGTATGCCTGTTGTATCGAGTTCCTAGCCTTAGTGGAAAAGGAGGATAAAAAAGTAGATCATGTGTTAAGTTAAACTTGTAAAAGAACCATTGGTAGTTGAAAATCAATAAGAGCAGGCTGCACAACTGCTACTGGAAAAATTCATAAAAAATAGATTTAACTCTTTCTATGCTTTAAGCCGCACACTGCGCCACGGCGGAAGTCCGTTGCACGCTTTAAGCTGCACACTGCGCCATAGAGTTGCTTCCCTTGTAAGAAGTCTTTCTAGTTTTACTTCTACTATTTTACTTATACTACTTTTTAACCTTGTTATTCTATTGAGTTGTCCAATTTTATTCAAATTAGTATATAATAATATATATATATGTTTATTTATTGACGAGTAGTTTTGATCGTAATTAAAATTTTTTTTTTTACTTCCCTTGAATTAACTGCTTAAAAATTGAGGAAATAAATGGGCGTGGAAAGAGTTAAAGAAATTCCTACAATTTTCCCCATCTTAAAAAAAACATTGGGGATCCTCGCCAGTGCTAAAGGTTTTGTGCACTACCACTTAGATTTGCCTGTATAATAACAAGATAGGAGTACACATAGTTACTCACTGAAATGAAATTATGATGGTCTTATCTATCAATCAATCAAAAAGTTGCAAATTCCTATTCTTTGCTCCACAAATTCTAGCCATTTTTATTTGTTATCAGTTATCAGTTATATGAGGACTATCATCGTAGCACTCCGGACATGTCCATAGGTGCTCCGATCTCCGGGCAAGTTTGGAAGCAAATTAGTTATATTTTTATTTGTATGGTCCTTAACATAGTACTCGCCCGCGTGCCCAGCGTGTTCGTAGCGCGTTGGACTACGGGTGACTAGTCCTCTGTAAGTGCGGGTTCAACTCCGGACTGGCAGAAAAGCTACAGGTTCCCCAGATTTACGGTGTTCGTGGCACCGAGCCGAAGGGTTACGATGTCCATGACACCGAGCTGAAGAGCTTTCAGCTCAAGTGCTTCTGGATCAGAAAAAACAAAAAAAAAAAAAAAACATAGTACTCAAAAGTAGGGTACACAGTTTAGACTGGCTTATCTGTGAAATGGGCCATACAACATTTTTAGCAAATCTATTACTAAATCATACAAAAGAACTGGTACTTTTTTGGGGGGCATCATTTGTGTGTGTAGTTAATAGTCTACATTGAAGTTGTCTTAATTCCATGCATTTAACTTTATATATATTTAAATGTTTGGTCAGGTAACATTGCTGCTTGAGGGCGTTAGATACGTTTCTAAAGAGAATCGAACCAGAGATTGAAAGCATCACTGGAGATGAGAGAGATACCTAAGCTTTATGAAGATGATGAGAATTTTTAATGAGGTTTGTACTGTTGTTTTTATTGCTGCTTTTAATTTTATTTATGTTGTTCAGCCATCTACTTTAACGGGCAACTTGAAACTGGTTAGAATTTACACTTCTGCGCTCAATGTGTCCCTATAATCACTCAATCTCCATCAGCAATCTGAAAATGTCAAAGTTAGAGCTAAATTTTGACTAAATTTTTGAAATAATGTTTTTAACACACTACTACAGAGCATCTATGAGAGTCCGTAGCTTAAGCGGTAGTGAGCTTGATCACAACCCAAGCGTACCTGGTTCGAACTCCATGATGGGCAAGTTTGGAAACAAATTAGTTCCCTTGAATTTTTATGATCTGTAAAAATAGACCTCACCGTTCAGAAAACAATGGCAAACTACTGAACGTATAAGTGGTGCCTAGACAATCGACAACTCGTTTACTGTTGTTGATAGCGACGTCCTGTAAAGGATATGCCACGATTTTCATCTTTCACTTTAGAGCGCAAGCTGAATCTGTGGTACTCCTAAAAAAATTCACTCTAGGATGCAAACTGTAATATATGTTACAGAAATCAGTGCCAAATGCAATTTTTTCCTAATACATAAAATAATTAAGGGGGTTATTGGTTATTGCTTACTGAACTGACATCATTGCACTGTGGCAGACCCATAGGTGCTTATTCTCGCCCAACAGATTTCAAAAGGTATGTGTACTGATGGTTTCTGCAGCTCACTGGTTTAAACACAGTCCTCACTCTGCCCCTCAGGCATCTAGTCCCACTTGTACAAAAGAGTAGCTTCAAACTCCTTAAATCACTGAATCAATTCAACATCTATTTTAGTGTCTTCATCGGGGGACTGCCTAGAGTAGTTGATAGTAGCTCGACCGCTAGCTGTGAGACGCCTCATAGCTCGGGTTCGAACCTACTGTCCAGCATTTGTTCGAGTCCCTGGTCTTACTCAGGACGATAAGGTGAGTACCTCTGAAGTCGGAGAAAATCTGCCTGTATGGCGGGGGAATACTAATTACGAGTACATTGAGCACACGGCTGCCAGTGTAAAGTAATTTACAATGTGCACGCTGCTGCCATTGTAAGAAATTGGAAAACGGATTTTCACGCAAAAATCAGTTTCAGAGATGAAACTTCGTCTGAGTTGAAAGCGGACGAAAGAAAAAAACGAAAAAAAAAAGAAAAAAAAAAAGAAAGAAAAAAAAAGGAAAAAAACAAGTGTCTTCATCTAACAGGCAGTCATGAAGAGATTGAAAAACATCTTAAGTGGAACAACTTAATATTTGTATCATAATTCAGGGGTCTCGTGGCGTAGAGGTTAGGTGCTCATCTCTTGTGTCAAAGGTACCAGGTTCATGCTCTTGTGGAGCCATCTAGATATTTTTCCAGAGATCCTTGATTTCAGTTGATCGAGTTCCTGGTCCTATTGGAGACGGACGATAAAATGTAGGCCCCGTGTTCAATTTGAGCACTAAAATAACCCTTGGCTGTGTAAAACTGAGAAGAGCAGGCTGGAAAGCTGCTGCCAGGACAAAATTCATTAGAAAAAAAAGAAAAAAATTCCTCCAAAAATATCTTCAAAGTCAAAAATTACATCGGGACTCTCGACGGTGCTACGGAATTCATCCACTGCAGCTGAGATCTTCCTTTGTAAGAAAGAGATCAGAGCACACATGGTTACTCACCGAAGTGTAATGATGATGGTCCTATCAATCAATCATAATTTAATATTTTGCATATCAATACATAAATGACAAAGTCTGTGAAGACTGATTTCTTAAATGATTTTTGTCAGGTGTCAGCTCAACAAAATGAAATGGATGAAAAGTTTGCATCAATGCACAAAACAGTTCAGCTCTTGCGGAAATATGGCCAGAATCTGCCAGAGAAGTCACAATTTCTTTTCAGTGCTGCTCCAGGAAGATGGAGCACCCTCAAGACAAAAGTCTCACTGGCTAAACAAAGACTGGGTCCAAGAATCCAGGAAGAATCAGTCAGGATAACAAAAGTAAGTTTTGTTTAATGTTTACTTTTAGTAGATGTATCTGAAAATCACTCTACATTTCACTGACAATATAAAATAACAAAATGTTGTGATGCATTTGGCTATGATCAACTGCCACATTATGTTTCATGGCCGCCCGTGTGTTGCCGGAGCTCGCAAGGGGAACAAAGAATGATAACACTGCGACCTACAAGGATTGTCGTAAGAGGCAACTGAGGTAGGGGCCTAGGAATACTGCCATAGTAAATAAAAAGCGTCACAGAAACTGGATGTACTGGCCTACTTGTAGGTGCATAACTGCCGCACAATGTACAATCCCTCTTAGACTCAGATCACAAAGAGTGTTTAATAAGTGGTCGGTATGGAGTTCGAAGAAGAATCACTATCTAACTTGATAATAATAATTGTATACAGATAACTTTTAACACTAGTCTTTGGACTAGCTAACTTAATAATAATAGTGTACAGATAACTTGAAACCTTGTCTTTGGAATATCTAACTGGATAATATTAGCAGGATACACGCCTTTGTGATGTCGGGCCTGCAAGGGAAGCAAATAATAGTACCACTGCAACTTACAATGCATGTCGTAAGAGGCGACTGATTTAGGCCGTAGGGATGCTACCCTAGTAAATAAAATCGCTGTTAGGCGCAGATCACATACAAATCACACAGAGTGGTTGACAAGTGGTCGATATGGAGCGTTCAAGAAGAAGCAGGATACAGATAACTTGAACACTAGTATTTTCATTGTCTAACTTAAGTTTGATTATAATTGTCCACATTATTATGTGTTCATGTAATAAACGAACCAAAAAATAACACAGTAATATCTATTTCAGGACTTGAAGACTTTTGCTGCTCGTGTCACATCTTGGTCTGATGAACTGAAGAATTGTAATGTGTATCAGAGAGACTGTGGTATTAATAATGCATTCAGCATTATTGAAGGCTTTAGCGAAAGGTTGCTGTCTCTGG
Source organism: Arion vulgaris (assembly GCA_020796225.1). Lineage (NCBI taxonomy): Eukaryota > Metazoa > Mollusca > Gastropoda > Stylommatophora > Arionidae > Arion > Arion vulgaris. Next base: position 14,944,567 of record CM036768.1, read on the forward strand.
AGAAGGAAGCACAAGATCTTATTGAGCTTCAGGAATTGTTAGAAGAGACTTCTGTTGTTAATTTCTCTCTACTTCCTATGTAAGTACTACATTAGTAACATGCAACTGTATCACCAGAACAGCAAGTGCTAGAGAACTGAAACTTTTCTATCTGAATCATTATCAATATAAGGGAAGACTGCAGTAAAACTATGTAGCAATGGCAAAACACGTAAAAACAAAGTACTGTTGCTTTACAAAATAAAAAAATAATAACAATGCACTTTGGCCAAAACGTTGTTGTGTATTGTTTTTGTATTCTGTAAAACTATAGTACTTTGATTTTACGTGCTTTGCCATTGCTATCTGAATCAATATCTTTATCTTAAGGATCTAAAACCGAAACATTAACTTCATCGCACAGGGTTTTACCCAATATAGCTCAGTCCCTCTTCACATAAATGGCACGCCACCTGCCAAGAGTATTGCACAAAGTACAAACTCTGTAACTCCAGGAATAATCCTAGAGGTCTTTGGAAAAAATGCACTTTTGAACAGAACAGCATGGTCTGGGTTTCAACCCATGACCTTCGGAATGCAAGGCAAAGGCTTAGCCGCAGAGACCAGATATATTTATCTTGACTATCATTAGCTTTAGCTAGAGATGGAGAGACGCTTGTAAGCGATTCAAGTAATGGTGGTCAGTCTACAACCCTAACCAGACTACAAAAATTCCAAGTCAAATGTGGTATAGCTAGACAAAACACGTAATCACAAAGTACTGTAGTTTTACAAATTACAAAAACAGTGACAAAATACAGCAACTTTTCGACCAACAAGGCCTTTATCAAGCAAACGAACAACAGGAGTGACAAATTTGTTGGTCGAAACGTTGCTGTATTTTGTCATTGTTTTTGTAATTTGTAAAACTACAGTACTTGTGATTACGTGTTTTGCCAATCAAATAGTTTTACTGCAGTCTCATCTATTTTGTGAATATAGCTAGACAAGAGCGCTAAACTGGTAGCTAAAGAATAATAAACCAACAAAGAACCGGTGTCGTTAGTTGACACATGATGAGGGACATACTTAGGAGGAGATTAGAGCACCTACTGCCCGAGTGGTTACCGGGCCCAAATTTGGAGTGTAAAGAATAGAACCACTGTTACCTGCCACGCATGTCGTAGAGACGACTAAGGAGGTTTGGCTGAAATCGGATGCATGTGTCCTAAACGTATAGAAGTCTATGCGTTTAGGGGCCTACCAAACCAATGTGCAACGTATACACGTTCTTGGCAAAGATCAAACATATCACAAAGAGTGATTACAATTGGTCGTAAGAACGACGCAAAAAGAAAGAAGAAGAAGAGAGCACCTATGGACTAATTGGTTCGATGTTCAGTGATGATGATCCAATGACTAAACTAAACTAGGTTTAGCTATCATATAGTTTTAGTCATTATCTAGCAGTCATAGCCGAAACACACTTTGGTACTGATAAAAGTGGTGGACTCTATCCAGAAACACGATTATCAATATCCAATTATAAATATGGCTAAAAATATTTTGCAAATCTATGTCCTTTCAATATTGTTTATATTTTATAGCAGAAGAATGTATTTCTACTTTTCCAGAATGTAGTTTTCTACCCTTTTACACAGTTAATATGTAAAATGCTTTTATTTTTGTCTAAATCTTACACTGGGGATGTAAGTGTTGTGATGTGTGAAGGACCTCTTCGCAGAAGAGACTAGTCTATGTAACACTGCTTTCATTCTTATTAAATAGTATATGTATTTATTTTTGTACGTTCTGCAGCTATCAGCAGGAGTTGTCCAACTTGAAACTTGTCTGGGAAACTATAAGGTAGGAATATTTGAAATAAGAAAAATTGTCTACTATGTTTATTTAGCCATTAATATTCTATGTACAAGATGGCAGTCTTTTTATTCATTCATTATCGTTTTTTAAAAATCTTACATTATTCTGTTTGTTTTCTTTGCAATTTTTCCTTCCTGATTTGTTAATTTCTTTCTGTATTTCGTTGAAATTTTCCAACAAATAGCAAAAATACACAGAAATATGTGTCATTGCCGGAATTTGTAAAAAATTCATATAAATTACTAGAACTATATAGAATTGCTGATAGTGAAGTTAATAACACTGTGTGGGACCACACGCCGTGGAAATTCCGTGTTCGAGGCCAACTTGACCAAAAATTATTAGTATGCTGTTGGACTACAGTAGATCATGATTCCTTATTTGAAGATATAAATTACAAGTACATCTGAAGTCAGAGTAAAGCTTTCCTAAATGGCGAGAGAGACTGGTGATGAGGAAAGCATGCATTCACACAAAAATCACTCAGTCAGAACAGCCATATTAGACGTCATGACTATTGTCTAAATTTATAGCGGGCAGATGAGAAAAAAAATGAAAAACTAGAACTATAGTAGTTGACAGGTATACTTGTTACAAAGACATTTTTTTTCATCAGAAACAAAAGAAAATACTTCATGGACATGGTATATACTTCTACATTAGGGGGTCGCTGTGGCTAAGTGGTTAAGTCTTCACCTTGCATTCAGAAGGTCATGGTTCGAATCAGAACCGCACCATTCTGTTTCTATATCTATATCCTCTTCTTGTCCCGATTGACACATAAGGCTTCCACAAGAGACTTCCACTGTTGCCGTTCTGCTGCCTTTCTACCAACCGTCTCCTACGTCCAGCCACACTCCTTCAACTCTCTCACCACCGTTCTTCTCCATGTTTCCTTTGGACATCCGAGCCTTCTCTTCCCATCCACTGTCCATCTGAGAGCTATCCTAGCCAATGCCCCTACTGGCATAAGACATACATGTCCAAACTATCTCCATCTTTGTCTCTTAATGACAAATCTGTTTACCAGTGCATTTTTTCCAGAGACCCCCTAGAATTATTGACGGAGCTACAGAGTTTGTGCTTTGTGCAATACTCTCGGTAGGTGACTTGCCGTTTCCACTGAGATGGACCAAGCCATATGGGATAAAACCTGGTGCAATGAAGTCAATCCTCGGCTTTAGAAGCTTTAGAAGCTTTAGACTTGTCAAATTTCTCATAAGAAGCTAATATTGTTTCTCTACTTCTCAAGGATGATAAGTGATCAACACAAAGAGTGGAAGGGACGTCAATGGCAGAAATTGAACACCAAATACCTTATGGAAGAGACCTACAAACAAATGGATAAATTAGGAGCTCTACCTAGAACTGTTTCCTCTTGGGATGTTTATGTTGGCATGCATGAGTCAGTCACTGCCATAAAGGTACCAAAATGTGTGTCCTTTTAAGTATTATCAATATCAGTTTAGAGCCTATTTAGAGTTTATTGTCTGGCTATATGTTATGTTTGCCATACAGGAAGTCTGAATTTCCTCGCTTCTTTTGCATCCTTTGCTTGATAAAGGCTTTGTGGTTGAAATGTTGCTGTATATTGCATTTGGAATTTGTAAAACTACAGTACTTTGTTTTTACATATTTCGCCCTTTAAGTATGAAATCTGTAAGTTTTTGTATATATCAGTTCTGAAGGCAAATAACTGTATTGTGTCAATATTAACTCTTAGTGGACCAGTGCAAAAGCCATGTTTTCACAAGCTACTTGTTTTTAGAATAAAAAACTTCCTTGAGTATGGCTCTTTGTAAAAAGGCGTCCAACCCAAACCCACTTAGTGTGGCATTTGGTCCACAAGGAGTTAATCTTATTTATTTCAACGGTGGTTAAAGGTTTTTAATTCAGAGGTTTGTTTATGATCTCCAAGAAATTGAGAGTTTTCACTTTTTATTTACCCTGTGCCTATCAGTTGGACTTGTACTTTCAATACCTGTTGGTCATCATCATCAAGGTGCGCATCCTTTATAGGACGTAGCTCTCTTTGCAGCACATCTAAAATTCACTCTGTCTCTTGCCAGTTCACCCACTTCATCGATGGTCATGTTCATGGTTTCTTTAATATCTTGTAGCCATCTTCTTCTGGGTCTGCCTCTGCGTCCTGGGACCCTGCTCTCTAGTATTGTTCTTTCCAGACCATCGTGACGCTTCATGTTACCAAAGTATGTAATTTTTATGTATAGTATGTTGTTTATCAGCCAATTCTCTTTAAGATTTAGTTCTTTCAGGACATCAGTGTTCTTTCTTTTTCTGTCCATGGTATTCGTAGGATCTTTCTGTAGCAGTTATTGGACCTGTTAGTAGAGAGAATAAAATTAAGGTGAATATAAGTAAAAACTTTCTTAGTATTATCTTATCACCAAAGGATTAGAAAAAAACATGTATAAGTAATTGCTAAAGAATCCTATCAAGGCATTTTACATTTGTTTTTGTTGTTCTTCTTCTTCACCTTTTAACTCCCAACGGAGCACAGGTCTTCAACAAACTTTTAACTCCCAACGGAGCACAGGTCTTCAACAAACTTTTAACTCCCAACGGAGCACAGGTCTTCAACAAACTTCTGCACTCTTCCACCACCTGCTCCCATGACTTCAAGTTACCCTGCCGGAAATAAGTATATTATACATATAAAGGAACACAAAGAGTTGGAGAAGACCATCATGGAAGGAGACATCCTAGCAAAGAGGAGAAGAGGAAGACCATAAAGTAGATGGATTCAGGATGTAACTGATGGTTTGAGCATGATGGCTGCAGAGGCCTATGAGAGAGAGAGAGAACAAAAATCTGAAGGACTGTTAAGATGACAAAGTTCTGCTCAGGACAAGTATTTGATGATGATGACATTTGTACTCTTTTTCAACATATACAGAAAAGTTTAATTTATTTTACATGTTGGTAATCGATAGTGCTTTTTGTTCTAGGCTTGTCTGCCTTTGATTGATGACCTCAGCAACTCTGCTATGAGAACAAGACACTGGAAACAGTTAGTGAGGGTAACAGGGGGAGCTGTCACCATTGACAGTGACACCCTGAAGAAGATGACACTGAAGGAGCTACTGAGCTTAGGGCTTCAGCGTAAGTAAACAGTCCATTCCTGCAATCATATGTAGACTTTATCAGCCATGGAAACTTGTCAAATCTCATTTAGGAAATAAAAGTTAAACAAGTAAAAAATTTACTAGATACTGCTGTCTGCAATCTCTTTCATTCATATTCTTTTACTTCCATTCATTTTAAAATGAATTTCTTGTCCTTTTCATTGTGCACAGTTTTAAATTTGAATTCTTTTTGTTTTATACAATTTATCTTTCTTTTTTATGTAGCTCTTTCATAATTTATGTCTTTTTTATTTCTTTACTTACATTTCTACAGTCTTCCATTCTTTTATGTTTTATTATCAAATTTTTAATTCATCTTTGTTTCATTTTAAATTTAAATTTTTTTTAAATAACATACACACAGAACACAGTGATGACGTAAGAGCTATTGTTCAGAGAGCTGTTAAAGATCTTGACATTGAGAATGCACTTAAAAAAAGTGAGGAAGTGTGGCTGAGCAAAGTCTTTGATTTGTCGCCCCATGTCGGAAACAAGGTTATGCCTTCATTGAATGTGAGACAGGTAAAGTCTTTACTAAAGCTACATCATCTTTTTGTAAAAATTATAGATGTAGATCTGACCCCTGCACCTGTTGTTGCCAGGCCTGCAGGGGGGCAAAGAATAGTAACACTGCTACCTACTGACATGTCGTAAGAGGCGACTGAGGTAGGGCCTAGGGAAGCTAAACCTAGTAAATAAAAAGCGTTGCAGAAATCGGATATTCTGGCCTAATTGTAGGCGCATAACTGGCACAACATACAATTGCTCTTAGGATCAGATCACATAAAAATCACAAAGAGTGGCTTAACAGTGGTAGATATGGAGCGTTCGAAGATGAAGATTTTCCGATCCAGTTTATAACATAATGTACTGCCAATAAGAGAGCCGCTGTAGCGTAGTTGTTAGTGAACTCGCTTCGCAAGGCTGGTGGTCTGGGTTCAGCTCGCAATGCGCATGGAATTTTTCCTGACCGCGATGGCTCTCAGGTCGACCCAGCCTCAACTGGGTACCAGACGTGCTCTGGGAAAGTAAAGGCGGCGGCGTGATGCTGACCACATCACCCATCGTGTGCCGACAGTCAATGAGAAATACAGGCCTAACACTGTATTGACATATATACCACGAGGTATGAAAGGGTTCCTTTACTTTACTGCCATTAAATATTTTCCTGCAAGTGACAGAAACTGCAGAAAATATGATTACTCTTCATTATCACATTAGAAAGCCTCAAGTCTGTTGGTAAAATTATCTTATTCTTCTTTTTTTTTCGTATGCTCCATATCGACCACTTGTTAAACCACTTTTTGTGAGTTGTATGTGATCTGATCCTAAGATCGATTGTATGTTATGCCAGTTGTGCACCAACAAGTAGGCTTGCACATCTGATCTACCCTAGGCACCTACCTCAGTCGCTGTTTCCAACATGCCTAGTAGGTTGCAGTGTTACTATTCTTTGCTCCAGTTGTGGGCCCCAATAACACACAGTTGGATTAAGTTATCAAATACTTTCTCTCCACTGTACCATGTTGTCATCTACATATTATACAGTTTAAAGACTGGTGATAATGTCATAGGATCATATCATCCTACTGTATAATATTATCATCAATAGAACAGACAGTTCAAAGCTTGAGGATAATTTTGTACGGTCATGTATCTTAATTGTTGGCTGTAAACATTGTCAGTTTAGAAACACTGAAGACTTTTGAAAAGTTGTCTTATTATAACTTTCCACTATACCCTGTCCTCAGATATTTGGGTCCACATAAGTTTGTACCCAGATTTCCCTTTATGACTGCACAATGAAGGTTGATTGATGTTTCCATTTTTTTAATCAAGGATTTTCTTCTTCTCGTAACTCCTTTGGAAGGAAAAGACATCAACAAGTTTCCTCCAACCACATCTGTATTGAACAAGTCAGCTTAGTTAATTCTAAGTTAGATGTAAGGATGTCTGCAAGGTCTCAATGAACAATTTTTTATCAGCCCCAATAAATGGGAAAAACTGGCTGCTGACTGAGTTATGTGGAAAACAACATTCGCCCGAGTGGTTGCCGGGGCCCAACTTGGGGTGTTAAGAATAGAACCACTGTTACCTGCCACACATGTCGTAAGAGACAACTAAGGTGGTTGGGTGTCCCCACACCGTAAAAAACACTAGATGGCTACAGAATGGAGAGCGGACCGAGTAAAAAGCTGGCCGAAGGATAAGCACCAGAGCTCTAAATGGTGCTGAAGATGTTACATAAAATACACACCAATGCTAGTGCTGCATGAATCAGATTTCCACATGAATGGAATTTGTGGGGAAATCTGGTACATCGGTCTGGGCGGTGATCGCAAGAGATATCGCACGAGAGAAAGAGAAAACAACATTACACAGGTGTGCAGCATCTTTTGAAAAGAGACTTAGGAATGAGCTGAAAACACAAGAGATACAAAACTCAAACTCAGAAGTTGTCACAGTAAAACATTTGCCAATTGATCATCTGTAAAGACGAAAAAGGCCATATAATAACTAATGTCACTGTATCATCGTGTAGCTATATTTCTGCAATTGTTATATACTTTTAGACAATTATCAATTAGAGATAAAACAGTTCTGAAAAAATGGGGTCAAAAGGCTCATGAGGTCATGGTGGTAACATGAGCCAGGGTTAGCGAGGGCGCGCTACAAGACCCTGCCCCTAACCTCCACGCGGTGACCCTGGAAACAGACTCTGCTTCTGGTCTGGCTAAGAGGGGCAGGGATCGGGGAGAGGAAACTACTGGTAGTGGTAGCAGTGCAATTACGGAAATACGATAAAGATACATACAAATAAAATGCACAATTCTCCTGACCGATGTCCAACAAGATATTGCCCAAGTCCCTGAACGCAAAGAAACAGCAACGAACGACTCAGACATGGATGAGAGGTGCATCCAGTGACCAAACGTATGCCCACGTAGGGCGAAGCTCGAAGCCCTGAGGAGGGGCAAACATTGCCAGCCCGTCGGCAAGAATAAATAAGACAGGACCGTAATGAATGAAAGTCTACCCTCGTGTTGGTGCGAGAGAAGATTGCAGCTGACCCCGCATTGGTAGCCTGGTGCAGATACATGTACTGGGCAAGGTTTGCCGAGCGCAAAAGAACAAGTTGCGTTTAGTGCATAACGAAACTACCCGCCCTGGGAAAACCGTGCAAGGTACTGTCGATTAAAATTAACATCCCGGAAGAACTGAGGTTGGTGATGCCTAACGGAACTGCCAGCCTTGGGGCAACCGGGCAAGGTTCGATTGCAGTCGTAACTAACATCCCCGGAATAACTGGGGCGGGTGATGGCGGGCGAAAATCCTCAGTTACGCTTATAGTGCCCACTGAAACGACCTTCTACATTGCTTGTACTCGGCCCCATGCCAGTGCTTTCGAGGTAAATTGCAAATTGCCACGCACCGATACATGTCTAGAAAAGGCTGAGAATGTTCCTTCCCGGATCAAACTCAAAAATGTACGGTAAAGCAAGGCCGACAATGTACGGATCAAACAGGAAGCCCGGGTCCTGAACATTGGCGAAGGCCGATACTTTACACGGTGTTTTATACGAGTAAGACGCCGTCCGAGGACAAGCTGACAAGCCCGAGAAATATTTCTCAGTCAGAACGGGTAAAGCAGCGTAACTCACTGTCTTGGCGTAGATCACAAAGCCCATATACGGCAAAGTTGATCGAAAAGGCGTAGATCCGAAAGGATCGTACCCTAGGGAAAGCTCACCCTAGTAAATCAAAAGCTGGCTGAAACGGACGGGCGGGCCTAGTCACCATGGGCGCACAATCGTCCCGACGAGATCACTCCGTTTGCCAGTGGACCAATTATACATCACAATAAGAATGATCAAATTGGCCGTGAAGAATGTTAGCAGAAGAAGAAGAAGAAGTTCTGAAAAATAAAAGAAAAACTGCACAAATTACAAGTAACTTGTTTTAGTTGGAATGTAGGGTTTATGTTGATGCTAGAGTAGGCTCATTGAAATATTGACATTTATTTTCCTGTTCCACTTAGGATAATCAAAGTGAACATGGCCAGAGTGATTCTGCAGGACCAGCTAATTTAGCTATTACTAAAAATACACGAACCACAAGCCGCATCAGCAACAACAGCTTTTACAACAAGAACCACCGCAACAGCATCTCATCTATTCCAGCTTCACTGTTAAATATGGAAGAGGTAAAATTGGGATGAATGTGTTGTTATGATAATTGAGTAGATGATTATGATGATGATGAGAAGCTGGTGAGAGTTTGATGAAAATATTACAAAAGAAAAGTTTTGCGCTAGTTAAGATAAAACTGGAATAAAAATGATCAATGAAATTATATGATTTTTGCTTGTTCCTGTATAGTTTTTTGCTTTCTGTTTTTTTTTATCAAGAAGAATGTAATTTCCATAAAATCATAGTTATGCCCAAATGTTTTGCCATGTGCAATTTGCATCACACTGTGTAGCATATTATTTGTAGAATGTCGCTCTCGTCACAGCCTGCTTTAAAAACTCTTAATCTTTAGCAAATTTTCCCGACTTTTTCAACATCATGTTCATGATTCTTCAATGTCCAGGCTTACATGGATATACTGTCCTGGGCATGGGGGTGTTTGTGGCAATGAGAGAGCATCAACAGCACTGATTGTCAGAGAGTTGAAGATGGATAAGGGGGATGTTCCTCTGTCTCTTGATTTTTCCGATTTAAAGAATTTGAAGTTACACATTTTTCAAGTAGACCTAGATGTCTGCGGGCATAGGGGATAAGGTGTTAGTTCTGTATTTTTGTTTGCCAATGGCACAGGATGGGTTATGGGGTCAACATTATACCAGCCACTTTTATTTCCCAATGTTGCTCTGGTATCCATTTAAGGGTAGGTTGACTTGAGAACCATTTTTCTCTTTCTAAAGCCTGTGATACCCCTGGTGCTTAGGGCAGAACCAAATGCACACTATTCTTCTTTATTCTTGAGCGTCTTCTGTACTGTGTTCTAGCTGTGGTTCATTTATTTCAGTTCTTTTTCTACTGTTCTCCTTCTGGTCATTTACACACAAAAAAACATATTCACTCACTAGAGTATGTATACACTAGGTACCCATACACAGACTGAGATACTTGCACACTAAGTATGTGTGCATGGACAAGTGTACCCATACACAGACTGAGATACTTGCACACCAAATACATGTGCATGGACGAGTTTACGATACTTGCACACTAAGTATGTGTGCATGGACAAGTGTACCCATACACAGACTGAGATACTTGCACATCAAATACATGTGCATGGACGAGTGTACACATACACAGACTGAGATACTTGCACACTAAGTATGTGTGCATGGACAAGTGTACCCATACACAGACTGAGATACTTGCACACCAAATACATGTGCATGGACGAGTGTACACACAGACTGAGATACTTGCACACTAAGTATGTGTGCATGGACAAGTGTACCCATACACAGACTGAGATACTTGCACACCAAATACATGTGCATGGACGAGTGTACACATACACAAACTGAGATACTTGCACACTAAATACATATGCATTGACAAAAGTGCTTGTACTTATAAGTATATACTCACTGACATACTTCTTTTGGTTGCTCTGTACGACTAATTTTAATCACTCTTGTGATATGTTTGATCTTTGCCAAGAACGTGTATACATTGCACATTGGTTTGGTAGGCCCTAAACGCATAGACTTGTACACGTTTAGGACACATGCATCTGATTTAAGCCAAATCTCCTCAGTCGCCTCTTACGACATGCATGGCAGGTAACAGTGGTTCTATTCTTTACACCCCAAATTTGGGCCCCAGTAACCACTCGGGTGACTGACATACTTTATTTTTATCTACTATAACAGGAGCCAGGCAGTGTGATGCTTTTGACAAACACTGATTCAATATTTGAGGAACTAGAGCATCATCAGGTAAAACTCCATGCTATGCAGTCTAACTCTGCTGCAGGATCGTTTCTTGATGAGGTTCTAAAGTGGCAGAAAAAACTCCAGACCATAGAAGCAGTCCTTCAAATGTGGCTGGAAGTTCAAGACAAATGGGTAGAAATGGAAGAGGTTAGTATGAATTGTGGAAAATATTTGTGCAATATTGAATTTGTCATGTTTTGTATTGAAAGACGTTGGTTTGGTAGACCCTTAAACACATAGACTTCTACATGTTTAGGACACATGTATCCGATTTCAGCCAAACCTCCTTAGCTGTCTCTTACGACATGCATGGCAGGTAACAGTGGTTCTATTCTTTACACCCCAAATTTGGGCCCGGTAACCACTCATGTAACATGTCTCTAAATTGCCAATCTTGAATTTTGTATACTGTGGCTGCGAAGTCAATTGGTACCTGTTCTGAGGCGCAGAATGACAACTTGTTCTAATTTGTTTATTATTTAATGATGATTATAATGAGAGCCCAGTTAAAATTAAAATATAATTTGAAGATTAGATAGAATTATTTAACTTTAAATGACATTGGTTTTTTATACTCCATAGGTGTACACCAGTACCATTGTCTGCCAGAACCTCTCTAATGACGCCAACAAATTTGGCATAGTCAACAAGGACTTCAAGTATCTTATGGGAGCCACAGAGAAAAATCCTAATGTTCTACAATGTTGTAGCAGAAAAAGTAAATTGTTCTATACAATTTGAATAGAAACATGTATAAATAATAAATAATAATTCCTCTCGTACCGTTATACATTACATAGGGCCTGCAAGTAATTTCTCCATACCGCTCTATCCTGGGCAACTCGCTCAATCTCCTCCATGGAACTGAGACCGATATTTCTAGCCTCTCTCAGCAAAGTTCATTTCAAGGTCTCCTTAGGTCGTCCTCTCTTTCTTGAACCCTTTGCATCCCATTTCAATGCCTGCTTTGATATTCGGTGATCATTTCTCCTCAAGGTGTGTCCAACATATCTCCAACTTCTCTTTCTTATAACAGTTGTCACAGAAACATGTATACATATCTGAAATATTAGAAGAATATAATTTAAATTGTTCTTAAGTTAATTTGATAATATTTTATTTTAATGTTTGAATCATTAGACCTTAGGTTCAAACCCCACCACCCTATTTTTAATGCAAATTTTTAAAAGATTGTTTAGTATTGAAAGTCATTTGAGTGTCAATGGAAGGCTGATAGTGTTCTATATCATCATTCATAAAGTAGTATTATGTCCCATGTGAAATGTGGCTTTTATCACAGCTCGCCACGGGGGACTGCCTAGAGTAGTTGACAGTAGCTCGGCCTGCTAGCTGTGAGACGCCTCATAGCTCGGGTTCGAACCTACTGTCCTGCATTTGTTCGAGTCCCTGGTCTTACTCAGGACGATAACGTGAGTACCTCTGAAGTCGGAGAAAATCTGCCTGTATGGCGAGGAGTACATATTACGAGTACATTGAGCACACGGCTGCCAGTGTAAAGTAATTTACAATGTCACGCTGCTGCCATTGTAAGAAATTGGAAAACAGATTTTCACGCAAAAATCAGTTTCAGAGATGGAACTTCGTCTGAGTTGAAAGCGGACGAAAAAAAAAAAAATAACAGCTCGTCTGAAAAACTCTAGGTCTTTCGCAAGTTCTCTCACCTCTTCCAGTGTAATGTTCAAGTTTTCTTTGATGTCCTGCTGCTACCTTCATCTTGGTCGTCTCCTGCCTTGTGCTCCAGGAACCTTGCCTTCCAGTACCGTTCTCTCTAAACCACTGTGATGTTTAACGTGGTCAACATATTTAATCTTCCGGGACATGATGTTATTTATGAGCCAATACTTCTCGATATATAGGTCTTTCAGGATGTCTTTGTAAGATGTGTTCTATATACTACACTATTTATCTTCAATCCTCTTAGTTTCTAACCAAACATAGGATTGTAACTTCTGCTTGCCGTCAATGTATGTTTCGGATTATCCTTTTTTTATCCTCTTTTCCTGATGGATTATGAATGTAAGTTTTATCCTGAGGTGCTACCTATCTATATTCTTATTGTGTCCATATGACACATAAGGCTTCCACAACAGATTTCCATTTGCTGTTCTGCCACTTTTCTACTAATTGTTTCCTATGTCAAACCAAAATCTTTCAATTCTCTTTTCACAGTTGTTCTTCCTGTTTACTTTGGACACCCAGGCCTTATTTTCCTATCCAATTTTATCATAGAGTTGTCCTAGTCAATGGCCCTGCTGGCAAACAAGATGCATGCCAAATCCACTTCGATCTTTGTCTATTAATGATGGTTTCCAATGATGCATAGTTTGTTCATTTTAAAAGCTTCTCCTGAGGTTACTTCCTAATAAAGAAACACTTTTCCATACCTTGAGGTATATTGGTAAGTCAGCTGCTTATACAATCCATTGTTTCTTGACACTAATAAAATACTGTTCTGATCATCTGTGTGCAGAGATGCTGATTCTTTTAATTGACTATCTAGTAAAAATGATTTTGCTCTGTTTATTTCATCAATCTAATTTACATAATGATCTGTGCTGACATCTAGAACACTGTCATCCTCTGGGTCTGTTGCCGTTGTATCTGCATGCTAGTGCTCTTTGTAGGAAACTTCTTCTTTCTTCTTCTTTCTTCTTTTGTCGTCACACTGCTACCGGGTTGTTGCCCAGTGTCATGGTTTTCTGTTTTGTCTTGTGCTGTTCTGGTGGTTTGTGTGATTGTTATCTTTGCTCTTTCACAGGATTCTGCTACACCATCTAACCATCTTTTCCGTGGTCTTCCTCTTGCCTTCTTTCCCGATGTTCTGTTGTAGAAGACTCTGTATACTGTGGAGTTTGGATGCATTCTTATTAAGTGACCAAACCACTTCATTCTTTGTTTATCTATGTAATTCAAGCAGGTTTTGTACCAACTTTTCTTTCTTATGCTGATGTTGGTGATTCTGTCTTTCTGTGTTATTGGTAACTTTTCGCAGGCAACGCATTTCACATGTAGTTATTTTTTGTGACTACGCTTTGCTCAATGTCCATGTTTGGCTCTGGTAACACAAAGTAGGTATAAAAATAGGTGTAGGAGACTATCTTGTGGTAACCTTGATATGTGTCCAAACCATTTGACCTGTTATTTCTTTATATATTGTAGCACCAGCAATGATCCTACTTTTCTTCTGATTTTGTTGTTTCTAATCTTATCTCTTCTTGTAACATTTAAAATTCATTGTAGACACTTCATCTCTGTCGTTTGGATTCTTCTTTTCTCATCTGTTGTCAGTGTCCAGGTCGGACACTGATAGTACAGAGTTGGTAAGAAAACCGCGTTGAACATTGCTCTCTTGGTGTCCATCATTATGTGCTTGTTTTTCATTGGTGTCCATCATTATGTGCTTGTTTTTCATTGGTGTCCATCATTATGTGCTTGTTTTTCGTTGGTATCCATCATTATGTGCTTGTTTTTCAGTATTAGTGACAGTATTGGTATTAACTCTTAGTGGACCAGGGCAAAAACCATTTTTTTACAAGCCATTTGTTTTTAGAATAAAAAACGCCTTTAGTGTGACTCCTAAAGTCGTCCAACCCAAACCCACTTAGTGTGGTTTTTGATCCACAAGGAGTTAAAGCTGCAGTTTGTAAACTTATTATCTTATATCATTTCAGACATCTTGAAGATCCTTGAGAACATGGGCAGAAATTTAGATATTTGCCAGAAATCTTTGCTGCATTATTTAGAGGGACAGAGATATATCTTCCCCAGATTTTTCTTTTTGTCCATGGAAGATATCTTTCACATTGTTTGCAGTGGTGAGTCTAGATAAATTTTAAGTTAGTTTTGTATGTCTGCCTCAGATACTGAATTGTATAAATCTGTTTCAGTTTGGTTTTAGTTTTAGGTTGGAATATCCATATAGAACCGTCCATAGATGCTCTGATCTCTTTTGCAATATCTCTAACAGAGTCCAGCGACTAACTGTACCATTTAAATGTTGATTGACCAACCTACTCATATGCCTGTTGTGCTGTTATTTTCTGACCACTCAAATCTTCAGTCACGGTTCTTGCAATCTAGCAGTTGATGTGGATTGGTTAGATAAAATCCTCTTTACGACAAGACTCTATGAGGGTGTTCAAAATGTCAGTTCTATCCATCGACTGACCCCATGCCTGCTCTCTCATTGCCATCGATACATGTGTGCCCAGGAACAAAGATATAAATCTGTTTGATTGATTGATAGGACCATCATCATTGCACTTTTTAAAAAAAATGTGCTCTGATCTCTTTCTTCTGCAGAAATATCTTTACTGGTAGGGCACAAGCTCCACAGTACCAGCTAGGGTCCTCTATGGAATTTTGAGAATGGGAAACATTTTTAGGACACTTAATGTTTAATGAGTTTTGCATGAGTAGTGGGTTACACAAAGTCATGGGAGCAGGGGTTGGATGGAGATGTTGGAGCAGCTGACGGTTATAAACGGTTATAGTCTCCACTCTATGATGGAAGGCAAATTATCTCAATTGCATGTGCAATGACTAAGATCACCAACTATTATAGTTGCTGCCAATAAGAAAAAAGAACAACAAACTACCTTCTCAGTTTTGTCAAGTAACCCATGGTTAGCAAAAATGCTACAGTCATGGAAGCCAAGTTCTAACAGGGACAAGCTATATGATGATGATGATGATGAGAGTTGCTTTCTAGCCTACTTTTATTGATTTTCAGATTTTCATATGCTCAGCTCCAACACTGGACCCTGGTATAATCTACTCTGCTATAATGATAGTCATTTTATACTTTCATCATCATCATCATCAGATGCCGTCTCCACATCGAAGGTTGGCTGCAATGAATCTCCAGCATCCTCTGTCTTTCACCTTGGTGTTGCACACTGCCAGACTGTAACCTGTCCATTTCTTAAAGTTTAGTGTGTTTTTTAAACCATTTTTTGTCCGGAACCTTTACATCAGACAAAATAAATCCATCATGACTATATTTTAATAATTTAGCTTATTTCATAGTCAACATTTTCATTGTGTTCATTCAAGTAGAAAGTAAGTAGTAAAGTAAAGGAACCCTTTCATACCTTGTGATATATAGGGCAATACAGTTTTAGGCCTGTATTTTTCATTGACCGTCGGCACACGATGAGTGATGTGGTCAGCATCACACCGTCCGCCTTTACTTTCCCAGAGCATGTCTGGTACCCAGTTGAGGCTGGGTCGACCTGAGAGCCGTCGCGTCGGGAAAATTCCATGCATTGTGTTCATTACTTTCCATAATTTATTTTGACAGAACTTTCAGTTATGTATATCCTTAATTCTTGTTTTCATTATTGTTTATCATTTTTTGGGGGTTTTATTGTTTACCCTGATATAAGTTTCTTGACTTAAATGTGACTTTTGTTGACTGTTTTGTATCCCTGCAATTGCAAAATTGTTCCCATCATGTTTGTATGTTATCCTACAGGCCATGATTTGAGTGTTCTTAATCTGTATATAAACAAAGTGCTTGAGAATGTTGGAAGTCTTGTTTATGAAGAAGTAGCGGACAATGAGAAATACAGTTTTGTTATTACTGGAGTTCAGAGTGGTCTAGGAGAGAAGCTTGAATTTGATGAGGTAAGGAAATCAGTATTTGCATATGCAGTTCATATGTCACTATATAATAATAATAATAATAATTCCTCTCTCCGTATACTGTTACATAGGGCCTGCAAGCAATTTATCCATACCACTCTATCCTGGGTAACTCGCTCAATTTCCTCCATGGAACTGAGACCGATATTTCCTGCCTCTCTCAGCAAAGTTCGTTTCAGGGTCTCCTTGGGTCGACCTCTCTTTCTTGAACCCTTTGCATCCCACTTCAATGCCTGCTTTGATATTCGTTGATCATTTCTCCTCAAGGTGTGCCCAACATATCTCCATCTTCCATTTGAAGAAGAATTAAAGATATATATTTCTTATCAAGCATATGTCACTATATGCTTCATAAGAAATATATATCTTTAATTCTTCATCAAACGCTCCATATTCACCTCTTGTTAACCCCTCTTTTTGTATGTGATCCGAGCCTAAGAGCAATTGTGCATTGTGCCAGTTATGCGCCCACAACTAGGACAGCACATGCGATTTCTGCGACCATTTTTATTAACTAAGGTAGCTTCCCTAGGTACGTACCTCATTCACCTCTTACAACATGCCTTGTAAGTCGCAGTGCTGCTATTCTTTGCTCTCCTTGCGGGCCTCAGCAACACACAGGCCATATCTTTAATTCAATAGCTTTTTTTTGTAAATGTAATTTGTGACATTATTACTTTTTTGGGGTCTCTTCTCAGGAAGATTTAAACTATTTGGCTCAAAGACAATGCTTGGAGTCTCTGAGGAGGTCTAAGCTGTCAAAATTCAGACTTGTGCCAAGACATTCTGGCATGAAGGGGAATAAACCAGTTGATATACTTAGCAAAACACGTAATCACAAAGTACTGTAGTTTTACAAATTACAAAAACAATGACAAAATACGGCAACGTTTTGACCAACAAGGCCTTTATCAAGCAAACAAACAACAGGAGTGACAAATTTAAAAACAAATGGACGACCAAAAACAAACGTTTCTAATCTATATTGAAACACGTACAAACAAAGTACTATAGTTTTACAAAAACAGAAACAGTGACGATAAACAGCAACGTTTCAACCAACAAGGCCTTTATCAAGCAAACGAACAAACAGGAGTGACAAATTAAAATGAAACACAAATGGACGACCAAATACAAACGTATCTAAGGAAAAGCTGGAATAAAAACGAATAACGAAATAAATGTAACACAAAAAACACATAAAAACTAGAAATAGAACGGAAAAGAAACAATGAAACATCTAGTAAATATATAACTTGAATACATGCAACATATACCCATATAGAGTACAAAGCATAAGAAGAGAAAGTACTAAGAAGCATAAGAATGTAATACATGCAACATATACCCATAGAGATTACAAAGCATGGGAAGGGAAAGTACTAAGAAGCATAAGAATGTAATACGTTGAGCCCGGTGCGCAAGGTACCATACAAAGAAATCAACCGATTCTCCAGAGCAAATCGACTACGATCATCAGAGGAACATGATCGGATGGCTGTGACCTGGACATCGCAAGCTCCTGAATGGCCAGTATCATTGAAATGGGTAGCTACAGGGGTCACAGAGCATTGGCGTATATCGCGCAAGTGTTGGGCGAATCGGTCACTGAGTCTCCTGCCGGTTTCCCAATATAGGCCTTGTTGCACCGCTTGCAGATAATGGCATAGATAATATTACGGACTCGCACGTGAAACTGTCTTCAACAACGAACGTGGCTTTTGGAAAAGACACCGTGCGGGTCTGTATGATATAAGCACAAGTGTTGCAGCGCCGACGGCCACACTGGATGGTGCCAAAATGACTCTGGATATTAGGCTTGAGGCGACTGTGAACCAACATATCCTTAAGGCTTCTGTCCCGTCTGTACGCCACCAAAGGATAGTGTTGGAAGATTGAACGTGTCTCAGGATCAGACTGAAGAATGGAGAGATGACGGAATAAGACTTTCTTCACAAGGGAACTATGAGGGTGGAAAGTTAAGACAAGTTTCACCCTGTCAGAATTGGAAGTTCTATGCTGGTTAGAGATAGCCTCCTGGCGAGAAATTTGTTGAACGCGCCGTCACAGTCGCCTCAAGCTTAATATCCAGAGTCATTTTGGCACCATCCAGTGTGGCCATCGGCGCTGCAACACTTGTGCTTATGTCATACAGACCCGCATGGTGTTTTTCCAAAAGCCACGTCGTTGTTGAAGACAGTTTCACATGCGAGTCCCGTAATATTATCTGTGCCATTATCTGCAAGCGGTGCAACAAGGCCTATATTGGGAAACCGGCAGGAGACTCAGTGACCGATTCGCCCAACACTTGCGTGATATACGCCAATGCTCTGTGACCCCTTTAGCTACCCATTTCAATGATACTGGCCATTCAGGAGCTTGCGATGTCCAGGTCACAGCCATCCGATCATGTTCCTCTGATGATCGTAGTCGATTTGCTCTGGAGAATCGGTTGATTTCTTTGTATGGTACCTTACGACCACGCTGGCTCAACGTATTACATTCTTATGCTTCTAGTACTTTCTCTTCTTATGCTTTGTACTCTATATGGGTATATGTTGCATGTATTCAAGTTATATATTTACTAGATGTTTCATTGTTTCTTTTCCGTTCTATTTCTAGTTTTTATGTGTTTTTTTGTGTTACATTTATTTCGTTATTCGTTTTATTCCAGCTTTTCCTTAGATACGTTTGTATTTGGTCGTCCATTTGTGTTTCATTTTAATTTGTCACTCCTGTTTGTTCGTTGCTTGATAAAGGCCTTGTTGGTTGAAACGTTGCTGTTTATCGTCACTGTTTCTGTTTTTTGTAAAACTATAGTACTTTGTATGTGTTTCACTATTTACCAAGTTTTACTGCAGTCTTCCCCTATTTTAATCTATATTGATATACTTACAGATATTGCCACTGTAGAAAGCAGATAAGCAATGAACCAGGCTGATATTCTTAATGCCTTAAGAGAGATAGTGTGTGAAAATAATTTACGGAATGATAGTGAATCTACAACCGTAACCAGACTACAAATATATCAAATCAAACAGAGTGTAGCCAGAAAAAAGCGCTATGTTGAAAGCAAAGGAAGAATAATTTTTTTTTTTTCGATCCAGAAGCACTTGAGCTTTTCAGCTCTTCGGCTCGGTGCCATGGACATCGTAACCCTTCGGTTCAGTGCCACGAACACAATAAATCTGGGGAATCTGTGGCTTTTTCTGCCATCCCGCGGAATTGAACCGCACACACCCGTAGTCCAACGCGCTACAAACACGCTGGGCAGACGGGCAAAGGAAGAAGAATAAATCACCATAGAACTGTTTTTGTTAGTTGCAACATGCAACTGCAACTGAGAAAGAGATCACTTATGGACAAATTGGTTCAATGTATACTGATGGTGATTTGTTGATCACACTAAAACTTAGCTTACTGAGGATGGGGTATCCATTATCACATTTGTCTTGAATATCCAGCTGTAATTTTTTATTTTTTCACGTCTTGTTTGTTATTACTTTGTGCACATCTTCTTCTTCTTCTTTCTCGAATCCTGTATGCCTCACAGCGTCAGGTCAGGAAGAGATTTCTAAAACGGGCCCTAGTATGCGCTTCGCAGATAGTCTCTTTCGTCGCCTCTGTTATCTCTGAGGTCCATCTTTTGCGTGGCGGCCTTTTGCTTTGTACCCATTGTATCGGAGCAGCATTGCTCTTTGGGGTGCACTGTCTGATGGTAATCTGCTTACGTGGCGAACCATTTAATTTGTTGTTTCTTGATGAAGTCTAGTACTGATGTTGTACCCACTTTTTCCTGATGTCTTCATTTCTCAACCGGTCTCTTCTTGTTACACCCAGCATTCTGCGAGACACTTCATCTCTGTTGTGACTAGTTTTCTTCTATCGTTTGTTGTCAGCGTCCAGGTTTGGCACTGGTAACATAATGTGGGAGAAAGATTGTGTTGAACATTGCTCTTTTTGTGTTCATGGTGACGTGTTTGCATCTTAAAATTGGCGCCATTTGCCCTATCATTTGATTTGCTTTGTTGCATCTGTGTTGAATTTCATTAGTTATTCTTCCATTTGCTGAAAAATGCTCCCTAGGTATGTGAAATCTTTTACTTGATTTAGTAGATGATTATCGATGGAGATGTTGGTAGTGTTTTCCTCTCTGGCGAATGTCATTACTTCTGTTTTGTCGATGTTAATTCTCATGTTGTATTCGTTACATGCTAACTGGAGTCTGTTGATGTGTTGTTGTAGCTGTTCTTCTGTTGTTGATATGATTGCCTGATCGTCTGCAAAAGAAATTCATTTAAGAGTTCTCCGAGGTTGTTTCCTTCGCTGGTGTTAGCTATTTTACAAATGTGGTCAATGTACGTGATGAATAGCAGCGGGATAGTACGCAACCTTGTCTTACTCCTGATCCTACGTGAAACTTTTCTGATAATCCTGTATTTGTTCTAATCGTACATTGGCTGTCAGTATAAATGTTCTTGCAAAGGTTGATTTGTGCACATGCTTACATAAAATGTTTTTTCCACAATAGATTTTACGTTTACTTTTTGATAGTCTAATTTCTTGAAGATTCTTCTGGGAGATAGTCATTCATGCAGGTTTATTTACTCTAAATAGGTTTCCTCACAACCTTATATGAGATTTGTTGAAGTAATAACAAATTTAGAATCATGAAAATTAAACCTGCTGCTCTGCAGGTCGGCTGGGGACAGTCAAAGACTGACGGAAAGCGAACCCAGTAAACGCTGGCTAAAACTGGACACATCGATGAAGGATAAGCACCAGAGCTCCAAATAGCGCTGAAGATGTGACGAACCACACCAATGCTAAGGCTGCGTGAATCAGATTTCCACATGAATGAGATTTATGGGAAAATCTGGTACACCAGTCTGGGCGGTGATCGCGAGAGAGAAAATCATGAAAATTAAAAAAATGGGGCTAAAATCAACATTAAAACACTCCTGCAACCTTCAGGGTTGCAGTCGAAGGTTGCAGTCCTTACATGTTCATTGAAAGTCCCAATGATAAAGAATTTACATCATAACCCGGTACGATTCTGAGTTACTCCAAAACTCACATGATTCAATGTCAGGTTCTCATTGACATCTAGTGGTCTGGGACGTCAACCCCACCAGGATTACTGGATGACAACAGTATTTCACATATGTCAGAATCTTGGAAAATTGTTAGTATTTTAAGTATATCTTCTTTGTCTCTTCCACCATTTACTTCTTCATAGAAGTTTTGGGGTGGGGAGGGGATATAGGATCTTGTGTGTGCCTTTTCTAAGACACTTTATAAGCTGTTATTCATTTTCTTAAGGCTGTTCTTAATGCTGTTTCTCTTCATCTTTTGCGTGGTCTTTCTCTTTGCTCTATACTTGTTATACTTTTTCAGTGTGGCTCTCTGTGGTAGTTGATACCAGGGCATTCTTGTCAGGTGTCCAAACCATAAAATTTATTGTTCTTTTATGAATTGCATGACTGGTTTCACATCCAGTCCTCTGATTTCTTCATTTCTAATTTTGTCTCTTATTGTCACTCCTGCAGCTCTTCTAAGGCACCTATCATTATGATTTTCCTAAGGCAGCTCATTAGCTGATGTTATTTGCCATTTGAATATATGTTTCTGTGAATTACATTACTATAATTAATTAATTATTTCCTGGTTTCTGGAAATTAATTAGCATGTGATGTCTGCTTCTGTGAAATAACCGAATCTGGTAATCCATGCTCTATTCTTTTTTCCATAAGGCTGTATATTGTGAAGGTCAGATAGAGATTTGGTTGTCAGGTCTACTGCATCAGATCAAAGTATCTCTACAGTCTCAGCTTGTTAGTTGCTTGAAGACTCAGCAACAACTTACTAAGCAAAGAAAAAGTGCTGAGCTGAGTTCAACTTTGAAGTAAGGAAGATAGAACGACGACAAAGTGTTACTGATACGGTAGATCTTATCATTTGTTCAATTAACTCTTCCCGTTACTGCACACGCAATGAGGAAGCCCGACTTGCACAGATAGTTACTGAACCATAGAGTTGTTCTTATAAGTCTTTCCAGTTTTATTTTACTTTTCACTTTATACTACTTAACCTCTATTCATTAGGTGTCCAGTTTTCTCAATTTAGTATAATAATACATATATGTTTATTTATTGAGAGTAGTTCGATTTTTTAATAAACTTTTTAAATTAACTGTTTAATTGAATAACTCTTGAAAGGTTCTGCGATAATGGTTTACTATATGGTTCAGAATGCTTGAGAATGACAGAACAACATACGAAAATTTTACCTTTACAACTTATCTGAAATGTACACATGTTCTGGCAAACTATCTCTAACTAAAAAACTTTTATACTTTCAAAGAATTGATAATCATCTAAAAGATGTGAGATAGATTAGACATGATACACATGGAGACTAACTCTGTCACAAAAACTGTCTAAAAGGTGAGATTGCAGAAACTTGAAAATAGGTAAACACGAAAACAAAGTACTACACGTTTTACAATACATAAACATGACTGATAAACAGCAACTGTTCTGGCCAAAAGGCCTTTATCTAACAACAATACACAAGAATAGAATTGAGAACACTACAAATGGACGATTACATGTGGAACATAACCATCTGATGAAAATCTGGGAATAAACGTCACAAAACTGCACAGAGATAGAGACCAGAGGGTAAACAAAAACGTGGAAGACCCAAAACAACTGGGAGGAGAAAAGTAGAACAGAAACTATAAGAAATGAATTTTATCTGGGAGATAATACAGAGAACAGCCAAGAACAGGAGCGAAAAGCAATCATTTGTTGCTGCCTGAAGTGCCATGGGCATCACAAGCCAGAGAGAGAGAGAGAGAGAAAAGAGAGAGAGAGAGAAAAAAGAGAGACAGAGAGTGAGATAAAGAGAGAGAGAGAAAGAGAGAATGATTATTGGTTATTGGTTACTGAACCCACATTGTTGCACTCCGGGCAGACCCATAGGCTCTCAGTCTCCCTAAACAGATGTCGAAGGGTATGCATACTGATGGTTCCCATGGCTTGCTGGTTAAACACACTCCCCAGGCATTCAGTTCTACTTGTACAAAGAGTAACTTCAAACTCCTTAAATCGCTGGATCGACTCAACATCTAATTTAGTGTTTTCATCAACAGGCAGTTGGTGAAGAGACCAAAGAACATCCCCCTTATCCATCTTCAACTCCCCAGCAATAAATGCTGTTGATACTGCGAGAGAGAGAGAGAGAGAGATAGTTTAAACAAATCTTAGCAATGACACTAAATAATTCCTACTGTATTGCTATCTTTTGAAGCGCAATTTCGAAATTTTCAGCGTTATTCATTATGAAACTTTAAGTAACTTTTTAATCGCAACAACTTTTCACAGGCATGTATCTGTTTTTTGTGCTAAACTAAGTAGTAAAGTGTGGGTTGTGTTTGACTTCACTTTGTATATACATTTTTCAGTCACCCAAACACCATCAAAAGTTTTGTCAGAACTATAAAAACGACATGATGGGTCGGAGATGTTTACAGCTAGACCATAGATTCCCAAACTTTTTAGACCCACCGCCCACTTTGCACAACATAAACTTTGTAACGCCCTCCACATTATAACAGTTTGCCAACGCCCTCCCACATATATACATGCTCTATTTTCTCTTTGACATAGAAAATTGATATAAATTTCTGTAATACATGGTTAATTTTCAAATGATTATATGCATGAAATAGAGAATTGATGAAAAAATGGATCGTGTAAGACGGACATAAGATGAATTAAAATGCAGAATTCAAATTTTAAATGATTATTCAATCGCAAAATCACGAAAATAATTGATTTATCATTAATTTCTTCTTTAAGGAGCCACGGACCCCTAATGCCTGAGCACCTCCAAATTCTCCTGAACCACTATCGCCTCCTAGAACGCTCAACGCCACTGGGGAGGTACTGACAACTTTGGTGAATGCTGATCTAGACCAATATATTTGGATCTTTTTTTTTAAGGGTTAAATATTTGTTGAACTAGGAAAAATCAAAAATCACAGTAATAGCAACGAGCAAAGAAAGAATCACTTATTTTATTGATTTATTTGCATCACTATTAACTGTCACAAATATACAATTTACAAAGAAGAATTGTAAACCAACAAAGAACCAGTATCGTTAGTCGCCACACACTGAGGGACATACTGAGGGATAGATCGGAGCACTTATGGATTAATTTGTTCGACGTGCAGTGATGGTGATCTGAAGACTAAACTAAATATACAATTTAATTCACAGTTATTTATTTAAAATTAAATCATTAATAATTACTCCTAATGTTATTTTCTTTTTTTGCTAGGTAAAAATGGAACAGATGAGAAAATTATATCTGACGAGAACATCATATCTGACGAGAACATCTTATCTCGATAAACATCATATCTGACGAGAAAATCAGATCTGATGAGAATGAACGTCCTAAATCACCTGCAGCTCAATCCATAAAAGGGTCAATTGGTCACCACCATAAAAACCAAAGTGAAGAAATTACAGGAAGTTTCTTTGGTGCAGGGAAAAGTCATTTATGGACTCTTGATCATGTAACAGAAATAGTTTATTTGGCAACATGTATTCAGATGACCTCGCAGATTTCAACAGCTCTTGAGCAGTTCAGCAATGGAAACAAGCAAGCTCTCAAAGTAATATGTTAATAATAATAGTAGAATGAGAGTGCAATGAGTTGTAGATTAAAAAAAAGGGTTTAAAAGACTTCATTGCACCGGGTTTTACCCCATACGGCTTGGTCCTCTCCGCAGAACTAGCACGCCACCTGCCGAAGTATTGCACAAAGCACGAACTCCGTAGCTCCAGCAACAATCCTAAGGGTCTCTGGAAAAACTGCACTCGTGAACAGAATGGCGCGGTCCGGACTCGAACCCACGACCTTTGACTCACAAGGCAAAGGGCCTAACTACTCAGCCACAGAGAGTTGTAGATTATTGGTAGCAACATTTCTTGGACATGAACATCAACAGTACTTGAAAACGACTAATAGATGTTAACTGCATCACTTTATTATTTTGATCTTCTTCTTCTTTTTTCTAATCCTGTTTTGACTCCCGGAATCAGGATAAGAGATTTCTAGATGCTGATGCTAAATTCAGAGAAAATGTTTGTCTCTTGCTTACATCATCAGATTTTGCTCTTATAGCTCATAGTTCATATGTACGGTTCCAACTTCACTGCAACAGGTCACCCCATAATTGCTCAGTTCCTGTGCCAACGAAAATCACATGAAATGCTAACAACTGTCTCCTGTGCTGTGTAAACGAATTCCAGAATGAAACAGCTGTACCACCACAGAAAGCAACCTGCACTGCATAAATGCATATGGACATCGCTAAAGTGTCAACACAGAACTGTTCATCACGTGAATTGCAATTCATGTCGAAGGGAATATCAATCACGACAAAATCCTGCTTTCTGCACACGCAATATCACTGCTTACGACAGATTGAGTTGGTTCATCATAACTGCTGTCCGCCATTTTCTGAATACCCACAACAAATGCATCGTTGACACAACAAAAAGCATTCTATGTAACATTCATAGCTCACAGCGTTGCTCAAGCACTAACTCAGTAGCTCAGCAAATGAAACCGGAAAATACCCGACCAAACATGGCAGAAATGCACTAACAAAGTTGTGTCTAGAATCAAGCAGTCCTGATTCTGAATGATCCTCCCACATTCCGCCATTGCTGGCCAAATTTTTCTCCTAACATCTTGGTTACATTTTCTTCAAAGTGGATGTTTGCAAGAAAATGTGCAGCCTGTGAGCATTATTTTTCAATTGTATATATCATAGAATAGACAAATGCACACATGTGTGTGTCCATGTGTAAAGCAGACATGCATGCATATATATATTTATGTTTTCAATGTAATAATTTGTTTCATTTTATTTTTGAAACAGGAGTCTCTAAATGTGATTGTAGCAAATACTGAGGCTGTAATATCATTGCTGAGGGACTTGATAAGAGAACAGAAAGAATTAATCAATCACAAAAATGAAAAACAAGAGTTGACCAGTGAGTAGTATTTTTAATAGTACTATTTCATACATTTTGTACCCGCGTGCCCAGCGTGTTCGTGAGCGCTTGGACTACAGTGAATAGTCCTCTGTAAGTGCGGGTTCAACTCCGCGGACTGGCAGAAAAGCTACAGGTTCCCAGATTTACGGTGTTCATGGACCGACCGGTTACATGTCCATGACACCGACAAGAGCTTTCAGCTCAAGTGCTTCTGGATCTGAAAAAAAAAATACATTTTGTTATTACTATAAAAATGTAAACCTTTGTTCCATTTTAGACTTTGAAAAATTGATCTTTTCCCTATAAATTACATAACAATTTGCTTCAAAACTAAATTGACAGTGATTATAAATATAGTAATGTATTGATCATTGAAAAACTGGGATTCCCCACATTTTTGTATAATGTCATTTAGGAGATCTGTATGTGTAGTTTAACTTAATTTGTGGCATTAACTCTTTCCACCCTTTAAGCTGCATTCTGCGCCATGGCGGAAGTCCGTTGCACGCTATTAGCCACACACTGTGCCATAGAGTTGCTTCCTTATAAGAAGTCTTTCTAGTTTTACTTCTACTATTTTACTTCTACAACTTTTTAACCTTGTTATTCTATTATGTTGTCCAGTTTTCTTCAATTAATATTTTCAATTAAACAATATAATAATATATATATGTTTATTTATTGACGAGTAGTTGGGATCGTTTATTTTATTTAAATTTCTTTTTTTTTTACCTCCTTGAATTAACTCTTTAAAAATTGAGGAAATAACTATGCGTGAAAGAGTTAAAGGACTTTAAAAATGTTTCATTTTTTTACTTTAAGTTTCAACATTTGACTATCAGAGAGAACAGAAATATGGTGGAGATCTTGATGTGCCTGTCATGAAAAGCCCATTTGATAAAAGCCTTTTACATGTGGTTCAAGAGACATCACACTTATCTCCATACCCTGAGAACCAAGAGAGAAGATCAAAGACACCTATTAGAGAAAGTAAAGTTGTGATAGAAAGAATTAATGATTACATTGAAATATTTGTATTTATTTGATGGGACAGTGGCATTCAGTAACAAGACGTGGCATTGGGCACACAATAAATAGGACTTACAAAAGACATTATATTAGAAATTAGACTTATTCATTTTTGGTAGCTATTTTAGCAACATTTTTTATGTTGTATTACTTTGATAAGTTGGCTATTAAAGAGCATTAAAAACAAGGAAAATTGAATATTTAGGACACAGCAAATGACATTAGTGAAGGGAGAAAATAATTTTGGAGGGAATGGTGCCTGGAAGAAGAATGAGAGGAAGACCTAGAAGACAATGGGTGCAAGATGTCGATTAATGATCTGAGAATGATTGCTGCTGACGCCGGCCAACTTTCACAGAACAGAGAGTTTTCAGGACTGCTGTCATAGGAGCCAAGTTCTGGAAGGGACAAGCTACTTGATGATGATTACTTTGATTCTAAGTTACACTTTCCAACCTAAACAAACCTTTTACTAACGGGGTGCATTTTATAATCGATAATGTCTTGCAATCACATAACAAAAATGAATTCTTGTTTTGCCCATGGTTCCCCATATTTTGTTTTTACAAAGAATTTCCTCTCTGAGTTTTACTATCATAATGTTCTTGGTTATTGGTTACTGAACTGACGTCATAGCTCTTTGAGCAGACTCATAGATGCTCAGTCTCCTCTAGTGAATGTTGAAGATTACGCACACTGGTTGTTCAGTTAGCTTGCTGGTCTAACACAGTTCTCACTCTGCCTTTCACACAGAGTATGGTATGGTTTCAGTATGGTATCATACTAAGGTGCACTAAAGATAAGTTGTGCAGGATTATGTGTTCCTTTTTGATTATCTTACTATGGAATACAGAAGAAGAATGTGCCGTGTACTGACCTACTTTCAAATCCCAAATGAATGTTGTCTAGCTAGACAAGAGTGATCTGATGCTCGTCCATCACGGGTGATGATGACCACACAAATTTTCATCCAAGGGAATGTAGTTGCGCTATGTTTGTCTGTGTGTGCATAGATGACTAGTGAGCCCGATATGGGCTTGAAATGTTCTTGTACAGTGTGGGCAAGGTATACTTGCACTTGTGGGAAGTTTTACTGCCTTTCTGTTTTGACAAGAGTGGAAGCCAAAGAAGAATTGTAAAGCAATATAGAACTGGTATTGTTAGTTGCAAAATGCTGGGAGATATATTGAGAACTTATGAACTATAAATTAAGACTTATGATCAGAGCACTTATGGACTAATTAGTTTGATGTACAGTGATGATGATCTGATGACTAAACTAAACTAAGCATTTATATTGCAATGTGTACTGAATTAGCCAGTATACTGTCTTGGTGGCGTCTTGGCCTAGGGTTAGTGACTCAGTCTATTAACTCCGACGTTCTGAGTTCGAATCAGCTGGACATTTGGCTGCAAATTGTATGCATGGATTTTAACAAAGGACAATGGCACCACCCATTCAGAAAGCAATGGCAAACTACTGAAGTAATAATGCCTAGAAAAATCACAAACAGCGTTAAAAGCTGGGGCTGATTCGCAAAGTCCTGTAAAGGATATGCAATTAACTAACTAACTGTCTTTGTGTCATCCCATAAAATACTGCAAACCAGTATATCTGCTCAGAATGGCAAAGGGGTTAATCCTGAATTATCTAAAAAGACAAACCCAATATGGGTTTTGTGCTTGACATTAGATAGACATTAATTTATGTACCATTCGTTACCGACTGTGTGGTGCCGTGCCAAGGAAGCAAAGAATAGTACCACTGTGACCTACAATGCATGTCGTAAGAGGTGACTGATGTAAGACCTAGGGAAGCTACCTTAGTAAACAAAAAGCATCACAGAAATCGGATGTGCTGGCCTACTTGTAGGCACATAACTGGCAACTTACAATTGCTGTAATCATAAATCCGAGTTCCAATTGGTTAAGAATAACCATTTCCAACATGTCAGGCATAAGAGTTTGCTGAAATCGATGCACATGTCAGTGAGTCTTGGAAACAAGTGCTGATACCTTTGAAGATCAAATTCAGTGATTAATTAAGAGCAGAAGAAGAAGAAGACTAAAATCACAGTGTTCAATGTGATTACTGAAGAAGAAGAGTTCCTTTTACTATTTATTCTTTCTGAGCAAATTGCATACCATATAAAGTGTTTAATTTCTCATCTGCTTTATTATAAGTGTGTCTTCCTAACAACGATTTTAGTCTTATTCAACTGTTTCTATGTGCTTTTTCAAGATGAAGATCTAAGTTCATTGATACATTGAGCTTATTCCAACGCTGTGTGAGAGCAGTCTTCTTATTCAACTGTTGTATGACATTGCTTCTTCCACAGATGAAGCATCTAAAGTGCTCAATGGATCATTGAGTCTTATCATTCCCACAGCTGAGACATAAGTTATTCTGTCGCTGATATGCTCGAGGACAGTTGAATGTTTCGCATTAGGAAGACATATAGTTCAAACTGGAGTTCTTCCTTCCAGATTCCACTCAGATCCTTCTTCACTTTGGCACAAGCTGATGATCTCTGGTTTATAAATTGCAACTAAAATACTTTACAATATTTGATCTCATTATCTTGCAATAGCTTGATGAATTTTCACATTTCACCTTACAACATGAGATTGTTAAATCTTGTCATCACATCTTTACAGTATGCATTATTTATTTATTTCATATCATCTTGACAACACGCATTGATAAATCATCTCACCCTTACACCATACATTGATGAATCATTTCATCTTTACGACATACACTGATGAATCATCTCATCTTTACAACATACATTGATGAATCATTTCATCTTTACAACATACACTGATGAATCATTTCATCTTTACATCATCATCATCATCAAGGTGTGTATCCTTTATAGACGTTGCTCTTGCACACATCTAGAGCAATTTCATTGTTCTAGCCATCATCGCACATCATTGATTTTATAACATACATTGATGAATATTCATCTTTACAAATACATTGATGAATCATTTCATCTTTACAACAACATTGATGAATCATCTCATCTTTACAACATACATTGATGAATCATTTCATCTTTACAACATACATTGATGAATTGTCCTATCTTTACAACATACATTGATGAATATTTATCTTTACAACATCATTGTTGAATCTTCTCATCTCATTTTACAACATACATTGTGAATCTTCTCATCTCATATTTAACATCCAGTTCTACTTGTACAACATGTAATTCTATGCTGAATAAATTACTGGGTAAATTCAGCTTCAATTATAAGTGTCCTTATCCAACAGTCAGTCATGAATAGACCAAAGAACATCCCTCTTGTCCATCCTAAACTCCCTGACAATTGTTACTGTCAATGCAAGCCTGCCTGCTCTCTCATTGTCATAAACACATGCATGCTCTGGTTAGTAGATCCTTGTAAGCCTCTGGAGGTTGGAGGCCTCACTATATGACATCCTTTCATTCCGCAACCTACTACTTTGGATCTTCCGAAGCATCCACTTAGAGTCAGATATAACAATGGCCCCAGTAAACTGAGTCCCAGAGAGTCACCTCTTGGCAACATGTAACAGCCTCAACCTCCATTCTCATACTGGAAAAGTCCTGTATACTCCACTTTGCTCTGCAATGACCCTACCATGCATGCTAACCAGGAAACCCCAGCCTACCTTCTCACCACAATGCTCAGAACTATCTGTATAAACAACAAAATCATCATCCACTAATAATATGCTATTGGTAATCATAACATTGATTCTATCAACAGAGAGTTAATAAATCTTTCAAAGTATAGCTCACCAAAGGAGAGCTTCGACTGGAAGATTCAACTGAACTATGCCTTGATGAAGCAAAACTGCATCTGTCACAGTAAGTTCAATGCAATATTTGTACATCAATATATACAGATATTATATGATGAGTTTACTTGATGAAGCCTTTTGTCGAAACATTGCTGTGTATTGTTTTTGTATTTTGTAAAACTACAGCACTTTGTTATTATGTGTTTGCTTTGCTTCATGTTTTACTGCAGTCTTCTTATATCGATAATATTACTTCAATATATAATGTTATTTTAATAGCAAGTTAGGAACACAATATATTTTAACACCTATCTATCTAGATCCTCTTTATGTCTAGTTTGACACATAAGGCTTCCACAAGAGATTTCCATTGTTGCTGTTTTTCCATTTCTACTAATTGTTTATCAGTATCAGACCACAATCTTTTAACTCTCTTTCCACATTTATTTTCTATGTTTAGCAATTCTTCTTAAAGAAAAACAATTAAATTATATAGGATTTCTCACTAAACACAAAACAAACAATTGTATCTGTAACCAAGCAACCATTTAATATTTCTAACCAAACAGAATAAAATTTATAAAGATATATAGTATAATATTCTCTTGTGAAACAGATTAGTGTAATGCATAAGCATTCGCCTATCAAACTCGACACAAGAGGGTTTGGGTTGAATCCAATACTCGATATTCCACATGTGAAGAAAGGAATTGGCCCTCATACCTCCTGCAACTAGGACCTAGAAATGTGATGTGAAGGAATTCATCCCTAAGGTCTGAAAAGGCAGCAGGAAAATAAAAAAAATGATTATATTTTCATGCTATCACCAATAAAGAGATAAAAAAAGACAAATACAATGAACTGGAATGTCTTCCAGGATAAAAAGAAAGAAAGGTCAAAGACATGCAATTCAGTGGACACCAAGGGACAGAAAAGAAATGAGAGACCTAATGGCAATGGAGGAGAACTTGAAGCAGGGCTCAAAGACATGCATATGACGATGTTTGAGGTATAAAGAAAGGCACAAGATGGAATTGTGTGGACTTTTTGACTATTCCTTATGTGCTTTTGAACGGCAGGACTGATGATGATGATATGACGATGATGATTTTCAAGGTACAATACATCTATTTTCACGCAGACTTATTCTTCTCTTTTCTTTTATTTCAGTGTATGAATGCTCACTTTGACTATGGCTTTGAGTATTTAGGATCACAAGTAGGAAGTTATATGCCCGATCACAGATAGAATGTTTGTGATGATAACACAAGCTGTAAAAGCTCACATGGGTATTTTGTGTCTGGGACCAAGGGTAAGCTATAGTTGTATAGACTGATGTTTCTGAATATAGTGTACCGCCTGTGTTGTGCCGGGGACCACAAGGGAAGCAAAGAATAGTAACACTGCAACTTACAAGGTATGTTGTACGAGGCGACTGATGTAAGAGGCGACTGATGCAGGACCTAGGAAAGCTACCCTAATAAATAAAAAGCATAGCAGAAATTGGATGTGCTGGTCTTCTTGTAGGCACATAACTGGCACCAAATACAATCACTCTTCGGCTCAGATCACATACAAATCACACGGAGTGATTAACAAGTGCTTGATATGGAGCGTTCGAAGAAGAGGAGGAAAGATATAGTGTACTGCAGTTTTCAATTTCCAATCAAAAGTCTGTATTAACTGACATTTTTTAAATGTTTGTTTTTCTTAAAGAACACATTGTTGCATATATAAATGTTTTTATAGAGGATCTCTGTGGCATGGAGGTAAGGCACTTGCCTATCTCTCTATAAAGGTACTGTGTTCATTGCCATGTGAAGCAATCAGGATATTTTACCAGTGATCACTGATCTCAATATAGGTGAGATTAAGTTCTTAGTGGAATCAGAGATGGCAATAAAACAAAGGTCCTGTGTTTAGGCTGAGCTAGGTAAAAAAAAAACCTTAACAGTTAACAACTGCCATGAGTAGGCTGCAAAGCCGCTGTTCAAGTAAAATTATTAAAAATATTAAAATAAAAACCTCTATAAAAATTTCATAATCTTCAAAATTGCATTAGGAGCCCACGCCGGTGCTATAGAGTTTGTGCACTACCACTGAAATCTTCTTTTGTAAGTAAGATTGAAGCACACATTGTTATTCATCTAAGTGCAATGATGATGGTCCTATCAATCAATAAATCAACAAATGTTTCTAGAATGCAATACACTATATAATAATTCTTCATTGCTATGTTATGTTAAGCGATCGACATCATGGTGCATTGGGAATTTCCAAGCATGCACTGTCCTTCACTGTAGCAAAGATTTCTTCTTCATTGTTTTTCCTGCTAGTAATTGGAAGATTAGTAGGTCTGAAGCCTCTATGAAAGATATGTTGTGACATTGTCGTACACTGTAGTACAGATTTTAGTTCCTTCTTAGGTGTGGGATGTTCATAGTTTGTTCCTCAAAGCTGTATACAAATGGCATGACTGTAATATGTGAGCAGTGTTTTGTAATGCTTGACCACAGGGCAGACCTCTGACTCATCAATCTTGAACTTTATGTCCGTTACTGGAGTCCTAGCTCCACAGTACAAGATAGATGACTTCCAGTTTATTATTCTTTTTACCCAGTGGGTCTCTTTGGGTTCACTACCACTTCATTTAGTCATTTTAGTTCTGATCAGTGGCGGCTCATCATTAAGGGCCAGTGGGACCAGGCCCCATCAAAAATAAAGTGTAACGTGCATTTATTATTTAATAAATTAAAATATAACCTAATCCAAAACCATGATTTTCCCGAACATTTGTGTCTGGCCCCACCAACAAAAAGGATCACGAGCAGCCACTGGTTCTGATCATAAGATGTATTGTGTTACACTGTGTTTTACATGCAGTCTAGTATATCCATCTCCAGCATATATATTTTTAAAATTTTTAGTTCACCTGCAATGAATTTAGGCATAGTCACTGCGCCTAATATGGCATCTATGAGTGATTTTTGTGTGAAGGTTTGCTTTTCTACTCCAACTTCAGAGATACTTGTAATTTAGATCCCCAAGTAAAGGATCAGGGAACTGATAGTTCAACTGAACTCTGTGAGCACACGGATAATATTTTACCAACGCTGGCCTTGACCACAGGAATTTCCACAACCTGTGGTCTCTAGCACAGCGTGTTATCAACTTTGCTATTGGAGAATATATTTATTTGAAGCTGCTTTCCTAGTCTTTATTTTTTCTTGACCTTCCTGCAAGTCAGCAATTGTTTGTAATTAAAGGGCTCTCTCCTATGAAAGCTGTCTTTCAGGACAAAAAAGTCTTTCTTGTTTGGTTTTGTATAAAGCTTTCCATCATTTAGATGAATTGTTGGTCAAGACTATCATTCTTCTGCACTGATTATTAGCAGGTTTCCTCCCTTATTTTAGTTTTACCAACATGGATTTCTTGACCATATCCTTTGTAGAAATTTGAGACATGTCCATGTGAAGGTGGGTCAAATAATTTTGGGCCTAACAGACAGAGATGCTTCTTTTATGGATTTCTGTAAGTTCCCTTACCCATATACTATTTTTACACAGGGTCCAATTATTCGTCATTTGCCAGAGTTAGCATGACTGAGAGAGCAGTGTATGTCCACAGGTTTATGTTTTGGATGGACATAATTGTTAACCCCTAATCCTCATATGTGATCTATTTATGTTATATTATAGCACTTCTATTACATAATATATTAATATTTTCAAACAGGAAGATTGCAAAACCGAAACAGTTCATGAGGTTTCTAAATGCCTTGGCCAACCTCTGTACATGTTTAACTGCACTAGGACTACAGATTACCTCATGTTACAGAACGTCATGAAAGGCATGGCCACAACAGGTAGGTCAATGAGTTATTTTTGGTTCATGTTTTTCTTTCTTGATACCCAAACCTGGAAGACTCAAGCAACTAGCGGGTATAGTTTTACTTTTTTGGTTGGTTAATAACATTTTAGCTTATAGCCATGACAAAGTCTCTGAAATCATAATATTTATTAGAAAGTTTTTTTTGTCTTCATCAGCAGTTTTTCTATCATGTTTATGTCAGAGGTGCAGGATACACATTAGACAGTTGATCTGGTATTCATAGAGCCGCTGTGGCGTAGTTGTTAGTGAACTCGCTTCGCATGGCTGGTGGTCTGGGTTCAGCTCCAGCAATGCACGTGGAATTTTCCTCGACCACGACGGCTCTCAGGTCGACCAGCCTCAACTGGGTACCAGACATGCTCTGGGAAAGTAAAAAGGCGGCCGGCGTGATGCTGACCACATCACCCATCGTGTGCCGACGTCAATGAAAATAAGCTAACACTGTATTGACCCATATACCACGAGGTATGAAAGGTTCCTTTACTTACTTTACTGGTATTCATGAAAATGGGGGCATGTAGAAGCTACTAACTCACAGATTTGGAATGTTCATTAAACATTTTTTTGGGGGTTCATTATAAAATATTTCATGTGGATTGACTTTTTCATCATACAATTTGAAAGAACACCAAATGTACAAATTAATATTAATTCTTCTTCTTCTTCACCTTTCAACTCCCAATGGAGCACAGTTCTTCAACAAACTTCTTCCAGCTCTTCCTTTCTCTCCTGCCATCCCTTCCAATTCTTTTCATGTTTTACCTAGCCTTTTAATATCAGCCTCCAGCTCTTTTCTCCAGGTCTGTCTAGGCCTTCACCTACTCCATTTTTTTTCCTGTGGGTTCCAAAACATTGCCTGTCTTGCAATGCTACTGGTCGGTCTTCTCAATATATGTCCTATCCATCACCAGCATCTATTCTGTAGCTCTTTCTCCACTGGTATCTGCTTAGTTCTTTCTCGAGTTCCAAGTTTAATCTTATCATACCATCTCAGCTGACAATAAATTCCTAATCTTTAATCAACACTAGGCTATTATTGTTATTGTCTGACTGTGTTGTTATGTCTGGCATATAGAAAGTCTGAATTTCTTCACTTTTTTGGTATCCTTTGCTTGATAAAGGTTTTTGGTTGAAATTTCTCTGTATTTTGTTTTTGTGCTTTATAAAACTATATTACTATCTTTTTTGTATGTTTTGCTTATGCTACATAGTTTTACTGCAGTCTTTCCTTATATCTAAACATAAACACAAACATTATCATTACATTTGTCCGCTGCACTTCCTGAAGACAGAAGAACCATTTACAGTCAGTGTGGACTTTCACTCAATATCCCAAATGAATAATATTCCAGAATTTCTGACCATTCAATATCTGCTGATAAAATACAAGTGACAAAAGTTATTATTTGAGATGAAATTTCAATGTCTTAATTATGTGTGTTCTAAGTAACTTTGTGAGTTATATTTAATTCAGTGGATTCTTTTCAGTTGTGCTGTGCACATTCACTTTAATTTGGTGGGTTCATCCAGTTTTCTTTAATTTAGTTTGTTCTCTTTAATTTTGTGAATTTGTTGTGTTCCTAGGTTATCCGTGATACTAATTTGTTTAAAATTTATATACTCTTAAAATTATTCAAAGTTATAGTTCATAATGTGGCAAGGTATGAGTGTGAAGCATGGACATTTAATAAAGCAGTGGAAAAGCATATACGGGCTTTTGAATATACGTGTTACAGAAGAGTCCTCCGTAGATCATGGACAGAGAAGAGAACAAATAGATCTATCCAGAAAGAACTCATAATTAAAGAAAACTGGCTGATGCTACAAATAAGGAAGAGAAAATTGAGATATTTTGGACAATAAAAAGACATGAAGGGATGGAGAAGACCATCGTGGAAGGAGGCATACTGGCAAAGAGAAGAGGAATACCACAGAGAAGATGGATTCAGGATGTAACTGGTGGTTTGAACATGACAGCTGCGGATGCAGGACATCTGACCTATGAGAGAGAAATTCCGGAGGACTGTTAGGACTATTGGGGTGGCAAAGTTCTGCTCAGGACAAGCTATTTGATGATGATGATGATGATCAGGTTCTATACAGTTTTATGAATTTAATTCTGTGAGTTCTCTGTAATTGTATGGGTTTTGTAACTGTTTTTAGTTTTTTTTGGTTTCCTATGTTTTTTTATGGTTCTAATTTCTTCTATACACCCTGACCTACTTCTTCTTCGAACGCTCTATATCGACCACTTGTTGAACCACTCTTTGTGATCTGTATGTGATCTAAGCTTAAGAGTGATTGTACGTTGTGCCAGTTATGCGCCTACAAGTAGGTCAGCACATACGATTTTGCTACGCTTTTATTTGCTCCGGTTGCTTTCCTAGGCTCCTACCTCAGTCGCCTCTTACAACATGCCTTGTAGGTCGAGTGTTACCTACCTCAGTCGCCTCTTACAACATGCCTTGTAGGTCGCAGTGTTACCTACCTCAGTCGCCTCTTACAACATGCCTTGTAGGCCACAGTGTTACCTACCTCAGTCGCCTCTTACAACATGCCTTGTAGGTCGCAGTGTTACCTACCTCAGTGGCCTCTTACAACATGCCTTGTAGGTCACAGTGTTACTATTCTTTGCTTTCCTAGGCTCCTACCTCAGTCGCCTCTTACAACATGCCTTGTAGGTCGCAGTGTTACTATTCATTTCTCCTTGGAGCCCCAGCAACTCACGGAACCTTGATCTACTAAGGGCATAGCTTTAGGGCTCAAAACCTGATTATTAACTTTTTTTTAAAGTAAAGCATGTAACACCATGTCAAATTGTTATGCAAAAATTGGATCACAGTTTTTTAATCTGTAAAATTTCAGGTTGTTGGGTGTGCTTCAATGATATATCTTTGCTGTCACCTGCCTGTCTCAGTCTTCTTTCTCAGCTCACATTAACCATCATGGAAGCATTGAGAGCCAGAAAGAATTCCGTACACTTACAATCAGCTGAAGTTCAACTGTCACATTTTGTAAGTTGGTGTAAAATTTATGAATTGTTCTGTTTTATTTTGTTCTTCATCTACAGCTTAAAATCTTTCTCTTTCTGCTCTTTTTCGTTTCTTCTTCAGTTATATTTCACTGAGATATTTATTGAGTTATTTAAAGATATGCTTTTATTATTTTTGTTGTTGTATCATAAAACTTGTAATTGAGTTGTAAATTGGTAACTGTGATATTTACATATATATTTAAATTGGTATTAAAAGAGTGTGGCCGAAAAGAAGATTTTAAACCTATCCACGTCAATTACTAGATTGCAAGAGCTGGGATTGAAGATTGGAGAGGCCAGAAAATAACAGCGCAGCAGGTATACGAATAGGCACAATATTAACATCAAGCTGGTATGGTTAGTTGCTGGATGCTGTTGGAGATAATGTGAAGCAGATCAGAGCACCTATGGTGATGTCCAGAGTACAATGAAGAAACTGATAAGAAACATGCATAACCAGTAAGCCATAGTCACAATCAGCGAACACATGCATTGCAATTGTTTTAAGCAAACTGAGCATTATGAGTCTGCTTCGAGTTGTGTTAAATTTGTAATGTTAACTAGACTAAGCCAAAAAAAGTTATGTTAAGAAATATCTTATTGTCAAATGACTTATCAGCAAGCCAACAACATTACATACCAGCTTACCCCAATTTTGAAACACCCAGCTATTCCAATAGTGACTAAAAGACAGATTATAAATTCAATCTTTATACCAACACTGTGCTACCAGAGCCAAACATGGGCACTGGTAAAAGAACAAGAAAGGAAAATTACCACATGCAAAATGAGATGCCTGAGGAAAGCAGTAAATAAAACAAGAAGAGACCATATAAGAAATGAGGAAATTAGAAGAACAGTCGGGACAACACCTGCTATTAGATTTATTGAAAAACCTCAAATGGCTCAAATGGTTTGGCCACTAGGTCAGAATGAACCCGAATACACCAGTTGCAAGAGCGTACAACCTGAAAATGGAATCATCAAGAGGAAAGGGCAGACCAAGAAAAGATGGGTTGATGGAGTTACAGACATCTTAAAACTCCACAATACCACACCATATCAAGCGACTGAGCGTGCATTATCTCGAAAACCGATCATCAGTTAAACCTGCTACGCCTAGCGGCAAAAAAGCAGAGAAGGACAAAAGAAAGAAAGATCAAATGACTATCAGATTATTGTCTTTTCAGAAGTAAAACTTTGCCGTTTTTATTTTTAGGGTGTTTGTTTTGGAATGATGAGCTCTGATGTTCAAGTAACCCCTCAAGACATGGACAACCTGCATATCTATCCCTCACCTGCCTGCCAGTTGCCTGACATCATCCTTAGTCAGTTCAGAGTTATTTCATTAACTAAACCTGACTTCCTGATGTGTGTTGAAGTTCTACTTTTCAGTCAAGGTAAAGAATTGACGCAAATACTTTTAGATCCTTTTTTTCTTCTTCTGCATTTGCCCGCTGTGAATTCAAGTGTTAGCCATGACGACTGGTATGGCACTTCTGACTAATTTTTGTGCGAAGGCCTGCTTATACCATTTGACAAGTATCCCCCACCATGCAGGCAAGCCTTTGCCA
The DNA here is from genome assembly GCA_020796225.1 of Arion vulgaris. Taxonomy (NCBI): domain Eukaryota; kingdom Metazoa; phylum Mollusca; class Gastropoda; order Stylommatophora; family Arionidae; genus Arion; species Arion vulgaris. The sequence continues at coordinate 14,984,611 of CM036768.1, forward strand.
ACTTCAGAGATACTTGAAGATTAGATCCTACAAGTGTGATCGTCTTTTAACCCTCTTTTTTCAAGATTGAATAATCAATATCCTAACTGCTTTGCCACCTACTCCACAGCTGCTATAATTAATCATTCAATAAAATTAATTATGTGTATACAAAATTGAGTAGTTTTCGTTGCCACAAGGTTTTCATATTTTATTTGTACATTATACATAAACAATGTATGTCGCCCGCCTGCCCAGCGTGTTCGTAGCGTTGGACTGCGGGTGACAAATGCTCTGTGAGTACAGGTTCAATTCCGTGGGCTGGCAGAAAAAGCCACAGGTTCTCCAGATTTATGGTGTTCGTGGCACCAAACTGAAGGGTTTCGATGTCCATGGCACCGAGCTGAAGAGCTGAAAATCTCAAGTGCTTCTGGATCGGAAAAAACCAACAATGTATTTTTACGATCAGAAATGTCTTTGATTATTTTGAATTTGATGTACTTTAACACATTAACTATAATTAAAATACAATTTCCTGTAGCCTTTTTCAGACTATAAGGTATGAAGAGCTTGTCACTTCACATTTTTAGACCCGTGTCTGCATGAGGTAGGAAGGCCAATTACTTCTCTCGCGTGTCGAACATCGAGTGTGGGATTGAGCCCACAACCCTCTTGTGCCCGAGTCGATTGGCAGATGCTTGTGGATTACACTAATCCATTTAACAACACATATTGACTACCACATTAACTACCACATTGACTATCGCATTGACTACCACATTAACTACCAAATTAACTATCACATTAACTATCACATTAACTATCACATTAACTACCACATTAACTATCACATTAACTACCACATTGACTACCACATTAACTACCACATTAACTATCACATTAACTATCACATTGACTACCACATTGACTACCACATTAACTACCACATTGACTACCACATTGACTACCACATTGACTACCACATTAACTACCACATTCACTATCACATTAACTACCACATTGACTATCACATTGACTACCACATTGAAAAGTATGCTATATTAAAATAAGTTTTGCTCATTTCTTTACTCATTTCTCTCTCACTCTTGCGATCCCAGCCAAATTTATTCACTCATTTGATGTATGTACAAATTAAACTGTCAGTTTCTTTTTTTTTTAAATGAACCATTATAAATAATATGTCAGTTTGTAAATACACTAATGTCTTTATCACAAGTTACCAGGATTTTAATCAATAACTCAAGAACCTATAGCGAACAAAATGCATTGACCTAAATTTAGAGCTAATTTGGCAATGAAACAAATTACGGGGCAGTCTAAGAATATGTTCAGATGTGACAGGCAAATAGTCGCATGTTGCAGCATATGGTAGTTAATGTGTTAATAACTTTTAATACAATTACTATTGACAACAAAAAGTGAAAGCACTTTGTTGTTTAAACATCTTGCCTATTTTTCTTTACAAAATTTATGTTCGTTTTTTTATAAATGCATTGTGTAATACCTTTCAGGGTTTATCCATGGACGAGAATTAGCCAAAAAAACCAGTCAGTTGAATGAGATCTTTGAAAACATGTTTGGAGCTAACGTGTCAAACAAAAGTTACTTGGGTAAGTACCTCATCATAACTAACTTTTTACCAATATATTTTTTTAATTTATTGAATTTAATTTCGCCCGTGTGGTGTTGGGTTCCGCAAGAGAAGCAAAAAATAGTACCACTGCGACCTACAAACATGTCGTAAGAGAAGACTGATATAGGACCTAGGGAAGCTACCCTAGTAACTAAAAAGCATCGCAGAAATCAAATGTGCTGGCCTACTTGTAGACACATAACTGGCGCAATGTACAATCACTCTTAGGCTCAGATCATATACAAATCACACAGAATGGTTAACTAGTGGTCGATATGGAGCGTTCGAAGAAAAAGAAGATATTAATTTTTTCCAAACTTGATGTTAAGAAAACACCAAGGGGCTTACCAATGAAATATCTGTCTGAAGGTTCCACTATATCAAGAGAAAAAAATATTGGAGGTTCATTACAATGAATCTTCGATTCCGAGATAAAAATTGATCTGTTCTAGTGTATTAAAAAAATTTAATAGCACTCACTTACTTAGTTTGAATAAAATATATATCCATACAAATATGAGATTTAACTTTAAAGGGTAAAGGAGGAAAAGATGGTTCAGGGACATTGAGCCAAATTGTAAAGAAAGATTAAATAAATGCTGGCAAGATAATGATTCTTCTTCTTCGAATGCTCCATATCCTCCACTTGTTAATCACTCTGTGTGATCTGTATGTGATCTGAGCCTAAGAGAAATTTTACGTTGTACCAGTTATGCGCCTACAAATAGGCCAGCAGATTCGATTTCTGCAATGCTTTTTATTTACTAGGGTAGCTTCCTAGGTCCCTACCTCAATCGTCTCTATGACATGCATTGTAAGTCGCAGTGGTACTATTCTTTGTTTCCCTTGAGGGTCCCAGCATCACACATGCAAAGAAGATAATGATTGATCTGCTATGGCTGGTTCCAAATGTGTTTATCCTTAATAAATGTGTTAGGTTTAATAAAATGCACAAACCTTTTCAAATTTCCAGAAGAGATTTGAAAATATAAACATTTCATTTGTTGATTGACATGAAGTTTAAGACTTAAGAAACAAACAATCTCATGATAAATTTCTGGTATGAATTTATGCTGTCAATAAATATTATTTAAAATTTTGAGATCTTCTTCTTCTTCTTTGCGTTCGTTGTTTATGACCAATTTTAATCACTCTTTGTGATATGCTTGATCTTTGCCAAGAGCTTGTATACATTGCACATTGGTTTGGTAGGCCCCTAAACGCATAGACTTCTACACGTTTAGGACACATGCATCCGATTTCAGCCAAACCTCCTTAGTCGCCTCTTATGACTTTCGTCGCAGGTAACAGTGGTTCTATTCTTTACACCCCAAATTTGGGCGCGGTAACCACTCTGACGAAATTTTGAGATAAAGTTTGGTGTTTATTTCTGAATGTGCACGGTCACCGACTTTATCCGTTTCATTTTCTCTAATCCTGTTTTACTTCACAATGCTAGGATAAGAAGAGATTTCTATAAATGGCTTTAGTGTGTACTTCAGAAATAGGGTTTTTAACCATCTATGTTATTTCTGAGGTCTACCTTTTGTGTGGATCACCTTTTGCTTTGTATCTACTGTATCGGAGTAGCATTGCTCTTTGAAGTGGACTGTCTGTTGGTAATCTACTATATGACTGAACTATTTAATTTGCTGTTTCTTGATGAAGTTGAGTACTGATGTTGTACCCACCTTTTTTCTTGATGTCTTCATTTCTAAACCGGTCTCTTCTTGATATTTTCAGCATACTGCATAGACACTTATCTCTGTCGTGACCAGTTTTCTTCTATCATTTGATATCAGCGTCTTGACACTGATAGCATAATGTTGGGAGAAAGATTGTGTTGAACAATGTTTTTTTTTTAGTGTTCATGGTGAAGTGGTGACTATTGGGACCCTTATACAATGGACACACATTCTTTAGGTATTTAACTTATACATGTTAAGTTTGGTATATCTGTACTTGATATTGATATTAACTTAAAGAATCTGTTATCACAGGTTCTTCCCAGAATTCAAGCATCAATGGATGGAGCATGCAATCTCTGAAGAGAGTTATCAAATTAGCTGGAGCAATATTAGAAAGAACACTCTATCAAGATGGAGGTGAGTATGTCGAAAATGATAAATATCTGCTATGTATCTAATAATATTATTTTTATTTTTTGTATTTTGTACATCTATATGAAGTGATATTTATAAATGAAATAGAAGTTGACCAGTTATTAGATTAATAATAAACTGTTTATGTATGGCGAGCTTGAAGAAAGATGATCAGTTAGGGACAGAAAAAACCGCTTATGAGACACTCTAAAAGTGTTTTAAAATGCTTTGATGTAGACACCGAGTGCTGGGAATCTCTTATACAAGATTGCCAAATGTGGTGCTGTAACAACACAAGAGGAACTCACATAGCTGAGAATTGCCATACTGTTGAGACACAGAGAAAGCGACCAGCACAAAAAGACAGAACACACAACACCCACATTGATTTTGTATTCTTGACCTGTGGTAGTGGACTGAGAAAACAAAGATCAGAATACTAAGAGCATGCATATTCCCAGTGGCAACGTATGGTTATGAAGCATGGACATTTAATAAAGCAGTGGAAAAACATATAAGTGCTTTTGAATACAAGTGTTACAGAAGAGTCCTTCGTATATCTTGGACAGAAAAGAGAACAAATAGATCTATCCAGAAAGAACTCAAGATCAAAGAAAACTGGCTGATGCTACAAATAAAAAAGAGAAAATTGAGATATTTTGGACATATAAAAAGACATGAAAGGCTGAAGAAGACCATCATGGAAGGAGGCATACCGGCAAAGAGAAGAAGAGGAAGACCACGGAGAAGATGGATTCAGGATGTAACTGATGGTTTGAACTTGACAGCTGCAGAGGCAGGACATCTGGCCTATGAGAGAGAGAAATTCCGGAGGACTGTTGGGGTGGCAAAGTTCTGCTCAGGACAAGCTTTTGATGATGATGGTAGTGGACTGAGCTTTAGGGTTTGACTCTATAGTCATCTCCACACGTACTAGAGAGGTGCAGCAACATATCTTTAAGGCTGTTGTCATTATCGCTTGCAACAGACGGTTATTATTATTTTTATTATTAGATTAATAAGTTGGGTCAAAACTATTTAATCTGTTGTTGTTATTGGTTAAGGGGCCAATATCATTACACTCCAGGAAGATTCATAGATACTCATTCTCCCCTAAAAATGTGTTGAAGGGTATGCAAATGGATGGTTCCTGTGCCTTGCTGGTCAAGCTGTTGTTGTACTTTGTAAAACTACCTCATTTTTAAAACTTTATATTTGTTCATTGGGTTCGACCCAAAAGTGCCACAATGGGTGAACCCAGTTATGGTTGCACATGTAAAATCTCAGTGTCTTCATTCTTTCTAATAAGAGCTGCTTGGAATTTGTTGAAATGTATTAAGTTGCCTATTGGCTCTATGAAGTTGAGGAACATATATTGTATTTTCCACTATTTTTTACGAAAAATATAAAAGAAATTGATGATTGCTTGATAGAAGAAAATGGTACAAAAGTTTTATCTTAAAATTTATTTTATTTCATCAGAGGCAGAGAATTCTGAAAATCAGATTGCTACTGTTGATGCTACTGTTGAGAAACTTAAACAGGAGGAGGAAGCTCTTGTTACAGCTCTTCGTAACATCTTCCTTCCCTGTATGACATCTAGAGATGCTGGTTTGTTTACCACCATTATTTGTGATCTTTGGCCAAACACTGATGTTCCTTTGCTGTTCAGTGGAGAAGATGAAGGTACTCAGAATTTTAAAGAAAGGTTTAAGTTAAATCATTTTTAACGATACTTGTGTGAAATTTATAGTTTTAGTGTATCAATGTAGACTCCATCTGCAATGGTATGACAGGACCACAAACAGGAAACTGTAAGATTGAGTGGGACAACGGCAGGTGGAACAAGAGATAACAAGCAGAAGGTGGCGATGGATAGGAAACACACTGAGAAACCCCTAACAGCATCACGAGAGAGGCTCTCCGAAGGAACCCCAGGGCAATAGAGGTAAGGGAAGACCCAGGAACACCTGGAGATGGGAGTTGGAGACGGAATGCAAGAAAATGTGAGAGATCTGGAAAAGATTACCTTGGATTGGCGGGCTTGGAAGGCTTTGGTTGCGGAACTATGCCTCCCTAGGGGCGAAGGGTGAAGAAGTATCAATGTAAATCATATGATATGTGCTGCCCAAGTGGTTACCAGGGCCCAAATTTGGGGTGTAAAGAATAGAATCACTGTTACCTGCCACGCATGTCGTAAGAGGCGACTAAGTAGGTTTGGCTGAAATCAGATGCATGTGTCCACTAGGGAATGCTAACCCGAAACAAATGCTTGCAGAAAGGGATGCACCAGGCCGTAAGGCGCATAACATGGTGCAACGACCCTCACAATGAGGAATGGGATAATGGATTCTACGGCCGCCAATCTACCTCAGAGATTTAGCCACGTAGTAAGAATGTCAGACCTACTATCAAGAGGGTGGCCAAAACTTACTGCTGGAAGAGGTCGGCACAAATGGGGAAGCAGAAATCATAAGAATTATATCCTACAGAACTGCCCCAGTGTGCAGACTTGAGAAGAAAGAGGTGGCCCACTTACTCAAGCGTCCAAGACAAACTGTATGGTGTGGCTGATAATCTGAGGCAGACAGCTGCCTTTATTAGAGAATCAGAAATCCCAATATAGTGAGAACAAAGAAGAAGAATTTGATATGTGCATATGTTGTGTGTTATTTTATGCTGTTTGTAGTAGAAATCTTTCTACATAACTTCTGTTATGCAAAATAAAATCTTTGTTAACTTTTAATGCAGATCAAGGTGAGCATAAGAAGCATGGTTTCTTGCAAGTCAGTGGATCAGATTTAAAAGTCAAATCAGAAAGTCTGCATTCACAGAAATCCACTAAAGGTAGAACAAGAAGGCTGTTACTGTTAATTAATTTCCTGACCATATAGAGAAAATATGTCTTGTTGCATCAATATACTGCCGGTGTTTTATCTTTTTAAATTGTTTTTGCTGCAAAACTAGACCTTATACAAAATCTATTAAATAGTACATATCAGTTCGAACATTATTTTTAATATGCAAGATCATGAGGGAGAAGGTAATTATATTTCTTTTTACCAAATTTATTAAAATTTCTAAGCTTTCTAGCTTTTGATGTCCTTGACACTTAGAGCAGCAACAAACATTTCTTCTCTGTCCTTGGTTATCTTCTGTATTGTTTTCCAGCTGCAATTCTTTTCTATCAGTTCCTATTCTCCTGTTCTCCTACATTTGGTTTTGAATGCAATGAAGATATTCCAAACTAAAACAAACAGATTTGATAATGGCAGTAAGACAAACATGTCACATGATAATATTTTAATTGAAAATGACATCCTATTAGTCTTGAGAGACAAAAGACGAGTTTTGTGTGAGGTGTTGCTTTCTCCTTGCACACTTTATATCAGCATTCCGCCTTAGTAAAAAAAAAAAGACCTGGACATCCAAAGGAAACATGAAAAAAATCTGTGTAAAGAAAGTTGAAAGATTGGGACCTGACATGACAAACAATTAGTAGAAAGGTGGCAAAATGACAACAATGGAAATCCCTTATGGAAGCCTTGTGTGTCAAACAGGACATGAAAAGGATATAGAAAGATAGATTCTGTCCTAGTCTGACTTCATCAGTTATTAGAATCGTTTTTAGAGCTGGCTGCCTGATAGATTTGTTTATGACAACAGTTTCCCAGTTTGGTGTATTTATCTCCAGCACTTTCAAGTCATTTGCTGACATTTTTTTTTTACCTCTTACCAGCTCTTCACACAAAAATATCTTTAAAATTCAGTTGTCCTATCTCCAGCATAAGTAACTCATCAATTTTAGACATTGTTAGCAGAAGCATTTGACAATGTTGAAATTGCATATATTCAACACATTGTTTAGTTATTCAAGTCTTTCATACTTGTTTTTTTTTCTTTCCTTCTTCTTCTTCTTCGAACACTCCATATCGACCACTTGTCAACCACTCTGTATGATTAGTATGTGATCTGAGCCTAAGAGAGATTGTACATTGTGCCAGTTATGCGCCACACGTAGGCCAGCACATCTGATTTCTGCGCTGCTTTTTATTTACTAGGGTAGCATCCCTAGGGCCTACCTCAGACGTCTCTTACAACATGCATTGTAGGTCACAGTGGTACTATTCTTTGCTTCCTTGTGGGCCCCAGCACCATACGGGCGTGTTTTTTCTTTTAATTTTGTTATCCTTTAGCTAAAAATATTTTTTACATATATCACATAGCATTTTGATTGTAACTCCTTTCTCCGAAGATTCTACACATCTCAACCCCGAGATGTCCTTTTCAAAAGACAATACAAACCAGTCTACTTCAGAAGTGAATGTCAAGCAATTTAACATGGATGAGGCCATAGCTGTTGCAATTGCTGACCTTGGTCTTCTGCCTAGTGTTGCATTCCAAACTAGAGTCATGCAGTTATCCCAGTTGAGTGCAGCTCATCAGTTGGTGAGTCAATACATAGAAAATATTTTAGTTGCAAAGAAAAGAACAGTTATAATAATAAATCAAACCAAAAGTAGCCAGATTACACTAGAAGAAGCAGCTCTAGAGATTATATATATTCGCAGCAGTATAAATAAAAATGGAGTAACAGATAAGGATGTCAAAATGGCTGCACTTAAATATAACAGTAATAGTAAAACAAAATAAAAATACAAAATGTAAGAGGAGCTTTCAGTATGTTAGTAAATGTATGAAATTAAAAGAAAATCATGCCCAATACTAAGCTAGGGATATTTAATTGAAATGTTAAGTCTGTCTATATGTATTGCTCAGAAACATGGAGAACACCAACCGCTACCAAAAAAGAGACAGGTTTTCATAAGTGGGTCAATATCATCATCAAACCGCTTGTCCTGAGCAGAACTGTGATGACCAAACAGTCCAGAATGTCTCTCTCTCATAGGCCAGATGCCCTGCCTCTGCAGCCGTCACGCTCAAATCATCAGTTACATCCTGAATCCATCTTCTCCATTGTCTTTCTTTCTCCTTTTTGCTGGAATGCCTTCTTCCATAATGGTCATCTCCAACCCTTCATGTCTCTTTATATGTCCAAAATACTTCAATTTTTCATACTTATTTGTAACATCAGCCAGTTTTCTTTGAGTTTGTTTTCTCTAGATAGATCTATTTGTTCTCTTCTATGTCTATGATTTACAAAGGACTCTTCTGTAACAATAGTAAATGAGTACCTGCTAAATATATATATCTGGGATAAGATCAAACTATAAAAGAATTATTTTTTCCATCAGCTGAGAAATATGAAAGTAATGTGAGATGAATGAAGTGCTGTCAGCGTCATAGAAAAATATCATAAATTTCTCACCAGGTTGTAGTGGTAGGGACACCAGGTTGTGGCAAATCGGAGTGTATAAAGACTTATGCAGTTGCAGAAAAGAAGCAAGGCAAGAGGATAATAGTGCAAAATATTTTCATCAAAGCTGTTGAGAGTAAAGAACTGCTTGGATATTATGACGAAAACACAAGGTATAGTTTGAAGTATATATTACTCTATTATATACGTATCTAGCCTGTGATGCTCTTGGTACTTAAGGCAGCAACAAATGCACACCATTCTTCTCTGTTCTTTGCCGTCCATTTTATTGTGCTCCATGCAAAGTCTTCTTGAGGAACTGAAGAGTGCTCGGCTATCCTGGTAGACCATAAAGAAAACAGCCAGAGATCAAGAAAAGTGGCAAACAACTGTTGAAGCCCTATGCTCCATGAGGAGCATAGAGGAATAAATATTGTTTTCCCAGCCATGATTCATTTCTTTCATTTCCTGTTCTACTTTTTTCCCTTCAGGTTGTTTTGGGTTTTCCAAATTTTAGTTTGCTCTCTGGTGTCCATCTCAGTGCAGTTTTTGTTACAGAAATAGTCCCTATGTGTATCCCATGTCCGATCCATCTCCATCATCTCTTTTAGACCGCCCGAGTGGTTCAGTGGCCCAAATTTGGGATGTAAAGAATAGAACCACTGTTACCTACCACGCATGTCGTGAGAGACGACTAGGAGTTTGGCTGAAATCGGATGCATGTGTCCTAAACATGTACAAGTCTATATGTTTAGAGGCCTACCAAACCAATGTGCAACGTATACATGTTCTTGGCAAAGATCAAACATATCACAAAGAGTGATTAAAATTGGTCGAAAGAACGAACGCAAAGAAAGAAGAATCTCTTTTAGATGATGTCCTAAAAGTAGACCTGTCCTAGTGTTTATGGTTGTCTCCGACAACTGCTGGACAATTCTCTTCCAACAGGGTCTGCTGATATTTTTTCTTTACAGTATAAACACTAATTGTTGTTCATTTCTCAAAGTGACTTTTCCTGTTGCCTTCCTATTCTCCTATACACAACCTAATATGGATGGTGCGATTTGTCACCTTCTGTTGTTTTTAGTAGTAGACATCAATTGTCTAGACATTTTTTTTTTTCCGATCCAGAAGTACTTGAGCTTTTAGCTCTTCGGCTCGGTGCCATGGACATCGAACCCTTCGGTTCGGTGCCACGAACACCGTAAATCTGGGGAATCTTGGCTTTTTCTGCCATCCCGTGGAATTGAACCCACACACAGAGGGATAGTCACCCGTAGTCCAACGCGCTACGAACACGCTGGGCAGACGGGCATTGTCTAGACATAAAAATAGGTGTTTGGGTGGACACACTGTCTTAGCTATTGAATGATTTATTACTTTCAACGCTCATGATCATAATTGGATGATCATGTGACAAAGTTGTGCATCTGACCATCAGAAAATGGTAAAGTGTCTGACTAAAATGTTCCTATCTCCCTCTTACACACACATAGAACAATATTTATGATCTGTTTAGTCATAATTACACTTGAGTTTTTCACTATATAATCAAGTATAACACACACACAAGGACACATAGATAATCCATCTCGAGTTTACAAGAATATATAAATAATTCCAAAATTCTGAAGCTGAAAAACATAACTGCACTCTGAGCGACTGAAACCGACCTGATTCTATCCTGACATACAACCATTTTTTGTTTCTTTGACTGCTTTCACTAAGTTCTAGCTTACTTCAATACCATAGTTTTCTATTTCCAATTTTGTTCTATATTTTATACCTCACTGTACTCAACTATTAATTCCATCACTTCTTAAAAATTAGAGAATGGAGAGAGGGCCTTTTTACAGTCCTGCTTTGGAAGTTCTGTGGGACAGCTCAAAGTAATTCATCCTCACAAAGAGAAACAGCTTTACAAATTTTGCAGATGGATGGAGAAGTCAGTACTACCAAATGCTCACCACCATCATCATTATCACCATCATTGCCACAATCACCAATCATCATCAATCTTCATCCATAATTTTTCAGCCACTGTTATCAACAAAACTGATCACTAAATACATTCTTTGTTGTTGTTTGTGTTTGTTTTATCAACCACTAGCTGTACCCTCTGGCGTGTTGCACGCTAAAAGAAATTGAATTTAAAGGAAACTCGGTAGAAACAATATTTAATAATTATTTTGGGTCATTGTCCTTTGTTCATTTTCTTGGAAAAAACTTACAATTTAACGTTTCATTTTAATTCTGTTTATTGAAGTGCTCTTTGATATACAATATTCTTTGTTTTTCCGTCTGGTGCGTTATCAATAAATCAGAAGGTTTTCTGACCATGAACAGGCCACATATAGCTGTCCATGTGAAAAGCTTGGATTTTCCAAATGTAGTCCACACACTTGTAGCGATTGTCCTTGTGATTTGTTGATGGTCATTGCAAAGGGAAGTCGACCGAAACTGCAAGCGTTTGAATTCGAATGGCATGTCGGCTGGAATCATTGGGATGCGTGGCAATAGTATATCTTCTTTAAATTTTCCATTTAAAATTGTACCTTCGATGATATTGTTCATCATATTTTCACTAAAAGCCTGGTACCGTTGCAAAGTTGTGGTGGATTGATGTTTCGAAGAAGAATGATAGGCACACCAATTTTCAATGTTAATAACGTGGTGGCATGCCTGGCAAATCAAGTGAATTCAAGAATTCAGTTGAATAATTGACAACTTCGTCTTGATTCATTACAGTATCGATGGACTTATACGTATCACTTGCCTGGTATTTTGTTTTGAATGCTCAAATTATGGCATATACACCCTTGTTTTTTTTTTTTTTTTGCTGCTAATATTGCACGTGCACTGAGCCACTGATGATCTTTGTAATTATGTGCAATATTTGGGAAAACTTTATGAATCAATTCGTCTGTGGACGCTATGATGTTACAGAAGTTTGTTGGCAATGTGAAACATCGTGTGGAATCATCGATTGACATTTTCCCATTCCGAATATCCAACAATTGTTTTACGAAACGTTCAGCGGTTTCATCATGTTGTAGTTGTATCGATATTGGTCTTCAAAGTCAATTCCTGTATGGTTGCCATAAAACTATGATTTCAGGCATGCATTAAGTTCATCAGCGGGTGTTGATCTTGGTATAACTGGTAGAGTTTGCCGGAAATCGCCAGACAATAAAATGAGTGCGCCACCGAAGAGCTGGTCATTTCCTCTCAAATCTTTTAGTGTACGATGAAGCGCTTCTAATGCTTTTTTGTGCGCCATAGTACATTCATTCCATATAATGAGTTAACATAATTGGAGTACTTTACCCATTGCAGAATTTGTGTTGATATTGCATGTTGGCGTCTCAGTGATTTGCATATTCAACGACAATTTCAGCGCTGAATGCGCTGTTCGGCCACCATCTAAAAAAGTTGCCTCAATTCCAGAAGATGTGATTGCTAGTGCAATATTATTTCGTGATCGCATGGTTGCCAAAATAAGTGAAATGAGAAAACTTTTGCCTGGCCTCCGGCGCATCTATGAAATACAATCCACCATTTTGGCTGGTAATTGCATGCATAATTCTGTCATATGCTATGCGTTGTTCTGGAATCAATTTTGGAAGATTTGTTTGAACAAAGTACTCAATTCGTTGATATCAAAGTGTTTCTCGTTCCAACTCACAATCGAAAGGTTGTTTGCAGATCGTTCTGGCGCATCCATTCCCAATTGCACAGTGCTTTATTAGTGATTGCCAAACATATGTCCTCAATTGAAACCAATGCCTCATTATATACGTTTGGTGTGAATTGAATGTCAGGATTTTGATTCGCTGCACGCAAGCGATGTAGGATGTCTTCACACATGTAGTCTTTGTATTTTTCCCAAAGTTCTTTTGGATTGGATGGGAAGCATGTTGTTAAAATTACTGCAAATAATGTGCGTATTTGCTAAGTGTCGTGCAGTATTGGATGCATCAGCAGTAGAAGTGTCCCAATGCGCATCGTTTTCAAGAAGATTTAATTCTTGGCAAGCTTCACGAAAAGTAGCACATACGTGACCGTTAACTGTTCTCAATTCTTGGAAGGATGTTGGTCCATGTTTGTTGATTAACAGTAATCGCAAGTAAAAGCATTCTGCATTGTTTGGATGAACAGTGTACAAGCGGCCTAACGTGTTGGTCGAATATAAATTGGAATGTTCTTCAACTGTTTTACCTTGTTTGCGACGTTGAAACTTTTTCACTACTGCATTCCATGTGTAGTATGTTGGCAGTTCAGAGTAAAGTAGCGTCTTTGCAAATATATCATCTCTACACAATGAGAAAAATGCAGTTAACGTTGTTGGCAATGGTGACAATGCTCGTGCATGTGCATTTTCTGTTGTGAAGTACACGCGCTGTACATTTTCAAGGTGCACTGCCAAATGAACAACTGTTGGATGTCGTTCATGGATTGGAAATTATAAAATGCGCCATACTGCTTCATTGCTACTAATGTAACGTCCCAGTTGATAATGCTCGATTTCATCGATGGATGCAGTTATATTTGCCACTCCAAAACTGCCATATTGCTTCCTTTGTTGACATATTTGCAAATGTACTTGATCGATTTCACCGAATTGCAATACTCGATCGAATGTACTTGATCGAGACAAACAGATGATGAACAACGAATGTCAGGATTTTGATTAAAACTGTAGCAATACATGCATAATCTATCCATTTTTCCAATAACCACATTTGGATGAAGACTGTAATCATAATTAGTATTGTAATGGAATGCACCTAGATTTAAATCAGCGTGCAGTGTTTGTCTGGATAGAGTAGTGCGTATCCGAACGGTTTGCAGACTTGCTTCCCATTGCTCGATTGTTTCAGCTGAACGGACTTGAGCAGTGCGTACTAGATTGGTTCCTAGTCTTGCTTCACGTTGCTCGTCTGTTTCAGGACGAACGGGCTTCAGCAGTGCGTACTCGAACAGTTTGCAGTCTTGCTTTCTGTTGCTCATCTGTTTCTGAAGCTAGTAATGCCTTTCTCTTTCGTGCTCTAGGTGTAGATGGGCCAATAGCTTTTCGTTTGGGAGGCATAATTGCAAATGTGTGGAAAATTCATGAAGAGCGTGTGGAAATAACTGCATTTTGTTCGTCTTCACACACGGAATTAAATATCACTGTTGATGTTTCGCTGGAATAAATAAAAAAATTAGCATTTGATTAAATTCTATTAGGAAATGCATAGAAACTTCGCGTAAAATGTTTTGAAAAATTGTTGTAAACTGTATGAATCATTTGTCGAAACTACTCACGCGCCACCTATTACGAAATGGTTGTACTAATTTAGAATTGCACGCCGCTATAGCGGTCAATGGTATGGATTGATTTACAAAATAATAAATGGTAACCCTGTTTCTGTCGTGTAATCTAATATTGGGTAATATTCATACATATAACGTGTACATCAGGTAAACGTTGATGGCAAAATAACCATCTTGCCATTTATAGAAATGCGGGCCAATAGCTTCCCTCAAATGAACGTATTCCTCGGATCGTAGTTTTGTTTGGTTTAATCGAATATAGAGCAATTTTTGCCAACATAGCTAACAAACATTGATGGAATAGTTGGCGATAACTTAAATATGATTTGCAGTATCTATGATCATGATTAGAAACAAACCTGGATTGCGTATTTTAAATTCAGCTTGTTTGAAAAATTGACTTGAATCATACGTCATCAAATCGTGTAGATGCGCATACCGTAAACTTCCGGAAGAAACTCTCGATGAAATTTGCGTTTTCGATTTTTTAAAAGATTTTTCTCTAAAATTGTCAGCGCTACATATTTAAAACTATGACAGGTAGCATTCCGACATCAAAACAAACATAAACAAACATATCCTGTAAATTTCAGCTAAATCTGATGTGTATATACTAATACGTACACGTAGCCTTCGGAAACGTTAATGGCAATTTGGTTAGAAACTCTCGATGAAATGAGCGTGTTATTATTTTTAGATTTTTTCGAAAAGCTTCAGCGCTACCTATTTCAAACTGTGACAGGTAGCATCCCGACATCAAAACAAACATATCCTGTAAATTTCAGCTACATCTGTTCAGTAGTTTCCGAGTCTATAGGTAACAAACAAATATACATACATACATACATCCATTTTTATATATATAGTAGATTTGATAACCACTCTTTGTGATCTGTTTGAGTTACACTGTAGATAATGTGTGCGTTGTGGTGTATTATTTAGGCCAGATGCATCTTAAATACGACACGGGATGGTATACTTGTTTTCCTTTCTAGCCGATGACAGTCTCATCATCGCTGGCTGGGTACCATATGTTTATTCTGGCATAGATGTGTGTTCCCTCTAACTGGATAGATTTTCAACCACTAAATATACATATATGACTTTCAAACATTAAAACTCTGCAGTATCAATGTCTATGCATTCTGGATGCTCCCATAGGTTATATGTTAATTGAAGCTATTTACTGAAGATGTCAGTGATAGAGTACTTACATAGAAACTCTTGCGATGATTAAATATTTGTCTACCAACTCATAGAGCCACAGTTGTCTGCGAACTCACTTTTTAGACATGGGGTTCTTGTTCAATTCCACAGTGGGCATGGAATATTTTTCCAACCATAATGGCGCTTAGATCGACCCAGTCTCAATTAAGTACCAGAAAAAGAACTGGGAAATAAAGGTGGCTGACATGATGTTGACCAAATCACCCATCGCATGCAGATGGTAAAAGAAATACAGACCTAATACCATTTTCATCCAATATACCTCGAGGTATAAAAGGGCTCTCCCTACCAACTCATGCAGTCCTGGTATCCATTTTCAGCCAAGTGACTGAGGAAGGAGCTGTTCTGAACTTCAACAACATTAGTTGGTGCCTAAGTCCAACTTACTCTCACCAATCTGCTCCACCTACCTGTTATATGTGTATGTTATGTATGATTTGATAATTTATCAGCCATGGGGACTTCTAATAATTATTAATAATAATAATCATAATTCCTCTCGTACCGTTATGCGTTACATAGGGCCTGCAAGTAATTTCTCCATACCACTCTATCCTGGGCAACTCGCTCAATCTCCTCCATAGAACTGAGACCGGTATTTCTTGCCTCTCTCAGCAATGTTCATTTCAGGGTCTCCTTAGGTCGTCCTCTCTTTCTTGAACCCTTTGCATCCCATTTCAATGCCTGCTTTGATATTTATTGATTATTTCTTCTGAAGGTGTGTCCAACATATCTCCATCTTCTCTTTCTTATAACAGTTGTCACTAGTGGTTGAGCAGACATTTCTCTGATTTCATTACTAGTTCCATTTTATATTCATTCTAATAATAATTGCTGCGTTATAATTAGTTTAACAATTACAATGGTTCCTATTTAATATGATTTTTTTCTTGTTTTCACCCAGTGTGATGGCTACCAAATGGAGTTGCTTCATGCAATATTGAATCACAATGGATCAGTGGTACTAGCAAATAATGAGAGAATTAGGATTCCTGATGATGTCAAATTTTTTTGGGAAGTGAGTACTATACGCAAAGAAAATATCTAAGGTTGCGAAGTTAGAAACGGAATTACCCATTAAGATCACTCATGGCTTATTTACATATCAATATCAGCCCATTCCTCCTCAATTGGATCTTTGCGGCCCTCTTCCAGCGAAAGATAGTGTTTAAATGTGGCAGTTGGGCGTCATCAGCAACAACAATCCACCTGGCTTACCACAGGGGTCACCATTATCCCCGGTGTTGTTCAATGCCTATACTGTGAGCATCACAAAAGAGCAGATCACGGGTAGAGGAAGGACAATGTCATATGCAGATGATGTGTTGGTGTATCGTCAGGGCAAGGATAGAGAACAGCTTGTGGAGGAACTTCAGTCAGAACTCGACCGCATAGGTAGATGGTGCGTTGAAGCAGGAGCATTGGTCAACCCCACAAAAGCAGCGGTGACATGGTTCTCTTTAAACAACCACATCGTCAACACTCCAACACCATCTGTGGTTTTGTGTTCAGAGGTAGTGGAGCGATCTCAGTCTATGAAATACCTGGGGTTGCGTTTTGATCGTAGTCTAGCTTTACGGAACACATAGCTCATGTGATAATGAAGGCGAGGAAAGGTTTGCTGGCGATGAGGGTAATGGCTGCGGCGGATTGTGAACAGCGCCATCTTTGTATTTTATACCAGGGTCTGGTCCTTTCTGTGCTTGAGTATGCGCTGGCGATCCTGACTCTCAGTCATAGTCAGATAGAACGACTGGAAAGAATACAGAACGAGGCGATCGCATTATACTTGGTTGCACTAAAGACACGTCGTGCAGGGCGATGCGCTATCTCCTTGACTATCCTACTATGGAGTATAGAATACTGATGAGCCGTGCAGAGCATACCTTGAGTCAATGCTGACACACAACATCCTCTGCACTTGGAAATAAAGAGACAAAAGGAAATAGGTTAAAAGAGGAAAATCTTGGATGGGTCAGGCCGAGGACTGTATTGAACAGGTGTGTACACTTGAAGACATTGATCCCGGTGAAGAATGGATACCGGTGCCAAGAGCAATCGCTACATCCTTTTCTGTATGCATCGAACTTGATAAAGAATGCAGGCAACACAACCCACTTGTTGTGGAGGCAGAGGTTCAGGCATTAATTTCTGAGAAAGCATCTGAGCATGATGTAATCATTTATACGGATGGTTCGGTGATTCGACATGTGCGGAGCTCGTGGGCTTTCACTGCTCAGGTCGGAGGTGATGTTGTGAAGGAAGACAGTGGTGGTTTTGCCGTGACTACAAGCAGTCTCACTATGGAAATCATGGCGGTTACCAAAGCGATGATTTGGCTAGAATCACAGACTTTTATCCATGCATGTTTTCTCAGTGACTCAATGAGTATGCTCAGGAAGATTGAAACAGGATGGGCTAGGAGACATTGGATAGAATCGCTGGGGAGGTCTAAGCTGACAAAGATCAGTTTTATTTTTGTACCAGGGCATGCAGGTGTAAGGGGAATGAACGTGCGGATAGGCTTGCAGGTATGGCTGCTGTCCAAGCGGACGAGCAATGGACCAGGCTGATATTATAAATTCCCTAAGGGAGAGAGGCGTGTACATGATTCACGTAATAGCGGTGCATCCACAACACTAACCAGACTGCAAGAACTCAAAGTTAAGTGTGGTGTAGCTAAACAAGAACGCTATGCTGGCAGACAAAGAAGAATTGTAAACCAACAAAGAACCGGTGTCGTTAGTCGCCACCCGCTGATGGACATACTGAGGAGAGATCGGAGCACTTATGGACTAATTTGTTCGGCGTGCAGTGATGGTGATCCGACGACTAAACGACTAAATTACATATCATCATCAAATGTCTTGAGCATATTGCCACCCCAACAGTCCTCCGGAATTTCTCTCTCTCATAGGCCAAATGTCCTGCCTCTGCAGCCATCATATTCAACCCATCAGTTACATCCTGAATCCATCTTCTCCGTGGTCTTCCTCTTCTGCTCTTTGCTGGTATGCCTCCTTTCATGATGGTCTTATCCAGCCCTTCATGTCTTTATATATGTTCAAAATACCTCAATTCTCTTTCTTATTTGTAGCATCAGCCATTTTTCTTTGATTTTGAGTTATTTCTGGATAGATTTATTTGTTCTCTTCTCTGTCCATGATATACGAAGGGCTTCTGTAACAATTATATTCAAAAGCACATATTTACATATAAATAATAATAATAATTATATATATATATATATATATATATATATATATATATATGAAATGAAAATCGTGGCATATCCTAAAGGACGTAGCCATCAACCACAATAAACTAGTCGTTGATTTTCTAGGCACCACTTATATGTTCAGTAGTTTGCCATTGCTTTCTGAGCGGTGAGGTCTATTTTACCTTTGTGTAAAAATCCACGGAAATAATTTGCTTCCAAACTTGCCCACCGTGGGGTTTGAACCAGGTATGCTTTGGTTCATGATCAAGCTCACTACCGCTTGAGCTACAGACACTCATATATATATATATATATATATATATATATATATATATATATATATATATATAAACCTGTTTTCTTATTATGGGATATATTGAGGAATATGGTGTTAGCACATATATTTTTTTACTTTACTGGAACCAGGAGTTGAGTGGTCAGAATAACATGGCTGTCTTTACTTTCCAGTGTTTCTCTAGTATCCATTTGAGACTGGGTCAACCTGAGAGCTGTTACAGTCTGAAAAATTCCACCATATATAGAACTATATATATAAAATACAGAGTCTTCTACAACAGAACTTTCAGGAAAGAAAGCGAGAGGCAAACTACAAACAAGATGGATAGTTGACATAGAAGAATTCTATCAAAAAGCAAAAGTAACTATCACCCAGATCACTAGAGCAGTACAAGACAAAAACAGAAAACCCTGGCACTGAGCAACAACCCGGTAACATTGTTATAACAAAACAGAAGAAGAATATATTATACTTTGCCAAAGTGAGAAAGAGAACAAGAGATGGAGCACAGAGAAGAGAGAAACAAAGACAGGAAATACCATTAATAATACAGCAAATTTTAACAAGAAAACAAAACAAATATGAGTCAGACCAATTCATAGATTACAACAACCAGTGACCATTCACCCCAAACAATAAGTAATATTTCCATATATTCAAATTTTTTTCAAAATACATCTTCTTCTTCTTTTATCCCTCCATATTGACCACTTGTTAACCACTCTGTGTGATTTGTATGTGATCTGAGCCTAAGATCGATTTTACGTTATGTCAGTTATTATGTCACCTACAAGTAGGCTAGCACATCCGATTTCTGCTATGCTTTTTATTTACTAGGGTAGCTTCCTAGGTCCTACATCAATCGCCTCTTACAACATGTCTTGTAGGTCACAGTGATACTATTCTTTGCTTCCCTTGCGGGCCCTGCACCATATGTGCGCCTAATACATCTGAATCTAATCAAGTTTGACTTTCACCAAAATATAAGCTTCATAATTGTTTCTTTGCAGCTGGACAGTCTTGAGAACATGTCACCATCATTCCTGGCTACAGCTGGAGTCCTGGTCATGAACTCTTCTGATGTCGGCTGGAAGCTGATGTTTATGCAATGGCTGGAGCACAGACATGAGCCTGACAAGGAACTTCTCAAAGGTTTGTCTTTGACTGAGAATAGAAAATTAATATTTATGGTAAATATTATAATGTTGGCAGTTTTATTTTGCATCCTCACTTCTCACCACATAGACATTATAGTCTTCTTCTTCTTCGAACGCTCCACATCGATCACTTGTTAACCACTCTGTGTGATTTGTATGTGATCAGAACCTAAGTGCAATTGTACATTGTGTCAGTTATGCGCCTACAAGTAGACCAGCACATCCGATTTCAGCACTGCTTTTTATTTACTAAGGTTGCATTCCTAGGTCCTACATCAGTCGCCTTTTACAACATGCATTGTAGGTCGCAGTGGTACTATTCTTTGCTTCCATGCGGACCCCAGCACCACACGAGTGGGAGTATAATCAAAAGGGATGTTTTGATTGTTTTGAAACAGTCCTCAACTTTAATCTCTAGATGTGTTGCTTGTTGTTTGTTTCTTCTTTCCCATTTACAATGATAATTTACATATCTGCCCTTCAGGCATTCAGTTCTACATGTATAACATGTAGTTCCGAATCCCTAAATTGCTGGATAGATTTAGTGTCCTCATCCAACTGGAGACATATATGTGGGTTGTAGGCAAAGACAAGAAGTTTGTAATCTATTATTAATTGAAGTCAAAGAACAAAGCTGCTTTTATTTTAAATGACAAGAGGAAGATTTGTGGAAGCTAATACTGGGCCTGAATATTGAACGTGTGAAAGGTATGAAAACAAAGCAACATTATTAAACAGAATTGATTTGTCTGAGACATAAAGCCATAAAAGCAATTGCAGTAACCTACCAGATGACACCATTACTGCAACACCCAAGATGGAAGTAAAAATACAGATGATAAAACATATTTTTCTACCAACACTATGTTACCAGTGTCAAACTGGTTCCCTGACAGCAACACACCACAGAGAGCTCACAACGTGTGAAATGAAGTGCTTGAGGAAGGCGGTGGGGGTCACCAGGAAAGATAGACTACAAAACGAAAACATCAGAAGCAGAGTGGGCAAAATTCCATGCACCAAATGTGTTGCTAGACAACAAATGCAGTTCTGACATTTAATGAGAGTGGAATAATACAACCAACCACCAAAGAGCCAAGGGTAGACCAAGAAAAAGATGGATAGACAATAACAAGACCACACTAAATAAATATGAATATAACACAACAATAGCGACTCATCTGTCCCTGGAGCAGTAAAGCAAAGCTCTCATCCCTACAGTTAACAGCAGAGTAGACAACCAATTCCATCATTCACCTGGGGAAAGACAATAGACAATAGATAGACTGATTCATTTTGATGCACATCTTATAAGATATTTTTATCCTTGCAGAATTTGGTAACATCTATCTGGAAAAGGTTATTGACTACATTGTTCACTGTACCAAGCCAGCCATCTTTGACAGCAAAAGCAGACATCAGGAAAAAACACCACAGTTCAAACGAGTTATCTCCCACTCCGTTTTCAACATGATATGCACTTTTACCAAACTTCTGGAGGTCAGTTATTTATTGTTTTCAGAACAAATCTTGATTGTAAATTTCAGTAATAAATGCCTTAAGGAGCCAAATTAGCAGTGGTCTATGTGCTCCAGTAGAATCAATTATACAGTTGGCCAGAGCTTCAAAAAGAGTACAATATAGTGTATCTAAGAAATTAGGTATATGTCTATATTTATCAATATATCTAAATGAGTATAAAGTTGAAGAATTGACTTTGCAGAATCGCCTCCCACTTGCAGAGAGTATTACACAACATATGAACTCTTTTTTTTTAATTCATCACCCCTCACATGGCGAGCTTGAAGGGGCAGATGATCAGTTGGTGGACAGAAAAAACCCATTAAAGACATTCTTAAAGTGATCATCATTATTCATATGAGCAGTGTCAACAACATCACCATCCACAATCGTAGCAATAATCACCATCACCATCATAAGGACAGAAGCCTTAAGGATATGTTGGTTCACAGTCGCCTCAAGCCTAACATCCAGAGTCATTTTGGCACCATCCAGTGTGGCCGTCGGCGCTGCAACACTTGTGCTTATGTAATACAGACCCACACGGTGTCTTTTCCAAAAGCCACGTTCGTTGTTGAAGACAGTTTCACGTGCGAGTCCGTAATATTATCTATGCCATTATCTGCAAGCGGTGCAACAAGGCCTATATTGGGAAACCGGCAGGAGACTCAGTGACCGATTCGCCCAACACTTGCGCGATATACGCCAATGCTCTGTGACCCCTGTAGCTACCCATTTCAATGATACTGGCCATTCAGGAGCTTGCGATGTCAGGTCACAGCCATCCGATCATGTTCCTCTGATGATCGTAGTCGATTTGCTCTGGAGAATCGGTTGATTTCTTTGTATGGTACCTTGCGACCACGCGGCTCAACGTATTACATTCTTATGCTTCTTAGTACTTTCTCTTCCCATGCTTTGTAATCTCTATGGGTATATGTTGCATGTATTACATTCTTATGCTTCTTAGTACTTTCTCTTCCCATGCTTTATAATCTATATGGGTATATGTTGCATGTATTCAAGTTATATATTTACTAGATGTTTCATTGTTTCTTTTCTATTTCTAGTTTTTATGTGTGTTTTTTGTTTACATTTATTTCGTTATTCGTTTTTATTCCAGATTTTCCTTAGATACGTTGGTATTTGGTCGTCCATTTGTGTTTCATTTTAATTTGTCACTCCTGTTTGTTCGTTGCTTGATAAAGGCCTTGTTGGTCGAAACGTTGCTGTTTATCGTCACTGTTTATGTATTTTGTAAAACTATAGTACTTTGTTTGTACGTGTTTCACAATCGTAGCACCAACATTGACACTCATGTCAGTTTTTCATGTCCATGCTTCATTTAGGTATATGTAACTATATTGCTTTATTGATATGGATGTTGGAATGTCTTCTTGAAGGTTCTGTTGAATCCACTAAATGATCTGAGTGCTGATGACTGTGAGAAGTACTTCAACTATGCTGCTGTTTGGGCCTTTGGTGGGACTTTAGCTGAGGAACACAGACAGGAGTTCTCGAGCTGGTGGAGAGAACAGTTTGGGAAACGCATTAACTACCCTAATGATGAAACTGTAAGTATTAAATAAATGAAGAAAATATGATGAAGGTCTAAAAAGTCAGGAAACAAATTAAGTCTACAAGCTCAAATCTGACACCTTTTAAAGACATTTCTGAGCATTATGGATTTATTTTCTCACTGTATCAGTTATATCTGCTGTATAGGAAGTCTGAATTTCTTTGCTTCTGTTGTATCCTTTCCTTGATAAAGACCCTGTGGTCAAAATGTCAATTTTATTTTTTGTACTTTGTAAAACTACAATACTTTGTTTTGACTTATTTCGTCCAAGACGTTTCTACAGTGTTGCACCAATCGTCATCATACTTTTCTCACTATTTAAGCAGGAGGCTACTCCACCATTGCTGCACTAACCACAGAAATACTTCTGTAATGAATTTATGTTTTCATTTAATGATGATTGCTGTAGTAATTTATTTTACACAATAAGGCTTCTAGTTCATTGCACACAATAGTTCTATGATTTCCTTTTTACGCTATTCATAGAGTTTTAAATATATTCCCCCAGTTTATCGGAGGCTGAGTTAGAGCTCATCATCATCAGGTGTCGTGCCGGCTGGCGTTTGCGATCATGGATCTCCACAAATCTCTATCTTTGGTGTTTGCTATCAACTCAAATGTTAACGCTCTACCATGCCACGAAGTCAGGCCATCACAAATTTTCTCTCTCTGTCTTCCTCCGTTTATCTACCCTCGATTTTACCAGTTGTCACAATGTGTTCTAAAGTTAGAGCTAACAATCAAAATCTATAAAGGTGTCTATGTTACAGAAAATGCAATGAAAAATTGAAATAGAGTTAGAAACAATTTCAGCACTATATTTCATTAGAGAGCTGATTAAAAAAAACTAAACTAAATATTAGTAAAAAGTTGCATCACTATGTTATGAAAGAAGACAGTGGTGGTTTTGCCGAGACTACAAGCAGTCTCACTATGGAAATCATGGCAATAACTAAGGCAATGGTCAGGCTGGAATCACAGACTTTAATCCATGCATGTTTTCTTAGTGACTCAAGGAGTATACTCAGGAAGATTGAAATAGGATGGGCTCTGAGACAATGGATGGAGTTGCTGGGGAGGTCTAAGCTGACAAAAATCAGTTTTAGTTTTGTGCCAGGGCATGCAGGTGTAAGGGAAATGAACGTGCTGATAAGTTTGCAGGTATGGCTGCTGTGCAAAGTGGGCAAACAATGAACCAGGCTCATATTCTAAATTCCCAAAGGGCGAGAGGTTGTGTACATGATTCAAGTAATAGTGATGAATCTACAACACTAAGCAGACTGCAAGAATTCGAAGTCAAGTGTGATGTAGCTAGACAAGAACACTATGCTGGTAGCTACAGAAGAATAGTAAACCAACACAGAACCAGGGTTGTTAGTCGCCATACGCTGAGAGACATACTGAGTGGTAGATCGGAGCACTTATGGACTAATTGGTTGGATGTGCGGTGATGATTATCAGACGACTAAACGAAACTATGTTAAGCACCAGAGCTTATCATAACACTGTGAGGCAAAACCGGATTGGAGAAAACGAACGAAACACCAGAGCAATGAAATGGATCTTGGAAATAATGTTGTTTTTAACTGATGTTTTTGTTTGTGAGGTGACTTGTTGAAAATTTTGTACTGCTAGTATGGTTTGCCAGATGGCTTGTTGCATTCTTGAAGTTAAAATATGTTCAAGAGTCATGACATTCATTTTTTTAAATTTAAAGAAAAATAATAAAATGCATTTGATTTATGAATGCAATGAAATTTCAATTTGCACGAATAAACATTTTTGATCCGAATTTGTTAGAATAAATATTGAAAAACACTTTTGAAGTGAAAAAAAAGTATTTTAAAAGAACGTGAATGAAATATAACTTCTGTATAAAAGCTGCACTATATATTTTAGGCCACAGGTTTTGTGTGTCTATTTCTTGAAGACAAGTTTCTCATTATTACAGGTATTTGACTATGTTGTGGACAATGAGACCCGCAACTTCAGCAAATGGAGTGATCTGGTACAATCTTACATGGGTACAACTAACAAAAGTATTCCTCAAGATGCATTTGTGCACACAGTTCATACAGAGGTATTGTAATCCTGTTATAGTTTACTATTAGGATTTATCTATTAAGTCTCATCGTCTGTCCACAATATTAGACAAACGGTGTGGAGAAAAACAAATAGAGGATACAACCCAGAGCATAACAGTATAAATACATTAAACAGAAAAGCACAGTCTTCAGACTTAGAATGGGACACTGCAGTCTCAGAGCACACCTCCATAGAATGGGTCTCATAGACTTGGCTCCCTGCATCTGTGGAGCACCAAAGCAGTCCTCAGAGCACATCCCGCAAGACTGCCCCAGTCTGAGCAGTGTGAGAATGGAGATCTGGCCATGAGAAAAAACCCTACAAAACAAACTATGGGAAACCGGTGAAGACCTCAAGCGCACCGCCCTGTTTATGACACATACCAGAGTAGTCGCATAGCAGAAGTTGATCACAGAAGAAGAAGAAGAGTCCACAATATTGTGTCTTTTTGCAACAGTTGCAGTTTTGAACATTCATAATTACACAATTTTGTCCACCATAGTGCAGGTGTTGATACAAGTACACATGGCAATGATCAATCTACTAGTCCTCTCCATTTATCACAGATGTTGAGCCAGTGTTCTATGCAATTGAAGATAATGCATGATACTAATTTGACAGAAAGGTTAACGGTGTCACAGATGAGAAGCATTTTGAAGGAAACTGATTGATTGATTGACTGATTGATTGATTGACTGATTGATTGATTGATACCACCATCATCATTGGACTTCGGTGAGTAACCATGTGTGCTCCGATCTCTTTCTTACAACGGAAGATCTCAACGTAGCACCGCGGGGGTCCCCAATGTAATTTTTGAAGATCATGAAGATGTTTTTGTAGGAACTTTTATTTTTAATCTTTTCTAATGAATTTTGCCAGGGCAGCGACTTTCCAGCCTGCTCTTCTCGATTTTGAACTACCAAGGGTTCTTTTACGTGCTCAAATTGAACATGGGACCTACGTTTTATTGTTTGTCTCCAATAGGACTAGGAACTTGATCTCACCTACACTGAGATCCGGGATCTCTGGAAAAATATCCAGATGGTTCCACGAGGGAACGGATCTAGTACCTTTGGCATGAGAGATGAGTGCCTAACCTCTATGTCACAAAAGTGGAAACTGTAACCGGAAACCTATGAACATCTTCTTACGTTTTAGCATTGAATGAATTTTGTGTTTGCATTCTGTGATTTACAAAGTGAACTCAACATTTGAGTTACCGAAGGCAATTGAATATCTTAACATTTTTTATGGAGCTCATAATATTTTTCAAAAATTTTTTTTTTTTTTTTTCGTTCGCTTTCAAGTCAGACGAAGTTTCATCTCTGAAACTGATTTTTGCGTGAAAATCCGTTTTCCAATTTCTTACAATGGCAGCAGCGTGCACATTGTAAATTACTTTACACTGGCAGCCGTGTGCTCAATGTACTCGTAATTAGTATTCCCTCGCCATACAGGCAGATTTTCTCCGACTTCAGAGGTACTCACGTTATCGTCCTGAGTAAGACCAGGGACTCGAACAAATGCCGGACAGTAGGTTCGAACCCGAGCTATGAGGTGTCTCACAGCTAGCAGGCCGAGCTACTATCAACTACTCTAGGCAGTCCCCGTTGTAATACTTATTAGCATACTAGATTTTGGTGTTATTTATTGGAATTTTAACTGAGAATTTGCTGTGCTTGATGTTCTGAAATGTTTTGCAAATAGCAAGTAAATTAATGTATTTAACTGCTTGTAATCTTTTTTGATATAAAGGAAAACTGCAGTAAAACTATGTAGCAATGGCAAAACCTGTAAAAACACAGTACTGTAGTTTTACAAAATACAAAAACAAATTATGAAAAAAAGTACCTTTGTCAAAACGTTGCTGTGTATTGTTATTGTTTTTGTATTTGATAAAACTACATTACTTTGTTTTTATATAATTCGCAATTTTTTTCATGAGTTATTAATTCTGATTCAATTTAATTGTTTCCTCCAGCAACTGCTACATCTTCTTAGCTTGTTGACTGATGCTGGGAAATCTGTCATGTTGGTTGGGGAAAATGGCTGTGGAAAAACAGCAATTCTCAATGAACGGATACATACTGTTTGCTCTGGAGAGGTGGCAGAAGTACTGTCATTGACTGTATATGCCAACAGGTACTGGTTACGCACTTTTTTGACTATTTTTTGTTTTCTATATATTTTGTTATATTTTTTATTTATAGTTTTAATTGTTTATAAATCTTCTAAGTGATATTTGCAGAAAAATGATAAGAATCCAATGGACTGCTAAAATGACTAATGTGACGGTGTTGAAGCAAGACACAGAGAAAGATTATTATCAATATAAGAAAAAGGCAGTCATCATTTTTCAGGCATGTGATGAAAAAGGGAGGTTTAGAACATGTTGTAACAAATGGTAAAGTCGAGGGGAGATGAGACAAAGACAGAGAGGGAACATTTTGGATAGCCTGACTGCATGGCACGGAAGCGTCAACATCTGAGATGATAGCAAACACCAGAGACATAGATTTATGGATACGTGCTGGGAATCCCTTGCGCAAGATCGCCAAATGTGGCGCTGTAACAACAAAGAGGAACCCGAATAGCTGAGAATCATCGTATTGTTGAGTCACAGAGAAAACGAGCAGCGCGAAAAGACAGAGCACACAACACGCATATGTCTAACCTTGATCATGTATGCCCCACCTGTGGTCGGGGATTCTGTTCTAGGATTGGACTCTACAGTCACCTCCGCACACACCAGAGAGGTGCAACAGTACACGTCTGAGATTGTTGTCATCATCGCTTGCGATGGACGGCTATTAAGATTTATGGAGATCCATGATCGCCTACGTGAGCTGGCATGGCACCTGATGATGATGATGATCAGGTTATATAACACTAACTTTCTGAAATATGCCCAGTGGTGCTTATGAAGTAGTGAAAAGGGGTAGAAGAAAGTGAAATAAGAACTAACTAGAAAATAGTTTCAGTTTCAAATATCTTCATTACACTTCTGACACGTTCATAGGAGCTCCAATCTCCTTCACAATATCCCCAACAGCATTCATTGACTAACCATAACAGTTGGAAGTTGATTGATGAGTCTACTCATACAGCTGTTGTGCTTCTCTTTTCTGGCCCCTTGAATCTGAAATCCAAGTTCCTGTAATCTAGCTTCTGGCGGGAATTCGTTTAGATGATAGTCTAATAACCTCTTTGTGGCTACACTCCATGAGGGAGTTCATAATGCCAGATCTATCCAGTGGCGGCTCAGGACCATTTTTTTTGGTGGGGCCAGACCAAAATTTGCGGAAAAATCATGATTTTTGGGTTAGGTTATATTTTAATTCATAAAACATTTACACGTTAAACATTATATTTTGGTGGGGCCCGGCCCCACTTGCCCCTAATGACGACACATAAATGGATCTATCCATTGGCTGACCCCTGATATAGTGGCAGAGCCATTCAGTCTGTCCACTCTCTCATTGCCATTGACACCCATATGCCTCAAAACAAATATGAATGTAATTCTGTGAATTGTTGGCCGCTGTGGAGATTAAGTCTATTCTCTGTGCACCAAATCAGCCTTCACTTTCTGAATCGAACTCAATGAATTACTCCAAATGCACACATAAGTATAGTTCTGTGACTCAAGACAGAGTATGGCCTTTGCCATCTTCAGTAGCTTCATTGTCATGCTACTTATTGTCATAATAAATGCACCACTGGCTTCCTTGATCTTTCTGACATTTGAGCTTGAAGAGAAATCCCAGGCAGACTTTTGGTGGCGAAATACTGATCCTTCTGTGTAGATCACAATGTCACCCTCACTAAAGTTTTCAGCAATGATGACCTTGACATCTGCATTCACTGCCACAGGATTAATCTCTCTGCACCCTTTATCGAATTTGCTAGAAAATAGTTAACAGAAGGTGAAACTAACTCTCTTTTGTTTGTTTGTTATTTTAGCTGACAAAGCAAAAGGCTCACCTAACATCCAAATAAACAATGAAGAACTCCAGTGTGTAGAGAGCTACGAATATCTGGGCTCAATAATTAACAATAACGGTAACTGCTCCAAAGAGATCTCAAATAGCAATCAAGAAGTTAAACACAATGAAGAACATGTGCAAAGCACCAGCAAAATACTAAAATTAAAAATATTGAGAGCATGCATTTTTCCAGTATCTACTTATGGTTGCGAATCATGGACTATTACACAAAAATTAAGAACGAAAATTCAGTCCTTCGAAACTAAATGCTACAGAAAGATCCTACGAATACCATGGACAGAAAAAGAAAGAACACTGATGTCCTGAAAGAACTAAATGTTAAAGAGAATTGGCTGATAAACAACATACTATACAGAAAAATTACATACTTTGGTCACATCAAGCGTCACGATGGTCTGGAAAGAACAATACTAGAGAGCAGGGTCCCAGGACGCAGAGGCAGACCCAGAAGAAGATGGCTACAAGATATTAAAGAAACCATGAACATGACCATCGACGAAGTGGGTGAACTGGCAAGAGACAGAGTGAATTTCAGATGTGCTGCAAAGAGAGCAACGTCCTATAAAGGATACGCACCTTGATGATGTGTTTTGAAACGAAAATTACACCTTCCTGTTTTGCTGCTCATTTCTGCCTTATTTTGTTTGCAAAATGAGATTCTTGATAAATATACAGTGTATCAAAAAAAGAGAAAATTGATCTTGAAGTAATATATTTTTTTACCAGGTTTACAAATGCCAGGATGCTTTTTGACAGACTGGATGAAAAACTTGAGTGGAAACATGGTCGGACATTCATTCCTCGTGGAAACAAAAAACTATTGTTTTTGGTGGATGACATCAACTTATCTCAAGTAGGGAGTGTAGCAGTTTAATCAGTATTAAAATTGTATGTCCTTAATGAGACAACAATTCTGCATGAACTATGTCATCTTTTATCTGTAACAGGTGATAGCTAGATTCATAAAGACCAGAGGCAATAAACAGTCTATGGTAAAGTTTGAGCTAACAGGGATATTTATGAAAATAGGTAGTATGACAGTTTTACTAAAGCTGTGACCTGGATTTGATGTCCCATGTCACTCACAACCTGAAAAATGAAAATCGTTGCATATCCTTTACAGGACTTTTCCATCAACCACAGTAAAGAAGTTGTTGATTTTCTAGGTACAACTTATACGTTCAGTAGTTTGTCATTGCTATCTGAACGGTGGTGACTATTTTTACCGTTCGCAAATTATCCACGCCAAACAAATTTGCTTCCAAACTGCCGGCAGCGAATTTTGAACCATGTACGCTTGAGTTGTGATTGAGTTCACTACCGCTTAAGCTACAGACACCCACAACCTAGGATATTCAAATGACACAGTGTTGTTAGCTGAAAAGGAATAGAAATTGCAAGATTTGCTAGACCTGGTAAATTACAGAAGTAAATGGGGGACTGCCTAGAGTAGTTGATAGTAGCTCGGCCTGCTAGCTGTGAGACGCCTCATAGCTCGGGTTCGAACCTACTGTCCGGCATTTGTTCGAGTCCCCTGGTCTTACTCAGGACGATAACATGAGTACCTCTGAAGTCGGAGAAAATCTGCCTGTATGGCGAGGAATACTAATTACGAGTACATTGAGCACACGGCTGCCAGTGTAAAGTAATTTACAATGTGCACGCTGCTGCCATTGTAAGAAATTGGACAAACAGATTTTCACGCAAAATCAGTTTCAGAGATGAAACTTCGTCTGAGTTGAAAGCGGACGAAAGAAAAAAAAAAGAAAAAAAAAAAAAAAAAAGAAAAAAAAAAAAACAGAAGTAAATTATATGGACTACACATCAACATAGAAAAAAACAAAAATAATGTTAGTAAATATAACAAAACAAAACACCGAACGAAGAAGATGAGACATTGGAACAAGTAAAAACCTTGGTACATCTGGGAAATATAATAATGGATGAAGGAATAAGGGAAATGGAATTTATAAAGAGTAAGTGTATGGGCAAAAGTATATTTAACAGCTTACGGAAGATATTAACATTTCAGTAAATAGCAATCATACAGAAACTGAGAACCAGTAGGTATTGCATATGCTCAACATTGTTGTATATGGCAGAAACAAGGGTAATGAACAAACAGCTGGAAAACAGAATTGATCCTTTCTAGATGGGGATTGACAGAAGAGTTGGGAGAATATCATTGAAGGAAAGAAAAAAGTGCTGCAGCAATTATGAGTGAAGAGAGAATTACTCAAAGAAATAAAAAGACATGACACATTGTTGAAGATTGTATTGAAGGTAATAGTAAAGAATAAGAGAACAAGGAAAGACAGGTAAATAATTTGGAAGGAAGCATCAGGTGGTGGACAGGCATCAGTCTTTCAGAGTGTACCATCATGGCAAGGAGCAAAAGCTGTTGGAAATCTATCGCAGCCAACCTTTAATGTGGAGCTGATAATGAAAGTTATATGGTGCTATTATTACTTTCACAGTAAGGGCTCTGAGATGTATATGATTTAAAATAGGCACCACTTCAAATTGCAGCTGCCTCATCTGCTACAATAAACCTTGAGAAGGAGATGGAAGCTGATGGTCAAGGTAATGTCCAAAAGAAAAATGGACAAATTATATTAATGAAGTTTTGAAGATTGATTGACTGATTGGTTGATTGATATGCCCATCATCATTGTTCTTTGTTTAGTAACTATGTTTGCTCCGATCTCTTTCTTACAAAGGAAGATCTCAGCGGCAGTGCTCTAACTCCCTAGAACTGGCAAAAGCCCGATGTAATTTAGAGGATGGTGAATATTTTGTAATAATTTCCTTTTTTAAAATATTTATAATGAAATTTGCCTGGGTTGTGACTTTTTCAACCTGCTCTTCACGATTTTGAACTGCCAAGGGTTCTTTCACATGCTCACCTTGAACACAGAACCTATGTTTTATTGTCCATCTTCAATAGGACTAGGAACTCGATCTCACCTACACTGAGATCAGTGATCTCTGGAAAAATATCCTGATGGTTTTGAAGAAATCTTAACTGAAGTTGGTAAAAGTAGGACAATGTGCAAATGAAGTGGAAATTTAACCCTCACAAGTACTTCATGGCTCTAACATGAAGGAAAAGTTAGACTATAGTCTGTCCATTAATTCGTGAGCACGTTTGAAATTGATTTTCTCGAAAACTACCTGTTGGATCTCAGTGATTTTTGCAAGCAGCCTTAGAATATCCATGACGCTAGAGAAATATTTTTTTCCAAGAAAATTTGATGTAGTTTGAAATATTTCTTCTTCAGGTTATATTAAAATCAACCTCACCGGATTGTACACAATAGTAACAGATTTACGGTACACAGACGCGTTGTTCTAAAAATACATTATGGTAACATTGAAATATCGTGAGTTTCACGAATTCCCGTGCACCTAACCCAGTCGACTTTGAAAGCGAAAAGCATATGACGTTATAATTGGGATACCATTGTATAGTTATAGGCGTATCTCGCTATTTGTATGAAGCTATTGTATCATATTTGTTGGCTTATCAAAACTGACATTGATATCACATTCATAATGAGTCTGAAGTGCACATTTATAACAATGCAGAAGGTTACAGTTTTACTATACCAACACTTCCGTGGGGAATCTAAGAGAGGTCATCTATATTGCGATATTCACAACCCTGAGAAACGAGCGCAACTGGCGCTTGGTCTGAATAGAGAATCCTTTTCCGATGGATTAAACAGGACACAAAGTGCACTAATGTCAAGCAAGGAAGGAAAAGAACAATTGACGACTTTGACATAGATGTCATAAGACGGAGCTCTTGAAAATGTTTGTGACAAATCAACTTGTTACTCTCAGGAAACTGAAATTAAAACTGCAATCAGATTGCAGCATAGACATTTCTAAAAGTACTCTATGAAAAATTGTAAGAGCGCCGGCTTCACCTTCAGAAAAACTATAGGCGGCAGGAATATTATTTGTGAAAAGCCACATTTAATTGCTGCCCGAAGTAAATACCTGAGGCAGATCCGTGGCGGCGGAGGCAAGGCTATGATATTGTATATTTGGACGAATCCTGGGTCAATGCTCACCACACCAATGCTAAAGAATGGCAATCAGTAGACGGTGAACAGAAAAGAAAAATACCAAGCAGCAAAGGCCAGCGTATTATACTAACACATGCAGGAAGTAGTGAAGAAGGTCTTGTCCATGACGCTGGACTTATTTTCCAATCAAAAGTACCGACGGTAGGGACTACCACACAGAAATGAATGGACATATTTTCAGGCACTGGATGGAGAAAGATCTACTTCAAATTCTAAACAGACCATCATGCTTGGTAATGGATAATGCATCCTATCACAACGCAGTATCAGCGGAAGACAAAGTACCAACTGCATTAAATACAAAAGATCAAATTAGGACTTGGCTTGCTAAGGAAAATGTCAGCTTCGATGATACATATTTGAAACCCGAGTTGTTGCACCTGGTGAGGATGACAAATAAGACAAAGGTGTTTCATATTGACAAAATCATTGCGGAATACGGCCACACGTCTTTGCGACTACCTCCATATCATGCTCAATCCGATAGAGCTTGTCTGGGCTAAAGTAAAAGGGCAAGTTGCGAACAGAACAGGACGTTTAAAATGGGTGATGTTGAAGTTCTGACACGTGAGTCCTTCTCAATGATAGACATGCAGTTCTGGAAGAAGTGTGTTGAACATGTGCTCCGAGAGGAAGACGAGTACTGGCACCGAGATGGATTACAATTTGTCCAGCCAGTAACAATTATCAACCTCATGGAATCGTCAGATTCGGGATGATACAAATCATATTTTGATTACAGACTGAGAAATAGCAACGTATACATTTCCATATCCAAATGAGTCTACCATCATACAATTTGTGGTGAAGTTAAGACACCCTGGGGTCTAATGGTGACCGAAGGGAGGACTAACTGTTGCATATTGTATCCAAGTTCACGATTGCACATAAAGGGCAACACACTTAATTACTTGACCTATCAAGTTAATATGGAGATACACCTATGAATAGAATTGACATGGACAAATTCTAGGGATACTGTAAAATCTAAAATTTGAGCCCCGTATTTGCAATTGTCATAAAAGATCAAAGGAATTTGCCGATGTGCAAAATCCGTAGCATCTACGGACTACTGGTTAGCTTTATTTTAGCGTCATGGATATTCTAAGGCTGCATGCAAAAATCACTGAGATCCAACAGGTAGTTTTCGAGAAAATCAATTTCAAACGTGCTCACGAATTAATGGACAGACTATAGTAATTAATTGTATCTTTCTTTCAACAGACTGACATATACGGCTATCAGACAGCCTGTGAAATTGTCCGTGAACATCTTGATGATGGAGGGTTTTACAATCCTATCAACCATTTGTGGCGTTATGTGAAAGATGTAACGTATGTGACCTCCGTCAACCCAAGGACAACTGCTAATGTTCCAGCTCTTAGTCAGAGACTGCTTAGACACTTTGCTATATTTGGGTGTCCATACCCTGGGTAAGATTTGCAATGGGAAGTAAACAGTCAACTCATTACATTTCTTCTTTCAGTGCACTTTGAACCTAAAGGATGTAACCACTTAGATCAAAGATTTGCAACATAAGTGGTAACGAAGAAGCCGACAGGCTAGCAAAAGCAGGTAGGTGACTACCGCAGACTGATCACGAGATCAGCTATGAAGAGGCAAGAACAACCATCGGCTAGCACTACAATAAAAAATGGTCAAAAGACCACCCACAAAACAACAGAAATGATGGGTACTATGGTCTGTCCCGTAGTGAACAAGCTGCCATATTCCGCCTCTGTACCGGCCATAACAGACTCCGAGCCCATATGTTTAACAAATTCAGAATTGGAACAACTAGACTGTGCCATTGTGAAAAGGTGGACATGACGGTAGAGCACATACTGCAAGACTGCCAGCTGTTAGCAGCCCTGAGAAAAGAAACGTGGCCCGATAACACAGAGCTTCGTGAAAAGCTGTACGGAGGGACGGAGGCCCTAAAAGCAACAGTAAAATTCATGATAAAATTTGGTTCATCTGTCTAGGCGGGTATCGCGAGAGAGAGAGAGATCAAAGATTCGCCAGTTTACATCAATCTCATTGGTATGAATTTTCTTCCTGTTTCTCTGCCATTTCCTTTCTTTTGGTTTTACCTAATGCATTTTATATGAGGACCTTGTGAGAGTAGATTATTCAAATTTCTCAGCAGAAGTAAGAAACTCCTGCATCTGGGTGCTTGATGTGAACTCCTGCTCCACAATTCATGGTTGCTTCCATTGCCGATCCATCTGTGTAAAGTCTTCTCCAGCTGTCTTCTGGAAACGTGTAATTTAGATGTTCTATTTAACTTATTGACTCCATGAGCGCTGGGAGCACCACTGTTTATTTCTTTTAGATATATTTTAAAGACAATTCATTTACTCACAAATAGTATATTACTCATAAAAATCTGTTAATAATTAAGAAAACTGCAGCTGAATTTGTACATACACATGCAATGGGAAAATAGGACATAAATTCAATTCAACCACAACCCTTTTTTTCAATTCGGAAGCCAATCAATTCAGTTGCTTTCTTCACTAGATTACGCTCAACATTTTTGCTTAACAATTTAGGAATGGAGGTTGATAAATTTAATGTTACTGTGTCTGACCCTCGGTGATCAATAAGTAATTCTTCTTGTATGGAGTTATGATTTAGTAGTTCCAGGTATGACTTTTCTATTTCTTTTGCTTGGTGGTTTAGACATCTACGCTTTAGTCTGGAGGTTTTTTCTATCTATCTGCCATTTTTCCATGTAGTGGATGGTGAGGCATCTTTTTGATCCTTTCAGCATGTATAATCACTTTTCTTCTTCTTCTGTCTTTCAAGGACTGTATGTTGACTGCCTTTACCATTTCTGCGACGGGTGGAGATTTGATGGCTCCCAAAGAAGTATGCAGTCATTTGTTTTGGGTTTTCTCCAATATCAATTCATTTGAATGGGCTGCTGATCTTCATGATGATGATGCATATTCCAGGGTCGGTCTAACTGCACCAGTGCATACCTGACCCAGGATTTGACTATCAGCTCCTCAGGTCAATCAGCTTCCGCATCACTCTTTGCCGCCTCATAACCTTTTTTTTAATTATGTGGTGCCACGTCAGATGACTGTCAAGCTTGACCCTGAAAAAAAGACACAGCCAACTCTAATATTGGGCTGCATAACACACCGGGGAAACCCTGACTTATTTTGTTTTGGGGGCAGGGTTTTGTATATGTTTGATAGAACACTGCAAGCTTTTTTGCAATTTTACTCAATGCTATGAGTCTATGGTTATTTATTGATGAAAAAATATTAATAATAATGATAATCCTTATTCTTAAACTCAACTTGTTACATAATATAAACTTCATTTAGCATGTTGTGTTGATTTTAAAATGAATTCGTCTATATACAACAATACTGGAATGTGAGGTCACATGACGGATGTGGTCTTCCTAGATTTTCCTATAATTTTTACCTGAATCCGCTGGCCGTATGAGTTTATAGTTGGCTGTGAAAAAAAGTTGGAGTATGGAAGCTGAAAACAATATCATTGTTAAATTACTCCAGTATCTTTCCCGTCATTTTTTTAAATTAACGTTTTCCTGAATTAAACTACTCTAAAGTGACTTAAACACACCTTGAGGAGAAATGATCAACGAATATCAAAGCAGGCATTGAAGTAGGATGCAAAGGGTTCAAGAAAGAGAGGTCGACCTAAGGAGACCCTGAAACGAACTTTGCTAAGAGAGGCAAGAAATATCGGTCTCAGTTCCATGCATGAGATTGAGCGAGTTGCCCAGGATAGAGCGGTATGGAGAAATTACTTGCAGGCCCTATGTAACGTATACGGCGAGGGGAATTATTATTAATTATTATTTAAAGTGACTTTAACATAATCTGATGTGATTGATTGAAATTTCACATTTATTGTATTTTAGGATCTCACTGAAATCATTTTATTTACTTAATTTCAAGTTCAACATTTGCTTTTCAATTTTTCAGACTCCCTGAACTTCAGACCATCTTCAGCAACATACTCTGTTCACATTTTATCTCTCATGAAAGCTCAACATCACTTTCTCCAGCTGTACACCATCTTGGCATCAACAGTGATAAGGCACGGAATATTGTATGCTTTACTGATCAATCTCTTCATGCAGTTATTGTGTCCATTGTTAAAGCCACTGTGGAGCTGTTTGAGAGAATGCGTAGCATGTTCCTTCCAACTTCTCAAAGATGTCATTATTTGTTCAACGCCAGAGATATGGGCAACATTTTCAGGTATTTATAAGGGAACAGGAATTACAAGAAATCTAACATAGTAGCTAGTCAAATTAGTTATATAATAGGGTTAGAGATACTAATATAATAGGGTTACAGTCCTACAATAATCGACACTCACGGCGCAGAGCACAAGGCAGACCAAGAACACGTTGGATAGATAACATCTCAGAGTCCCTGCGAAAGCATGGACTGACAACGTCAGCGCAACACACCTGGCACAAGATAGAAAACTAACTCTCCCCACAACGCTTCACTGCAAATGTGGTTAAGATCAATCAATCAAGTGCCGTGCCTGCCTGGGCGATCATGTCTCTCCATAACTCTCTTTGCTTGGTGCATGTAATCAGTTCTGACGTCGATATTTTGTCGAACCATGATGTCAGGCCATCCAACATCTCCTCTGTCTTCCACGATCTCTCCTTCCCTGAATTTTACCTGTAGTCACCAAATGTTCTAAACCTTCTATTCGCATTATATGCCTGAAGAACCTTGATTGTCGGATTCTTATTCTTTTGATAAGGTTTCTTTATGTGCAGGCCTGATTTAAAACCTCCACATTTTTTTCTTTGCTGTCCATGGAATTTTCAACATTCTTCTGTAAAACCACATCTCTGTGGCTTCAATGATCGTATTGATTGTTTGTTCATTGTCCATGATTCACTGCCATACATAAGTATTGGTTCAATATAGCACTGGAGTACTCGTTTTCGCAATGTCATTGGTAGTGAGTTCACGCAGTGTGTTCTTCATTTTCATAAAAGCTGCTTTCGTTTGAGCTATTCTACTCCTAATCTCTGTTGTACATCTTCCATCTGATGTTAGGAATGTTCCCAGATACTTGCACCGATGGACTTGTTTCAGTGTTGTGTTATTTATTTTGATATTATATGTTGGTGTTTCTTGTTTTTTGGAGACAACCATAACCTCTGTTTTCTTTATATTCATGCTTAATCCTTTCTTTTCACTTTCTCTCACTAGTATGTCTATCAAGTCTTGTAGATCTTGTTCATTTGTAGCCATGAGAATTGTGTCATCAGCGTATCTTAGGTTGTTTATATTTTGTCCACCGACTGCTATTCCTGTCTTTTCTTCTACAGATCTCATGATGTTTTCGCTATATAAGTTGAATAGGTCTGGTGAGAGTACGCACCCTTGCCGTACTCCTAACTGTATCGCCTGATAGATTCCAATCTTACTCTCTAGTCTAATGGCTGCGCTTTGTTGCCAATACAAATTCTTGATCAGTCTAAGATCGTTACCATCAATATTTATACTTTCTAACATGCTGATTATTTCTCCATGTTTTACTTTATCGAAAGCTTTTGAGTAGTCTATGAAGCATAGGTATAAGTCCAACTTCATTTCTATTGATCTTTCCATTATTGTTCTTATTGTATATATTGCGTTGGTTAAGATAAGATGAGACAGATACTAAACAGGAATGGTATAAAAAGAGCACATAAAGGCCATGAATTGACTTCATTGCATCGGGTTTCCCCATATGACTCAGTCCCTCTCTGCAGAAATAGTAGCAACTTATAGAGATTATAACATCTTTCACCTTCGATGTCTCCGAAAGATTATGAACATCAGGTGGTACGACAAGATAACCAACTCTGAAGTACTACAACGTGCAAATCTGCCTTCCATCATGGGCATGCTCAGCAGTAGACGACTAAGATGGTTGGGACATGTGAGAAGAATGGAAACTTATCGCATACCAAAACAAATGTTGTTCTGTGAACTTTCGGAGGAAGAGGCACCAGGGCAGACCACTGCTCAGATATAAAGATGTCTGCAAAACCTCAATGAAAAACTTTTCTATAGATCCCAGCACATGGGAGGGACTAGCTGATGACAGAGTTGTGTGGAAAGCCAAACTACGGAAGGGCGCAGAGTCTTTTGAGAAGAGACTTATGTACAAGCTGAACGACAAGAGAGAAAAGCGAAACTCAGAAGTTGTCACAGTAAAACACTTGCCTACTGACCGTCTGTAAAGATGAAAAGGCCATATATATATATATATATATATATATATATATATATATATATATATATATATATATATATATATATATAGATTATTGTACATAGCATTTTTTCTTTTTTTTTCTTTCGTCCGCTTTCAACTCAGACGAAGTTTCATCTCTGAAACTGAATTTTGCATGAAAATCCGTTTTTCCAATTTCTTACAATGGCAGCAGCGTGCACATTGTAAATTACTTTACACTGGCAGCCGTGTGCTCAATGTACTCGTAATTAGTATTCCCTCGCCATACAGGCAGATTTTCTCCGACTTCAGAGGTACTCACGTTATCGTCCTGAGTAAGACCAGGGGACTCGAACAAATGCCGGACAGTAGGTTCGAACCCGTGCTATGAGGCGTCTCACAGCTAGCAGGCCGAGCTGCTATCAACTACTCTAGGCAGTCCCTACATAGCATAAATTGCATGACTCCAGCAGCAATCCTAGTGATCTTCAGAAAAACATTTCATTCATGAACTGAATGGTATGGATTAGAACACACGGATTTCGAAGCGCGTGACAGGCAGCTTAACCACTTCACCACAGATGCTGTGAGATGGTTATCATGAATATATAACCAGACATACATATAAATTTGTGTAGAATTTTAATTACAGTTGAATGTAGTTTTTTGAAACAAGATGGACTAAACCATGGTCAATCACAATATCTAA
Source organism: Arion vulgaris (assembly GCA_020796225.1). Taxonomy (NCBI): domain Eukaryota; kingdom Metazoa; phylum Mollusca; class Gastropoda; order Stylommatophora; family Arionidae; genus Arion; species Arion vulgaris. Next base: position 15,025,122 of record CM036768.1, read on the forward strand.
ACTACACCTTCACCCTCAGGTGCCAGGACCCTCAAGGGAAGCAAAGAATAGTACCACTGCAACCTATAAGGCATGTCATAAGAGGCGACTGAGTTGGACCAAGGAAGCTACCTAGTAAATAAAAAGCATCGCAGAAACCGAATGTGCTGGCCTACTTGTAGGCGCATAGCGCACAATGTACAATCGCTCTTAAGCTCAGATCACATACAAATAACACAGAGTGGTTAACAAGTGGTCAATATGGAGCGTTCGAAGAACAAGCACGAAAAAGTAGACTACAACTTTCGACTTAATCCAGACTATATACAATATAGAAGTAATGTTGACAAATAGTGCAACTTTTCCTCATTTACATTTTTACTTCAGCTTCAAAAACACAGTGTCTATGAAATGTTTTAATGTTTACATCATCTTACAAGATATAAATGCTTATGACCACCGTGTCTGTTACAACAGTGTCACTAGACAGCAAATAATTGTTGAGCCGCAGAGGCTCTGACCAACCACCTGTGTGCTAAATACATTGTTTTATTACATTAATGGAATTATGTAGTCATCCCCTTGAGAACTGAGATAGACTAGTGGTTAGTGCAATCGCTTTGTAGGATCATCATCGCAGAATCTTCTTCTTCTTTCTATTTTCGTCTTCGAATGCTCTATATCGACCACTTGTCAACCACTCTGTGTGATTTGTATGTGCTCTGAGCCTAAGAGCGAGTGTATGTTGTGCCAGTTATGTGCCTACAAGTAGGCCAGCACATCTGATTTCTACACTGCTTTTTATTTACTAGGGTAGTATCCCTAGGGCCTACATCAGTCGCCTCTTACGACATGCATTGTAGCTCACAGTGGTACTATTCTTTGCTTCTCTTGCGGATCCCAGCACCACACGGGCGGTCGCAGAATCAAATTCCATAGTGGGAGTGGGATTTTTTCTGATGGTACATCTCTAAGGTCAACCCAACCACAATTCAGTACCAGAGAACTACTTTTCTTCTTCTGTTTTTGTCATCACACAGCTACCGGGTTGTTGCCCAGTGTCGAGGTTTTCTGTTTTTGTCGAGAAATACTAGGAAGTCAAAATGATAGACATGATGTAGATCACATCACCTATTGTGTGTTGTTTGTCAAAGAAAAAAACAGGCCTAGCATTGTATTCCCAATATACTTTATGGCATCAAAACCTTTTTTTTTCTTTTTATATTCATCCACTGAATTCACAACAGAAGCTCAAAAACACACCTGCACTCATTACCTCAGCAGTAGATAAACTAATGTTCTTTTTTTTTATATATTCACATCTATTTTTGTGTTTTCACTTTTATTCTCATTGTTACTTCAATCACTTGAACTGTAAAGTTGATGGTTTTGTTTTTGTTGACTGTTGGTTTATACATAACATTTATTATATTTGTCTCTCCATTAATTTGTGTTGTACTTCTTCTTAAATGCACACTCGTTAATTTCAGAATGGCTTCAATTTGTACTTTGTGTACTCTTTTTTTTTAACAACTGTAAATTTTAATTTCCAGTGATATTGTCATATTTTGTCTCCACTTTTTGACAGTAAACACTGTTGTGTATTTTTTGTTTTGTTTCTTTGAACCGTAAATTTTAATTTCCTTTGATATTGGTATATTGTTTCTTCACTTTTTTACAATAAACCCTGTTATATGCATCTGCAATATTTTTGTCTCCAGAAATATTTGCTTGTCCCTGGGTCCTGGTGCCAGCAAGAAGAACCTATTTTTATTGTGGCAGCATGAATGTTTCTGGATATGTGGGAAACGAATGACTAGTGAAGTAGACTTAAGGAGATTCCGTCAGTCCTACCTGACAGCAGTCAAAAAACAGTTCATTGATGATGACCAGGTAGGATAAAAGAGACAAATTCTACATTGGTTTAATATGCTGAAAACATGAGCCAAGAGGAACAGTTTGACAGAATTATCATCGTATCATACGCAATTCTAACTGGTATATGTGATCGTATACTTCATACATTTCTGTTCATATTCATCATCATCATATAGCTTGTCCTGAGCAGAACTTTGTCACCCTAACAGTCCTTCAGAATTTTGCTCTCTCATAGGCCAGATTTCCTGCCTCTGCAGCCATCATGCTCAAATCATCAGTTACATCTTGAATCCATCTTCTCCGTGGTCTTCCTCTTCTCCTCTTTGCCATGATGCTTCCTTCCATGATAGTCTTCTCCAACCCTTCGTGTCTCTTTATATGTCCAAAATACTGTCCATAATTCAGTTAATAAATCTGCTAATGACCGCTTTATTTTATAATCTGCATGATGATTTTTCTTTATTCATTGACTTTCTTCAGAAATTCGTCATTGATTGTTTTAGCTGTACATAGGTATTCATAATTCCTTAAGGGCTTTAAGTCAGACCTTTACCATGATAGTCTTTCAAAATTTCCAAAAGCACGGTAAGCATTATTTAACATTGAAATTAGTGCTTTACACTAGCACATTCTTATCAATATTTTAGTTTCCTGTCACTGTCATCTTATGGGGCGCCACCCTGCTCCCCACCCTTTGATCTGGCCTTTCACCTTTAGTCTGTTAGCCGTTAGACCTGCCAAATTAGACTCCCATCGATATAGTCTGAAGGAGCATCAAGATACACATAACATGATGAGGTATTCTAATGTGGATGTCTAATTTGAATGATATACTCTTGGTTACATACCAATAATAAATATAATGCAATGCATTAAGATATTAGTGTAATATTACTTTATTAATTTCTTACAATATATTCAAAAACATTTTTATTTTTTTATTTTCATTGGGATAGATCAATGCTATTATCAGACGTTCTCCACCACTTTTTTCAAATCTGACTGAGCAAGATGGTGGCGTTGTGACAACAAGAATAATTGATACATCTAGTAACAGCAGTGTATCAGAGGAAGATGCAAAGACTGACTTCTACCACCCAGTAAAATCTTATACTGTCATAAAGGACTTGCTAGAGAAAGGGTTGGATGAGTACAACAAGATCCACCCTCCAATCAAATTAGCACTCTACAAGGTCATATTATAATGTGTATTTATCTGACTGTGATGAAAATAATGCCTTTCTATTCCTTGTTTTTTTTCATTTCCTACTATTTCTTCACTTTTGGTGTATCCTTTGGTTATTGGTTATTGGTTATTGGTTACTAAACTGATGTCATTGCACTCCGGGTAGACCCATAGGTGCTCAGTCTCCCCAACAGATATCGAAGAGTATGCATACTGATGGTTCATGTGGCTCGCTGATTAAACACACCTCTCACTCTGCCTCTCAGGCATCCAGTTCGACTTGAACAACGGGTAACTCCAAACTGCTTAAATCGCTGATCGATTCAACATCGATTTTAGTGTCCTCATCCAACAGAGAGTCTCGAAGAGACCGAAGAATATCCCCTTATCCATCTTCAACTCCCCAACAATCGATGCTGTTGATGCAAGCCTGTCCGCTCTCTCATTACCGTAAACACCCGCATGCCCAGGACAGTATATCACGTAAGCCGCTGGAGGTTAGAAACTTCTATAGACGACATCCACTCATACGAAACCTGCCCTTCTGGATCTTGTGAAGCATCGACTGAGAGTCAGATACAACAACTGCCCCAGTGTATCCTTTGCTTGATAAAGACCTTTTGGTCAAAATGTTGCTGTGTATTGTTATTGTTTTCTTGTATTTTGTAAAACTACAGTACTTCGTTATTACGTGTTTCGCAATTGCTACAGTTTTATTGCAGTCTTCCCTGTATCGATAATAAAATGATTATATAATCTGATAAATATATATATATATAATTATTTATTGGCTAGTAATGATTTTTTTAAATGGTTTTTAACCTCCTTGAATTAACTCTATAAAACCAGAGCCAACTATAAACTTATGGGTCTTCGGACTCAGATAAGAATTATGGGAAATCAAACCACAACTAGACCATGTGACCTCGCATTCCAGTATTGTTGTATATAGAAGAATTCATTTTAAAATCAACACAAAATGTTAAATCAAAGTTATATTATCCAACAAGTTAAGTTTAACAATAAGGAATATAAATATTATGAAGATTTTTCACCAATAAATAACCATAGATTCACAGAATTGAGTAAAATTGCAAAAAGCTTGCAGTGTTCTATCAAACATATATACATTCCAGCCCCTTCTCTGATCTAGGTCAGGGATTCCCCGGTCAGTTGTCTGGCCTAGTTATCTAGATTTGGCTTTGCTAAAACTGAGCAAATAACAGCGTAATGAAAGGGTTCATGTATTTACTTTTTAATATATATTTTTGGTCATAAATTATCTACACTTATACTTATAACCGTCATTAAAATATCTACAGATTGTCATTGAGCAAGTATGTCGATTATCACGCATCTTAACTTCACCACATGAAGTAGCCAATACAGTTCTAGTTGCAGAAGGTTGTCCTGCTAGGTGTTCCACTATTGTGAAATTTGCCGCCTTCCTCTGTGGATTTACTGTTCTCCAGATAACACCTGTCATGCCCAAAATGTCAGTGGCAAGTAAAATGGAGCACTTTAAGGCAGACATGATTTTAGGATACACCAGAGCTGGAACAAAAGTGAGTTAGAAATTTAATGTTACATTCTTTCTTGTTTTTTTTTCAAAAATTATGTAGCTAGTCTAGTCTAGTCATCGGACCATTATCACTGCACATTGAACCAATTAGTACATAAGTTAGGGGGTCTCTGTGGCTGAGTGGCTAAGCCCTTTGCCTTGCGAGTCGAAGGTCGTGGGTTCAAATTCGGACCACGTCATTCTGTTCACGAGTAGTTTTTTTCAGAGACCCCTAGGATTATTGCTGGAGCTAAGGAGTTTGTGCTTTGTGCAATACTCTCGGCAGGTTTCATGCCATTTTTGCGGAGAGGGACCGAACCATATGGGGTAAAACCCGGTGCAATGAAGTCAATCCTTCAGCTTTAAAACCCTTTAGTACATAAGTGCTCCAATCTGATCCTCCTAAGTATATTTCTCAATGTGTGGCAACTAATGACACCAGTTCTTTGTTGGTTTACTACTCTTCTTTGGCTACCAGTATAGTGCTCTTGTCTAGCTACACCACATTTGACTGAATTTCTGCAGTGGTTAGGGTTGTAGATTTACCACTATTACTTGAATCATGTAGCTATTACAGAGAAACATCTTAAAAATTTAAGCAGCCCACACACAAAATTTATGACCAAACTTTGTTCATCAATAATTTTCAAGTATGTTTTTAACCCTTTCGCTGCTACATACTTTCCGAAGGCTGAGCTAAAAATAGCTACTATTTGTTTCTAGGTCACAAACATGAATGTACGCCTATAGCAGTGACAGTAGCAATGTATAACGTGTTAACACGTCTTTAGCCCACAGAGGAGAGATAATAACAGACATATTAATGCGTCTTTAGAAGTGAATGGGAAAACGTATATATACGTTCTTAGCAGCTAAAGGGTTACGGGTTACCTTGCCAGGTAACTGGTTTTTTTTTCATGCTTTGAAAGGTCCAAAGCAAAATGAATATGACTTTAGTATATATTATCTATAGAAAACTGAAGGGTCTTACATAGACCTTTTGTTCTTATTGTGATTGGGTTCATGGAAATTTAATAAATGGCACTCTAAAAGATATGAACAAATGGACATAGCAAAGTCACTAATTGTTGCTTTATGACATGGCAATAGATGAGCAGCTACACTAAGAAGATATGAATTTGAATTCAAATTTTACTTGAGTGGGAAGAGTGACTTAACTCTTTCCACACTTTAAGCCGCACACTGCGCCATAGAGTTGCTTCCTTATAAGAAGTCTTTCTAGTTTTACTTCTACTATTTTACTTATACTACTTTTTAACCTTGTTATTCTATTGGGTTGTCCAGTTTTCTTCAATTTAGTATATAATAAGATATATATGTTTATTTATTGACAAGTAGTTGGGATCGTAATTTTTTGTAAAAATTTGTTTTTACTTCCTTGAATTAACTGCTTAAAAATTGAGGAAATAAATGGGCGTGGAAAGAGTTAATAGAATAAATGAGAAACAATAGCCATTGAAATTATCAGTATATATATTCTTTACTATTTACTTAAATTGTCTGAGTACCTTTGAATCTGCATCCAGTTTTGTGAAGTCAGATCTGTTAATCTTTTTCATAAGCAATCTCTGGTCATGCGCTTAGCTTACTCTGGACCACAAACTGGACAGTCAGCTTCAGGTCTGTCAGGTTTCTCCATCCACAGCTTAGTTTTTAGGTTGACTGGGTTTGGTCACATGTTGCTTCCCAGCTCAGGAGAGGACAGTCTTGCAGGACATATCTGTTAATCAATAACTGCCTTTTTAGTCAACCAATGAAACAAGTTGATTGATTGATTGATTGATAGGACCATCATCATTGCACTTCAGTGAGTAACCATGTGTGCTTCGATCTCTTTCTTACACAGGAAGATCTCAGCGGCAATGCATGAACTCCAGGGACCAGGGAGTTTCCTTCTCTTCTTCTAGCTTCTTGATTTTTTTTTAACTGCTAAGGGTTCTTTTACATGCTTAAATTAAACATGGGACCTACGTTTTATCGTCCGTCTCCGATAGGACTAGGAACTCAATCTCACGTACACTGAGATAAGGGATCTCTGAAAAAATATTCAGATAGCTCCACGAGGGAGCGAACCTGGTACCTTTGGCACAAGAGACTAACACCTAACCTCTACGGCACAGAGACCCACTGAAGTTAAAAGAAAGTTTTACAAAGATGACAGTAACATTATTTGAACTTGAAGAGTAAAAAAAAAAGACATTGACTTGATTTTAAGTGTCATGTGTGAAGGTTGTGATTGTTTGAAACTAATTTTTGCAAAATGTTGTATTAAAAATAATTTAATCCATTTCAAGAAAGAGAAGATCCTGTTGTTGCTTCATGAAGAGGATCTAGCACACAAAGACTGTCTGGTCTTCCTAACAGAGTTCATTGTATCAAATGCCATAACTCATTTGTTCAGTCAGGATGAGCAGACATCTATTATCAACTCCATCCGGTCTGTTGTTACTCAGGCTGGCTTGACCTATACAAGGGACGTAGCCTGGAACTATTTTTTGAAGTGAGTCAGTCTATGTACCCTTCAGTTTCTTGAATATATATGACAGTAATAATATTTTTTGGCTTGGAAAGAACAATACTAGAGGGCATGGTCCCAGGACACAGAGGCAGACCAAGAAGAAGATGGCTACAAGATATTAAAGAAACCATGAATATGATCATTGACGAAGTGGGTGAACTGGCTAGAGACAGAGTGAATTTCAGATGTGCTGCAAAGAGAGCAACGTCTTATAAAGCATACGCACCTTGATGATGATGAAAAATATTTTGAAATCCACATTGTTTCTTTTTCACTGTCACTAAAGCTAATCTCATAAAAAAACAAATTTGTTACCAACATTATGCTATCAATGTCAAACATGGTCATTCATAGCAGTTAGGAGGGTAAAAATCAAAACAGAGATGACATTATTAGAAGAGATGCATCTGGGTTGTGCGTCTGCAAACTGTGCCTCCTCGTTTTGAAAATAACCGGACGGACGAGCCAGTCAGCGACGCGTTCCCCAGTGTCGATAACCAATTGCGTGCATAGTCTCTAACGGCTGCGCGTGCTTCTTCACTTTTTCACACGAACAAGGCTCCCAGCGAATAAGGGACAAGGTAGCGTCTGCTATTAACCCTTTGAACCCTGGCCAACTATACCTTAAAAACCCTAGCCCCTGGGTTCCTGAGCAAATGCAGCACATATCAGAATTGTTTGAAAAACAAGATAGATTGGCAGAATTAAGTGTCCTATAATTTTTATCGACTTACCCCATCATCTAGAGTATTCCTGCTTACTATGCCAGTCTTCCCAACATGTAGATCCTTCCTTTAGACACAGGAAATTTTGACAAAATTTGCACCAAAATTGTGTCTTCACTTTCTTGACTGGTCTGTCTTTGTAATCCATGTTTGGAAAGTCACTGACATGTTTGTTATATTTGAACATCAGTCGGTTCAAATAATTCTTCTAAATGATCATCCGACTCACTTTCGATTTCGTTATCAGAATAATCATATTCTAAGTCTAATTCATCTACAAAATCATTTAAAAGAAGTTCAACAGCTTGCTCTGTTGTTATCCTTTCAGTGGCCATTTCTGAAATTTTCAGCGTGTCGTTTCATCTTTTAAAAATTTTTAAACAATTATCAAATCACTATGTTTCAAAACACGATGCAAACCGCCATTTAGATAAACATTTAAGGGAAGCATTTCCTGTGTTTGACGTCACACTAGTACACAAGTTATCGCTGAACACCGACAAATAACGATGAGGGGTTCTCATCCCGATATGTAGGCACCCCGGGTATACGTGTACAAATGATAATACCGTAATATCGGGAGGGCGGGTTCAAAAGGTTAAGACTCGCTCGCGCGCGCGGTCTTATTGGTGGTGTGTGTGTCCGTATATCGGAGTTTCTCGGTCGCGATGTGATACAGTCAGTCTAAAATTTTTAGCGCTCGGCGGTGGTCTCGTTAAAAGGCCCGGCTCTCGCAACGAGCTTGTGGGTTCGCAGGTAGAAACATGGTGTCGTTCTTTGCTTGGCGAGGCGCAAGTCTTGCCGGCAAGCGATCGTTTCACTTCAATTTCGCATTTTCGCCGGGACGTCGGGATCCGCTCTGCACAGAGTGATGTCTCCCTACCCCTAGCATTGTCGGTCCAGTCTCGTCCATGACAGCTATCTGGTTGATCCTGCCAGTAGTCATATGCTTGTCTCAAAGATTAAGCCATGCATGTCTAAGTTCACACTGTCTCACGGTGAAACCGCGAATGGCTCATTAAATCAGTCGAGGTTCAATAGATGACACGATAAGGCTAATGAGGTTATGGTGGTAACATGAGCCAGGGTTAGCGAGGGAGCGCTAACCAAGACCCTGCCCCAACCTCCACGCGGTGACCCTGGAAACAGACTCTGGTTCAGGTCTGGCTAAGAGGGGCAGGGATCAAGGAGAGAGAACTACTGGTAGTGGTAGCAGTGCAAGTACGGAAATGCAATACAGATACATATAAACAAAATGCACAAATCTCCTGACCGATGTCCTACAAGATATTGCTCAAGTCCCCGACGCAAAGAAACAGCAACGGACGTCTCTGACATGGATGAGAGGTGCATCCAGTGACCAACCGTATGCCCACGTAGGCGAGCTCGAAGCATTGGTGCATCCAGTGACCAAACATTGCCAGCCTGTCGGCAAGAATAAATAAAACAGGACCGTAACAAATAAAAGTCTACCCTCATGTCGGTACGAGAGAAGATTGCAGCTGACCCCGCATTGGTGGCCTAGTGCAGATACATGTACTGGGCAAGGTTTGCCGAGCGCAAAAGAACAAGTTGCGTTTTAGTGCATAACGAAACTACCCGCCCTGGGAAAACCGTGCAAGGTACTGTGCGATTAAAAATTAACACCCCCGAAGAACTGAGGTTGGAGATACCTAAGGGAACTGCCAGCCTTGGGGCAACCGGGCAAGGTTCGATTGCAGTCGTAACTAACATCCCCGGAATAACTGGAGCGGGTGATGGTGGTGGGCGCAAAATCCTCAGTTGCGCTGATAGCGCCGACTGAAAGCGACCCTCGTTGCTTGTACTAGGTCCCATGCGGTGCCTTTCGAGGTTAATTGCAAATTGCCACGTACCAATGCGCGTCTAGAAAAGGCTGAGAATGTTCCTTCTCCGGATCAAACTAAAAATGTAAGTCCGACAATGTACGGATCAGACAGGAAGTCCGGGTCCTGAACATTGGCGAAGGCAGATACTTTACACGGTGTTTTATATGAGTAAGACGCCGTCCGAGGACAAGCTGACAAGCCCGAGAAATATTTCTCAGTCAGACCGGGTAAAGCAGCGTAACTCACTGTCCTGGCGTAGATCACAAAGCCCAAATATACGGCAAAGTTGATCAAAAAGGCGTAGATCCGAAAGGATCGTACCTAGGGAAAGTTCACCTAGTAAATCAAAAGCTGGCTGAAACCGGACGGGCGGGCCTAGTCACCATGGGCGCACAATCATCCCCACGTAGATCACTCCGTTCTTGCCAGTGGACCAATTATACATCACAATAAGAATGACCAAAATTGGCCATGAAGAACGATCAAAGAAGAAGAAGAAGAAGAGATGCAGGAGTAACAATGAGAGATAAAATTAGAAATGAATAAATAAAAAGAAAACAACAAATGAAATCAGTCTTTCAATTCATAAAAGAATCATAGATCAAATGGCGTGGTCCCCTGGCAAGAATGCACTGGTATTTCCTACCACAGAGAGCAACAATGAAAAAATATAATGAATACAGAACAAGAGAAAGACCATTGGTTATTAGTTACTGAACCAACGTCATTGCACTTCAGGCAGATTCATAGGTGCTCAGTCTCCTGAAAAAGATGTCAAATGGTATTCATACTGATGGTTCCTGTGACTCACTGGTTAAACGCACTCCTCACTCTGTCTCTCATTCATCCAGTTCTACTTACACAATGGGTAACTCCAAACTTTTTAAATTGTTCGATCGATTCAACATCTATTTTAGTGTCTTAATTCAACAGGTAGTTGTGAAGAGACTAAAGAACATTCTCCTTATCCATCTTCAACTCCCCAACAATCGATGCTGTTGATGCAAGCCATTTCGCTCTCTCATTGCCGTGAACACCTGCATGCCCAGAACAGTTATCAGTTATATGAGGACTATCATCATAGTACTCCGAACATGTCCATAGGTGCTCCGATCTCCGCCTCTGCAAATCCAGCAGCTTCCAGCGACCCAACACGCCAGTTCGATGTTGATTAATCAATCTCTTTGCATATTTAGTATGTCATTCTTTTCGGGCTGCACCAATATTGACACCCATCTCTTTCAATCTGGTCAGCAGTGAGATTCACAGCCCTGAAACTCCTGTGTTCGGAAAGACTCTCTCAATGCGTGAAGAATGTCACTTCGATCCATGGCAGCTCCCTCTGATATTGTAGCCAAGCCAGCCAATCTATCAGCTCGTTCATTACCCCTAACTCCTGCGTGCCCAGGGACAAAAATGAAGGTGATTTCTCTGATCACTGTCTGTACCAGTACCTCCACCCAGTTGCGTCTCACCATACCTGATTCGACTTCTACGAATCTTGCTCATGGAGTCATTGAGTATGAAAACACGAGAGTAGTCGCCCAGAACAGTAGATCCACGTAAACCTCTGAAGGTTAGAATCTTCAAAGGGGACATCCACTCATACCGCAACTTGCCATTTTATATCTTTTGAAACATCGACTGAGAGTCAGATACAACAACAGTCCCAGTAAACAGAGTCATAAAGAGCCAATGGAGGGTAGGAGTGACAGATTATTTTGTATGTCGTTTTTATTGGTCTGTACAATTATCTCTCTTATCATGGACAAAGAAGAGAACAAATAGATCTATCCAGAAAGATCTCAAAATCAAAGAGAATTGGCTAAAGCTACAAATAAGAAAGAGAAAGTTGAGATATTTTGGGCATATAAAAAGAGACGAAGGGCTGGAAAAGACCATCATGGAAAGAGGCATACCAGCAAGGAGAAGAAGAGGAAGACCACAGAGAAGATGGATCAGGATGTAACTGATGGTTTGAACATGACAGCTGCAGAGATGTGACATCTAGCCTGAGAGAGAGAAATTCCGAAGGACTGTTAATAAAATAATAACATTAAATTTTCTTTAGGCAAATGTTACATGTATTTATGATTGTTTTCTTTCCTGGCAGAACTGTTCGCAACAATTTCAGGATCATACTCATCACCAGTGGAAGATCAGAAGATTTTCAGCACATGTGCAGAGAATATCCAGCTTTCACCAAACATGTCAACTTTATCTGGTTCCCACACTGGTCCAAAACTCAGCTGATTGAGCATGCAATGTTTCACTTGAAGGTACTAGTGTTCTGAATAACCATGCTGTCTCATTTGTTGGTAGTATCATTTTATTATCTTCACTGCTGTGTTACCGCTTTTTTTGGAGGTGTAGGACAGGGGAAACATGAGCCTGAGGAATTTAATGGTCGCATTGGTAGTGCAGTCATCGCGAAACTGTTCAGGTTAGGATTTTTCTTTATGCTCCCAGCAGAAACAAACTCATTGACCTTACTGGGGATCAAACCTGTATCTCCCAAATGGGAACCATCACTCATATCCTTTTGGCCAGCACTTTTTCAATATTGTTGTATGTTTTACAATTCACTTGGTTGTGATTGATTGACACAGAGTCAGAGAAATTAACTCTCAGCACAGGGAGAAAACAGTCAAGTAAATAAGTTTCAATAATAAGTAAAAAGGAGTAAAGGAGCCCTTTCATACCTCATGGTATATAGGGCAATACAGTGTTAGGCTTGTATTTATCATTGACCGCCGGCACATGATGGGTGATGTGGTCAGCATCACGCCGGCGCCTTTACTTTCCCAGAGCATGTCTGGTACCCAGTTGAGGCTGGGTCGACCTGAGAGCGGTCGGGAATAATTCCATGCGCACTGCGGGAGTTGAACCCAGACCACCAGCCTTGAAAAGCTAGTTCACTAACAACTACGCTACCGCGGCTCTCAAGTTTCATTTATACTAAAATAAAATTAGCAAAAGCTGTCAAACACAAAAAAAGAAAAATTAACTTTTTAAACATAACTTTGAAGGACGCTAAAACACATCAAAGGGAATTACAAATGTGCATATAGTCATAGAGCAACAGAACGCACCCACAAAACACCATCTTAAAGTTAAACAGAAACCAACAAACCACCATCTTTAGGCTCCACATAGGACACTGCATATTAAAAGACCATCTTCATAAACTGACCAATACCAAAAGGGCCCCCAGACTCCTAAACACATCCTTCAAACCTTTCCCATTCTCAATAATTTGTGGTCTAAACAAACAACTAATGTGAAAGAGGAATTGTGGTGCACCTATGAGGAACTCCTGCTGACAACTAGATTCATAGAAATAAAACCCATCTTGCTATTTAGAGTTTTGAGCACACAAAACCGATCGCAGAATAAATATAATTTTATGCTATAAATAATCATTTTTTAATTATGAATTTGCAAGAGTGTTGCTGCTTGATTTATAAATAATATTTATGCAGTTTTCTTAACTCTTTCCACGCCCATTTATTTCCTCAATTTTTAAGCAGTTAATTCAAGGAAGTAAAAAAAAAAAAAAAAAATTACGATCCCAACTACTTATCAATAAATAAACATATATATATTATTATATACTAAATTGAAGTAAACTGGACAATCTAACAGAATAACAAGGTTAAAAAGTACTATAAGTAAAACAGAAGAAGTAAAACTAGAAAGACTTCTTATAAGGAAGCAACTCTATGGCGCAGTGTGCGGCTTAAAGCATGCAACGGACTTCCGCCATGGCGCAGTGTGCGGCTTAAAGCGTGGAAAGAGTTAATGCATCAAAGTTAATAATAAACTAATAAATTTGTTTGAAGGATGTGAAGTGGATGAATGCCATTCAGCAAGAAAATGTTGCCCATATGCTGACCTCAATGCATTTGGTTTTGAGACAGCAAGATGGAGGAGAAATGACAAATGGAGAATATGCTCATCTTAACAACACAAACTTTGAGAAATTTGTTGAGAGGTATGGCTTCTGTGGAATTTGTTTTTGGGTTATATGCACATTCGATCTCTATATCTTGATTTTGTTTGTGTCTTCTGAAATAATTTTTTACTCATATCTTTTTTGTAAAATGTATTTTTTTGCTCCATATTATCATCATTAACTGCTGAAAATTAGGTCATCAGTTGTCACTGTTCTTTTCTTTCTCTTCTTCTAGTGTACACTTCAGTTTCAGTCTGGAATATCTTCATTGCACTCTGGACATGTCCATAGGTGCTCCGATCTCCTTCGCAATATCTTCAACAGCGTCCAGCGACTAACCGTACCAGTTCGATTTTGATTGATGAACCTACTCATATATCTGTTATGCTGTTCTTTTCTTGCTACTCCAATATCCAAACCCAGCTCCTGCAATCTAGTAGTTGACGTGGATTGGTTTAAATGAAAATCTACTTTAGGGCCACACTCTATGAGAGTGCTAAAAATGTCAGCTCTATCCATTGGCTGGCCCCTTGATATAGTGGCAGAGCCAGCCAGCCTGTCTGTTCTCTCATTGCCAACTACACCCATGTGCCCCGGAATGAAGATAAGGGTAATTCTGCAAATTGTTGACACTTGTAGTGATTCAGTCCATTGCCTGCGCTCTGAACCATCCTCCACCTTTCGGATCATGCTCAATGAATCACTCAGAATGCACGCATGAGTGTACACTTTCAGAAGACAGTGGTCTCACTCTGAGTAATTTATAAGAATACAGTGTCATATCTCACTCTGCATCATATATCACTGAGCACCATGTCTCATTGTGTATCATTTCTCAACTTGCATCATGTCTCACAGAGGGTCTATTTCTTTCTTTGTTATGTCTTACTCTGCACCATCACTCACTCAACACATCTCACGCTTCACCATTTCTCACTTTGTACCACACCTCACTCTCACTGAAACCCTGATCTACATAAGACTATATTTAGCATATTCATACCAACTTAACACTAAGACAGGTTTCACACAAAGACATACTTCATATGAAAACCAGACTATATGCTTCTTCTTCTTCGAATGTTCCATATCAAACCACTTGTTAGCCACTCTGTGATTTGTATGTGATCTGAGCCTAAGAGCAATTGTACGTTGTGCTAGTTATGTGCCTACAAGTAGGCCTGCACATTTGATTTCTTCTACAGTTTTTATTTACTAAGATAGCTTCCCTAGGCCCCTACATCAGTCTACGCTTACGGCATGCCTTGTAGGGTGCAGTGGTATTATTCTTTACTTCTTTTGTTGGCCCTGTCACCACATGGGCACAGACTACATGCTAAGGTATACTTCATTCTAAGACAGACTTCCTACTAAAACAAACTTCACACTAAGACAGCCTTAACATGAAGCGCTGACATATGCAAAGTTGTATTTAGCATATTTATACCAGCTTCACATTAAAACAGACTGTGCATGAAGGCAGACTAACTAAGAGAGGCTTTATATTAAGGGACTTCACACTGTATCTTAGGAATGAGTGGATGTCGTCCATAGAGGTTTCCAACCTCCAGACTCTTGGGGATCTATTGTCCTAGAAATGATGGGTGTTTCCTGCATTGAGAGAGCGTACATGCTTGCATTGAAAGCATCAATTGTTGGGAAGTTTAAGATGGATAAAAGAGATGTTCTTTGGTCTCTTGGTGACCTAGTGTTGGATGAGAACACTAAAATTTATGTTGAATCAATCCATCAATTTAAGGAATTTGGAATTACATGTGGTAGAAGTAGAGCTGTATGCCTGAGGGGCAGAGAGAAGAGTGTGTTTAACTAGCGAGTCACAGGAACCATCAGTATGTATACCTTTGAACATCTGTTGGGGAAAACTGAGTACCTATGGGTCTGCCCGGAGTGATACAGCATCAGTCAAGTAACCAATAACTGACTTCACACTAAGGCAAATTTCATTTTAAAACAGACTTCATTCTAAAATAGACTTTCCACCAAAATATGTTTAACCCTGAGTTGCAAATTGTGGGGGTATTTTCAAGAGTAGTAATTTTTGTGTTGCAGGTTTATCTCACTGGCCAACAAAAGAAATATAGATATTCTCAAAACTCATGATGCGGTCACAAAAACTCTGAACCAAATCAGAAATGAGAATAAGTCTGCAATCAAACTAAAGAAACAGCTTGAGCATGAGATGGTGGTTTTGGAGGAGCGTAAAGAAGTAAGAAAGAATTATAATTAAAATAAATAAGAATTTGTTAGTTCAATCAAGTAGTTGTGATTTGAACTCTTTCAATATTGAATATAGTATGAAATGAAAATTCTGGCATATCCTTTACAGGATGTAGCTATCAACCATACTAAACTAGTCGTTGATTTTCTAGGCACCTCTTATACGTTCAGTAATTTGCCATTGCTTTATGAACAGTGAGGTCTATTTTTACCTTTTGTTAAAATACCACTGAAACAAATTTGTTTCTAAACTTGCCCACTGTGGGGTTTGAACCAGGTACACTTGGGTTTGTACGCTTGGGTTTGTCACTACCGCTTGAGCTACAGATGCTCACGAAGTATGGCCATTGAGTTATTCAGATGTGTTGGTTCTGCCCCACCATTAAGGGGGGATTCGGGTCTTGAAAATCAAGAATCTATTTTCGTTGCTTTCATATTAATATAAAATTTGTATAAGCATTTTGAAAGAGTATGACTTAGAATAGTAGACAAAATTAGAAAAAAAAAATGTCAAAGTGTTGCCATGGAAACAATACAAAATGGCCAACAAAAACAAAATTTCAAATCCCTAAGGCTCTGAATCTAATGAATGTAAATGAATTCTGTTTTCACTCTAAGGTGCAATTGTAATATCTAAAATATTACACATGATTTTAGGATATATTAAATATTTAATTTTTATAAATTTTTGGTAAAAATTCCCTCAAAATGTGGTAAAAAAAGCTGTTTTTGGAGGGTGTGTTTACACAAAAATTCATAAAATATGTAATATTTAATATATCCTAAAAAGAATGTAATTTTGTAGATATTACAATTGCGCACCTTAGAGTGAAAACAGAATTCATTTATATTCATTAACTTCAGAGCCTTAGGAATTTGAAATTTTGTGCTTGCGACCATTTTTATTGTTTCTATGGCAACGCGTGACTTTTTTTTTTCTAATTTTTCTACTATTCTAAGTCATAATCTTTCAAAATTGTTATACAAATTCTACATTAATACCAAAGCAAAGAAAATAGTTTCCAGACCAGAGTCCCCCTTAATGGCTGACATATTCTCAGTGGCGGTCGTCATTAGGGGCCAGTGGTGCCGACCCCACCAAAAATAAGGTGTAACGTGTATTTATTATTTTATACATTAAAATATATCCTAACCGAAACCATGATTTTTCCGAAAATATCTGTCTGGCCCTACCAACAAAAATGATCACGAGCCGCCACTGCATATTCTGTTTCTGGAGACATATTTTTTTGGGTTTGTTCTCTAAACAGTTACAGCCCCTCACTGACGAGATCTGTCTTCCAGGGTTTGTCTAGAGTCATTCAACTATTGGTGGTTTCAACCTTCTACCATCAGGCTTACCAATGAAGTCTTTTGTGCAGGGTGTGCTCCCTGGGCACTATAGTATAATTGTCCTATATTTAGGAAAAGTGTCATAGAAGTAGAAGACAAGACAAGCAAAAAACTGTCTAACTCAAGGCTGAGTGAGGACTGTTATTTGTCCCATATCTGGGGGGTGGAATGGTTGCAGCTAGAGCATTTACCACTCGTCCGATGGAGTGGGGTGGAAGGGATATACGCTGTCAAATTATGGGGTCCCCATCCTGCTAACAAACTTTTCGTCTGATTTTCCCCCTACTGTCTGTTTGGCTTGGTTAGACCTGCCAGGAGTTAGACTTTCACCAACATAGCCTGAAATATCATCAGAACAGACAAACCATCTAACCACAATAAGTTAAGCTAATGTGGAGGGCAATTGAATATGTATTTGGCCCGCGTGCCAGCGTGTTCGTAGCACGTTGGACTATGGGTGACATGTCCTCTGTAAGTGCGGGTTCAACTCCGCGGACTGGCAGAAAAGCTACAGGTTCCCCAGATTTATGGTGTTCATGGCACCGAGCCGAAGGGTTACGATGTCCATGACACCGAGCGAAGAGCTTTCAGCTCAAGTGCTTCTGGATCGGAAAAACAAAACAAATATGTATTTGACCTATTTTAAACAGGAAAACTAGTTAAAATCTACTTTACTACACTCAGGACACTTCCTTAAATGCTCAATCTATTTAATGTTGTTCAGAATACCACGGCAAGAGTACTTTCACAGTGGCTCAGATTATGATATTAAATTTTCCATAGCTCAGAAAGTCAAGCACTCATTTTCAGATATATGGTCTGGAAAATTAACCATACCTGAAAGTACGAGTCAGTTCTGATGGCCTACCCTAAGACCAATTATATGAGACATTTTGCTGCATTTTTGATACAATGGGTACAAAGCAAAAGGCCGGCCACGCAAAAATGGACCTCAGAGATAACAGAGCGCGAAAGAGACTATCTACGAAAGCATACTAGGGCCCGTTTTAGAAATCTCTTCCTGACCTGCGCTGTGAGGCATACAGGATTCGAGAAAGAAGAAGAAGAAGATAGAGTTTTATGTACTGAGATGGACACCAGAGGGTAAACAAAAACGTGGAAGACCCAAAACGACGTAGAGGAGAACAGTAGAACAAGAACTGAACATGATGAAACATAAATATCTCAATTTATTTTTCTTCACATAGGGCACCATTAAGGTCTTGTCACAAATTGGACAAGACACTGCAATTTCAGAACAGCAGATCAGAATAGTTAGAAAGCAAATGGAAAAGATCACACGCTTGAAGAAGGTAACGGTTTGTCAATACATATATAAATGTGTATATAATCCTCTCCTACCATTATATGTCACATAGGGTCGGCAAGTAACTTCTCCATACCGCTTTGTCCTAGACAACTCGCTCAATCTCCTCCATGGAATTGAGTCCGATATTTCTCACCTCTCACCGTAAAGTTCGTCTCGAGGTTTCCCTGGGGCGTCTCTTTCTTAAACCCTTTACCTCCCACTTCAATGCCTGCTTTGGTATTCTTTGATCTCTTCTTTTAGGGTATGCCCAACATATCTCCATCTTCTCCTACTTATAACAGTTGTTACTAGTGGTTGAGACATTTCTCTGATTTCACCACTTCTTCTGAATTCGTTCCATTTTATTTTCATTATTTTTCTAGACATCAATGTTCAAATGTCATTATATACCAATAATTATCACAGTCTTCAATGATTAAGATTGCCTGCCTCCTATTTTGCATGCTCTTAGTTCAGTAAAACATCACACACAACACAGCTAGTGAAATAACTAAATTGATGATAAATCAAGAAATTGTTGTAGTTATAAGTGGTGTTGTCATGAATGTAAAATGGGCCTTCTGTTCTGAATAATTTATGATTTGTGACGATTTTTTAAAATTTAATCTTCAAAAATTAACTCTTTCCACGCTTTAAGCCGCACACTGAGCCACGGCGGAAGTCCGTTGCACGCTTTAAGCCGCACACTGCACCATAGAGTTGCTTCCCTTATAAGAAGTCTTTCTAGTTTTACTTCTACTATTTTACTTATAGTACTTTTTAACCTTGTTATTCTATTGGGTTGTCAGTTTTCTTCAATTTAGTATATAATAATATATATATGTTTATTTATTGACGAGTAGTTGGGATCGTAATTAAAAATTTTTTAATTTATTTTTACTTCCCTTGAATTAGCTTCTTAAAAATTGAGGAAATAAATGGGCGTGGAAAGAGTTAATGTAATTCTAACCCATATTATTTTGACCTCACTATTTTGAGTCAAATCAACACCTAGCCAACTATTTTTTTAAATACCCTGATGTGAAGTAAATTTTAATTCATTTTCTTCCAATGATGTTCTGGTAAACTTCACCTTATGATTATAATTACTAAAACCCATTTGTGTTATACTCTTCTTCGTCGAATGCTCCATATTGACCACTTGTTAACCACTCTTTGTGATTTGTATGTGATCTGAACATGAGAGCGATTGTACATTGTGCCAGTTATGTGCCTACAAGTAGGCCAGCATATTCTATTTCTGCAACAATTTGTATTTACTAGGGTGGCTTTCCTAGGCCCCTACCTCAGTCGCCTCTTATGACATGCCTTGTAGGTTGCAGTGTTATTATTCTTTGCTCCTTTGCAGCCCCACCAACACACAGGTGCTGTTGTTGTCAACTCACCATTGTGAAGTATAACTCCTACCATTAAAATTTTTGATAATGTGCTGGTTTTTTTAAAGTAACTTTAAAAAAAGCAACTTAACTGTAAAATCCAAGAATAATTTATGAGTAAACAGTCTGTAACACATTTGTATTGCAGAGCTTGCCTGAGTACCAAGTGGCGCATGAGAGAGCTGTTTACAAAGTTATTGCCATAGTAGCAGACACCAAGAAAACTGTCAAATTAATGAGTGTAGCAGATCTAGCTGAGCTGAGAGCCATGCAGAAACCAACACCTGACATTGAAGATTTGATGGCAGCCATCATTATACTGTGTTAGTGACTGCATGTGTTTGTATATGAATGTTAACAGAACTTGTGAACAGTATATAAAAAAATGTTATAAAATTGAATTAATGATTAAAAGTGTAGGAATTCATAAAAGCAGTGAGAAACAGCAAAGAAATTACACATATAGGAGGTAACTAATAGATTCATTAGAATGATTAGGAATAAAACTAAGATAATGATATTTAACCCTTTGAACCCTGGCCAACTATACCTTAAAAACCCTCTCCCTTGGGCTCCTGAGCAAAAACAGCACATATCAGAATTGTTTGAAAAACAAGATAGATTGGCAGAATTAAGTGTCCTATAATTTTTATCGACTTACCCCATCATCTCCAGTATTCCTGCTTACTATGCCAGTCTTCCCAACATGTAGATCTTTCCTTTAGACACAGGAAATTTTGACAAAATTTGCACTAAAATTGTGTCTTCACTTTCTTGACTGGTCTGTCTTTGTAATCCATGTTTGGAAAGTCACTGACATGTTTGTTATATTTGAACATCAGTCGGTTCAAATAATTCTTCTTCTAAATGATCATCCGACTCACTTTCGATTTCGTTATCAGAATAATCATATTCTAAGTCTAATTCATCTTCAGAATCATTTAAAATAAGTTCAACAGCTTGTTCTGTTGTCATCCTTTTCGAGTGACCATTTCCGAAATTTTCAGCGTGTCATTTCATCTTTTTAAAATTAATAAACAATTATCAAATCACTATGTTTCAAAACACGATGCAAACCGCCATTTAGATAAACCTTTAAGGAAGCATTTCCTGTGTTTGACGTCACACTAGTACACAAGTTATCGCTGAACACCGACAAATAACAAGGAGGGGTTCTCATCCCGATATGTAGGCACCCGGGTATACATGTACTAATGATAATACCGTAATATCGTTAGGGCGGGTTCAAAAGGTTAACTCAAACATCAAAGTTGTCCTTCTATATGGAGCGGAGACATGGAGAACAAGTAAGAGGAAAACCAAAACAAAATATTACAGACGTTCATCAATAGATGTCTGCGTAGAATACTTCATCTGCGATGGTATGATGATACCACAAACAGATAACTGTGGGACAGAGTGGAACAATGACAAGTGGAATAAGGGATAAGGGGCAGAAGGTGGCAATGGATAGTGCACACACTAAGGAGACCCCCTGACAGCATCACGAGACAGGCTCTTCGATAGAACCCCAGGGTAATAGGGGTACAGGAAGACACAGGAACACCTGAAGACAGGAGTTGGAGACTGAATGCAAGAAAATGGGGAGACAGTAGAGAGATCTTGAAAAGATGGTCTTGGATAGGAGGGCTTGGAAAGCCTTGGTTGCGTATCTATGCCTTCCTATGGGGCGAAGGGGGAAGAAGAAGAAGAATAGATTCATCAGGTGTCTTATCACTATTGCACAGTAATTTTGTATCTAAAATAATTTAAGCTGGTAGCCCAGGACACATTCAGCTAACTGAAATGTAACCAGACATGTTGATCCTCTTAATTTTTGTGGGTTTTTTTATGAGACACAGAAGATGGTTACCAGAGCCAAACATGGACAAGCAAAGCGCAGTCACAAAATATAACTACATGTGAAATGCGTTGCCTGCGAAAAGTTACCAACAACACAAGAAAAGACAGAATCACCAACATCAGCATAAGAAAGAAAGTTGGCACAAAACCGTGCTTGAATTACATAGATAAACAAAGAATGAAGTGGTTTGGCCACTTAATAAGAATGCATCCAAACTCCACAGTATACAGAGTCTTCTACAACAGAACATCGGGAAAGAAAGCAAGAGGAAGACCAAGGAAAAGATGGTTAGATGGCGTAGCAGAATCCTGTGAAAGAGCAAAGATAACAATCACAAAAGCCACCAGAACAGCGCAAGACAAAACAGAAAACCACGACACTGGGCAACAACCCCATAGCAGTGTGACGACAAAAGAAAGAAGAAGAAGATGGTAAAGAGACATAAAGAAATATTAAAAGACACAAAGAATAGTTAAAAGATATTTTTTTAAATGATTAGTTCTTTTTCAAACGTGTAAATGAACTAAATAATTTTATTGATATTAGACAATTAATCTGGTCATAATTTAATATTCTTAAAAGAAGCTTGTCTGAAAATTTTAGAAGGACTTCCAGAGATATAGAGATTTTGAGAAGTGTTACTGCTAAATAAATTGTTTTTTAAATAGGAAACAAAGGAAATGGATCAATACTGGGAAAGATGTTGAAGAAAAACACAGATTAACCCATTCACTCATAATTTATTTTACCTCAAGATGAATTTATATTGTAATGTATACTGATTTAGCCAGTGTATTGGCTTTGCGTCATCTTAAAAAGTTCTACGAGCCAGTATATCGGCTCAGAATGGTGAATGGATTAATACCTACATATTAAAAAAATAAGTTATAAACTTCTTTCATGAAGCCAAAATCCTAGAAAGACATTATATCATTACATCTTATCTTATCTTATCTTAACCACATTTGCCGTGAAGCGTCGTGGGGAGAGTTAGTTTCCTATCTTGTGCCAGGTGTGTTGCGCTTGACGTTGTCAGTCCATGCTTTCGCAGGGACTCTGAGATGTTATCTATCCATCGTGTTCTTGGCCTGCCTCGTGCTCTGCGCCCCGAGTGTCGATTATTATAGGCACGTGATGGTAGTAAATGTGGTTCCATTCTCATTAAATGGCCGAACCACTTTAATCTTTGCTTCTCGATGTACTGTATGCATGGTATAGTACCAACGATGCTTCTGATATTCTCGTTCTCACTCTATCTCGCCTTGTAACGTTGACAGCTTTTCGTAGACATCTCATTTCACATGTTGTAATCTTTCTTTCTTGTGTCTTAGTCAGGGCCATGTTTGGCACTGATAGCAGAGAGTTGGAATAAATATGCAGTTTATCAGTTGTCGTTTGACTGCCATGTTAATGCTTGGATGTTTTAATAGTGGTGACAGTTGGTATGTCACTGCATTTGCCTTCTGGCATCCAGTCTCGATTTCTCTGTCCATCATTACATTATCATTACTTTTTAATCATTTTTAGTATCATCCTCACATATTTGAATCTATTCCAATAGTAAAATCACCTTCAGCAGACCTTACTTGGCAAAAAGGAGCCAAACGACAGATGGCTAACTTGGAAAGGTAAGAAAATTTCTGCATATTTTGGAAAGTTCCTTAGTGAAATTCTGAACAACAAAACTATGGAAATAGACATATACTAGCATTTCTTTCTATAAAATTATTTCATGCTCTAACTCAAACCAACGCATACATGTGAATAAGGCAAACAACACACACTCATTGCACATGAATTAAAAATGATATCAAAGTTTAACTAATATCCAGATAGGAATTTTGCTTAATCCTTTCACTCTGTCATTTTTTGTTAACCTCCTGATGCTTTTACATTGCAATGTAACTGAATTAGCCAGTATACTTGCTTTGTGTCATCTTAAAAAATACATTGAGCCGGTATATCAGCTCAGAATGCTGAAGAGGTTAAATCAGTCTTTTCTCTCGCGCGATCACCCCAGACCAATGTACCAGATCTCCCCATAAATTCTATTCATGTGGAAATCTGATTCATGCAGCCTTAGCATTGATGTGTTTTACGTCACATCTTCAGCACCATTTAGAGCTCTGGTGCTTATCCTTTGGGGATGTGTCCAGTTTCAGCCAGCGTTTACTCGGTTCGCTCTCCGTTCTGTAGCCATCTAGTGTTTTTTACGGCGTGGGGTAGCTAGCCACATGTACAACCTGTTAGTTGCCTCTTACGACATGCATGGCAGACAACATTGGTTCTATTCTTTACACCCCAATTTGGGCCCTGGTGACCACTCAGGCGAAATCAGTATTTTAACATTTTTATGCTTTTGTTTACTGATTTTCCCAGATTCATTGAGGAGCTGACTATATTTGATGACTTCCAACTACCGGAATCAACTCTCGTTCTTGTTGAGTCATATATTAAAAAGTCAGCTTTTGATCCAGAAACCATGGAAAAGAAGACAAGCAATTCAGCATGTGGAGCCCTCTGCAAGTGGGTGTGTGGTGTGGCTAGGTAAGTTAACCTCTAAATGGTTTATGTTCTTGTTTTGTTATGACAAGTCTTTGTAATAATTTGAATGTTATATTCTTAAAAGGTTTTTAATGTAATATTTGCTACATAAAAAATACACCATGAATGTATTTGAAACTGAATAAAATTAATAGTCTTCTTTGTGTTTAAATAGTAAAAAAGCAAACATAATATTTATGATTATAATTCCAGAGTTTTATATGAGAATATGACAAACGATTCCATCATTTTTTAAGTAAAGGAAAGTTTGGCTTTTTTTTGTTTATCATCTGTTAGCTAGTGTAAATCACATTGCTCAATAGTTCTAATCACTAGTACACATTTACTGCTACTTGTAGTAAGAGTTACAGATGATCATACACAATTTTTCATCATCATCAGGTGCCATGCCAGCTGGGGCATAGGCGATCATGGATTTCCACAAATCTCTGTCGTTGGTGTTTGCTATCAACTCAGATGTTGACGCTCTACCATGCCATAAAGTCAGGCTATCCAAAATTTGTTCTCTCTGTCTTGTCTACCCTTGATTTTACCGGTTGTCACAATGTGTTCTAAACCTCCCTCCTCATCACATGCCCGAAAAATAATGACTGCCTCTTTCTTATATTGATGATAAGCTTTCTCTGTGTCTTGATCTCATTCAACACCTCAACATTAGTCATTTTAGCAGTCCATGGATTCTCATCATTCTTCTGTAAAACCACATTTCTGTGGCCCTCAGAGATTTTTCGATCTGCGTGTTCATTGTCCATGACTTGCATCCGTATGCCAGTATTGGTTCTATGTAGCACTGAATAACTCACATTCTTACTTACACAATTTTTACTTAGGCTAAATTTATGCAATTATTTGATAATATATTTACAGATACCACCGCATGATGATCTCTAAAGTAAAACCTCTGCATAAGAAAGTTGAAGAAACAACACAAGCCATGGACAGTGCTCAGCATAAAATGAACACACTTGACAGCAAGAGAAAAGTCTGTACTACTTAAAAAATGTTTTAGAAATTGCTCCTAAGAGAGACATATCGGGAGGGAGGGGGAAGGATTAAATGAATAAGAGGAGGTGGTAATTATATATTTTCAAATTTATTTCATAATTGTTTTACATTGTTTCATTAAATTCTGCAGTTTGAGGCTATTTAGTTTGTTTCCAACCGTATGTTTTTCTATTTTATTTAGCTTAGTCCGAAGAACGAATACTATCTATTTATTTATCATATTTATTGCTTCCATTGCTTCCCCTGATGTTCTTAAAGCTTCTTATTCTCATTCTCTTCTCTCTCTTCTTATTTTTTTAGCTTAGTGTATTGGATGAAGAAATATAGTTAGCGATCTTGTGTGTGCTTGTTTTAAGGCACTTTGTAAGCTTTATTCATTATCTTAAGGCTGTTCTTGAGGCCATCACTCCATCTTTTGTGTGGTCTTCCTCTTGCTCAGTACTCGTTATACTTTTTCAATGTGGCTCTCAGTATTGGACAATACCAGGACAATCTTGTCAGGTATCCAAACCATTTAATCTGTTGTTCTTTTATGAATTGCATGACTGGTTTCACATCCAGTCTTCTGATTTCTTCATTTCTAATTTTGTCTCTTATTGTCACACCTGCAGCTCTTCTAAGACACCTCATCTCCGTCATTACAATTTTCCGCTCATTATCTGCTGTTATTCTCCATGTTTGACACTGGTAACATAGTGTTGGCCAGAAAATCATTCTTATAAGATTTGCTTTAGTTTTTAGCGGTATCTCTTTATATGACAACAGTGGTATTAACTGCGCCAGTACCTGGTTAGCTTTTGTGCATCGATTGCTGATTTCCCTATCAATACTTCCGTCTGCAATGAAAATTTCTCCTAAGTATTTGGCCTCATTGAAAAAATTCCCTATCTAGAGAGTCTTTATTAGAGAATGAATGTACAAATAATTTTAAGAAAAGTATCTTGCATTGTAATTGAGTCATACTTATTGTTTCAGTGGCAGAGTTGCAAGTATTTATTTCAAGTCTGGTTTTAATAATCATTAATTTCTTCAAGCAATGAAAGTAACCAAATCTCACCAAAATGTGTTTACATTCAATATCACTTCATGTAGGCACTGCAAATTTTATTGTAGTCACCATTTTGAAAATAACTGGAAGATTAACATTTGTTAAGTTTGGTTTTTGAACTTCATGTGTTAGAACTCTAACTCAAGTAAGATAACCCTGGATTGATACTTATATAATATTTTCTTGCTTGCATATTTATTTTGCCTTTCCTTGAATATGATCAAATCCATTAAAGAATTACTTTGTTATTAATTGTACTCAGGAGTTATTTGTATCTTGATTAGACATTAGAGCTCAGATTGATAGACCTGGCCAACAGCTTTGAAGAGGCAACAATTGACAAAAATGAACAAGAAAAGAAGACAATAGACATGAGGAATATGTTGGATACAGCAGCACAGTTAAGAAGGGTATGTAGAGAAATCTCATGTATGTTGAAAATTCTTAGAAAGTCATGAACAAAGTAGCGGAAAAATATAGACATCTAACAAGACCTGAACATTATTATCGATATAAGGGAAGACTGCAATAAAACTATGGGACAATGAACATTAAGATTCCTACAGTGGACATTAATTCAAATAAAATGTATTTATACGAGTACAATGAACATTAAGAAACACCAACTCATAAGCAACATCTTTTTTCTTTAAAACTTCTTTATCTCACAATATAAGGTAAAATGATATTCCTAGAATGGACTCCTTGTATATGTTTTGGACATGGTGTCTTTCATTCCTTTACTATTTCTGTAGTCCACATTTTGCATAGGGGGATCTTTTGTCTGATATCCACTGTATCTAACTAGCTTTGACCTTTGAGCAACACTGTCTGTTTGTAATCTGCTTAAGTGGTTGAACTATTTAATTTGTTGTTTCTTGATAAAGTTCAATACTGATGTTGTACACGCTTTTTTTCTAATGTCTTAATTATTCCTAAATCACAGCACTCTCAGAACTCTGTGTAGACACTTGATATATTGATTTTAATATGACTTATGGCAGAAGCCTGTCATAGTGTATTTGCATAAAGAATTTGCTTGAAATCCATTGAAGTTATTGGTTATTGGTTACTAAACTGACGTCATTGCACTACAGGCAGACCCATAGGTGCTCAGTCTCCCCAACAGATATTGAAGAGTATGCATTCTGATGGTTCTCGTGGCTCACTGATTAAAAACACCTTTCACTCTGCCCCCCAGGCATCCAGTTCGACTTGTACAATGGGTAATTCCAAACTGCCTAAATCGCTGGATTGATTCAACATCTATTTTAGTGTCCTCATCCAACAGACTGTCGCGAAGAGACAGAAGCACATCCATCTTCAATTCCCCAACAATAGATGCTGTTGATGCAAGCCTGTCCGCTCTCTCATTACTGTAAACACTGCATGTCCAGGACAGTGTATCCACGTAAGCCATTTAAGTTAAACTTCAAGACAGCTTCAGATGATGATAGCAGCAATATAACTTTTAAAAATGTATTCTCAAGAACTTATATCTTTAACTTTAATAAAATAAGCAAAAACTACAATGTCCACAGATTATGAAAGGGGAAAGACAAAGGTTACAGCAAATATTTGATTCATTTGATCATCGAAAATTAGCCATCCCAGGGGGATGTGCAATGGCAGCTGCATTTACTACCTATCTTGGTCCATATCACCATAACTTCCGACGATCAATGCTGACTGTTCATTGGCCAGAATGTCTGAGAGAACGAGGGATTCCTCTTGTCATAGACTCTATTGATATGCTGAAAGGTATTTAATGTTTGCTTATATTTGGATAAATTTCATACACGCGGTTGCCATACGCATATTCTAGAACATAGATTTAAAGCCGAAGGATTGATTTCATTGCACCGGTTTTACCTATACGGCTCTGTCCTTTCCGCAGAAGTGGAACGCCACCTGCCAGAGTATTGCACAAAGCGCGAACTCCATAACTCCGCAACAATCCTAGGGTCTCTGGAAAAAAATCACTCATGAACAGAATGGCGTGGTCCTGAATCTTACCATCATACCATCATCTTACCATCATGTCTTTTCCATACTGCAGTTTTACAATAGTGTGTGTATTTATCTCTGAAAATTAAATTATCTTGGTGTGTACATATGTATAATATACCTCAACTTTAGAGTGGGGAATTGTCATTATTGTGTCATTATGAACCATTAACTTTTTGTATAGTATTGTATTTTACAGTAACACAATATTAAGTAATCTAAAAAGAACAAAGAAACACACTACTTTAAGAAAATTGGTGTACCTGCATAGTTATAAATTATTAAATTACAATGACATGGAAAATGTAAGGATGTGCGCAAAAATTCATGGTGATATGTACATTCTTGAGATATTAGGTGCAGTTTGAAGGCACATGTTAATACAGACTATATAGGAGTGCTAACCGAAACAAATGCTTGCATAAAACAGATGCACCAGGCCATAAGGCGCAACGACCTCTCACAATGAGGAATGGGGTCACGGATTCTACGGTCGCCGATCTGCCTCAGAGATTTAGCCACGCAGAAAGAATATCGGACATACCATCACGAGGGTGGCCAAAACTAAAGAGGTGGCCCACTTACACCAGCATCCAAGACAAACTGTATGGCGTGGCTGATAATCTGAGGCTGCCTTTATTAGAGAATTTGAAATCCCAATCTAGTGAGAATGCAGAAGAATAATAATACAGACTATAATAATATAATAATTCCTCTCGACGTTACGTTACATAGGGCCTGCAAGTAATTTCTCCATACCGCTCTATTCTAGGCAACTCGCTCAATCTCCTCCATGGAACTGAGACCGATATTTCCTGCCTCTCTCAGCAAAGTTCGCTCAGGGTCTCCTTAGGTCGACCTCTCTTTCTTGAACCCTTTGCATCCCACTTCAATGCCTGCTTTGATATTCTTTGATCATTTCTCCTCAAGGTGTGCCCAACATATCTGCATCTTCTCTTTTTTATAACAGTTGTCACTAGTGGTTGACCAGACATGTCTCTGATTTCATCACTTCTCCTGAATTCGTTCCATTTTATATTCATTATTTTTAGCAGACATCTATTTTCAAATGCATTCAACATGCTTTCTATATCTTTAGTCATTTTCCAACTCTCGCTGGCATATGTTAGGATTGATACAACATTTGAATTGAAAATTCGTAATTTAGTTTTAATACTATATAACTTGCAGTTCCTATTTTATTTAGACTTTTAAAAGCTGATGTTGCTTTGCCAATTCGTATCATAATTTCTTTTTAACATTTCCTGTGCAATCAAAATTGCTACCCAAATAGGTGAACTGCTCTGTTATTTTTATCATTTTAGATTCCAGTGTGATATCTGCATTACTTGCCATAGGTGTCTTCATTATATTTGTTTTTTCATAGCTTATCTGCAGTCGAACTTTTGATGCTATAGATGACAAGTTGTCTGTTTTTCTTTGCATATCTTGGTTGTTTCTACTTAACAAGGCAATATCATCTGCAAAATCCAAATCTTCCAGTTGACTATTTTCTACCCAATCGATGCCAGTTTCGCCCTGCAACATTTTCGCATCACCCAATCAATGGCCACTCCAAACAATAGTGGAGATAGAATACAGCCTTGCTTTACTACGGTTTCAACCATAAACCAATCGCTGTTTACAACAGACTATAATTCTATTGAAATAACTACATTTTAAAGATATATAACATTATTTGAACCACAGTATTGTCAGTTTTTAATGAGTTACGTTGTGAACTGAAATTTGAACAATAACTTACAGAACGAATGAAAAAAATGCTCATGATTTCTCAAACCATGTTTCAGGTCGGGTGATAGATTGGTCTTTTGCCTTCCTGAAGACAGCATCTGGAGCTAGCAGTGTTTATGAGGTGGACTATACAAGTCCAATAGAAAATATGGAACAGGCTATCATTCAGGTAGACGCCATCTGAACACTTAGGAATATAACAAATCATATTAAATAAACAATAGAGAAGAGATAGCGTAAGAAATATTGTACAGTAGCTTGCCGTTTATCTTTAGAGCCAGAACATATTTTGTAAAATACTCTTAGCTAGAATTACTTTAAAGACATTGACGCTGGATATGACACACATTTTAAAAAATCAAAGGGGAATATAACAAGAAGGGCCCTTTCCTGGACAAGCAAAGAGGGGGAACATACAGGGAGAAGAGATTTGGAGGCATAGATTAATGATATACAGAAGAGCTGGATAGAGCTGCAGGAGATATCTAAAGATAGGAAGACTTGGCAGGAGTTGGTTGAGGGCCTATGCCCCAACGGGGTTAAAAGGGCATGAGAGAGAATTACCTTTGTAAGCAATGATGTTTGTATAATATTTTCTATAGCATGGGTGTCACTTATATACACTTGTGAAGCACACCACCACCATGTCTTTTGAGCAACTAAAATTTTATGTGTTAAATAAAGGGCTTGTGTTCTGAGAACAGAAAATTTAAACACTTTGGAAAGAAGAAAACAATAATTTTTAAATGCATGGATGGATGGAGACAGAATCTTGCTTGAATTACATTGAGAACAAAAATTAGGTGGTTTGGTCACTTAATAAGATTGCAACCAAACTTCACAGTATACAGAATATTCTACAACAGAACATCAGGACAGAAGGTGAGAGGAGGACTACGAAAAATGGGATTAGATTGCATAGCAGAATCCTGTCAAAAAAGTAAAAATGACTATCATCCAAGCCATTGGAACAGCGTAAGACAAAAACAGAAAACTATAACATTGGGCAACAACCTGGTAGCAGTGGGACAACAAAAGAAGAAAAAGAAAAAGTTTATAATCCAAGATTTACTTTCATATATGTGTTTGCTAACAATGAATATCTTCAGTTTACTGGTAATTATTATAAATATCCAAAGTAATGTTTAGAGCTACCTTGACTATTGCAATGTTTATATTAAGTAATACATTTTTTTGTCAGGTTAATTCTGAACAAGAGAAAGAGGAGCATATCAAAGATGCATTAGATAATGAAGA
Organism: Arion vulgaris; assembly: GCA_020796225.1. NCBI lineage: Eukaryota > Metazoa > Mollusca > Gastropoda > Stylommatophora > Arionidae > Arion > Arion vulgaris. The sequence goes on from CM036768.1 coordinate 15,056,590, forward strand.
AAAGGAAAATGATGAAGCAGAAGAGAATAAAGAAAGAAAAGAAGATGTTGAAGATGACAATGTCCACATTGAAGATGAATTTGGTAAATTAAAATTACCAGAAAATGCTCAAGTTAAGGAAATCCAGGAAAATGATGAAGCTAGAGTTGAGAAGGAGAAAGGTAAAGGTAAGCAGCTTGTTTTCTTCATTTTGGCTCATTTTTTTTTTTTGATCCAGAAGCACTTGAGCTTTCAGCTCTTCGGCTCGGTGCCATGGACATCGTAACCCTTCGGTTTGGTGCCACGAACACTGTGAATCTGGGAACCTGTGGCTTTTCTGCCAGCCCGCGAATTGAACCCGCACTCACAGAGGGCTAGTCACCCGCAGTCCAATGCGCTGCGAACACGCTGGGCAGGCGGGCTCATTACTTCTTTGAACACTCCATATTGACCACTTGTTAAACCACTTTTTGTGATTTGTATGTGATCTGAGCCTAAGAATGATTATATGTTGTGCCAGTTATGCACCTACAAGTAGGCTAGCACATTCGACTTCTGCTACGCTTTATACTTACTAGGTAGCTTCCTAGGCCCCTATCTCAGTGGCCTCTTACAACTTGCCATGTAGGTCACGGTGTTACTATTCTTTTCTCCTCTTGTGCACCCCAGTAACACACAGGCGTGGCTCACTTCACCCGTTAGGGACTCGTAGGCCCTATACCAGATCTTTCTAAGTTTTCTAGTCTTTTTCCTATTCTTTCCATATTTTTTTCCTATCCTTCTTATTTTCATTTCTCTGTCTCTTCTGCATATATTTTGTTATTTTTTTCTTCTGTCCTTTTGTTAGGGATTTATCATTCTGACTGACTGAATCTGTGATGTCTATTTTATAAAAATAGTCTCACTTTTATGTTAGAAAATATTCTGAAAACTGGATAGAGATAGAGTAAAGTTTAGAGTGAAAAGTTAATTTAATATTTTAATTCTACAGGCACAAAAACACAGGCATCAGAAAAGATTAACTATAATGATAAGCACATAAGTCCTGAAGAAATGGATGCAAAAGAAGCCTTTGATGAAGTTCCTGAACTTTCAAAGATACAAGAGGAGAAAAGGAATTTTGATGATGATGGAAGGTAAGTGCTGTCCTGTTAGTAGTGTGTGCTTTTGTGTTTTGACATTTGCATTCCTACATCATCAAGGAAATAGATAAATGTGACACAGAGCTACCAGAACCAGACTCCACGAGCAAGTCAGCAGTGACTAACATAAAACTCATCAGAGTTAGATGAATTGAGAAAGGTAAAGAACTGAGAATAACTACATCTGAAGTGCGGTGCCTTCGAAAAGTTACCAACAACACCAGAAAAGACAGAGTCACCAACATCAGCAAAAGAAAGAAAGTTGGCACAGAACCTTGCTTGAATTACATTGAGAAACAAAGAAGGAAGTGGTTTGGCCACTTAATAAGAATGCATCCAAACTCAACAGTCTTCTACAACAGAACATCAAAAAAGAAGATGAGAGGAAGACTATGAAAAAGATGGTTAGATGACATAGCAGAATTCTGTCAAAGAGCAAAAATAACAATCACCAAAGCCATCAGAACAGCGCAAAACAAAAACAGAAAACCACTACACTGGGTAACAACCTGGTAACAGTGTAATGACAGAAGAAGAAGAAGAACTGAGAATCTATCGTATAATGAAAGAAACAGATAGAGAAAGCAGAGGTACACTTTCTACATGACAGTCAATAATGGGGTCATTATCATCATGTGCCATGCCAGCTGGTGTAGTTGATCATTGATCTCCATGAACATCTGTCCTTGGTAATGCGGTACGTTCTCAATTATGAGACATGAGCAATTCTCAGACACTGGAATGAGTTCGAGAATTAGGCGTTATGTTTGGACATGCCAGACAGTGTCGTCTTCGTGGTAGGGATAGAAAATATAGTAATCAACTTCTCATGGGTATGGTGAACAAATGGACTTTGAGATGGCTGCTGCAGCGGAGGACAGAGCACGAATGGGAATGCCCAATGTGCCAAGACATCGATCACATAACATAACATCTGTCCTTGGTACTGAAATCTTTTTAAATTCTTGTAAACTTTATATAATACCTATTGATTGATTGTTTAATTTGTCTTGAAACAAATATTTAATGATTGATTGATTGATTGTGTAATAACCTTTTGATTGTTTACTTTATCTCAAAGTGCATGGTCTATATTGTCAGGTCAAATTTTGGGGTTGAATTTTTCTTGTATTATCAAACTGTTTATTTTGTTTCTTAATATTTATAGGAGTGAAACTACATCTAGCTCAGTATCTTTTCTGACCTCAGTTCAATACAACAAATACATAAGATCTTTAGTGAAAATTGTGGTGGGTGATATCATGCTGAACCAGTGGCTAATGGAAGGTACACAATTTTGTTATTGAATATTTTGAACATATGTGAACTTTACTCTTTAATTTCATTACTTTTTTTTATATATATCTGAGATCTTACTGTGTAAGAAATAGAATGGAGAACACATGGTTACTCACTGAAGTACTATGATAACCTGCTGCCTTGCAGGTCGGCTGGGGACAGTCAAAGGCTGACGGAGAGTAAACCCAGTAAACGCTGGTTGAAATCGGACATGTCGCTGAAGGACAAGCACTAGAGCTGCAAATGGTACTGAAGATGTGACGTAAAACAAACGTTCTTGGCAAAGGCTGTTTATATATCACCAAAAACATGATAAAAATGGCGAAAAGAATGATCGCAGAGAGAGAGAGAAGTACCATGATGATGGTCCTATCAATGATATATCTGAGAAACTGGGACATCCTTGTTCATTAAACCCGGTGAACAATTTTTTAAAACGTAGATTAATGTATGGGTTCACATGTAAACACACTGGAGCATGCAAAGGTGGATGAAAAATAAATTTGCTGGAATAACATCCATTGGAAATGGGAGAAGTATGGAGAGGACAGGCATCATACATAAATTCACTCTGCTCTATATACGGGGAACAGAATCAAAGACATTAAACTGCCGTATTCAACCGTGTGTTGCCGAGGCCCACAAGTAGAGCAAAGAACAGTAACACTGCACCCTACAAAGCATATCCTAAGACGCAACTGATGTGGGGACCTAGGAAAGCTATCCTAGTAAATAAAAAATGTTGCAGAAATTGGATGAGCTGACCTACTTGTAGACTATACTATAACTGGCACAACAAACAATCGCCCAGATCACATACAAATCACTTTAAACAATCCACGTCAACTACTAGATTGCAGGAGCTGGGTTTGAAGATTGGAGTAGCAAGAATATAACAGCATAACAGGTATATGAGTAGGCTCATTAGTCAAAATTGAACTGGTACGGTCAGTCGCTGAACGCTGTTGGAGATATTGCGAAGGAGATCGGAGCATCTATGGACATGTCCAGAGTGCAATGAAGGTATTCCAAACTGAAACTGAAACAAATTACAAAGAGTGGTTTAACAAGTGGTCAATATGGAGCGTTCAAAGAAGAAGTAATATCTGTGTATATATAGTTGCTCATGTGAGAAGCATTCATCTGTCAAGTCCAAGCCCATAATTTTAAGCAACTGATTCTTTGCTTCATTAATGATGATTGCAAATGCAAGGCAAACGGAATTGCAATCATATGAATGAAATCGGTAAATCAGTTTAAATTAATGAAATTCTTGGAAGTTTTAAAGCTGTTTAAAGCCGAATGATTGACTTCATTGCACCGGGTTTTATCCCATATGGCTCGGCCCTCTCAAGAAATGGCACGCCACCTGCCAAGAGTATTGCACAAAGCACGAACTCCGTAGCTCCAGCAACAATCTTAGTGGACTGAAAAATTTCTTGAAGTGAAGGCATACTCATCTTCAATAGAACCAGTCAGAACTGTAGCCTCGAGAACATAAGTAATGCCTACACCATGTCTTGATGTGTTATACAATTTTGTCTATGTATATATATATGTATGTGTGTGTGTGTACTTTTATGCATGAATGTGTATTGCATACTGTGTGATGAGTGCATAATATTTTTGTTTATGTGTAGCAGTTTTTTTTTCTTCACTTTGTTAGATTTTGGACCTCAGCAGATAGAAAATTCTGCAATTCTGTACACCAGCTGGCAACGGCCACCATTGATGATAGATCCAAATAACGATGGTTCTCTTTTATTTGCAAAACTTAACAAACACATCAACAATAGCAAACTCATTTCACTGGATATGGAAAATAGGTGAATATATTAAGTGTCTTGTCATGGAAGACAAAATGTGAATACATAACAGAAAATTAGAAGACTAGTAGAGTGAATGTATCAATGTTTCATCGCAGATAAATTTGGTCGATTGTATTTGTCCAATCTAAGACAAAATTTCCAGCTGATAGATGTTAAGACCTTCTGGATATTGGCAAAATCAGGAAGCAGGCTACCAAAGACAGACACCAGTATGACATATGAGGAAGCAAAAGTACGGATAAAAATGGCCTACAAGAACAAATGGCTGAGAGATCACCCAGGGCATGAAAAGGACGATGCATACCACCAAGTAGAGAGGAACAGGTTGTCATTTTCCATCTACGAACAGGGCACAATAGGCTGAGGTACCATCTGTTTAATAAGTATAAAATAGGCCCATCTGACATATGTATATGTGGCACCAGCAAGATGACAGAGACACACATACTGTAAGAGTGTCCAACATTCACGGAACAGAGAGAAAACACATGGCCAATCCCATATCAGTCCAAGACAAGCTATACGGAGATGTACATGGACTCCAGTTGACCACTAACTACTTTAAAAGTATACAAATCGATGTCTGAAAACGTTGGAAGAGGAAAAAGAAGAAGAAAAAGACCTTCTGGTATTATTGAATTTGTACTGTAGTAGATATGGCAGCCAGCGTGTGTTTGATGATTAGTTTTGATGGCCAGCGTGTGTTTGATGATTAGTTTTGATGTTTTTCTTTTTACCTGTTCCATAATCACCAGTTCCATAATGTTTTTTCATTACCTCTGTTATCTCTAAGGTCCACTTTTTGCATGGACAGCTTTTTGCATGGACAGCTTTTTGCATGGACAGCTTTTTGCTTTGTGTCCACTATATCAGAGTAACATTGCATTTCAGGCGCACTGTCTGTTGGTAATCTGCTTATGTGGCAACCATTTAATTTGTTGTTTCTTGATGAAATTCAGTACTGATGTTGTACCCACTTTTTTTCTTGATGTTTTCATTTCTAAACTAGTCTTTTCTTGATACAGCATTCTGCGTAGACACTTCATCTCTGTTGTGTCTAGTTTTCTTCTATGGTTTGATGTCAGCGTCCAAGTCTGGAACATAGCAAAATGTTGAGAGAAAGTTTGTGTTGAAAAGGCTCTTTTAGTGTTCATGGTGACATGCTTGCTTTTAAAAATTGGTGCCATTTGTCCAATGATTATTGGTGTTATTCAGTGGCATCCCCATAAAGTTTGATGTTTATGCATAGAAGACAATGATTGCCACATGCACAGACTCATTACCACATGCATATGTAGAGCAAAATTACAGTGATACTCAAAGAATACACCATCACA